>JAVSCE010016441.1:0-600000 GCA_032199065.1 Smutsia gigantea | reverse complement strand
CTAACACATAATTAGCTTAAAGTTTGCTTGCTTTGGAAGTATGAGCATGAAACCCAGGAGCTCACCTGGGAGGACATCAAGGAATGGTGGGACTGCAGTTTGATTTCTGGGAATTCAGTTTCAGACCTCATATGCCAGGGCAGAAGACCCAGCCCTGCTGGGCTTGGAAGGGAGAAATCAATATGCTAGAGGAGACACTAGGAGGTTCTTTTGTCCTCACGTCAAAAAAGCCTCCACACCAAACGGTTGGCCTAAGGTAATATCATTTATTAAACACAATTTGATTAAGCAGAAGGATTTTGCTTCTACCACTTAGCATTGCAGTGCCCAGGTTAGATAATAGTGGAATACTACATGACGTAATTAAAAATGTATATACCAAAAGTACCTATGGCCTGGTGAGAAATCATGTGTGGGTGTTGCATTATTTTTCAAAGCATCTGAAAGTTGTCAATTGCCAAAAAATACTGGAAAATATATGTGTTGATGATAATGTTATGAATATGAGAATGAAGACATAAAGAGAACAAGAAAATGGATAATATGATGTCTTAATATATTCTGGTGGAAGGGATACAACAAATTACTTGTCCTCTATGAGCTACATCTTCCCAGTTGAATTTCAAACTTTGCAAGGTCATTATCACACAAAATCACTAAAACTTGCTTAGAGAATAAAGGGGAAGAATTGATTTTTGATGAGAGAGAAGGTTTCTTTTCCTTTCCAACAAAGGAATTTCAACCCTGTGTCCAGTATTTAAAAAGAATACTAGCTATGAGATCTGTGGGATTTCCTCCAGGGAGCAGGCATACTTAAAGCAATGTCTACAAAGTATTAGGTGCAATTGTTTTGAGATATTCAAAATACAGGCTTCTGGTATTTTGGAAGGGGAAGTAGTATTTTGATTTTTCTGACTGTTTATTATCTTCCAGTCTTAGTCACTGCTTTACAAAAGCAACTGTGTCCTGATCTAGTTGTAGACTCAATGCTGACCCTATGCAAATCTCTGAAATAAAGTCATGGCAGTTCCAAAGGATTTAACATTTTAAGTTATGTGTACACTGCAGAAGGAACATATGCAATCTAGGCGGTATGAATAATTCCTGGTGACTCCTAGCTAGTTCTAAAGAGTGATTTGGTTGTGGTCTTTCCAAACATCATCTAATATATGTTTTTGATATCTGATCTAGCACTCTGACTGTGACATGTGCATGCTAAACTGGTTTGAAACATGAAATCCCAATTCAAATAGCATCTGACTTGAAAACAACAATTTTTAATTATGCATAATCTACTGTTCAAAATTCTAGTTATCCTTAAATATGCATTTTAAAATTTTTCAAAGTACTTAAATTTCAAACCAGTACATTATACACATGAACCTTTAATGTAATTATAAATTCTCTTCTCTTTTGCAACGGGCACTTAGCAGAAAGACAGCTTGTTATAAATGGAAAGAGACTGGACTTGATTTGAATCAAGACCTCAGACCTAGATTTGAATCCTAGTTCGACCACCTAGTTCAACCAAGCTGGGTGACCTTGGGAAAATTATTTAAACTCTTTGGGTCTCAGTTTTCTCTTCTATCTTTTAGGGGTGGTATAAGCCATCTCCTGCTTAAGATCTGTGGGTTGGTACTAGCAATTTCTAATACATATAGTCATCATTCTGTTGCTAGAATAATCTTCCTACCACCTATATTAGATCATTAACCTCTTTGAAAGCTGCCAAGACTCTTCACTGAATAAAGAATAAAGAACATGGTACAACGTCCTAAGACTTCTATCTCGCCAAGATGAGCACAGATACTGGAGCCAGAGACTCTGGACATGAATCCCAGCTCTGGTGCTTGGTGACTGTGGATCTTGCACCATTAGTTAACCTTTCTGAGCCTAAGGTTTCTCACCTGTAAAACAAGAATAATATTAGCACTGACTTCATTGTTATGAATGCCTATCACATCATCAGCACTAGAAGAGTGTTTGTTAAATGAATATTTGTGTTCTTATATAATCTAGTATGTACTCACTTCCAATTGGGTCTGCTACTGTGTATTCCTTCCCCTCTCTGCATTTCAACCATGCCTTACTCTCCCAACTTGACTTAAATACCTTTGCTTGTTTTTATATATATTGAAATCCTATCTACACATCCTTCAAAAAACACCTTCCCAGAGAATTTCTCCTAGATTAGTCCTACTTCAGCATGTCCATAGCTAATTGTTCACTGCAGCATTATAACCTTTATTTCATGCCACTTGGCCTTGTTCTTTATAGCTTGATCTTTACAAGTCTGCACTCACCCTAGACTGTAAATTCCTCAAAGAATTATTCATGCCTGTAGTCCTCAGAACTCATGTCTAAAATAGGTGCTCAATAAATACTCATAAGAGGATGAGAAAGAGAGAGGTTACAGCATGCCTTTCAGATTGATTTTATGAAATACCCACTTTGAGCGTTGTTTTTTAGAATGCATGCATAAGAAGTGACTTTTCAAGTTGTCTAAGAACAGTATCAGGCAAAATATACTTTGGATGATGAGTGTAAAAACTACATGCTGTGCTTACTGCCAAATACCTAGGTATTCTGGAATATAACAGCACAAAAGGACAGCCATACCTTAGAGTACTGAAAGTGGTGACACTAGATCCAAACACAGTACCATTGGTCCATTTACTTTCTTGATAATTTGCCATGCAAATTATTCCTGAAGCACAACTCTAGATGCATCACAAGGACTCCCCACTGAGTAGAGTAGCCTGGAACCCAAACGCTCTTTTGTAGGTACCACTCTTGCTGGACAGTGACAGGCTCAGGATACTCTATTTGTGGTCAAATGGACCTGTTTGTTTATAGGCTGTTGATTTCTGAGAGTTAAAACTGACATTACTTATACAGAAATAATGATATCAGGAAGGAAAATGATGAAATGCTAGGTCATGAACAGATAATTTTTAAACTATCTCCCACAAGTACACCTTTGATCAAGAGGGTGGTGAGCAACACACAGTACATTGGTAGTACGCCAGGAAAGCATGTCACTAATAAAAGAACACCGAGAGATGCAGAATGTGTATACCTGCACCATCCATACACTGGAAAATTCTTCCATGAATAAGAGTTACCCACATGTGTGTTGTAGGCCCATCTGGGCCCTGCAGTGGATCCAAATTTCTGCCAGGTAAATTATTTTGAGTAACCAGGACCTGGGTCATATCATCAAAAAATTTTCAGGATTATGTATCCCTACCTTTCCCCTCTTGGGTGACAATGGCTTACATTAAAAAATATATACCCATATGCTCAGTATTTTGAATTTATCAACTCAATCATGGTCACCATGGATCTTTTACTCTCTCCATCCAAAAAGCAGATTAGTATCTTCATTTGAAGCAAATCTGCTTCAAGCATTATCTTTGAATAGTTTCTAGAGCATCTTTTTTTTGATGTTTAAAAACCACAGGAATCACATATGTCTTTCTTCTTTGTCTAATGGGTCAGTGGTTGCATTTTGGTTGATACTTAATATCATACAATCTGTTTGCAGCTTGGCGAAGACTGTTGGGATCTATGAGGGGAAATCCTCCCTTAAAACTCCTCATGCTCCTTAGATTTTTAAATAACTCCTAAAATAAGCAAAAAAAAAAAAAGGGCCCCTCCAAGTTTTCCTGAATGATTTTATTTCTTTGTTAAAAATATAAAATGCAGCTTTATGAGTCTTTAAAAGTCTCAAGAAAATAGCTACTAATGGTATCTTTTTATTGCCCACAATTCATCCTGCTGAAAAAGGCAGTTACGTTCTTAGAGTTGATTATTGCTGTCTTAAATTTTCTAATTGTTTTAGATTTTTCACTTATTTTAGACATTTTCACTTTGCCCCCTAGAGTAAATTAAGATGAAAAGTAAAATAAAAGAGAGGAATTCAACATAAAGAGAATAAATAAACAAAACACAGATTGCAAAGCAGGAATGAAAACAAGGTCTCCTAGACCAATCTGTTAAAGGAATGCTACAAATGTGAAGTGTTTACTATTTTAAACATTAATCATGTACTCATTCTGTTTATTTAGCTATCAATGTTTTTCCTGTAACTCTGACTTGAAAATGTGTAAGCTGTTTAGAATTAGGACTCAAACTGAAGCCAAATGATATTTTGATTATTTATATTGCATAGCTTGTCTTGAAACTTCAGAGTTGCAGTCTTTTCATTTCAATTCACACCTTTTTAAAAAGTCATTATTATTTTGTATAATGTGACATCTTAATAACTTTTATTGCCACCCACTGCCATATGCACAAGTCACAGCCATTAAAGATAGGAAGCCCGAGCCCTCCATCAATGGGACTATTCAGAAGTTGCCACCATCTTGCTTTTACCTAGAATCTGGGCAACAACCCTTAAAACACTGCATAGTAGGACTGGCTTAGTAATCAGTATTAGCAGTCCAAAGAACTAACTTTCCCACATTGTGGCAGTACGTCCTTGACAGATATTAATTATTATTACTTTTTTTTTGGTATCATTAATGTAAAAGAGCAACATTATGGTTACTACACTCCCCCCATTATCAAGTCTCCACCACATACTCCATTAGAGTCACTGTCCATCAGCGTAGTAAGATGCTATAGAATCACTACTTGTCTTCTCTGTGTTGTACTGCCTTCCCCGTGCCCCCCTACTACATTATGTGTGCTAATCGTAATGCCCCTTTTTCCCCACTATCCCTCCCTTCCCACCCATCCTCCCCAGTTCCTTTCCCTTTGGTAACTGTTAGTCCATTCTAGGATTCGGTGATCTGCTGTTGTTTTGTTCCTTCAGTTTTTTTCTTTGTCTTATACTCCACAGATGAGTGAAATAATTTCATACTTGTCTTTCTCCACCTGGCTTATTTCACTGAGCATAATACCCTCTAGCTCCACCCATGTTGTTGCAAATAGTAGGATTTTTTCTCTTCTTATAGCTGAATAATATTCCATTGTGTATATGTACCACATCTTCTTTATCCATTCATCTACTGATGGACACTTAGGTTGCTTTCATATCTTGGCTATTGTAAAAAGTGCTGTGATAAACATAGCGGTGCATATGTCTTTTTCAAACTGGGCTGCTGCATTCTTAGGGTAAATTCCTAGGAGTGGAATTCCTGAGTCAAATGGTATATCTATTTTTAGTTTCTTGAGGTACCTCCATACTGCTCTCCACAATGGTTGAACTAATTTACATTCCCACCAGCAGTGTAGGAGGATTCCCCTTTCTCCACATTCTTGCCAACATTTGTTGTTGCTTGTCTTTTGGATGTTGGCCATCCTTACTGGTGTGAGGTGATATCTCATTGTGGTTTTAATTTGCATTTCTCTGATGATTAGTGATGTGGAGCATCTTTTCATTTGCCTGTTGGCCATCTGAACTTCTTCTTTGGAGAAGAGTCTGTTCACATCCTCTGCCCATTTTTTAACTGGGTCATTTGCTTTTTGTTTGTTGAGGTGCATGACCTCTTTATATATTTTGGATGTCAACCCTTTATTGGATATGTCATTTATAAATATATTCTCCCATATTGTAGGATGCCTTTTTGTTCTATTGATGATGTCATTTGCTGCACAGAAGCTTTTAAGTTTGATATAGTACCACTTGTTCACTTTTGCTTTTGTTTGTCTTACCTGGGGAGGTATGTTCATGAAGAAATTGCTTATGTTTATGTCCAAGAGATTTTTGCCTGTATTTTTTTCTAAGAGTTTTATGGTTTCATGACTTACATTCAGGTCTTTGATCCATTTTGAATGTACTTTTGTGTATGGGATTAGACAATGATCCAGTTTCATTCTCTTACATGTAGCTGTCCAGTTTTGCCAACACCAGCTGTTGAAGAGGTTGTCATTTCCCCATTGTATATCCATGGCTCTTTTATCATATATTAATTGACCATATATGTTTGGGTTTATATCTGGACTCTCTATTTTGTTCCACTGGTCTATGGGTCTGTTTTTTGCCAGTACCAAATTGCCTTGATTACTGTGGCTTTGTAGTAGAGCTTGAAGTTGGGAAGCTAGATCTTCCCTGCTTTATTCTTTCTTCTCAGGATTGCTTTTGCTATTCGGGGTCTTTTGTGGTTCCATATGAATTTTAGAACGATTTGTTCCAGTTCATTGAAGAATGCTGTCAGTATTTTGATAGGGATTTCATTGAATCTGTAGATTGTTTTAGGGAGGATGGCCATTTTGACAATATTAATTCTTCCTACTCAAGAGCGTGGGGTGAATTTCCATTTGTTAGTGTCCTCTTTTATTTCTTTTAAGAGTGTCTCATAGTTTTCAGGGTATAGGTCTTTCACTTCCTTGGTTAGGTTTATTTCTAGGTATTTTATTCTTTTTGATGCAATTGTAAATGGAATTGTTTTCCTGATTTCTCTTTCTGCTAGTTCTTTGTTAGTGTATAGGAATGCAACAGATTTCTGTATATTAATTTTGTATCCTGCAACTTTACTGAATACATATATTAGTTGTAGTAGTTTTGGAGTGGATCCTTAGGATTTTTTATGTGCAATATCATGTCATCTGCAAAAGTGACAGTTTAACTTCTTCCTTACCAATCTGAATGCCTTTTACTTCTTTGTGTTGTCTGATTGCTCTGGCTAGGAGCTCCAGTACTATGTTGAATAAAAGCAAGGAGAGGGGGCATCCTTGTCTTGTTCCCGATCTTCAGGGAAAAGCTATCAGCTTCTCGCTGTTAAGTATGATGTTGGCTGTGGGTTTGTCATATATGGCCTTTATTACGTTGAGGTACTTGCCCTCTAAACCCATTTTGTTGAGCGTTTTTATAATGAATGGATGTTGAATTTTGTCTAATGCTTTTTCAGCATCTATGCAGATGATCATGTGGTTTTTGTCCTTCTTTTTGTTGATGTGGTGGATGATGTTGATGTATTATCAAATGTTGTACCATCCTTGCATATCTTAGATGAATCCTACTTGATCATGGTGTATGATCCTCTTCATGTATTTTTGAATTCAGTTTGCTAATATTTTGTTGAGTATTTTTGCATCTATATTCATCAGGGATATTGGTCTGTAATTTTCTTTTTTTGTAGGGTCTTTGCCTGGTTTTGGTATTAGAGAGATACTGGCTTCATAGAACACGTTTGGAAATATTCTCTCCTCTTCTATTTTTTGGAAAACTTTAAGGAGAATGGGTATTATGTCTTCTTTAAATGTCTGATAAAATTCAGTGATGAATCTATCTGGACGAGGAGTTTTGTTCTTGGGTAGTTTTTGATTACTGATTCAATTTCGTTGCTGGTAATTGGTCTGTTTATATTTTCTGTTTCTTCCTTGGTCAGTCTTGGAAGGTTGTATTTTTCTAGAAAGCTGTCCATTTCTTCTAAGTTATCCAGTTTGTTAGCATATAGATTTTCATAGTATTCTCTAATAATTCTTTGTATTTCTGTGGTGTCCATCGTGATATTTCCTTTCTCATTTCTGATTCCTAGAAATATGTGTAGATTCTCTTTTTCTCTTAATAAGTCTGGCTAGGGGTTTATCTATTTTGTTTATTTTCTAAATGAATCAGCTCTTGGTTTCATTGATTTTTTTCTATTGTTTTATTCTTCTCAATTTTATTTATTTCTTCTCTGATCTTTATTATGTCCCTCCTTCTGCTGACTTTGGGCCTCATTTGTTCTTCTTTTTCCAGTTTCAATAATTGTGACTTTAGACTATTCATTTGGAATTGGTTGTCCTTCTTTAAATAGGCCTGGATTGCTATATATTTTCCTCTTCGAACTGCCTTGCTGCGTCCCACAGAACTTGGGCTTTGTGTTGTTGTTTTCATTTGTCTCCATATATTGCTTGATCTCTTTTTTAATTTGGTCATTGATGCATTGATTATTTAGGAGCATGTTGTTGAGCCTCCATGTGTTTGTGAGCCTTTTTGTTTTCTTTGTACAATTTATTTCTAGTTTTATATCTTTTTGATCTGAGAAGTTGGTTTTTAGAATTTCTATCTTTTTGAATTTACTGAGGCTCTTTTTAATGGCCTAGTATATAGTCTATTCTGGAGATTAATTATTTTCAATAAAATTTAACAATTTGGACCTGCTAATGGAATATAGACACCAAAGCTACCATATTCTCATCATGAACAGAAGCTTCTCATCTGATCTGGCAAAAGTACAAGTCCTATTAAGGACAGAAGATCACATAAGGTTGCTTTATTATTTCTGCACATTGAGAAAAACATGAAAGCATTAGAATTTTCTCCTGGATTAAGAATATGGAATGATTCTCCCCTTAGAACACCTAGGAAATGACATGGACAAGATCCCCCCAAATGTATATTTTCCTTGAAAATTATTGTTGCTGCCATAAAATCACTCATATGACTCAGGTTTGCTGGAAAATTGATTGTATTTTTATTTTCCTTATTTTCTAAAGCTGACCTAAAATTGTTCCAGTGCACCACCCCAATTCTTCCAATTTCAACTGTTTGGTCTCCTGTGAGAGCTGTTTCTTTCCCCAGTCATCTCCTTTCCTACTTGGTGTGGGTGTGTAGTGCCTCGTGGTGGATCTCCATCTGGCTCTTGGGCTGTTGTCTGTTACAGGGTCTCATTTGGTGCCTGGTGAGTGTTGGCTGATTCTAACATGTTTCATATTCATGTTCTAAGGATAGGCAGCCTCTCATGCTGGCAAGGCATCCCATGCCTTGCCTAGCACTCTGCCTCATTCTTCTTTGGGAAACTCAGACCAGCCCCTACCTACCTCTGACCTCCTCTCCACAGTTCCTCAGAACCAGTAGGGCTTCCCTTATATTTTGCCTCAATCAGACCATGGGGAGTTCTTCCTGCTCTATCTCATCATCCTTCCAAGAGTGAGATGCATCATTCCCCTTCCTCTATGGCTATGAGAACAGTATCTGTTGCAGGTAGGACATAATTTATGTGAGGAAAAAGAAAAGCTTCATCAGTTTCATGGTTTCTAGTTTGCATCCCATCAGTTAGGTAGAGGGAGTCACTGTGAGGACAGTGAGTCCCAGATGCATCCAGTCCCTCCTCTCTTTGTGCTTTACCACCCTCCATCCTTCAGTGGTAACTCTAGTCCTGCCCTCTGGGTGTCTATTGCTTTCACAAGCTACTTACCTCCTTCAAACTAAGCATTTCTCACAAACTGGCTCATAGACACTCAATGCCTTGTGTGGCTTTATGTATCACCTTCCTTAGAGGAATTACAAAGAACAAACACTTGAACCAAAGCAATGAACTAGAAAAAATGGAATTCTGAGCATTAGTGGTTGAAAAGAGCGCTGAGGGCAGAAAAGGCATTTCCCAGATTCTGCTGAAATAATACCTTATAGATGAGATGACCTCCTGGGATTTTTCTGTTTGTATGTTCAACCAGAGAGGTACATACATGCACATATGTGTGCACATACACACACTTCAATTTGAAATATCAAGCCACGTAAACATGAGATTAACAAAGATGAAAGAACATTTAAAACTAGTATTTTATAAATATATAGTGCTAATATGTGTCAACTCATTTGACACAGACCTCCTTAAATAAAGAAATAATAATCACAGAAAAAAAATAATTACAGAAATGACATAAACTGGCCCAGGCAAATCCCAACTAAATTGTTTCCAGAATCACCCAAAGAGCTGACTTTCAACATAATGCTTTTACCTAGTGACAGAAATGGCCACAGGCATCTTGCTTTGACCAGTCATTGACAACAATATTAACTGTCCTGTTTTGTAAAAGATGCGCTTTCAGACAAATTTTAATGTGTTTATAAAAGCTAATTTTTTGCCCATTTTTTACATATACATAGCCTGCTCCCATGGACTACGGGAATCTGAATTAGTGGTTTTATTTACTACAACAAAAACAATTTCCAGTATTTTTAATATACAGTAATTCTTAGGAAATATGTGGTACTTTTTAAAATCATGTTGCTATTTCTCCAGAATTTCACACAAGAGAAAACTTTTTGCAACATTTAGTGGATGTGCCTCACCTTGGCCTGGCATCTGTTTATGCCTCTTGATAACATTCTGAGGAACATATCTGGATTTTCCTGGGTATATCTTGGTGGGCTTTGTTTCTGGACATGTCTAGACAAATTTCAGTAATGGTGTCATGACATGTGTTACTTTCTGGAAGGATCAGTTATCTTTTACAAATTCAGTTTGACATTTCAATCAAACCCCCTGCCTCCATTGCTAAAATTTTCACAATACCCATAAGATAGTATGACAACTATGTTGCTCTGGAGTGGAAAAGTCCCTAGCCTTAGGTGGTGGTTGGCTTTACTGAACAGATTTCCTCCTTCAGGAAGGATCATGACCACATTGCCTCTTAGCCTTCCTTCCGTCAAAGCACAGGGCATGCCTGTATGGTTGTGGCACTCATGTTGCCTGAGGGTACCTCACATCAGCGATCTGAAGCACACCACCATGTTTACAGTACCTCTGCTCCCAGGCTTTCAAGGCCCTCCTCAGGCAATAGGGCACCTACACTTCACGTAACTGTCTGGATGGAAAGAAATGCAAATGTAGGAACCCACCTCCCACAGGGAGGTGAGGAACAGCACCCCCTTCCAAGGAAATCTGATTGCCTTCTACTGCAGATAGTTTATTATTCCTTGAGTTCAGTTTGGGGAGTCTCTCAACAGCCAATATTTTTAAGTTAAGGTCATATATTTAATAACGGTTGCTCTCTTTGGAACACCTAATATGCTTGATTTCAATGTCTTGTGTCTTAGTTAAATTATTTCCAAACTTCAATAATCCTCTGATGGAGGTATGATTTATTTTTGAGGAAACATAAGCTCAGAAGTAAAAAAAAAAAATTGGCCAAATTCACATAGTCCATAATGGTGCAGAGGGGATTATGAAACCTGGAAGTCTGAGTCCCAGCCCAATTTCATATTTAACTTCAGGGCACCACCTTCTATGCTTTCAGCCCATCTTTTACCCCACCACAGTGATGACAGCCAGCCTTGCACAGAGATAACCAGCAGCACCTCCTTCAGCTATATGGCACAGGCCCTGGAAGTCCTCTGACACTGTATCACAGGGTTGACACTCACACATGCAAATATCCATTATGTGTCTGGAAGCTTCAGGAGTGGCTAAAGACTTCCTCCTTCTGTTCTTTGGGACAATTCTGAAACATGTCTGCACAACTCCTCTGAAATTGCCAGAGGGATCAAGCTTGTTAACTACACTGGTGATGTAATCAATCATGCATCCTTGAATTATACTCTCCTGGACCCATTTCATGTTCCCTGGAACCACTTCCAAAAAAAATGTCAGTCTCAGGCTCTGCTCTCTGGAGGGAACCCAGTGTAAAACAAGTACATGTCACACTCTAAATGTGGCAATAGAATGTTATCAAGTGGGGAAATGATTTGTTTTTATTTGGGAAAACTCTTGAATGGGCTCTTTTGGTTTTCAAAGGCAAAGCTGAAAGCCTAGTGTAGAAGTAAAGCCTTCAGCAATGGAAAGTAACCAGTGATGTTAAAAGGAAAAAAAAAACAAGTAGTGCATTCCTAGGGAGAAGCTAAGTGTATAGCTCTCTTTTGTTAAATGAGAAAAGGGAAAAGGAGACTCTGACATGGGTGGGGGCGTGGGCCCAAGAAGACCTACATCAAAGGAGAGAAATGGCTGGCAATGGAGCATGACCAGCAGTTTTTGTTCTGAAACTGTCTGTGTTACATGGCTCTCTTGCTTTCCCCAAATCTTCAGCAAAGTTGCTTAACTATGGCAACCTAATGTGACTCTTACACAATCTGGGAACTAGAGATAGGGACTGTGTCTGTCCCCAAGGAGGAGTAAGGAGGGGAAAAGGCCACAGCCTTCTCAAGTGCTACCTGGAAAGCAAGTCGCAATAGAGTAGTTTTGGGGTAGCAGCCTAAGATGAGAAGTGATAGACAATGAACAGGATGTCTAAGCACCTGCAGGAACTGGAAAAATAACTCAGGCCATGGTTTCCTGTAGCCACTAGGAAATATTTATTTGGACATTAAAGATAAAAACAGAAGAACTTGGGAATATTGGGACAACATATACAAATGCGGAGTTAAAGACATGGGCAGAAAGCATGTTATTCACACATAAGTCCCTGAATATTCACTTGTTCCTTAAATATTTTCTAGATCTCCTTATGTGCTAGGTACTAGTCTAGACACTGGGGAGAAAAAAGCAGTGAACAAAACAGAAAAAAAAATTACTGACAGAAAATAGAAAAAAAAAGTAAAAATACAGGATCTGTTGGACAATAATAAGCTCTGTAAAGAAAATAAAAGAGGACAAGGAAATAGATATGTTTGGGAAGTAGGAAGGCAAAGTTGGCACTATTCTTATTTCTTGCAAAAGAGCAAGTTTTATGGACTATGACAACCAAGGCCGTGTATCTAAGCTTAATCAAACACTTATTTAATGAATGTCAAATGTTACTTGATTATTTGCTATGGGCAAGGTGCTGAGCTAGGCAACATGGTGAAGAGAAAGTTGAATAAGAAATATTTTCAAGGATCTTTCAGGCTAACAACAGATACTTAAGTGTTTACAGTATAGCAGCCTCTCTCCATCAGGATCCCACAAGAGAATTAAGGCCTAATGGCTTTAGACATCCATTTTAAGTAATGAATTATTCTCTCCCCTATGCAACCAAGTGTTATTAGTTATGAACCATCCTTGGGATAGATGAGAAAATAGTTACTCAAATCATTTTCTGTTTTCTATGCCAGAGATGAGGAACCCCAATTGAGAAAGGTAGAGAGAGGTACAGATTAAAAACAGATCCTTAACCTGTTTTGCTTTGTTTTAATTTTGGTGGTAATTGTTTACTCTTGACGACATTCAAACCAACAATTTTGGTGGCTGTTACTATGAGATAAATATACTAAGGAACAACAAGATAATTTGACCTGTTATATTTGTTTGGTTTTGGCTATTTACCTTGGAAGAATTACATGTACAATATTCATAAAAAGCGATATGACAGTCACCTCTTTACCTTCACTGGGAGTTTTACCTGAGGCTTGAATGAGACTGAAACCATGCAGATACCCCTAGAATACACCAATGAGCATAAAGATTAAGGCCGTTCTGTTCTTGAGCCTTTATTTTGATAGAGTTATTTTGTGTCGAGTTTCCTTCTGGCTGCTTCACCAGCCTGAAGATTTTCTTACTGTTTAACATTGGCAAATATGTTCGTGAAATATATTTAATAATACTGAAGATATCTTACAAGCTTGTCCATTTGAATTGTTTTGTTAGTTGCTCTGTACTGTTGCATTGTCCCTGTCTAGTGCCCTTCGCTGTCTATCAAAGAGTTGTGACCCCCTTCACCTTCTCCTTTAAGCTGGAGTAGACTTCATTCAAAAGGATTTTAGTACCCCCTAAAGAAATAATTGATCAAGTAATCTTCATCCATTGGTGCTGAAATCATTAGGTAAAGAGTTGGTGGGAAATTTTATCATGGATAGATGAGCCTGATGCCACATGGGAATAACTGATGGATCAACCAGATATTATGTACTTGGGCAATATAATATGTATGCAACAGGAAAGACACAGCAACACCTATGAATTCTTCTTGGCCATAAATTTGAACCACAATCTAATCAAATGTCTAGATCTCATTAGTGTACAAGAAATAGGGAAACCAGTTAAATGACACCATAAGCAAGCAAATCCAATTCATTAGAATGAAAATAACCAGTTACTTAAAGAGAGGCGCTATTACAGAATAAAAGGAAATTAAGATAAATAATAATCAAATACAATCATGATATAGGTTCCATAGAGTTCTGATTAAAGAGAATATTTCAGACATTGAAGTAGCCACGTATCGGTATGCCTTACGAAGCCAAGGTTCTTAGCACATTCTCCCTCAAGACATGTCTTATCTAGTTCTATTTAGAATCTGCTGCCTCTCTTATGATCTCTTTTAGCTAAAACTCTGGTTGTCATTGGGTGATGACTTAATCTTTGTTATTAAAACAGCTTCTTCTAATAAAATAAGCATGAACAATAGCATACTCAGACTTAAAGAAAATGCTGTAGAACTGGCCTGATAATAGTTTCCAAGAAAATCTCAAAATGCCTCAAAGCATTTTCAAACCTTGGCAACCAGATTAGGACTTTAGACATTTTAATACACAGCAGCCACACCTACATCTAACTCATTCCAACTCCCAGAAATCTAGCTTTGGGTTGGAATCAGAAACTTGACTTACCTAACCTCATGCCCAAAACGTACATGTTAGAGATTTGTAATTAGCCACTGGACCTTGAGTGGTGGCATTTTGACTTTCTGCATATAGATTTCATCATTTCCTACCAAACCCAAGAAACTTGAAATACTAGTGGTGTTTTACAAAAATTGTACTCTGAATTTGGCTGTACTCAGCCCACAATTTGTGCTAAGTTGTCTGAGACAGAAATGTATCAGCAAAGAGTCAAATGCATAGCTTTAAATGATTGATACAAGACTAAATCAGCAAAGCTAATTTCTTGCAATGCTAGTTACATATGGTTGCATTAATATTCCCTTTTCAGAAATCCAGCTGAGAATCATTATTTAATGAAAGGCTTACAAATTGCATCCTATTTAATGGCTTCCATTGCAGATTCCTTTGTAGAAATGCAGAAAACGTGTGAGTAACCATGTAAATTCTGTGCTGCATTTGCAGTGAGCTGAGGAATCTTATTTATGTGTACAGAAATACATATGTATATGTATATGCATATAAAACATATATAGAGGTGTATTATAGACATTTATACTTGTATACAAAATTACACAGATACACATATAATATCTAGTACATATATATTACATGTCATATATACATATATATAATATTTACATATAATTATATAATGCATATATATAAAAATATCATTATCATCTATCATTTCTAAATTTGCAAGTTCAAGCAATTGATTATGAGAAATACATTAGAATTTGAGTTTTCATATCAAACTGCCTTAGGTTTGAATCCTGGCTATGTTACTGGTTGAGTTCATTCTCCTTAGTCCTTGCCTCAGCCGCAACAAAGAATTGAAAGTCAGAGTCACAATAGTGAAACAGAGTGAAGGTTTTATTTCAAAACACTCCAAGGGAGGAGCGGGCCAGAGTCAAAGTACACAAAGGCCACTGTCCATTAGATGAGAGGCTTATATATTGCATTCTGGCTAGGAGGGTCCTCTTTGATTGACAAGGTGGGGTTATTTGATTGACGGGTCCACCTGCATACCTATCCGTCTCAGTGCATATGTCCTTTGCTATGAAGAGGCATGTTTTGGGCAGTCCTTAGTTTAACAAAACTAAAACAATTAGTTTAAAGAAAAATTGTGCCCACGTTGGGATCAGGATGGGACCAATCTGGCCTGGTTCTGATAGGCAAAGAAGTTATTTCCCTGTAAAGCCTTTGTTGTCTTCACATGGGACTCCCTACCTGGGCAGTTTGAACTTTATCTTCCCCTTCCCCGGCTGCTACCTAACAGCTGTCCCACTCATTAGGTGTTATGTCCTTAACCAATTTTACTCTCTAATATTTAGTTTCCTCATCTTTAAAATAACAATAATAATACATACTCCCCAGATTATTGCTATAAAGATGAAAAAATTCAAGCAAAGTACTTAACACAGTATCTCACATGGAGCAAGTGCTCCATAAGCATTAGCTCTTTTTCCATGTAAAAATAACAGGAGGAATCATAGTATGTTATGGAACAACCTTCAGGATTTACAGAGTCTGGGTTACTGAAGAGTTGAACCTATGTAAAAAGATGAACCAAAAGTCTGAGTAGTTCAGAGACAAACTGTAAAGGGAAAAAAGTTTGTGGAGGAATTCACTTAAGCAATAATATATAGGAGTTTTACTTTCAGGCTAAGATAAGCCACCTGATTCTTATATAATATATATATATATATCATAACATATAAATCTTATATGTAATACATATATACACACATATGTATATTTGCTACTCTGTTAATTAAAAAAAAACTTTGTTAGTCTTGGAAACTAAATAACAAGTTTTCAGGTAGAATATTGTGATTTAAATAACTCCAGATTTGTTGCACTTGAAAGATTAACAGAAAAAAATAAAAGGATTATTCAGAGCCTCACCCACCAAAGTCTGTCAAGTTGGCTTTCCTCTCATGAGGAAATAGACACAAGGAATTTTGCACAAGCAGAATCTTGAACTTAACTATTTAGAGGTACACATTCTTCAAAGTGGCCACAGATATGGACAGTGGAAACTAAGCCAACAAATTCCTTTGGACAGGATGTCAGGAGGCAAAGACCCCTGCACTCAATCAAGAAAGTAATCACCAATTTCTCTGTAAAATTGTCAAATGGAGCCACAGTCAGAGAAATTCCATGTAGTGGAATCCTTATTAACATAAAAATCGTTGCTATTTTGACTCAATTAAGCCAGATTTTTGTTTTAGGGAAGAGAGTTGACTGACATCATTGAATTAATTTTTGTTTTGCCTCAACATTCTTAATATAGTTGTTTTTTAAAATCATTTAGCAACATTAACAACAGTTGTAGTTTCATCTGTTTTACAGAATGGAATTCTTCCCCATGTGTTATATCCCTTAATCTTAACAATGGACTTTGGACTGCATATTTTAAACTTGAACAAATTGAGGCTGAGAGGCTGAGATTTGCCACATGGCAAATCCAGATCTTCACAATTTATAAGTAGCAGCTCCAGAGATGTTCCTACCCCAGAATTTCCTCTCTGTAGAACTGCATAAGTATTGTGACCACACGTTTTTCAAGTGTTAGGTATTTTTAAATAACAAGTGAGTCAATGGAAGGCTTTCTTTCTTTAAAAAGGGAAAAAGGGAGTCATTTACAATATTCTAAACCAGGGATAAGATTAATGTCCAACAGAAAGACCCCTATGATTCTAACTCATGCCCAGTGGACCCGAAATGAGCTAAATGCAGAAGAAGCTTCAAGCAATTGAAAGAAGGCAAGAGCTCTCCATTTAAACCAGGAGTTCAGTGTCCATCTCTGCTGTCAGAAATTTGAAGAATATTCACATTTTCCATGTGCTTCATCTATAGCTACCTCAATATTTCTAAACTATCTGTCATCATAGTGCCTACATAATTAGGAAAAGTTGCTCAGGTACTAGTTGAACATCATTTCCATGGAGCAAAGTCAGCTTGTAACACTTCTTATTATGTTGATGGGCTTCTTACCACTTAAATAACTAAAGGGAAATATTACAGTTTCCTTATTTGTAGTTACTTTCACAAATAGTCATTGACCACGATCATCACATTGAGCATCATTGGCTGTGTGTCAACTAAATCCTTGGAGATTATTTCAGCATAATTGATGGTCCTAATTAATTTCTCAGTGGCTACTCTGAGAACTCTTCTTTTCCCCCAATATTTTTTTTTTATGTTGGGAATCACTTCCAAATACACTTACTCTGCTGACTCTTTTCCAAAACCAATTGATATTGTATAATCTTTGATTGCATTATTCCTGATGTTCATGAAGAGAAAAAGGATCTTAGGTGATGGTAAACCACTATGATCAGGTTTTTGGATCTGGCTTATTGTATAGCCACTAGATCAAGATGTATGACAATTTTGCGATGTTTAATCTAGGGCAGGGGTTGGAAAATTACACATCTATAACCCCAAATGGTTTTATAAATAAAGTCATTCTTAACCATACTCATTCATTTACATATTGTCTATGGTCACTTTTATCCTAAAATGGCACAGTCAAGTGTTGTGACAGAGATCATATGGTTCACAAAGCTTAAATATTTATTAACTGGTCCTTTAAGATAAAGCTTGCTGACTCCTAATCTGGGAGTGCTTTGGTTCCTGGCAATAGTTCAAAAAAATTAAAAATAAAAGTTTGTTTTAGCTGACCTTCTTTTAGCCAGGAATCCAGTATTTCCTTTCATCTCAGCATTCATAATGGATGGTCACAGTGATGTCCATGAAGCACTGAAAAGCCTTGAAGTACCTTCTGAATCAGCAAAGATTAAATCCCACTTGCTGTGGGTCACTGTTGTCTAGATTCATGGTCTTAACACTGCTTGGGATTTTCAACATCATCTTTCATAAAAAAGCAAAAACCTCTCCTACTATGTGCTTTACATGTGGTCTTTCAGTTTCTAATTACAGACCCAATGAAAGGGAGCATATGACTTCACATGATACCCATACTATTTTGTGGCTATGACCCATACTCTGGCTGAGTTTGTTTTTTCCCCCAAACTGATTTAGTACCTATTTTCTTGCCATTCACTTGCCTTGTTTAAAATATTTCTAACATTAGTAAATTATAAATATCTGTAACTTTTTATTAACTAGAATCCTTCTACTCTGCCTTATCATAATAGATAAAGTAGGTCTTGAGTGACAGGCACAGGCTTTGGACTCAGATAGACCTGTGCTCAGCTTATGTTCTCACCACTTAAAAGTGGTGCGGCCACAAGCTAATTGCCTTAACTTCTCTGAGCATCAGTTTCCTCATTTGCTAAACAGGGAAAACATGAGAATCTGAAAGAAGGTATACAGGGGGTTCAGCATGGTGCCTGACACAATAGGAGCTATTAGTAGTGGTAGTAGGCAGTGGGCATTTTAAAGGTGCTGTGGGCAACTGCGCAAGTACCAGAGCATTCCGAGGCCCCAGTAAACTGGAGCAAGTGCTGGCAGCATCTTAGGAATGGAAGATCATCCTGTACTTCAAACATGTTTTAAAAAGGCTAGCATTCTGTCATATATGATTATAAATATTCCAGGGAAAGAATTATTTTACACACCACTATGCAGAAATAGGAGCTTAGCATTTGATTTTAGCTCATGAAGATCCCCAAAGAGTAAGTGGTGTAAATATTAGGCATTCTAAATGTATACATATGCAAAAGGATATTTCAGTAAGTACACTCACCTTTACAATTCAGAACAATTAATTATGCAAATGAAGGAAATTGCTAACCCAACCTTACCAGATTATGAGTGTTTGACTCTTTTATTTGAAATTACCATGTTTTGTAAAATCTAGCCATGTCTGTGTTACCCAGTTTTAATATGGCAATTCTCTCCTATTCCAGATTCTTCTGTTTAAGGCAACATACTGAATCTCCTGGAAGAAACTCATCCTGTATCTGCCCACTTGAAAACATGAGCATGCATATTCTGAGCTACATATGTTCAGGTGCAAGTTTCCAAGGAAACAAGGGACTGCTCATCTATCTGCAAAAATGAACTGACGAATCACTTCCAGCCTGTTACATACCTTGATTCCAAGTCAAATTCCAGGGCAGAGTCTAAAAAATGTTAGCGTCTTGTCAATCCTGCCTAGCAAATTTCTAATGTTCTGGAGGCTGGCAGCTGGGCGAGCATTAGCTGAGTTATCTCACTTTTGTTTTCCTCTGAATGGTCAGTGATAGCCAGCTCCACACTGCACCTATGTGCAGATGGCCTTCAACTATTTCTGACAGGGCCATGTGCACTTAGGATGCCTTGGGCCAGCCGTATCGGGGGCTGTGGACTTCCCGGCTCAGCAGGGTTACCAGCTCCTAGGTTCACACACTTGGCTGAGCAAAGAGCCATGGGACACCCTACCTCCAAACTTTCATTGGCATTCAAATCCTAGTGGCTGAGAAGTAACTGTACAATTCTTGAATCTCAAGCTTCCTGACCATTCTTTAGCATTTACTGATCAAAGTACTTCAGATATGATACTTTGCTTAATAACCACAACAGACCTCAAGATAGATAATTATCTATATTTATCTTCATTCTTTAGAAACTGAGGCACAGGGAGGTTAAGTAATTTTCCTCAAGGTGACACAGTTTGGGAATGATGAAGCTGGGATTTGAACCCAAGCTGCGGCACCTCAAGTTCATACCCTTAACACTATCGCACCTTGAAGAATCCTGGCCGTTCTGTTTTCCTTTAAGTTTCAAATGAGTATTCATTTGTTTATCCATTCATTTATTCAAATATA
Organism: Smutsia gigantea; assembly: GCA_032199065.1. NCBI lineage: Eukaryota > Metazoa > Chordata > Mammalia > Pholidota > Manidae > Smutsia > Smutsia gigantea. The sequence continues at coordinate 579,984 of JAVSCE010016441.1, read as the reverse complement.
CACCAGACACCTATGGTAGGTCCTGTGGCTGGAGGAGCAAATAAGAGAGAGAAAGTCCCTCATGGAGCTCACATTTTGTGGAGGAGACAGACAAAAAACAAGTAAGCAAATATAAATAAGATAGAGACTGTAATATAACGGCAACAAAGAAATCAACACTGTAGTTTGGGCAGATGAAATTCAGAAAAAACCATAGCACATTCAAGGTACAGAAAGGAGATAAGATGAAGCAGAGGAAGAGAAGAGCGAGGTCATCCTGGACCTCAGTGAGCGGACTGGATTCTATTTTAGGTTAAGTGCTAAGTCATTGAAGAGTTTTGATATTTGAGGTAGAACTGTCCGTTGTTTCTATTGCCAAGAAACTGCATAGGTAGGGATGAAATTCACCTGTGCATCACAGGTAGAAAAACACACAGAACACCTAGCCCCTATTACATTTTTCTGGAATGACTTTAACTACATATATTCAACATATTTCAATATTCTTAAAACACTAAAATTGGCTTTTCTATTATTTATTTTTTGTTTTTGGTTAAGGAGAAAGCATACTGAGTGAAAAACTATGCTAACATGTAGGAGTGTAATTGCACAAGAGGCAGAAAAAAAAAAACATTCAAAGGCCCTTTGAACAGACACCAGCCTAAAGAGAGTATGCCTGAGTGGACTAAGTATTGACCCTCCAGCCTGTCATCACTCTTGGACACCCTTCCCAAGCACCCAAAGCTACCTCTCTAGGCGCCTAGTGCCTAGACTCCGTGACATAGAGCCTTGCTTTGTTTCATGGCTGTATGTCTACGTCTGGCACAGTATTTTGTTTAGTGTAGGTTTGCCATTATATTTGTAGAAAGAGGGAAGGAAGAAAGAAACAAAGAAGAGAGAGGAGGAAAAGAGAAAGGTAAGCAGGAAACAGGCACTCTTGGTTGGCAGCTGACACCTTTACCTCTTGATTTTGCATATTGGCTGTTTCTTTATTCTCAGTATTCCCTAACCCATCTTCCTGGGTTAAAAAAAAAATCCAACATGACACTTCCAAAAGATTAATATTTTCATTTCAACATTTCTGAAAGTATTTCAATGAAATTGCTTTCAAATGGTTTATTTTATATTAGATCATTGAGAGATAGATTAATGTCATAAAAGTAGGTACTAGCGAGCAATATTTTTGTCTCCTATGTGCACATACTGTATATTTCATAACCTGTGATAACTTAAAGTCACTAATTTAAGTCAAATTAGGGAAAGGGCAGTGTAATAATTGCTATATTTCTGCTCCTTCTTGATAACAAATGAGGCTTTTTTTTCCTCCACCAGTATATAATAGTGTGCTTTTTCTTTGGCTAAGATATAATAGCACTGCTCTACACGAACAAAAATATTTTTACTGACTATGTTATTACTGAGAAATGCATTGGGAAAATGTAAAAATATTTCACCTTTATGTTGAAGAAAATAAACACAGTGGATTAAATAAAATTTTCACAGCTCTTGACATACACCATATGTAACACTTGGAAAACGTCAAAAAGGGTTTGGCTTCTTTTGAGAACCAGACACTAGGCCTGCAGGGGACCTTGGATATTTATTGACCCACTACCCCAATACACCTCAGCAAACTGGACAAATGAGACCTCAGAACGTTGAAGGACAATCCAAAGTTTACATAATTAATTGAAGAACCAGGACTGAAAGCCTTGATATCTAAGATCCAGCCCAATGTTGACCCCACTGCAAAATGCTGCCTCCCTGATGCTTCACTGCACACTATTGGAAGTCAGCACTGGGAATAGGAGCCAGGGCTCTCAAACCAGGCCAACTGGGCCTCAAGTCCTGACTTGGACTCTGATGGCCTCTGTGAGCCTAGGCAACTGACTTTAACCTATGCAAACCTGTGTTTTTTCTATACATTTTGTTTTTCTCTACACTTTTAGAAGTACATGCAATTTTAAGCTTTTTAAAACTGTACATTTTTCCAATTTTCCTTCCATTTAACAATATGTTTAAGGATCTTTACATATAGTATAATAGAACTGTCTCATGCCTTTTAAATGCTTCACAATATTCCAAATATTGCTAACTCTTACTTCGTTAATCATTGTATTCATAAACATTCAGGTTATTTCCCATTTTTCCCTTTTACCAACAAGGCTACAGTTGACTGTTCTATACATATTTTTGTGCACACCAAATATCTCTATAGGACAGATACTCATAAGGGAATTGCTAACTCAAAGAACATATTCTTATATTTTGATAGATTCTTCCCATATTGGTCTCTCCAAAGTTGGTACGAATTACATAACCATCAAAAATGAGTGAGAATTCTCTAATAACTGAAATTTTAAAAGTAATAATGAAGTTCAAATTCCGGACTAATGATATAACTGATTTTTTAGCCAATGGTTCTTGAACTTATTGGAATAATATATCCCTTTGAGAATCTGATAAAAATTACAGGTTTTCTTCAAAAAAGAGTACACAGACATAAATACACCAAACTTTCATATTTCAATAGATGTCCTATAGTTCCCAGAAGTTCAACCCAAGATTAAGGACCTCCATTGTGGATAAATCAAAAGTTATGCATTTGTGGGTGTAATGAATGAACATTGGCAGTCAGCCTTGGATATCTAAGTGTATTTTGCTGAGGGCCTTTCCTTAGGTCTTCCTGCTTTTCTACCAGTGCAGGTGGCATGAAACTATCACATCTCCACCTGGAAGTGAAAAATCTGCTTTCATGTTCATCTTATTCAGGCCTTTTCATTCTTCAGCCCTCAATGAGTATGTTTGCGTTGGAGTATATGTGTGTGTGCTCATGCACCTGTGCTCAGGGAGAAGCTCTGCAGCATGTTAACATAGCAGCACCACGCTGACTGGATTCACACTGCCAACTCGAACACTAACAAGCCGTGTGACCTTGGGGAAGTCATATAACACATAGGCCATCACTGACCAATAGAACTCTTAGTGATGACTGCAATGTTTTATAATCTGTGTTGTCCAATACAGTAGTAGTCCCTAGCCATATGTGAATATTGTTCATTTTAAATGTGGCTAATGTTATTAAGGAATAAAATTCTTAATTGTTTCATCTGAATTAATTTATACAAAAATCACCACAATAGCTGGGGGATATTATATTAGACAGTGAAAATCTAGTGCCTTTGTTTTCTTATCTGTGAAAAGAATATTAATAGTTCCTACCTTACAAGAGTATTGTAAGGAATAAATAAATTAAATATATATAAAGTACTTAGGGCAGCACCTGGCATACAGCATGTGCTACGTAAGTATTTGTAATTACTATTGTAATTATGTACAAAGTGCCATATTAAGTTTACTGGGAGAAAAACAGATATGATATGGGACTCCCACCCTCGAGAAACTTAAAATCTCATTGAAGACAGTAAACATATATATGTATGTGTATACACACACACACACACACACATTCACCTATATAGAGTCATTAACACAAATATTAAGTAATACTTCAAGTTAAAACTGTGCAATGTGTGCCAAAACAGTATCCAAGTAACAGAAAATAAACTGAACCCCTTGGTAGAAGCATTGTGAATTGAACTATCAAACTTTTGAGGGATATGTAGGAGTTACTTAGTCAGAAAGTAAGGAACAAAGTTTACAAAAATAGAGCTAGAAGAAGAAATGATAAAAATTCATCAGAGGACACAGACTAGGCCGATGTGGCAGGAAGGTTAATGAAGGCATCTAATGAACACTAAAACTGGGTAGTACAAATAGAATCAGATGGCCAGAGGTCTTCAATGGCAGGATAATGAGATAAAATTTTACTCATCAGACAAAGGGAAAGAAATTGAAGATTTGGAAGTATGCATGATGAAGCTTCTGCAATCAACAAGCAGGAGAAAGGAAAGGCAGAATGCAGACATTTAGACAATATGTTGAAAAGTAAGGTCAGGCAATAAGAGGGCCAGGGCCTGACAACTGGCGTTTGATTGTAATGAAGGTTATCTTCAACTTTCTTCCCGTATGGTCTTTCTTCATTCCCTGTGTAAGAGATATAAAACCCCTTCCTACCAACCTTGTCTGCATCAGTCCTTCAAGCTTCCTCAGAGGCCTTGCTCTATTCCTTTATCTCCACTCTCGAGGACAGAACTTTTTAGTGTTTTGTTATCTCTGCTGTTTTTCTGTCATTTTGGTTATTAAAGTAACAAGTACTCATTATAGAAAAATTTTTAAGTAGTGAAAATGTTAAAAAAGCAGAAAAAAATACAGACTCCTACCACCAAGATCACTTAGGTCTTCAGTCTGAGCTTTCATGACTTACAGAATTTTTTTTGCATTATTAATGCATTTTTTCCTGAAATGCTGGGACCAGGACTGTGCCTTTTACACTATGCTCAAAACAGCACTTTACATCTGACAGAACTTTAGTAAGCATTCCTTCAGTGAATAAAGAATGGGCGGAAAGTTACTGAGAATTTCATAAGCCACAACTTACTTTAAAAGTATGCCAATTCCGGAATCACTCTGGGAAATCTATACTTGTTGCAAATGCTTTATCACTTCTTCCCTAATGTCCCAATTATGCCATAACTCTGTTGAATAAATACATAAAAGTAGACAAATGAGGATACCCACGCCCTTTTATTCATACTTTACTCACATCAACTAATCAAGCCAGTGTCTAAGTGGCTTATAGGATACTGAAGTATTGGCAAACACACCCTCTCTGTAGGTAGTTCAACACGCTCTGTTGAGTTTGACTCTTGATGTCTATTAAAAATTATTCAACTAGACAAGTCTGCCAAAATAAGAAAGCTCATTTATAGCCATGGTACTAAATTCAAACCAATACCTTTCCTACTTCATTCAGGTCAAAAACACTGGAAGATTACGTGTGGGTCCTGCATATATGGTCACAAATTCAAGATTACAAGTTTGGTTCTGCCCATACATTTTAGTCACCCCATAAAAATTGAGATGGATTTGCCCTATCAGACCTTTTAATCAGCAGACCTACCAAACACCAGATAAATCTGTGTTGACTCTCAAAAGGACAGCTAATAAACAAGATAAAACCTTTTTGTAATATTCAATGGGTAATATAGTTAAGACATGGAGTTGCATATTCATTAAAGAACCATTTAGTTTATTATGAAGATATACCAGCTTGTCATAGCAAATATTAAATATGGTAAAAGCAGAAGGATTTTATTTAATCATTTTTCTTGCAGTGGGCTTCAAACATCTGTAACTTTTTTTAGTTTTAATTCTTGAATACGTAGAACATAGACTTTATGTTTCTAACTTGAACACAAGAGCTAATTATCAATATGTGCCTAAATTTAGTTCACTAAACATTATTATATGGGATCACATACATCACAAATTATATATTTTATTGTAGAATATATTTGTATAATATAAGTATAGAATATATACAATAATTGTAGAATATATTTGACTTATTTAAATTGGCCTTATCCCAGTTAAAGGGGTTTTGTTGCTTTTGCATTTTAATTCTATTTTCATCTCTGACTTTCCTGTAACTTTTCTTTCTTCTTCTACTTTCAACCCCTTGAACCTACAGTGATGCCCTACTTCTCCATAAGCAACCATTTATAACATTTTTCTAATTGATTTTAAGGTCCCCAAGTAACCTAACCACAATTTCATTTCCAAATTTATTTTCCATTTTTCCCAACATGGAACCTGGTGCAGTCAATGCTATCTTATCCATCTTTCTCATCTTCTAGCCCTGTTAGTATATAGGAGCTTTCTCTGGTCTAAATTCTCATTTTCCCTAGACTTGTCTTCACCCAGGTAGCTAATTGCTTCATAGGCTTTCATTTTCTTGTTCTGTTTTGCTTTTTTTGAGATATAATTCACAGACCATACAATTCACCCTTTCAAATTGTACAATTCAGTGGTTTTTACTATAGTCACAAAGTTGTGCAACCATGATCACTATCTAATTCCAGAACATTTTTATATTCCAAAAAGAAACTCTATACCTATTAGCAGTTACTCCACATTCCTCCTTCCTCCCAGCCCCTGAAAACTACTAATCTACTTTATGCCTCAAGGGATTTGCCTATTCAGGACATTTCTTATAAAAGGAATCATACAGTATGTCACCATTTGTGTCTGGCTTCTTTCATTTAGCATAATGTTTTCAAGGCACATCCATGTTATCATGAATCAGTACTTCATTCTTTTGATGGATGAATAATATGCCATTGAGTAGAAATAACACATTTTGTTTATCCATTCATCAGCTGATGGACATTTGAGTCATTCCCACTTTCTGGGTATTATGAATAATGCTGCTATGAACATTTGTGTACCAGATTTTGTATGGATGTATGTTTCAATTCTTTTTGGCATAGACCTAAGAGTGGAATCGATGGATTCTACGGGAACTCTATGTTTAACTTTCTAAAGAGCTAACAAACTTTTTCCCAAAAAGACTGCACCATTCTACATTCCCACCAGCAATGTATGAAAGTTCCAACTTTCCAATTTCTCCATGTACTTGCAAATGCATGATAATGTCTACCTTTCTGTTGTCCTAGTGGATATATGAAGTAGCATTTCATTTTGGTTTTGATTTTTGTTTCTCTAGTGACTCACCATGTTGAGCATCTTTGTACATGTTGAGCTTTATTTGTTTGAGCATTACTTGCATAACTTCTTTGGAGAAATGTCTATGCATATCCTTTGCCTATTTTCAAATTGAGTTATCTTTCTTTTTATTTTTCAGCTGTAACATTTCTTTATGTATTTTGCATACTAAACCCTTCTCAGACACATGATTTATAATATTTTCTCCATTCTGTGAGTTATCTTTTCACTTTCTTGATAGTGCCTTTTGAAAATTCTCTAATTTGATTAAGTGGAGTTTATTTTTTCTTTGGTTGCTTGTGCTTTTGGTGTTTTATCTAAGAAACAATGGCCTAATCCAAGGTCACAAATATTTATACTAGATTTTTCTAAGAATTTTATAGTTTAAGCTGTTACATTTAAGTCTTTGACTTATTTTGAACTAATTTTTATATATGGTGTAAGGCTGGAGTCCAAATACTTTTTTTTTTTTGCATGTGGATGCAGATATCCCAGTACCGTTTGTTGAACCACTACTTTCCCCCATTGAATTGCCTTGTCATTCTTGTAGAAAATCAGGTGACCATAAATGTTTTCTCCTGGACTCTCAATTCTATTCCTTGGTCTTTAAGTATATTCTTATGTAAGTATAACAAGTCTTGATTATTTTAAGCTCTGTAGTTAAGTTTTAAATTCCAACTGTGAGTCCTCCAATTTTGTTCTTTTTCAAGATTGTTTTCGCTATTTTGGGTCCTGATATCTCCATATGAATTTTTGGATCAGTTCATCAATCTTCAAAAAAGTCATCTGGGATTTTACTAGGATTGAATCTGTAGATCGGTTTGAGATTATAGGCATCCTAATAATATTAAGTTTTATAATCCATGAACATAAGTTATTTAGATCCTCTTTACTTTCTTTCAACAATGTTTTGTAGTTCTCAATGCAGGTCTTTGTACTTCTTTTTAAGCCTCTCCATGGCAAGTTCCATATCTTCTACCCCTTCTAAACCCCTTGTGCAAGCAGTAATTCTTACATTGATTTTTAAAATTCAGAATCAATACATTCCATCAAAATTAACTGCTTCTTCCTAAAATATGTAATTCCATAGCCTGAATATCATAAGCTTTCCTACTTCCATGTCTTTGCTCACTCTTCTTCCTATTTAAAATGACTTGTCTCCTCAGCTCTGCTGGCTGAATCTTTCAGATTTCTAAGATCTAGGTCAACGGTTATCTTGTTAATAAAACACTCCCACAATTTCCTCTTCCTTTCAATATTTTATTCATTCCTTAAATACAGCTAATTGCATTAGTTCTATATGATAGTCACTTGGGTTTGTGTCATTGCTACTCCCAGATTATGAGCAAATTTGGGGCTCTTCTTAGTCAGATTTCTAGTCCCATATATCTTAGCATATTTCTTTCAAATTAAGATTGTTCAACTTGTGTCTATTGCATAAATCTGAATAGGATTCTAATTTCTGGATCATTGATCAGGAAATTAGTTAAAATAAATCTTAACTTTTATTTTACTTAATACATCTTTTAAAAAAATATATTGTAAGCCTGCTAAACACAATTTTAAGTTGAATCATTTTTTACACAGAACATGTCTATTTGGAGGATAGTGTAGATCAGAGACTGGCAAACTTTTTCTGGAAAGGGCCAAATAATTAATATTTTTACCTTTGTGAGCTATATGATCTCTTTTGTATTGTGGTACAAAAATAGAATTATACAATATGTAAGGGAATGTCTATAAGTTACGTTACAATAAATCTTTATTTGTAAAAGCAGATACTAGGCCAGATTTGGCCCTAGGGCTGTAGTTTGTAAACCCTTTAGTTAGACCATGAAGAATTCTGTCTCAGCACATTTACTGACTTGTATTATGACTTTTACATAATTGTGTTGATACATTATTTTCTCCTGTAGAGTTATGAGAGAAGAGTTATAAAGTCTGCCATGGAAAAAAATATTAAAGTTAAATTTCAACTAGATTATTTTTTTAGAAAGAGGACAGGGACTTTATTGAACACAATAGCAAATTAAAATACTTAAGCTGTTTATTAGACCAAATGTATTCCATTTGGGATATAAACCACGAACACAAAAAAGTAAAGATGAGAGCTCTGTGCTCTGTTTTTCATTTGGTAAAACAATTCACATGATTCAGCCAGTATGTTGGCAGTGTTGTACCATGCTTTACTAAGGTCTGTCTCTTTTTTTGGAAAGAAGGGTTAATACTAAGAATTCATTTCAATATTAGTTTTTAGACATTGATGCCAAAAATTACTCTGAGATGTTGTTATGTTTTATTCCTGTTTTGTGTTTTTTAAGAGGGTTTTTTTTGTTTGTGGGTTTTTTCTCAGAAGACACTTGTCATGTTCCCAAATGATGGATAGTTGATAGGTTCTCACCAGCTCACTGGATTTAGTGGCTTAGGGTGAGACAAACAAATTCCAGCAGGAATATGACACTGGAGAGGAAATCTATGGGATGGCTGGTAGGTACAAAACCAATGATCCTGACAGGTAAATGCTCTACAGGGAACTCAACAAGACTAAGTCCCTCAAGGGCAGGGCCCACATTTAAGTCATTCCATGTCTGGGTACCAAGCACAATTCCTGTTACACAGTAGGTTCTTCATGCATGTTTTATAAATTGGACCAAACCTTTGTTTTTACTCATATGTCAACACATATTTAAGGGCTCTTGAGTGAAAAGTTCTATTCAAGCCATGGTGAAATAATTTTAAAAAAAAATAGGAAATGTCCTTGGTCAAAGGAAATTACAATTGAATGGTACAGAACAGAACGCAGGGACTACTTCACACTACTAGACAAATGTGTTGGCTTTCCTGATAACAATACAATATCTTGAGTGTTCTCTAGTAGATTTTAAGGCACTGATACATACAGTTCTTTTGCTCCCAAGAAACAATGAAGAAGGTCTGGTATTACTGACTTCATGGGACATATTAATTCCAGAGCTAGGAAAAGAATTTGTATGCTTTTTTCTTTCTATGTCCTTGCTTCTTTTTTTGTGGGGCTGGTCCTTGGTTGACAATTCCAAGTTCTGCTAGTTTAGTCAAGACTTATTTTATCCACATAAATACACTCTAATCTTATCTATGTTCCAGTTCAAATAATTATTTTATTCTTGGACACAAATGTTTAAATACAGGAGTGGCGGGAGCTGGGGGATGGCCCATGTGGGAGAAGGCAGGAATGTTTTCAGACTATTTTCTAAATGATATAACTGGGTCCTTGCTCTGAAAGCCCTACATTCACCATCTTATTAAGTCATCCAGCATCCACCTCCTATCACAAATCATTCTAGACTGTGAGATTGGGCCTTGTTTCTCCACAGAATAAATTTGAACCCTGGATCCTAGTCAGGAAATCATCAAATCTACTGTCCCTAGTTCTCTTTGCCTTTAAATTGCTATTTTCATAATACAAATCACAAATAATTTTTGATATAATCAAAGGATGGCCACTACATTGACTTTAAGAAGTAATGGATCATAATGGTCATGAACATGAATTCAGGAGCCAGACCAGCTAGGCTTGAATCCTGGTACCAGCATTTACTTTGTACCTGGCTGAGTTCCTCGGTCCCTCTGCACCTCCGATTTGCATCTGTAAAATGAAGATTAATAATGATCCCAACCTCATATAGCAAGGGTTAAACAAGTTACTGTATATAAAGTGTTTAAAATAATACCTGGCATAGAATAAATCTTTTCTTTACTTTTGTTATTATTAACAATTCTCTATTTACTTGCCAGTGATGTTTTGTGAAGACCTCACCACATTTTTGAGATCAGTTAGAAGCAAGTTCATCTTCATTAACTGCACCAAGAATCACAGGTAAGTTTAAGTTCCCACTAAGAAAATAGGATGTTCGAAATTTCATACAAGGGTTAAAACTCTGATATACAACTTTTGCTTTTAAATATAATCACTCACAACATCTGCAATTTTCAATTTCTCCTTCAAGTCCACACATATGTCACAACTATTTAAGATTTAATTTTGACTTCCTTAAAATATAACTGTCAGATAATACAAATGGAAAAGTGTGTCAAGCATACTTCAGAATTTTTATTACATAAACCTTTTCGTCTGTTTGTTCCTGGGAAAACCTCAGGTAGATATAGATTTGGGGAAATTGAGTCCATCTCTATTTGCATTCTTATCATTCCTATTAGCTGAATTTATGCAACAATTTTTTGTTGGTAAATATCTCCTTCCTTAATTTTTCTACTCTGTTCACTGTGTACTGGGAGCAGTAGGAACATTTCTCTGTAGAGTCCTTTCCTTTTTCTCAGGGTTGAGCTAAAGCATGAGATGCAGAGAATGGAATAATGACACAGAAAATAAAGATAGCTTGCCCTAGTGTGGCAGTATTTTAATTAGTAGCTCTATAATTGCAGAACAATCTTTAATATTGTTTTTGTAATGACATTATTATTTTAAAGGAAAGTCAAAGGAAAGCTTGGTTCTTTCATTAACATTTTCATCCCAGCCTTTATATGCGCTCTATAAAATTTTATATTATTTATAATAAAACACATGATATACTTTCTTTTCTAGACATGTTACTCAATCTGATGCCAGAAAGCTTCAGCATGACTTAATTTGTAAAGTCAAGGCTTATACTAGCAATTTCCAGTGACCTGATAATACCAAAGAAAACAGCGTAAATGTGTGTCTTGGAGGTAAGTGGATGCTAGTGTAGGACTTGTGAGTTAAAAGCAGCATTTTATAATCTTGGGAAGATGTAATGGGTAGTCAAAGTAATGAAGCTAACCCAGGCGTAATGATTAATCTCCGTGTGAGTCACGACCCCGGCAGCTGCATTCTAAATGAACTGTAATCTATATAATGCATTCTCAGGAAGACCAGACAACAAGAAGTTGCATTAGTCCATAATGCAGATGGCCAGACAGCATGTAGAAGCACACTCAGCTCTGGCCTAAAAGAGCAGAGGTCTAGGCTGAACAATATTCATAAAAGAACAGCACGATATCATGGATGTTTACTAGCTCCAGTCTATCAAACCAGAGTGTGGCATTAACCCTTAACTGATTCGACTAACAAGCTATGAGCTGGGATATTTAATAAAGGCTCCATGGAAAGGATAAAACTGAGCAGGCCCTTGTAAGATGCATAGGAGCAGAAAGGCCATACCATGTAAGGCACACAACGTGAACAAAGCTATAGTGGTAGGAATTCACAAGGTGTGCTTGAGGCAAAGTGACTATTCCTGAGAGATGACTAATAGAATTGATTTTAAGGAAGTGGGATGATAAAATGTGAAGCTTAGCCCATAAGTAAAACATTTTAACAATCCTCTTTTAGAAAGGTTGGCAAGGCCTGTTATAACTCATCAGTGATGTGATGATTGGCATTATCTTTTGGAGAAGACTGGGTATTGGCAATGAACCCCACCATTCTGGCAAACAGTTTTCACGACACACAGATGGATAATCTGGATGATGGTTCAGTAAACTTACAAAAGGGGATATTTTTCAAATGGAAAACAGTAAGAAGAATCCCCTAATTGGACTGAATCCATTTTGTGACAAAGACTCAAAGTTAGCATGGTATCATGGAATGGCCACTGCACTTGATGACCAGGGACATGGAAATTAGTCCTGGGGCTGCCAATACCTGGCTATGGAACCCACTTCTCTGGGCTACAGTTATTTACACAAGGAAAACACTGGGCCAGATGATCCCTGAGAACTCCCATTTGAGCAATATTTACACATATTTTATCTCAAGGACTTAAATGATCCTATGCTTTTGTTGTTGGCCAGATCCTTACTGTGGTCAGGAGCAATCATCCTAGTAAACACAAGTGAAAAATGCTCTCATTGCTACACATGTTCATACACTTTTATTTTCTAAGTACATATGATGGCAAAAATAACATACAGCCTTAGCATGCAAGTCTCAACAGCCTGCAAGGGAAGATGCATATATTGGTAGTAACCAAGGATTTCATATATATTAACCCAATCCTCCCTTCCCATCTTTTAGATGAAGAAATGAGACACAGAGTGGTTATATAATTTGCCTAAAGTTGCACAGATAAATTAATGGCAGAGCTGGGATTAGAAGGTGTGCAGCAGGTTCTGGGGTCTGCACTCTTAAACCCCTCTGTAGGTACTACCTCTACACAGAAGTTAGTCATTGTAACCCAATATAAATGACACAGGTGGTGGAACTGTGGTTGGGTGAGGATGAGAATCAGAGGTAAGGTCTTGGATGAGGCACTTTCTTCAAAGGAATTGGTGATAAGAGGTCTTGGTCCCATTGAGTACGTGTGACCACTGTTAGGGGGCTCCCTCTAGAAGTTGTTCAAGTCCATATCCTTGACAGAAATGTGCTTGCATAAAAGAGGACTGGACTTTTATTTAGAGCCATATTGTCTCCAGGCCTACTAGTCTACAGATTGTCCCTTTTGGCCCCTCCAGGTATTAATGGTCCATATCAACAGACACATCTCTTTATTTCCCACCTTTGCCCCCCCCATCCCTCAATATCTGCCCCTGCTAAACTTGGGAAGGGAAGGGAACAAGTATATGCAGCTAGTCTGCCTGCTAAAATCAAACCTGACACATCTGGTTTTTGCTTTCAGTGAAAAGCCAAGAACTGTCTGGTTGTCTGAACATTCACCTTGAAGATCCAGGAAAGAAAAATCAAGAGTGACTCGTAAGGGATCATAATCTTAACCAAGGGTCCCTCCCCAAAATATTAATTCATTCTAATGTTTGCACGACAGTCTCAGTTCACTCCTAAAACACATCAACTGCTCCTCAAGCTGACTGAGGTATGTGTCACTAGAGACTGCAGTTAAAAGCAAAGTACTTCTCACTCTGACCAGGTATCAGAGGTAAAAAGTCCATGAGGATTTTATCTGCTGATCCAGCCAAGCCCCTCCACACCTAATACACCCTCCAGCTGGCAAGTTATCTGCATTTAAGTCACTGTTAGAAGATGTTCGAATGATTATTGCAAAAATGACATACTTTCCTTGGAGCTCATTTTACTAAATTAAAAACATTAAACATAAGTGTCTCTTGAGGTGCTTTTTTTCCCCTCAAAAATTATTTCTCTGAATTAAAATGTGTTTATACAATTTCTGATCAGAATTATGCAATCCTTTCTTTTTCATCCTTCCAGTGGATATCTAAGTGTAGAGACAGCCTTTCTGAGAGCAGGAGGTCTCTAGGGCTACTAGTGTAATTCTTTTTACTCTAGGGTGCTCAAGCACAGAATTGCCTACAATCAATTTGCTTTCACATCCTGGCATTAAACTCACCGTATATAAAAGTATCACAAGTATTTTCAATATAATTCTAAGTAGCAGTGATTTAAAAGGCTTTTTATTATAAAGAAAAAAATTACAAGGCACTATAAAAACTGCACAGTCTATTTGACTGAATACAATCAAACACATATAAGATTACCCATAACCTCAAAATGGGTAAAAATGACTTAAAAATTAGGAAGGACAATTGATAGGAGTCATTTTGATATCTGACAGATAAAGCAATATACCTGAAAACTATTTTGACCTTCCAGTTCCTAAAAATACAGAAAGAATCATAATTTAACTTAGTGCTATGAAGAAACAGGTTCTCTTCAAAGATGTAGCTATACTTTAAAAAATATGGATATTGATAGAACATAATCCTCTAAGTATACAGCTATTTTTTAAAAGCAAATCCAAGAGAGTTCAAATAAAATATACATCATTAGGTATCACGACTACTCTCAATGTCTATCACCGACATTTGATTAGAAGACAAGAAGCATGACTTAGGCATCTGCAACCATTGCTATTCAAAATCATCACCATTAAAATCCAGGTACACATGATGCCCTTGAACCTGAACATACATATAACATAAATATAAAAATATTGTAATAATTGCCATGCAGTTCCTGATACATAGTAGGCCTTCAATAAATATCTGTTGAATGAGGAAAGAATGAATAATGAATAAATAACATATCCGGAGGTAGTCTGCTTTTCTGTATTATTTTAGTTAAGTCATTTTCATTTTTCCTTTTAAGAAGAATGAGTAAAGCAAATGATAAATGGAATTATAGTCTATGGTTTGATAGTTATTTGGTATCATCAGCCCTTCCAGACTACCAAAACCATCTCTTTCAATACATTTCTTTGAATGCTCCTCAAACTTTGGTTCAAAGTCCTTCTAGTGTTTAGACCAAGGCAGAACACCCCCTTCCATCACCACCAAATGACATCTTATTGAATCCCAGAAGAGTTGAGAGGAGCAGCATGGAGTTTATTTTATTCACTTAAGAGGCAAAAGATATAGGGTTGCCAAATAAAATATAGGAAGCCCAATTAAGCTGGACTTTAATGAACCATAAATAGTATTTTTGTGTAAGTATGTCCCAAATATTACATGAGACATACTTATACTAAAATTTATTCATGGCTTATCAGAAACTCTAATTTAACTGCAACCATGTATTTTTATTTGCTAAATCTGGCAACCACGGAAGGAAAGCTTATGTTCTGACTAAATACCAAGTGTTTCTACGTATGCAGGCTCTGATAGAGTAGAAGGAAGTTTGCATAAGAAACAATAGCAGAATGATCTTTAGGTATTATTCAGTGATGGCCAACTTTTCATGATTCACTAAAATGATATCTTTAACAAGGCTTAATCTTACAGACATGTTGCATGTTGAATGCTCCTAAAAACAGTGAGAGTATTATTACATGTAGACAAAAAATGACTATGAAAAGTGAAGAAAGCAAAGACAGGTGATTTCAAGAGGCAGCATAAACATTTTTTGACATTAACATCCCTTTTAAGAGGATATTGGTATATATATATATCTTTCTGTAGACATATACTCAGATCAAAGATAAAAATGACTCCTCAAAAATTCTTGAATTTCAATAAAATGTCAAGTGTGTTTTTTATACTGTGGAAGAAATCTAGTGCTTATGAAAGCTGGCAGATTGACTGATTGCATAATTATTAATATTTATTACATACCAGAAAGAAGCTAGAGGCTATTCAAATATGCAGGCCACGTCTCCATGGCCTCAGGAGGAAGTGGCCTGTTTTGGAGCAGTGGGTGACAAGGCCTTAAAGAGTAAGATGACATATGTTGCTGCCCAGAAGCAGGTTGAGATATTTGTTCAAATGAGATCTGACAATCCACAAAAGACAGCTAGAAAATTCTTAAAGTCCACAATGATCCTAATCTAAAAACTGAAATTGAACTTTTTTCCTTCTATTTGAAGGGTTCCCTTGATATCCAATGATCACACAACGTCCTGACAAGAAAAGGAATTTCCCAGTGTTAAGTTTCAGTCCTGGCAGGGGTGGTTAAAGGACTTCCTGATGATACAAACACTCAAGCTTGATCAGGGCCTCGGAATTATTTTCTAATAAAGTGTCAGACTGTGAAAGCAGGACTCCCAAAGCTTTTCTAAGGGAGAATGGGGTACCTTTTCAATCAGATCTATTATAAATTCAATCAAGGAGATGAGAGAGGAAAGTAACATTTCTTTAACCACCATAGACCTCAGCTAGGTGTTATATATACATATATGTGTATATATGAATTAAATACATTATCCATATTAGTTCTCATAACAATGTATGATTGGTATTATTTTTCTCATTTCACCAATGATAGTCTGCTGACCCTAAGAGAATTTACCAGGTTACTCAAGATTGCAGAACCAAATATTGGTGAATCTAAGATTCTAATTCAGGCCTATTTGGCTAACATTGCAACATAATACTTCCAAACCTGGAACAATCTTCACCATTAGATAAAATACAAGAAGCTTGGGTTAGTCGAATGAAAGGCTTTATCTAAAGAGAAGGCAAACAAGATAATTCAGTGTTTTTACTTTCAATAATGACATTTTCTTAGGTGAACTGTGAAATGATGAGACCAAGGTATGCATGTGCACAGACACACACACACACACATACACACAAAGTTGCTCACTATCATGAAACTCTCTTAGTTTATCTTGATGTGTGTCATTTCCCAAAATAAATTATGAGTAACACAAAACTTAAAGTTATACTATCCATTTAACACGAAAATTAAAAGCAGAAAGTTAATCTGAAAAATAACACAACTCTCTTAACTTTAATTTCAATTCCTAAAAGTTACTGCTAAATAAAAAGAAATTATAAAATAGAAACTATAGGTCACAGCAGAAAATAAACCTCAAATCAGATAGTAAGAGGCTGTAAAACTTGGCTTCTAGAGTCTTGTAACCCAGATCAAAATCACATCTTCACCTTTTACTAGCTGTATGATCTTCAGCAAATTATACATTCCCTCTGTGCCACAGTCTCCTTGTGTATAAAATAAATATAATAATAGAACCTACCTTGTAGGGTTGTCATGAAGATTAAAAACGATATTCCATGCAACCTGCTTGGCATACAGCCTGGCACATAACAGGCAGTCAATAAATATCAGCTCTTATTTTTATCATCATTAAAATGTTCTCTTGAAAATGGATATGCTGATGTAAAAAGAGAGTTTTGCATTTACTATCTGCATTTTTCAAAGCTAAAACTACTGGACACCAAAATCCCAAATGGGGTTCTCTAAATTGGTATCAGAATGTTCCTGGCAATAACTGCCTTTTAAATAACTCATTTTCCTAAAGTGAAGCATGGAATTCAAAATCCCAGGCTGAGCCCATTTACATGGCTCTGTTTTACTAAGATGCTGCACACAAAAGAAATCATTTGGCTTGCAGAGAGCCAAATAGAGAAAGGAATCTCCAAATCCTTTGTCATCTGAAAGCTCCCATAGCCACAGGGTTATGTTCAAACCACTCAGGGCTTATCAATGTTATTCTGAAAAGGAATCTACAAGCATGGTGTGTGTGTTTTCAGGAAGAACGATGCAATCTAGAGAGGAAATATTACAACCCCTAAGACTGGGTGCTTCAACACCCAATTGCAGTTGGGCGAGTCATGCAGTGACCCCAAAGGGTGAGTGCTGTTGTCACCCGGCACA
Source organism: Smutsia gigantea (assembly GCA_032199065.1). Classification (NCBI taxonomy): domain Eukaryota; kingdom Metazoa; phylum Chordata; class Mammalia; order Pholidota; family Manidae; genus Smutsia; species Smutsia gigantea. Next base: position 562,334 of record JAVSCE010016441.1, on the reverse strand, counting down.
GCCTCTAGGGATCCCACTGAGTGAGCCACAAAGCATAAGACCCAGGCATGCTGCATTTCTTTTCTTCCCTCCTAAAGAAATTTACAGGCCATTTTCTCACCCTTCCCCCTGAGCTAGGATACTGAGGTTAAAATGTACCTACTGAGTAGGTAATGTATTTGGTATTAAGGATCCATCATATGCGTATGTCTTCTGAGCATAATGGTTCCTTTGGAGCTATTATAGATATGCCGTGAATAGATATTAGGAATAATACACCGAGTGGCTGAAGGAGGTCCCATATTAACCACTGTCAGACTTTAAACATTATATGAAACTACATTCTTTTTTTTTTAATTCCTGGGGTTTAATACCTCTATACTTTGTAAACTGAGCGCTTTTCAAAGAGCGCTCCAAATTCCTACAGAGCTGTCTCTAGGTGAGCTTTGATCTTTGCAGAGCACCTATCTTGTGTTTCTATAATTGCTCTGGCTTAACAAGGTTCCCTAGCACGTGAAAGGGGAAAATCCTTTTATTAAGGATATAAACCTAACTGACCACAGTGGAATGTGCAGCTTAGGGGTAGCCCTTAGCTCCCCAGAAAAGAAAAAAGAAGTGGGGGTGGGGAGACGAGACTGGGAAAAGTCATCATATTAAAGCAAAATGATATATTTATTGAACATGTTTCTAGTGTCCCAGGTGGTAAGAGGCTGGCCTGTGGTCTGCTGAAAGGTTTGATTTTTCTTAAGTATTGTGAATGCTGATTTCAATAATGGGGTGAAAACTGAGGAAGTTACGGCTGAAATTTTGGCTAAAGATAACAGCGCCAGGTTTCAAGTTGCACAAAGCAGTCTGAGGGATTAAACCAACAAAACCTGCTCAAAAGTATTGTGTTTCCGAAAGTGTGATCTTCCTATCTGTGATTTGCACTCCTAGGATGGGAACAATTCCTCATTTACTTTGACTTTGCCATATTAATCTTACTTTACAAATAAACGCGGTGATTTATATCATGTTTAATTAACTGATTGAGGGCTCCAGTGGTAAAAATGGCATCGCATTAAGCTCTGTCTGTGTGGCAAATTCGAATCACATCTTTAGCCTTGCAAGAACAAAATATCCCGAGAGTCACTGATGACAGGATGTAGGAATTGAAATCAGGTCCCTCCTGTTGTTTGAGAATCCGGGGAGGGTGCCTGCCATATGCCCATCACTTCCAGGGGGGGAAATGACAGGATAAAAGGAAGGAAGGCTATAGTTCTTCCAATATGTTCAAATCTCAAATGAAAATGATTGTGTAGCAGTGCTGTACAGAGGCCAAGATTCACATGAAAGTACATCTCAAACTTTGCCGAGAGCTTCATAAGAGGTTTTGGTGGTGTTCTGATACGTGTTTTTTATTTTGTTTTGTTTTTCTGAAATGGCTGTTCAGGGTTTTTGAGAACTGATAGCTGAAAAGGCAGTGGTTTGAAGCTGAATATAATAAGCAGGGAAATATTTTAAAGTGAGGGGATTCTTATCTAATACAATATATGTGCACAGTAATTCAGTAAAAAAAAAATTCAGTTTGACCATAAAAAACCACACAGTGGAATACCAGTTTCAGAGTTCACTTTTGGGAAGTAGGAGTTGTCTTATTTTTCTCCTCAAACATCTGTGGTGATTATTTATGACACCTAAAGAAAAAAATGTAAATTGACTACTGACTTCTTCCAAATAATTTCTTTGAAATTTTAAAATCTATTTTATATTATCTTAGAAAGACAGCATAATGTAAGTTTGAAAAGAGGGAAAAAGTCAGTTTCACTCCTTAACATGATGATTTGCATTTTTGTGCATCTTCTTTTAGTGTTTATTTGCATGTCCTAAAATTATTATAATCATTGTATACCCTACTTTTGTATTCTGACTTTTACTCACTTATTATTTCATTACAGAATTCCCCTGCTATGTGCCCATAATTTTTATTGACTGCATAATATTTCATCAAGTGTTATCATTTTTCTAACCATGCTTCCATTTTTAGATATTAAAACACCTACCAATATTATTATAAATAACATGAAGACAATTTTTTTTACTTATGGCTTCTTCCACATTTTGAATTATTTCTTTAAGATAGATTTCCATATCTATAAATTTCTTTAAAGGGATTATAAATAAAGAAATTTTTCTTCCAAGGAAAGTAGAAAGTAAAACATTCTGTGAATTATCACTGTATAGAAAATCTTACCTCTTTGTCGAATGTACAAAAAGCAATATTTAAATTTTGAAAAGCCACACTCATAGAAACAAAGAGTACAAAAATGGATGGAGGGTGGGGGGAATAGGGAGAGGTTGGCAAAAAGGTGCTAACTTTCAGCTCTTAGATGGACAAAGTCTGAAGATCTAATGTAAAACATGATAATTATAGATAACACTGTTATAAAATTTAAAATTTGCTAAGAGAGTAGAAGTTAAATGTTCTCAAACACACACAAAAGGGATAAATATGTGAGGCAATGTATGTGTTGGTTAACTAGGTGGAGGGAAATACTTTCACAATGAATACATATATCAAATCACCGTGATGTACACTTTATCTTACAATTTTATTTGTCAATTATACTTCAATAAAACTGAAATTAACAACAACAAACAGAAATGAAAATCTTACCTGAAGTTAACATGCAGTTCAAGGGAGATGATTCATTCCTGCAACCAGGTGTTGGCAACATGAGAAAAGTATTTCATTTTCACTGTTGTGTCCTTCTCTGCTCTCTCTAAAGGAAACATGCAATAACAATGAAATAAAATCAGGATTTCCTACTTTGTTTTACTCACCATTTGTCATTTCTCTCCAGAAAAAAACTGTCCCTCTAAGTATAATTAAGTTACAACAACTTCCTAGAGAGTGTTACAAATAGACTATTTGGCTAACACACAGTTCACTTTTTTAAATGACTGGTATTTTAGTTATACTTAAAGTGTGGTCCTAATAATTAATAATCCTAGATGGTTTCATGGCATTAATTCAGAATATGATGAATTGGGTAAGTTAGGCAATATATTTGAGCTAAAACCACTTTGGATTTTGACAAGGAATTCAAACTTTTCAACTATGGCCTGTAACTGCACAGGCAGCTTATAAAAAGAATAATCACCTCAACTTTTTCAACTTCCTGAAATCACAAAATAGAGTAGCAGTTCAGGATTGTTTCCCTTGGAAGTAATAAATTCTAAAATACAGTGTGCTACAGCATATTTTAATTATTGGCTTCAATTCTCAACGTTCTAGCTTTTCTTTGTGTATTTGTTTGCAAGATCTGCATAAACTTAAAGTTGTTCAGCCTTTTATCAAGAAATCCCCTACTTTATCTAATTTGGACTATGATTTCATTAAACACCCAGCATCCTCAAATTCAATCCAAGTCTGCATTAGAGTTCAAATGACATATTTTTAACAATTTTGGAGACCAGAAGTACATTTGTCATTAGAAGGAAGTGACACGTAAAAATGGGGAAAAATTAAATGTAATATCTTTTGTTTTCCAAGTCTGTTCCTTTCAATGAGATCTATTTCTTGCACACAGTTTGAAAACAAAAGATAAACATTCCCTGCAAAGCACCGGAAGGAGAGGCAATTAATGTAAATTTGATAAAACATAATGTAGTGGACTGACAGTAAAAAGGCTATGCTTGTTTGATTGTTGACTAGTTTTGTCTTTAAATAATGGTCTTCTTTTGGCATTTAGTGTATATTTGTTCACAATAAACATAATTTATGAATATTTTAACACATGTGTACTCAGTGGGGTGGATTATCATACTGATATAAATAGAATTAATGAGCAGTCAACCTGCCACATGTCATGACATATGACAGGGCAGCCAGAGCATAGAAATAATTCTCGTAGTTTCATAATAAAGCTTTTTTCTTAGTTCAACTTTATAAAACTACTAATAGTCTTTATTTCCCCTTTATTTTAGAGTACGGTTCACCAACTAAGAAACAGGATTAGGGTTTGACAACAAGAGTCTACTTCTGGACATTCAAAAAACTATTTTCCTGCCTTCTTTCAACAAAGTAAACATTTGAACAAACTAACCCCAGGCAGCCAAATTTCAGAGTCTAGGTCATACATAGACAATCGCTTCACCTATTTGAAAGAGGAAAAAATCGACTAGGAAAAATCTTTTCTTCTTTTCACTCTGTGGCAATAGTATGATTGTGCCCGAATTGCTGCTGCCAGATATTTGCAAGAACAAACACTTTCTAAATGTTTCTAAATTCTAAAACAAAACTGAAGGGCATATTGCCTGGATAAAATTATCCTGAAGAAACCATCTTCTTAACCAGTTATTTGCTCTCCTTGCACACAAAGGAACAATCTGTTAAGCGTGCCTAATAAGATTTATTTTTAAGGAACAAACTCAGCGGTAGAAAGCAACCTCTTCAAATAGTAGATACGGGGTTGAACAGATCATGCAAAATCTTCAGTTCGACCATACTTTATTTGACAAAGAATTATTTTCATGAGGAGGCAAATTGAAATTTAAGATTAACCTTTATTTTCTTTTATTATTTTTACAGCTCGATTATTGGTAAAAAGGGGGAAAATTAAACTAGCACGTAGATTACATTGTCCGGATGATCTGGCAGGAGGAAAGCCTTGGCAAAGATACTATATACCATGACTTTTTTACAGACACAGATGGCAGGGTTGCAGCCTTTATTCCTCTTATCTTTCATTTCAAAGGGAATATTTAAAGCTTTTTCCACTACCAACCTTCTACTTCTACCTTCACATTTAAAAACACTGTCTTCCCAAACTAAGTCTCTGTCCTAAAACAGGCAAGCCCAGGATGCTTTAGGGAAATAACAGAATGTGACACCACGTTCCTGGTCATCTGTTAGAGGAGGGGACCACACTGTGTGGGGCTGGGGGCTGATGAACTTTTCTGGAGTTACTCCCTTGGGGAAAAGCTAGCTCTTTCACCGGCAAAGAAAATGGGCACCACCTAGTGCTTTTTTGACGCAAAGGCTGTTTGTGTGGTGTGACACGAATAGGCATGTGTTGGGTGGCTGACCTTTATAAAGGAAAGAAGACAGGAATCAGTTGGCTTCAACCTCTGTGCCCAAAAAAAGAAAAGAAGCAAGTGACAATCGTAAGACAAATGAACTCAGTACTTCCAATCAGGGTTTTCCTGGGGGTTGTTTTCTGTTTTCCAATTTTTTTTTTTGTTAGTCTGTTCATGAGAAATAACATTTTTTTCTTACTAAGATGCTAATTTCTTTTTTGCCTCTTTTTTGCTAATATCATTGGTTCTGCAGTTAACTTGAAGAATGTCTAGGAATTTTCATTTCATCAAAGTGACAAAGCAGAGCAAGGGGTCCCACCCCAAATCTGTTCTAACAAGGAGCCTGTCTGGAATTCTCCTATCACAACAAATAGCTTATATGAAAAATGGTTTGCAGCACAAAATCTTTTGCAATGCAATAAGATCAAGTTAACCCTCATGCCTCTAGGAAAAAGCCTAGGAAGTTTTATCTGATTGGCAAAATGGACCCAGATATGAGTTTAAGGATTGAGTACACTTTGATGAAATTTCACAGCAATGAAGTCTGATTATCTGAATGACTGCTTAAGCCCTCTAAAAAATAACTCAGGGAAACACTAGATATTTTTGTTGGGAAAATAGATGGTCCTGTAGGGAACAGTAGAACAGCTATTCCATAGTGTTCACTTTTTTTTGTAACACTGCTTAGAATTACTTAGAATTTGCTTAGAATTACTCTTACCACTGTTGAATTAAAAAAATAATAATAATGATTTCTCTGTTGCTAAAAGGTAGATGGTTCAACAGTAAAATTAGAAGCCTTAGTAGAGGCAGAGTGGAGGATAGAAAGGGGGAAAATGAGTAACCTGCTACCTATAACTGGATTAGCAAGCGCCTGCTACACATCCAGGAACTAACTAGCCGACTTTAAACTCATTAGGGAGCTGCTTATCCAATATGCTGCACAACAGAATCCAGATAGAACACAGACTTCGGAGAAACAGATAAAAATGATTATAACTACTACAGTTAGGAGCTCAGTGTCTGTGCTAAGAAATCCGGGTATATGGGATGAAGAAAGCAAAACCCCAAATTCTGAACATTGACCCTTTGCCTACAGCAATATTCTCCCATTATAACATGGTGATACTACTTAAACACAGCACTTGGCAGTGAACTAAGTTAAAAAGTCTAAAGCAATCTCACATCTTCAGCCACTTTATAGCTATAATTTAAGTTATTAGATAAATGATTTATTTAAATCAATTTTAAAATTTATAAAAAGTCTTAAAATGAATTTCTTCAATGAGCAGCAAGAAGAAATGAAATGAAATGATTTCTTTGGGATTTCAGTGAATCAAAATATACATCTTTAAGTTTATAAACTAAATAGGGGCCTTGTCTTGACAGGTGTAAGATGTACATAAATTGATTAGCTGAAGCTTCCAGGTGTGGCTAAGCCTGTATTTTTCCAAATATGTACCTACAGGATAACAGAAGAGCTGTCTATCTTAATCACCTTAAAAAAAAAGCAGTATTACATTTTGTGTTTACACTGAATTCCTCTACTATTAATATCACCACCATTCTGGTCTGCCTCATGAGCAACTAAAAATCTTGCTTTTTATTTCCCTCCCTCCCCAGCTGCCCTCCTCCCCTTTTCCCTCCTGCCTGCTTTCTCTGAACGCTGTAGTTCACAGTGAAAACCTCTGCTAATGACAGCTCTGAAGTGATAATGTACTTTCCTGCCTTCCCCTGAACAGTAGCACTTGATCCTGCCATGGGTGTCAGCCCAGTGGCAGAAGGATGCTCTCAGATTTTCTAGAGGTAAAAGGGCCTCGTTCAATTTACTGTCTTGACTAATTCAGCAGTTTCTCTAGGTTCTGGCACAAAAATAGAAGTTTTATGAAAGAAATGAAAGAGAGGGAGGGAGAGGAAGAGGAAAAGAAAGGAAGGAAGTGGGGAGAGAAGGAGGGAAAGAAGAGAAGTAGCCTCTTTTTTTGTTTAATATTGTGTCAGTGAAATGGAATACATTTTTTTTTCCTTCTCTCTGGGATTCACAGGAGCATTCCACACAGTAAATAAGGAGTTAAGGTGAGTAATACTGAATAAAAGCAAGGGACTTGGAGGAAAACAAAGGCTCTCTTCCTGTGGTGATGTGGACTCTCCATGGACTGTGATGGTCACCATGTGATAATACATTTATCATCTTGTCCTCCTCCTTCACCTCTGAAAGGAAGAGTCTGTGTGGCTCAAGTGGCCTCAGTGCACATGGCCAGGTGGCATCTGAGATGCTCAATCAGCCAGCTGCTCAGTGGGCCAAGTGGCCCACTGCCTTTATAACACTTACTTGTAATGGATGGTGCATTGTTCTACTGAGGTAACCAGACTGATGGCAATCAATGGTTCTAACCAAATACCTATTGTTTGAAGAGTAAAGCCAGAGCAGTTTCTTAGCTGTGAAGAACATGGGAGATACTATTTATTGTAGTTTAAATATAACAGTTTTTCCTTGCTTCAGGACCCAGGTCACTCAATGTGCTCCTGGCGTTTCAAGCTTACATGAATACATAATATCTAAAACCATTATATCTGTTCATTTGAAGATACTTTGTTTGCTAATTTCAGGGATTCTTTATTCTGTGGCTTCGTAAGTTCTTGTCCACATGGGGAAGGGACCAAGGGAGCCTGTGGGCAGAAGTAGGAAAGAAGGGACATTGTTCTGAATTCCTATTACATTATAGGCAGTTAAATGCTCTTTTCCAGGTAACAGGCCAATGAGTTCGATATGTGAAGCCCAATCTCCTTGCTAGGGAGCCCATGTTTTTTCACCGTACCAATGACCAAAACTCAGTGAGAAATACATTTTATATATACCCTAACACATATGTTATTGAAACAAAGCTTCATGAAACAATACTTCACCTTTATACATACCATGTACTTTGATTTTATGCATCCTATTCTATTACAGTTCACATCCTTAAAATTGTGATTGCAACTCTACTATATTGGTCTCATAATCTATAACTACTGCATGATCCACAATTTGATAAATGCCACATTACACTGTGCTGCCCTTCAAAATTTTAAATTTTGCTGTTGGACTTGGTATCCATGTGGTTGTCAAAAGGTGCAAGCAGGTAATGCATAGTGTCTTGCCAATGGGTTTCAGCCCCAGGCAAGTTCTCTATGGATTCAATGCGACCAAAGAAATTGACAGCAGAACGTTCTTTGGGGCGAAAGGGTTTATTACCCGGCGGTAGGTCGAGCACTAGTGTCTCTGCCTCCACCCAGAGCACTGTGCCGAGCTCTCTATATAGCACAGTAACAGCTTATTGCCTAAAGATGTGGAAGCAGTAGCCTAGCAACAGGCCAGTTACATCATCAGGTGGTTTAAGTTCAGTGAGGATCCTGGCCATAGGAACCCCAACTTCCCCACACATAGAAAGTCAAATTTTCATCTAAGAATCTAAAGTCATAATGTTTACATCCAAAAACTCTCATGAAGTTGAATTCATTGGCAGTGTCTCAAAGAATCCATTACTTAAAATAAAAACAACTTAAAATTGAGATAGTATCAAAGCAATAATAGCCAAAAAAAAGGAATAATTATTGTTAGCACTGATATTGCTAACAATCACTGGGAACTCACTACCTGCTAACCACTATTCTTTGAGCTTCAAATATGGTAGCTTATTCAATTCTCACTATCACTTTTGAATAAGGTAAATATCATTACTTCCATTCTCTAGTCAGAATTTCTTCATCTTCTTTATCACACATGTCCCTTTCTAAACTATTACTATGTATCTCAGAAAATAAATGTGATTGTGACTATTGCTCTAGGAATCTGCATTTATATGACTTTTTACATGAAACATAAAAGTCTGTATCATCTGGCTGGTTTGATTAATTGACTGGCTTTTTAATAATAAATCATGGAATTAAAAATTTTTCCTTTGTAGAAAACTTACAGAACATACAATAATAGGTTAACCAAGTATTCCAATAATGTTTTTATAGCCAAAAACATCATGCATCATATGTTGCATTTAGTTGTCATTTCTCTTAATTTCTTTTGAAACAGTTGCTTCATCTTTTCTTGGCAAGCTGCTCTTAATAGTGGTTTCTACCAAAACTTAATTAAGTGAGTAAACATCATTCCAAAGCCAATGGATTTGTATGGATGGTTGTTTGGGATTTGTGCTGCCTTCTTGGGCTTCCTTTATTAGGGGTGGTTAGTGTGAGTATATTTTCACTGTTCTCTTAGATATCTGGAACTGCATCACAGTTGGGGAACTGCATGCACCTGGGGAACCAGGTGCTCCATTAGCTTGTTACTCATCAATCTGTGGACCATGAATAGCCGTAAGAACATCTCAAAACACCTGAAGCATTTCTAAGGTTTTTAAAAGGAAAAAAAATGGAAAACATTGTAGAACAAAAACGCTTACAAAAACATTCATTTCAATAACTGCATGCCTACATATAATCCTTAGAAGTATTTCAATCTAAGTAATTAGAATAGAGGTGTTTATAATTGGTTAAAGGTTCATTATTTCTGAACTAATGTGCAGAATTTGGTTGATGAGTATAAGAATAAAGACATTCAGATAAATTCTCTTATCTTTTTTATTACTACTTGAATTAGCCCACAAAAAATCCACATAAAAAAAGTCCACTAACGCCTAAGAAGCTCATTTTCTTTCACAGCGCACACTGTTCTTAATTTTTCATTCTCTCAGATTGCATCTATATGGGCTCAAGCAGATACTTTAAGAATAAATAGCTCCAAGAAGTCATGGGCAAGATATGTCTTACACATATCTCTTTTTCGGGGATGTCCCAATAAAATATTTCCTGAAATATTCTCAAAGCAATTCTACCACACAAAAGAGAAATTGCCTGCTAACATGATTATTTGCCATCATATTACAGCCAAACTTCTAACTCACCCTCCTTGTCTCTCCACTCTTATGAAAAAAAAGGGAGAAATTATAGCAAGAGAATATTCCCAAATGGGTGAGCTGGGGCATCTACCTCTGTAGCTGAGGCTATAAAACAGCTTCATTCAAAAGCCGCTTTCTTATGTTGATTTTTTTTACATCCATCTTAAAAAAGGGCAGAGCTCTACAGTAGGATTAGTAGCAGTGAACCCTTGCCCTACTCTCAGTAGTGAAAACAAATTACAAACCTTTTTTTTTCCACTACAGAGTTGTGATACAACAGCAGGGTGGAAATCATTTATTCACTTGAGTTCAGTTCAAGATTACACTCAAGTCTGATTGCAAAAGCCCATTCATATGGAAGAAGAGACAAAAGGCTAACAGCTCTCTGGGTAGAGGGTCAGATGCTCAATGTTTACAAGAAATTGAGGAGAAGATTAGAGAATAATTTTCTCCTGGGGAATGATGATGACTTAGGGGTCTTTTGTAGGGAAAAGTCCTTTGCTAGGATTAAAAGCAGGATTATTAGTAGAGAGTTGAGAAATTGAGATGGAGAGCCTCTTAAAAACGGCAATTTAGTTGGAATATCCAGGGAGTTCTTTAAATGTGAATTCTAAGGAAATGGGGAATACTTAAGAAAAGATAAATTCAAACTCACTATTTCAAGTGATGACACTGTAAATGGGTCACAAAGTGATGGAATTGCCAATACCTCCCAAAGAAAAACAAGAGACCAATAGCATTGTAACTTGGGTCAGCTTTTAAGAAGAGGCAAAAGTTCAAGAAAATCCTAATAAGGAAGAAATCAATCTGATCTACAGATTAAATTATGGCTGCATCATGGCTAAAGAACAATATCATTAGAAACTGAATTATTCTTTTTGTAATTTCAAAGAAAGTCAGCATTAGCCTAAATCATACTGTTAGCAGAATGGTTACATCAAAAAAAGCTTGAGCTTGGTACATTATAGTAAAATGCAATAGTTCTAATTTAAAGTGTGTGAAATGAAGTTTCATTTGGAAGCAATAACTAATGCCTAATTCTGAATTTGACACACACTATTCCTAAGATTACACTAGTTTCCCAATTATTTACAAAACAAAAATCAAATTTCTTATCTTAGTATATCAACCAGAATCAATCAAAACAGGAGAGAGTACCAGGCTTAAAAATAACTCATTAAAAGTGCTGTTTCTAGACAACAGAGTTCGGGGAACCAAAATAGGATACTGAAACACTCAGTAACTAGAAGCTACTCAAAAACCAGAAGCCACTACTAGTCACTGACCCAAAGGGGCAAGGAGTGAGGGAAACAGAGTTATAATAGCCTTTGGAGAGTTGTAGCCATGAAAGAGATGCCACCCAACAGAAGCTCTAGTCAAAGATCCATCTATTATTCTCAACCTTGGCTGCACATTGGAGCTTTAAAATTACTGAAACCTAGGTTCCACCCCCAAAGATTCTGATTTAATCCCAGAGAATCTGGGATATAGCCAGGGAATCAGGTTTTCAAAAACCATGTAGATGATTTTAATGTATAGCCAAAGGAAAGAACAACTATCAAAGAGGGATGGATGTAGCCAGTGCCAGAATGCAGGTACCCGAGGAAAGGAGAGAATAAGAAAAAAATACTTTAACCAGTGCTACTTATAGAGTGGTCCTCAGAAAACCAACAGCAATGGCCTGGGAGTTTGGCAGAAATGGTGAATCATGGACTCCACCTCAGACCTAATGAATCAGAATTTTCATTTCAAAAAGATCCCCAGGTAATTGGTATGCATATTAAAGTTTGAGAAGTCCTGCTCTAACCTGTTTCTTTTCTTGTTTTTTATTGTCCTACTGGTGCTTCTCATTAATCCAACACTGGTGGAGCCAGAGAGCCAGGGAACCTAGATAACTCAATCATGGAGATTAGCCTCCTCAGAACTCAGAGCAGGGCAGAAAAGTGCGGAGAGAATGAATCTGGGGAGACAAACAGAATTTAACCTCAACAAAATGATATATTTACTCTTATCTTTATCCTACATTTCTAGAAATAAGTTACCCTCCATTCTACCAGAGAATCCTGAAAAACACACTTCATTATCATTCATTCCTTCAACAAGCAATTTTGGCATCTACTACACATAAATACTATGCTAGCTATTATGGAAGAAAAAATAGGAAATGGTTCTTATTACGGTAAAGGAGTGGTAGAGTAGGGTAGACAAGTAAATAAACTACAGGATTTCTTCAAGCAAGGTGGAAGACCATGCTAACAGTAAAGTTCACCTCTCTCAAGAATTAACAATACATAAGCATTTAACAACAAGATGTTTGAAATAAATACCTGAGCTTGTAAAAAAAATGAAGGAAAATGCTCAGGTCTGTAAACAAAGAGGAGTTACCATGGGATATGATGCAATGCTGGGGAGCTATGGAAGAAAGGATGGGTAGGGGAAGGTAGAAATGATGAGACAGAGAAAAAAAATCTACTCTCTCTACAGGGTGTGTGGAAGAAAACAAAATCTCCTCTGAGATATCAAAACCACAGACCTTGGCTTTGAGCAGATTTGGGGATCAAAGACCAGAAAACTACATAAAAACTGATCTCATAGAGATGATACCCCAACAACTGAAAAAGCTTTCCCAATTATTATCTCCCAAAGAAAAATTATAAAGTTCACCTGGAGAAAAGCCATATGAGTCAGTCAGCAGAAAAAGAACCCAGAGAAAATGTATACAATATAGCAGTCTAAAAATATTTGAAAAAAGCACAAAATAAATAATGACAAAAATGAATGAATGAAAATTCCAAAGAACAAAACAATAAGAAAAATGAACAATCAGCTTTTTAAATAACCAAGAGACACTCTAGAAATGAAAACTATAATAAAATAAAAAACAATGGATATGATAAACAGATGAAATGACAAAAGAATTAGTAAACTGAAAAAGGTATCTGAAGGAATTGCCCAGATAATCCTGTGTAAAGAAAATATGAGAGGTTAATACTACACATGCATATGTATACACACATACACATGCACATACACAATTTTCTAAAATAATATAAAGAAAGAGGGTGAGGCAATAAATGAAGAAATAATGACCAAGAATTTCCCAGAACTGATTAAAGACATAAATCCACAAATTCCTGAATTATGATTCCTGAATAGGAGAAAAAATATTAAATTATATCTAGATACATGATGGTGACAATGCAGAACGCCAAAAACAAAGCAAACAGAAAAAAAGGATAGAGAAAACTGTGAGGCTTAGATGATAGAAGACTTGGATATGATATTGTCAATGCATAGAAGAAAAATTACCCTGCAATTCTATACCTAGCTAAGTTATTAGGTAAAAATGGGGATGAAAGAAAGATATCTCTCACAAATACTAAAAGAATTAGCCACTTTTGCTTGCTGACAGTCCCACAGAAGAATATACTTCAGAAGAAAGGATATTGAATGGAGAAGCAAAGAATAATATGCAGGAGAAAATGGTGGACAAATAAATTAGAAAAATGTAGAAATATCTAGATAGTCATTAACTATAAAAATAATTAAAAATCCTGACTTATTTGTGGAAGTTAAAAAACAAGTTTGGGAAGATGAAATATTGTTAAATGTCAACTCCTCCCAAACTGATCCATAAATTCAATGAAACCCAAGTCAAAACTCCAGCAGGCTCTTTTATAGATATCAACAAGCTAATTTAAAAATGTATGTGCAAAGGCAGAGGAACTAGAATAGTCAAAACAATCTGGAAAAAGAACAAAGGTAGAGGAATAATCAAATAACAGTCTGATTTTAAGACTTACTGTAAAGATACAGAAATCAAGGCAGTTTGCTTTTGGCAAAAGGATGGACATATAGACTCACAGAAAAGAACAGAGTCCAGATATAGATCCACACAAGTAGGGCGATTTATTTTTGACAAAAGAGCACACAGGTAATTCAATGGAGAAAGGATAGTCTCAACAATTGAATCAAATGGGCATCAATATGCAAAGACAAAACAAAACAAAAGCCTCAACATACACTTCACATCTTATACAAAAACCTATTTAATATGAAAAATAAACTTACATGGGAAATGTTACCTATAAAACTTTTAAAAGAAAATGTGGGAGAAAATCTTTATGACCTTAGGTTAGGCAATGAGTTCTTAGGCATGACACCAAAACCATGATCTGAAAAGAAAAAATATATATAAATTGGGATTCATCAGAATTACAACTTGTTCTACAAAAGACATTCAAGTCAATGGGAAAAAAACTGACCGAGAGAAAATATTTGCAAATCACTGACAAAGATCTGTGTCAAAAGATATGAAGGGCTCTCAAAACTCAGAATTAAGAAAACAACCCAATTAAAACAGTACAGAAAATGTTTCAACAGACACCTCATAAAAGAAGACATATGGATGGAAAACAAGATTGAAAAATATGCTTAGCATGATTAGTCATGAGGAAAATGTGAATAAAAATCCACAAAGAGATACCACTATACAAGAATCAGAATAAATAAAATAAAATGTAAAAAGATTTTTAAATGGCAATACCAAGTACTGGAAAGGATGTAGAACAACAGGCACTCTCAAACATCGTTGGTATGCATGCAAAATAGAATATCCACTTTAGAAATCAGTTAAGGTTGGTACGTAGCAGAGCAGCTCCCTCGCAGCAATCTATTGAAAGTCAGCCCTCAACAAAAGGGTTTGTAAATAAATAAATAAATGAAAGAAAGAAAGAAAGAAAAAGAAATCAGTTGATAACGTCTTGTAAAGTTAAACATACACTTACAACCCAGAAATTCCACTCCTATATATTTAGCTAAGTGAAATAGGAGCTTACTCCTATATTTTCTTCTAGGAGTTTTATGGTTTCAGATTTTACATTTAAATCTTTAATCCATTTTGAGTTGAATATGTTGTACAGTGTAATATAGCAGCCCAGTTCTACTCTTCTGTATGAGGCTGTCCAGCTTTCCTAGTACCATTTATTAAAGAGACTGTCCTTTCCCCATTGTATATTCTTGATTCCTTTGTCATAAATTAATTGATCATATATGCATGGCTTTACTTCTGGACTCTCTATTCTGTTCATGTGCCTGTATTTCTGCTAGTTCCATTCTGTGTTGATTACTATAGCTTTGTAATATAGTTTGAAATTACAAAGGGAGTTTGATGCCTCCAGCTCTGCTCTTTCTCAATGGTCCAATTTGTTGATTGTAGTGATGATTACAAGTCTATAGATTTGTCAAAACCCATAGAAATGTACACCAAAAACAGTGAATTTTACTGTATCTAAATTTAAAAATAAAGAAAAAATGATTGAAATAAAATACTTGACCACAGCATTGACCTAGCTTCCTATGGCTGTTTTAACATATTACCAAAACTTAGTGAGTTAAAACAACATAAATTTATTCTCTTATAGTTCTGTAGGCCAGAAATCCAAAATGACTTTCAAAGGGCTAAAATCAAAGTATAGGCAAGGCCATTCTCCCTTTGGAATCTCTAGAGGAGAATCTGGTCTTACTTCTTCCAACTACCGATGGCTGCTGCTATTCCTTGACTTGCAGCTGCTTTGCTCCAGTCTCTTTCTTCAGGGGTTACATTGCCTTCTGTTCTGTGTGAAATTCCCTTCTCTCACTTTTCCCTTTTCTCTCACATTTGTGATTGCATTTGAGCCCACATGAATAATCCAAAATAATCTCCCCATCTGAAGATCCTCAAATCAATCTCATTTGCAGTCTTTGCACATAAGGTAACATTTGCTGGTTCTGGGGATTAGAATATGAGTATCTGGGAGAGAGGAGCCACTATTCAGCTTCTCACAACTGTATTAAATGTCAATAGTCAGCACAGGGAATTTTAATGTAATTGCAGTTTCTTAAGATAAGCGACAAAAGCATAGGTGTTCAGCTTTTGAGTGGCAGAAAAGAAGAAATAGGGACATTTCTGGATGAGTGAGTAGTTTTGAGAAATAGAAAATGGCAAATTCAGGCTGTGGTGAATAGACCCAAATGACTGGAATATGGAGTTTGCTGGAGCACATTGTGAAAAAGTTTTAAAAGACAGGCTGTAGCCAAATAATAGGGCACCTTGAATCCCTTGTGTTATTTTGCAGGTTTTAGGGAGCCAATAAACGTTTTTAAGTCAGTATGAATCAAACCAGTATATTTATTAGTTATATAAACACATAGAAATATGATAGCATTTATTATATGTCAACAATAACTTGAGCATGTTAAATATCTTAAATATATCCTTACAACAATATATTATAGGTACTATTATTATCACCATTTTAAAAATGAGGACACTGAGGCACAGAAAGTCAAATGGTTTTGCCAGGGTCACAAAGATAAAAAATCACAGAACCAGGATCTAAAGCCAGGACAGCTTCCTTGCCTTAACTATTTATAAAGGAAGAGAGAGAGGGAAGAAAAAAAGAGTTCAGGAATAGAAGTAAAAAAAAAAAGATAAAGAATGAATAACAGAAAAGTTATCAACAATACTATGAAGTGTTTGTGGAACAGAAATGGTGGACTAGAGGTCACACTGTCAAAAGGAGCTACAAACGCTCCATTCATTCTTTCCCAGTATGGCCAGCCTATGTACATGAAGCAGAGAGTAAATATTGATGACAGCAGGTTCTTCAAGGTCCCCATCTTCCTCTGCAAAATACCTATTCTTCATATACAGTAATGTATGTCAATTACTTCTCAGTAAAACTGGAAAAGATATTTTAATTAAAAAACACCTATCCTTCAAATCATTCCACAGGCCAAGGGATAAATGTCAGATTACACTCATGAGTCATTCAAGTCCTATTTTCTCCCATAAATGCATGAACAAACATCTACTTCACATAGACCCTATACCATTCCTGAGAATTGTAGGCTTTTTTTAGAACTACAATAAAATAATGTAATAAATGCAGTTTGAAATTTTTTACTGTTTTATATACGATTCCTGAGAATAGAATCATGTCCCTTTTTTATAAAATTGGACAGTTTTCTTTTGTGCCATTTCAAATATATTGTTTTTTATCACTGTAGTTTCAGATGTTTATTTTTTATTATTCAGACTCAAAACAATCAGCTCACTTGGGAAACAAAATGTGTAACTCTGCATGACTTCAAAAATGCAGACCTGCAGCATTAACTGGAACTTTCCCCAGGACACTGAATTTCAGTTCCAACTGGCTGCTAATTACTTACTCACAGTGAAAGTGTCACACCACTCTCCTTTCAGCACTTTGTTGGCCAAATGTCTCTGGCAATAATCTCTCAACACATAAGCACTGTTCCTTTCATCACATTATTTAATCAATAAAGTAAGGCCCTCGCACTGACCAGGCCCAGAGCCATCCTGTCACACGTGCTAAATAAATGAAACAAACAAACAAACACCGGTCCTGCTCTACGACTTCTCCATTAACAAATGAAAATGGAGATGTCTTTAATACAAAATCCATTCTCTCAAATGTTTAGAACTGCACACATATCTGTATTTGTGAGACTAGAAAAGGAAACATTTACAGGATGTTGAGATTAGGCCAAGATCCACCCACATTTGGGTGGGGTCATTTTAATTGAACCTGGGAAAGGTACCCTTTCCACGCTCATTCAGGCTTGCCTGTTCACCAGGGCAAATGTTTCCTTATCCACTTCCTGCCTGCATGAAGCAAACCTATCTTGGCAGGGACTTCCTCCCTGCCGGGAAGGAAGTATTCCCCCAGCTACTCAGTCTACAAATGAACAATAGGTGGATTTTAGGTTTCCCATTTTCCCATCTCTCTCTACAAGAGGTCCCATGCTATGGAAGTATTGGGTTTCCAAGTATAGAATTTGGATCCCTGTTGTCCCCTCCTGGCAATCTCTCACTGGTTAGAAAGCCACAGAGAGGAAATTGTGTCCTAATCAGAGGCCCTTCCAAAATTCTAAAGCCCCTGAAAGTCTTAGAAAAAAGGGATGGTATTTCTTCTTTATATCTCCGTAGTCTAACAATTCCTGGCACATACTAGGTACGCAATAGATGTTAAACGAATAAATGACTTCTTTGGGTAGCATAAGGAATCACCTTCTATGGAAGCACTTGCCATGTGCCAGCACTTTTCTAATAAACAGCTTATTAAATCCTCTCATTATACAGATAAAGAAACTAAGTTTCAGGAAGGATAAATCAGTTATCCAGAGTTACAGCAGGTAAGAGACAGAACCAGGATTCCAGCCCAACCAGTTTGACTCCCGATTCTGTGCTATTAACCCTTTAACTGTTTTGCTATTCTCCTCCCAAGCTTTATCTGACACATCATGACCTCCTACTTTACTCTTATATGACTATACGGCTTATTATATAATAAACACTAGCCCAAGGAAAGTAACATTAATTCCCACTGGAAGCCATTATTAACATGCTCAGCAAATGTTGTAGGAAGAACTTCTCTTCCTACATTCTGTGTGGGAATCCTTTGCTAAAAGCTATTGAGAAAGCAAAGCAAATGCTAAGATATAGTCTGAACTCATTTGGGCCACGAGCCACTAAAGTTCTGGAAAGAATGAAACCATTGTTAATGTATGGAATATGAATATGATTTGACCTGAGAAGTTTCCCTACAGCTAAATATGGTTTGAAAAAGAAGTGCTAACTAGACAGAAAAATGTTAATACTGGAATGGCATTTATGTTGAAATGTAATGTGTTCATTTCCCTTTTTGAAAAGTCCTTTATTTCCAAATCAAATCCTAGACGTTTCAAGGTCTGTTTTTTTCCTGGGCTGCTTGGAATGAATAAATTCTCATGACCAGTGACATTGCCATCAGAGTTTCTAGTGTAAGCCAGCTATCCCCAAGTTCCCTGGCATTTAAGAACCAGGAACTATGTTTTTATCAAGAAAATCATTCTATAGCCATTCCATTGTCTGTGAAAAGACTAGCCCCTCCACAATACTTCCTTGGGTTCTCACGGGGCTTCCTTTATCCAATTCCTACTCCTTCTGAAATAAAAATTGCCCTCCTTGCCATCTGACCTCCAGGTCATCCCCACTTTGTCACGGCATAGGAGAGCTTCTCTTCCTTCATTAGCAAAATCATCACAAGATAAGGGCTGCTGGGTAAAACTGACTTTTACTGAGGATTATGGAAGGAAATTAGATTACACCACAGATCCAAAACCAACTTCAAGTGGAGTATCTTATGTCATAAATACATTCAGCCATTCTGCCACAGGTACCCACCCTTTCACCAACACTATTTCTCCCCTTCCATCCTGACCTTTGGCCATGTTATCTTCCTACTAAGACCCCTAAATCCATCTCTCCTCTGAATACTGTTCAAGCCCTAAAACTAGGAGATAGTTGCCAAATTCTTCTTAATTGATCATGTAGAGCAAAAATAACACTTTCTCCAATATCTAGGTGAGTTAGGGGGAAATCACTCACTTTTCATAATCAAATAGCCTAAAAAAAGGATTTTCCTTAGAAAAAGAGAAATTCTCTTTTTTGAAGGTAGCCATCTCAAAAGGCAGCCACATTTAACATTCTGGTTTTCTCAATATTCAATTTTAGAGTTCTAGGAGGAAATAAACAGAGCTTTGCCCAAGCAGTCGAAGCTCCTGATAGTGTGGGTAACTACCCTTACCCCCAAACAGTTCCTTATTTAAGATGCCTAGATGAAGTACATCCTAGTTAAGTATTGGTTTTCTAAATAAAATATAAATAACTCATCCTAAGCTATTTGGTAAGCTAGTGTCATTTAGAGTGAGTGTCACACTCTTAGCACTGTTCAATAAATATATGCTAAATAAATTGGTAATTGCAGTCACTTCCCAAAGGAAAGGAGACACAAGATGTAAGTAAAGTAAAATTATTTTCACTTTAAGAGCAAAAACTTTACTAATTGCCCTGAGTCTGTTTTAGCAAAAATAAGGCACTTGGTTTTCATTAGGAAAGGTATTCAGAGATATTTCTCTTAATGAAAATCTAAAACCAGGCCTTTAAAATGGCTTAGTGATAGTGATGATTCTTCAGAGAGCTCACCATTTTCACAGCCCTATGGGACATGTTGATAATTCATTTTATAGGTCAAGTACAAGTGGGTTTATTAATGTATGCTCTGATCTAACCCACATTGCAGGATTAACTCCACAGTGCTTGATCAATGATACCCAAATTAATGGATCCATCAGTGCTGCCTACTGAGACACCCTTGTCATTTATACTGCATTTCCTCCAACTCACAATTAGGCATGTAATCTGTGCAGTCTCTAAGTGGACTCTTGAAAAGAAACCTCCATCAGGAGAAAGTGCAGAGGTTTTTATTATCCTGAAGACTCTGATCATCAGTTACCTCTGCTCTGTTGCATCACTGCTCCTACATCTTGACAGGAATTTTCTCCCACACTGAGGTCATCCCTATCTTATAAATCTTTCACTCTAGGATTATATTTGATATCAGGCCTTTTCTTTGCCCACAAAACTTCTGTTCCTACTATTCCAATGAACCAGTTCTTCCAAAAGTCTTCAACAATCTGCTAACCACTAAATTTAATCACTCTTCATAGAACCTGTAGCATATGACTTTGCTGACCACACACTCCTTTTGAGCTTTTCAGCTATTGGAGCCTAAGACACTGCCTTTCCAGATGCTTTTCTTATCTGTCTGGTCAGAAAATTTCTGTCTCTCTGGAGCTCTGCCTTGTTAAACCTTCCTCTAAGTTCTTCCCTGCCTGCTCAGCTCTTTGACTCTCACTCTTGCCAATCTACTCCATTGGCTTCTACAGTCATATCTATGTACAAAATTTCCACACTTAAGCTCTAACCCAACTGTGGGTAAAATTGCAATATTTCCAGAATCTCTCTGTCTGGCCTTAGTGCATCG
The DNA here is from genome assembly GCA_032199065.1 of Smutsia gigantea. NCBI lineage: Eukaryota > Metazoa > Chordata > Mammalia > Pholidota > Manidae > Smutsia > Smutsia gigantea. The sequence continues at coordinate 541,492 of JAVSCE010016441.1, read as the reverse complement.
CCATATCAATAGGTGATTACAAGGGGAAGTGAGGGCATATCTGGATCAGAGAGGTGGGCTGGGGTCCCTTTTGTGGACAGATTGTGAAAGACACGGGCAAGCAGAAGTGGACAACTGCTTGCAAGCAATAAGCAGGTTTCTCCAACTTTATTTCTCCCTTTGACTGATTTCAGTTTCAATGATAATTGGCCCAGGGCTGGAATACAGACTTTCCCACCAGAGTTACACCTGGAGGTAGTCAGCAGGACCTCTGAACCCGAAGTCTGTCTTGATGGGTGCAACCTTTGGGTGGGCTGCCCCTAGAGATATTTACCCATAAACCCCACTGTGGATGATGAGGAGGCCCCAGTGGCTAGAGCAGTTGAGTGTACGGCTTCATCCAGGAGCCCCCTATCTATGGGGCTTCCGACTGGGGAGCCCTTAGTGGGCAATTAGTCTAGGGTAAAGCACATCCTGGATAGGTGGGCCCTTCCCCAGGATTAGGGAAGGGTGGAGACACTGGAAGCTATGGAATTAGCCCTCTGTGAGATAGGAGACTTCTTAGAGTCCTTGAGTGATCATGTAGCAGCTGGGATTGTGTGATGTTTGTTTCCCAAGATAGTGGAAAGGGTTATAGAGCAGAGAGAGGGACTTCAGCAGGAGACAGACACACTTCAGCATCAATTAGAGGAGCTGGGAAATGTCCCATGGCATGCCCTTAAGAAAGCTGTGGAGCACTTCATGCTCCATCCCTATACCCAGGACAAGCTGGTGGACATAAGCATTCAGTTTCGGCAGAAGCCCTCAGAACCTTTGCTAACATGGCTTTTGTGTCTCTGGGATATGGTGGTGGAAAACATTGTTATGTCAGGTTCTGAAATTGGTAGACTGGCTCCCCTCATGACTTATTCTTTACCCCGGCAGCTGTTGCAAATTGCCTGTCACACCTAAGGGAAGCAGGTGCTTCTAGATTGACTGACAGCAGTCACCAGGGCCATTTGGCCTAATCAGGGTGATTTACCATATTTATCCACTAGCTGGAAAATGTATGCAGAGCTCCAGCAGGTGTTACAGGAGTTGGGCATGAAAAATATCATCTATAATATGGACCTGCAGGGCCCCGATGAGGAGTTGTTCACCACAGGAATGAGAAATCTGGTACTTCATACAGCTGCCCATCTCTCTTTGGCATCTAGTGACTATTCTTTCTCCCCACATAGAATAACCCATAAGTGAGTCTAGTCATACTTTAGCAGATCTGGGGGAGGTTGAAACAATAAGAGCATGGAAGGAAGTATGAGGTATGACTGAAAAGAGAGGTGCAAAGGGCCCCATGGAGGTCTCGAGGACCCAGATGTAGATTTGATAAAAGCCAGGGTAGTGAAAGAGAAACTTGATGGGCAAGCAGCTCAAAAGGATTTTGTTAGAACTGTGGCACCAATTAAAGCCAAAGCAACAGTCCTAGCTGCTGAGGTCCAGGACATGGAAGCTAGAGGCAAACCCCATGTCTAGCCTATGTCCCTGCAAGACTTCCTGGGGGACAGTACTCTGGCTCCACTTGGGTCCTCACCCCCCTAGGAGGATGATTGGGCCTCGTGGTTTCACTGAGGGAAGTTGTCAAGGCTTGAGGGATGTGATGGGGACCACAGGCCACATGTAGAATTAGCAATTCCTTGGTCCCCTGTGAATGTACAATGTGTCCTAGCACTAGTGGACAGAAGAACTGAACATTCCCTGATTTATGGCAACCCTGAGCATTTTCCTGGGACCCCTCCTGTGATAAATGGCTATGGCAATAAGGGAATGAGAGTGAAGAAAGCCCAAATCCCATTGAAGATAAAGCATTTACCCCCAAAGGAGTATATTGTGTACATTTCTCCCATCCCTGAATATATTTTGTGGGTAGATATCAGGCAGGGCCTGTGGTTACAGACCACTGCAGGTGAGTTCAGACTGAGGGTATGTGTGGTAAAGGCAGTTCTGAGGGGACATACTAGGCACCCGCCTGAAGTTCTGCCTGTACCTAGGTGGGTGACAAATACTAAGCACTATAAATTGCCTGGGGGGCACAAGAAAATTGGAGAAACTCTACAGGAGTTGGAGAAGGTGGGCATCATAAAACCCACTCATAGTCCTTTTAGTTCCCCAGTATGGCCAGAGAAAAACCTGGACAGCTCTGGGCGTATGACCGTGGATTACAGGGAATTGAATAGTCACATCCCCTTTGCATGCGGCTGTCCTCTCTATAGCAGCACATATGGATACCCTCAGTCATGAACTATGGACATATCATTATGTTGTGGACCTTGCCAATGCTTTCTTCCCTACTGACCTAGCACAGGTAAGTCAGGAACAGTTTGTCTTCGGGTGGGAAGTCCAGCAGTGGACATTCACTGTCCTTCCATGGGATACCTCCACAGCCCCACCATCTGTCATAGACTTGTAGCCCAGGACTTGGCCACATGGAAGAAACCAGAAACAGGGCAGCTGAATTGCTACATTGATGATATTATGCTCATGTTTGATTCTCTTGCAGATTTAGAAGGGGCAGTTCCTAGACTACTGCAAGAAAAAGGATGGCAGAGTTCCGGGAAGATGGTAGCATGAGCAGGACGGCAGAAATCTCCTCCCAAAACCATATATATTTATGAAAATACAACAAATACAACTATTCCTAAAAGAGAGACCAGAAGATACAGGACAACACCCAGCCTGCAGCTACACCTGAGAGGACTCAGCACCCTGCGAGGCAGGTAAGATAAGGAGCCGGGACCCGGCGGGACCCGAGTACTCCCCCACCCCAGTGCACTGGCGGGAGGAGAGGATTCAGAGTGGGGAGGGAGTGGAAGCACAGGCCTACCAAATAACCAGCCCTGATGATCTGCACAGGGAGCACAGACACACTTCGTGTGGTGCATCGGAGATTGGAGACACAGAGGCGCAAGATCCAAGACGGCAGGTCCACTCAGCCGGCTCGCCGGGACAAAAGAAAAGTGCACGCTTTTTTACGGTTCTTAAAGAGAAAGGGGCCCAATGGAGGAGCAGGATCGTCCTAGCTCAGTCAGCCAAGCAGGCTGGGAGTCCTGGGGAATTTCAGATCCCTTGCAATGTGGCTGGGATAAGCAGTCACACCAAGACTTCCCACAGAAATCAGCAGCCTCCCATTCATTCCGTCCCAAGCCAGAGTCACAAAGGGCTTGGCGGAGCAGCAGTGGCTGTGGAATAGTGGAGCAGCAGTGCCACCTAGAGCATCCTGACAGAAACTACACTCAGAGGGTGTTGGGTTTTTTTTCTCTTTTTTCCCTTTTTTTTTCTTTTTCTGACCATTTCTATCGCCATGAAAAGACAGAGGAATATGGTACAAACAAAGCTTACACTAACAACCCCAGAGAGGGAGCCTGATGGGATGGACATGCACAATCTTACTGAAAAAGAATTCAGAATAAAACTAATAACCATACTGATGGATCTACAGAGAAATATGCAGGAGCTAAGGGAGGAAGTGAGGGAAGTAAGGAAAGACAATGCAGAGATGAGACAAGCGATCAACGGGCTTAGCAGCAGACTGGACGAGATGCAAGAAACTGTTAATGGAATAGAAATCAGAGAACAGGAATAAAGAGAAGCTGAGGCAGAGAGAGATAAAAGGATCTCTAGAAATGAAAGAATTTTAAGAGAACTGTGTGACCAATCCAAACGGAACAATATTCACATTATAGGAGTACCAGAGGAAGAAGAGAGAGAAAAAGGGATAGAAAGTGTCTTTGAAGAAATAATTGCTGAAAACTTCCCCAAACTGGACAAGGAAACAGTCTCTCAAACCATGGAACCCTACAGATCTCCCAACACAAGGGACCCAAGGAAGACAACATCAAGACACATAATAATTAAAATAGCAAAGATCGAAGATAAGGACAAAGTATTAAAGGCAGCTAGAGAGGGGAAAAAAGATCACCTACAAAGGAAAATTCATCAGACTAGCATCAGACTTCTGAACAGAAACTTTACAAGCCAGATGAGAATGGCATGAGATATTTAATGTAATCAAACAGAAGGGCCTCGAATCGAGAATATTACATGCAGCACGATTATCATTTAAATTTGAGGGAGGGATTAAACAATTTCGAGACAACTGAAAGCTGAGGGAATTTGCCTCCCATAAACCATCTCTTCAGGATATCTTAAAGGGACTGCTCTAGATGGAAGCACTCCTAAGGCTAAAAAGAGGTCAGCAGAGAAAATAAAATCATAGCAAAGAAAGCAGACCATCCAAATACTAATTAAAGGCAAAGAATAAAACACCTAGTATATAAAGAATGGAGGAGGAAGAATAAGAAGGGAGAGAAATAAAGAATCATCAGACTGTGTTTACAATAACTGAACAAGAAAGTAAAGTTAGACTGTTAGATAGTAGAGGAGCAACCCTTGAACATTTGGTTACCACGAATCTAAAGCTAGCAATGGCAATAAGTACATATCTATCGATAATCACCCTAAATGTAAATGGACTGAATGCACCAATCAAAACACACAGAGTAACAGAATGGATAAAAAAGCAAGACCCATCTATATGCTGCTTACAGGAGACTCACCTCAAACCCAAAGATATACACAGACTAAAGGTGAAGGGATGGAAAAAGATATTTCATGCAAACAACAAGGAGAAAAAAGCAGGTGTTGCAGTACTTGTATCAGACAAAATAGACTTCAAAACGAAGAAAGTAGCAAGAGATAAAGAAAGACATTACATAATGATAAAGTGGTCAGTCCAAAAAGAGGCTATAACCATTTAAAATACATATGCACCCAACACAGGAGCATCAGCATATGTGAAACAAATACTAACAGAATTAAAGGAGGAAACAGAAAGCAATGCATTCATCTGAGGAGACTTCAACACACTACTCACTACAAAGGACAGATCAACCAGAGAGAAAATAAGTAAAGACACAGAGGCACTGAACAACACACTAGAACAGATGGACCAAACAGACATCTACAGAACTCTACACCCAAAAGCAACAGGATACACATTCTTCTCAAGTGCACATGGAACATTTTCCAGAATAGACCACATACTAGGCCACAAAAAGAACCTCAGCAAAATAAAAAATATTGAAATCCTACCAACCAACTTCTCAGATCACAAAGGTATAAAACTAGAAATAAATTTTAGAAAGAAAACAAAAAGGCTCACAAATACATGGAGACTTAACAACATTCTCCTAAAAAATCAATGGGTCAACGACCAAATCAAAGAATATATGGAGACTAATGACAACAACAACACAAAGCCACAACATCTGTGGGACGCAGCAAAGGCAGTTCTAAGAGGAAAGTATATTGCAATCAAGGCCTATTTAAAGAAGGAAGAAAAATCCCAAATGAATAGTCGAAAGGCACAATTACTGAAATTGGAAAAAGAAGAAAAAATGAGGCCCAAAGTCACCAGAAGGAGGGACATAATAAAGATCAGAGAAGAAATAAATAAAATTGAGAAGAATAAAACAATAGAAAAAATCAATGAAAGCAAGAATTGGTTCATTGAAAAATAAACAAAATAGATAAACCCTAGCCAGACTTATTAAGAGAAAAAGAGAATCTACACACATAAACAGAATCAGAATTGAGAATGGAAAAGTCACGAGAGACCCCATAGAAATACAAAGAATTATAAGAGAATATTATGAGAATCCATATGCTAACAAGCTGAAAAACATAGAAGAAATGGACTTCTTAGAAAAATACAACCTTCCAGGACTGACCAAGGAAGAAACAGAAAAACTAAACAGACCAGTCACCAGCAACGAAATTGAATCAGTAATGAAAAAACCTCCCAAGAACAAAACCTCCAGACCAGATGCATTAACCTCTGAATTCTACCAGACATATAGAGAAGAAATAACACCCATTCTCCTTAAAGTTTTTCAAAAAATAGAAGAGGAGGGAACACTTCCAAACTCATTCGATGAAGCCAGCATCACTCTAATATCAAAACCAGGCAAAGACCTCACCAAAAAAAAAAATTACAGACAAATATCCCTGATGAATATACAGGCAAAAATACTCACCAAAATATTGCAAACCGAATTCAAAAATACATCAAGAGGATCATACACCATGATCAAGTGGGATTCATCCAAGGGATGCAAGGATGGTAAAACATTCGAAAATCCATCAACACCATCCACCACATCAACAAAGAGAAGAACAAAAACCACGTGATCATCTCGATAGATGCTGAAAAAGCATTTGACAAAATTCAGCATCCATTCATGATTAAAACTCTCAACAAAATGGGTATAGACGGCAAGTACCTCAACATCATAAAGGCCATATATGACAAACCTACAGCTAACATCATACTTAACAGCAAGAAGCTGAAAGCTCTTCATCTAAGATCAGGAACAAGACAAGGATGCCCACTCTCTCCACTGTTATTCAACATAGTCCTAGCCACAGCAATTAGACAAAACAAAGACATACAAGGCATCCAGATTGGTAAAGAAGAAGTCAAATTATCACTATTTGCAGATGACATGATACTGTACATAAAAAACCCTAAAGACTCCACTCCAAAACTACTAGAACTAATACCTGAATTCAGCAAATTTGCAGGATATAAAATTAACACACAGAAATCTGTTGCTTTCCTATACGCTAACGATGAACTAACAGAAAGAGTAATCAGAAAAACAATTCCATTCACAATTGCATCAAAAAGAATAAAATACCTAGGAATAAACCTAACGAAGGAAGTGAAAGACCTGTACTCTGAAAACTACAAGACACTCCTAAGAGAAATTAAAGAGGACACTAACAAATGGAAATGCATCCCATGCTCTTGGCTAGGAAGAATAAATATTGGCAAAATGGCTAAACTACCTAAAGCAATCTACAGATTCAATGCAATCCCTATTAAAATACCAACAGCTTTCTTCAGTGAACTGGAACAAATAATTCTAAAATTCATATGGAACCACAAAAGACCCCCGAATAGCCAAAGCAATCCTGAGAAGGAGGAATAAAACAGGGGGAATTACGCTCCCTGACTTCAAGATCTACTACAAAGCCACAGTAATCAAGACAATTTGGTATTGGCACTAAAACAGACCCACAGACCAATGGAACAGAATAGAAAATCCAAACATTAACCCAAACATATGCAGTCAATTAATATATGATAAAGGAGCCCTTGGATATATAATGGGGAGATGACAGCCTCTTTAGCAGCTGGTGTTGGCAAAACTGGACAGCTACATGTAAGAGAATGAAACTGGACTACTGTCTAACCCCATACACAAAAGTAAACTCAAAATGGATCAAAGACCTGAATGTAAGTCATGAAACCATAAAACTCTTAGAAAAAAATATAGGCAAAAATCTCTTTACATAAACATGAGCGACTTCTTCATGAACATATCTCCCCGGGCAAGGGAAACAAAAGCAAAAATGAACAAGTGGGAGTATATCAAGCTGAAAAGCTTCTGTACAGCAAAGGACACCATCAGTAGAACAAAAAGACTTCCTACAGTATGGGAGAATATATTCATAAAAAACGTATCTGATAAAGGGTTGACATCCAAAATATATAAAGAACTCATGCACCTTAACAAACAGAAAGCAAATAATCCAATTAAGAAATGGGCAGAGGACATGAATAGACACTTCTCTAAAAGAAGAAATTCAGATGGCCAACAGGCACATGAAAAGATGCTCCACATCGCTAATCATCAGAGAAATGCAGATTAAAACCACAATGAGATATCACCTCACACCAGTGAGGATGGCCAACATCCAAAACACAAACAACAACAAATGTTGGCGAGGATGTGGAGAAAAGGGAACCCTCCTACACTGCTGGTGGGACTGCAAATTAGTTCAACCATTGTGGAAAGCAGTATGGAGGTTCCTCAAAAAACTCAAAATAGAAATACCATTTGACCCAGGAATTCCACTCCTAGGAATTTACCCTAAGAATGCAGCAGCCCAGTTTGAAAAAGACATATGCACCCCTATGTTTATTGCAGCACTATTTACAATAGCCAAGAAATGGAAGCAACCTAAGTGTCCATCAGTAGATGAATGGATAAGGAAGATGTGTTACATATACACAATGGAATATTATTCAGCCATAAGAAGAAAACAAATCCTACCATTTGCAACAACATGGATGGAGCTAGGGGGTATTATGCTCAGTGAAATAAGCCAAGCCGAAAAAGACAAGTATCAAATGATTTCACTCATAAGTGGAGTATAAGAACAAAGAAAAAAAACTGAAGGAACAAAACAGCAGCAGACTCACAGAACCCAAGAACGGACTAATAGTCACCAAAGAGAAAGGAACTGAGGAGGATGGATGGGAAGGGAGGGACAAGGGGGGAAAGGGGCATTACGATTAGCAGATGTAATGTTGGGGGGGTACGGGGAGGGCTGTTCAACTCAGAGAAGACAAGTAGTGATTCTATAGCATCTCACTACGCTGATGGACAGTGACTGTAATGGGGTTAGTGGGGGGGACCTGATGAAGGGGGTAGTTTAATAACTATAATATTGCACATGTAATTGTAGATTAATGATACCAAAATAAATTATTTAAAAAAAAGAAGAAGAAAGGATGTGCTGTGAACAGCACCAAGGTTCAGCGACTTGATTTGTCAGGAATGTTCTTGGGGGTTGTCTCGTCAGGTAAAACTAAAGTTATTCCAGAAGCAGTAATAGACAAGGTCCAGGCTTTCTCTACCCCTACCACTGTGGCAGTATTGGAAGAGTTTTTGGGTCTTTGGGGCTACTGGAGAGTGCTTATGCCACACTTGGCACAAATTCTGAAGCCCTTATACCAGTTGGTATGAAAGGGCATCAGTTAGGACTGGGATGAAACATGTTCATTTGATTTTACTGCTGCTTAGCAAGCAGTCAGGTCTGTACAGGCATTCAGTGTAATGGACTCATCAAGGCCCTGTGAGGTAGATGTTCATGTAACTGAAGATGGTTATGGATGGGTCTGTTGGCGTGAATGAACCCACCAACCTACTGGATTCTAGTCACAACTGTGATTGAAGGAGCAGAGGTCTGGTACACCTTGATGGAGAAGCAACTGCCTGCTGTGTACCACACCTTGCTGGCTACAGAGGCCATCACCAGAACAGCTCTGACCAAGGTAATAACCACCTATCCCATCAAGGGGGGTGTGTGAGACTGGACCCAAAGACCATGGAGTGGTGTGGCATAGTTGCCTACACTGGCCAAATGGGGTTCATATTTACAGGAGCGTAGCACCCTCTCTACTAACGCTTTAAGAGGAGAACTCAAACATTTATTGGGGCCAGTAATGTATACCAGTGGAAAGCAGGAAGAACCTGTTCTTGAGCCCTTTGTAGCCAAGAATCCTTATTAGGATGTAAACACCCCTATACCTGAAGATGCTTGGTATACAAATGGCTCCAGTCGTGGGCAGCCCCCAAAGTGGATGGCTGTGACTTTTCATCCTAAGACTGAGACAATACAGACAGAGGATGGAGAGGGGAAGAGCAGTCAATGGCTGAGTTGTGGGCAGTGTGGCTCATGATAACCCAGGAGCCCTCCCCTATAGTTGTTTGCACTGACAGATGGCCCATCTATTGGGGCTTGACCCTGTTGCTACTGACATGGTACCATGCCAACTGGATGGTTGGTCACTGGCCCCTTTGAGGACAAGAATTGTGGCAAGAATATGGGCCTCTGATCAGACTAAGACAGTTACCATATATCATGTGACTGGCCATTTGCCTTTGGTAACCCCAGGGAATGATGAAGCAGACACACTGGCCCAGGTGCATTGGCTACAAGGAATGACTACCTCGGATGCAGCCCAATGGTTACATCAGCGTTTGTTGCAAGTGGGGCAAAAGACCATTTGGACTGTAGCCCACCAGTGCGGCTTGCTGTTGACCTTTGAAGAAGTCAGCCGAGCCCGGAAGGAGTGCCTTGTGTGCTCTAAGAGGGACTTACACCAAGTCCTGCAGCAACATGGGACAATAGTAAGGGGCTGATACCCCTTGTCGGGTGGCAGATAGACTATATTGGGCCTCTGCCCCTATCAGAAGGATATCAGTATGTGATGACTTGAGTGTGGACACAGCTACTGGACTGTTGGTCTCTTTTCCTGCACATCACACAGATCTGCAAGCAACCAAAAGGGGCCCAGAGTGTCTTTTTGCAGCCTATGGCCAGCCACAGATAATTGAGAGCAATCACGTCACCCACTTCACTGGACATATGTTGCAAGAATGGGTGAAGCAATTAGGAATAAAGTGGAAGTTTCATGTACCATATAACCCTACTGGGACAGGCATGATAGAGAGGTACAATGGTTTGTTGAAATCTGGCCTGAAGTCAGACACTAATAGTCTTCCAGAGGTGGTCATTTCACTTATGGACAGTGCTACGGCATTTGAATGAGAAGCCCCAAAAAGGCGATTTGAGCCCTGTGAACATGCTAACACACATTGCTGCCTCTCCTATACAAAAGTAAGTACAAACCAAAGAGGAATTATTGAAGCCAGGATATAGGCAGCAGAGCAACATCCTGCTGCCAGCCCCAACTGTGTTAAACCCTGGAGATTCTGTTGAGTGGACCTGGCCCTGGACATTTTGACACATGGACCAGCAATGGCTGGCTCTTCTGACAACTTGGGGGAAAGGTCTGGAAGCTGGCCTCATGTGTGTTCCTTGAGTAACAGCAGAATGACCCCCAAAGATCATGGTAGTGTACCCAAAACATCCAGGCGGCAAGAGCATCTTACAGGGAAGTTTTGTTTTATCTTTATGGTCAGTGCACCTACTTCCTGTAGCCCTATATATTGACCCATCTGTAATTCCCATAGACAGGGAGGTGAAAGTCTGGTATACTAGACCAGGACGAGATCCCATTCCTGCCACTGTTCTATCACAGGACCACTCTCTGGCTTGCATCCTACCTGATGGACAATATTTGCCTATGCTAGTGTCATTAAAACATGTATGTTATTGCCCTTAAAGTTACCTTCTTCTACAGTCCCTGTGGCCTGGACCTGCCCCCTGACTGCAGCTGCAACATGATGATTGCCCTGAACTCCCTACCTGTTCAGCAACTGACCAACTGTGGAATGGGTGAGCTATGGACTTCATCTGCACAGGACTTTGAACCCAGCTGAATTCTCCAGCTTGAGGATTATTATGATTTTATTGCTGTTGTTATTGTATGTTATTAGTCTGGTTACAGTGCTCCAGTTTTCTCCTACAGAGGCTATTGCAGAAGATGGGGAGCAAGTAGACTGTAGGGCAAGATTTCTGGAGGGGTGGGCTGTGGGTAAAATTACAATATTTTCAGAATCTTTCATCTGGCTTGAGTGCATCTGCACATCAATAGGTGTTTCAAAGGGGTGGAGAGAAGTAGTCCGTCTCCGTATCAACAGGTGATTACAAGGGGACCAAGGGTATATCTGGACTGGAGAGGTTGGGTGTGGTCCCTTTTGCAGCCAGGTTGTGAGAGACACAGGTGAGCAGAAGTGGACGACTGCTTGTAAGCAATAAGTGGGTTTCTCACACTTTATTTCTCCCTTTAGCTTATTTGGGTTTCAAAGGTAATTTTCCCCAGGCTGGGAGACAGATTTTCCCCCCAGAGTTACACTAACTCTTGAAGAGGAAAGCAAGAAAAGTATAAAATAATATGGAAGAAATAAACCTCCAAAGACCACTAATAAAAGTATATACAAAAAGAGCTAAATTCTCCAGTTACAGAGATTTTCATATTCAGTGGAATATTAGATACCCATAAAGAGAAGGAAATCCTGCCACTTGCAACAATATGGATGTACCCTGAGGACATTCAGACAGAGATGGACAAATCCTGTATGATCTCAATTATATGTGGGATCTAAAATACCTGAACTCATAGATCCAGAGAACAGTTGCTAATGAGACAGGGACCATGGGTGTAGTCAGAGTAGGGTGAGGGCCTCTGGAAAAAGCAAAGCAAGATAATTACAGACAGAACAATGTAACAATGTGCAAAGAAGTCCCTACTGAAATTCTGTGTTAAGCATTATGCAAAGTCAAGATCACACTAATTCTCTAGAGTAAAGATATCAGACTAGACATCTTCAGTGAGATCACTTAAAGCTCAAAAGGCCAGGAGCAACTTGGCCTGGAATGTTTGAGTGTTCCACAAATTTTAAAAAGAGTATCTCAGTATAACCTGTGACTTCGCTGTATCTCAACTATAAACAGCCCTAGCAAACAGACAACAACCAAGCCCACCTTGGGGGCAGGGCAGGTGGTACAAGTCTGCACCCCTAGCCCTTAGCCACATTCCTGAAAATACTCAACTGAGTATAAATCCCCTAGACAACACCATCACGGGCTCTCTTGTCCCCTCTTGGTGTGAGCCAGGAGCTCTGTCCTCTCACTGTCTCTCTCAATAAAAGCCTCTCCCTGGCTCTCCTACCTTGGGTGTTTGCTAAGTTCATTATTCAACTCTACAAACAAGAACCATGGCATCACTAAGAGAGTTGATCTTAAAAATTCTCATCACAAGGAAAAAAAAATGTGTAACTGTGTGGTGATTGATATTAACTAGATTTAGTGCAGTTATCATTTTGCAATATATAAAAATATTAAATCATTATGTTTACACCTGAAACTAGTATGTTATATGTCAATTATATCTCAATTTAAAAAATAAATTTCAGTGAAGGAAAAAAACAAATTGGTTATAAGCTCAGTTTGAATAAACAAAGAAATTCACTTATATGAATTTAAAAGAGGGATGCCAAAATACAAAGACACAATAAGGTTGGAAATAAAGGGCATAAAAACAATACCTCCCCTTCCCCCAAAAAACCTTAATCACTATATTAATAGCAGAAAAAATGCAAGGTAGGACCAAAATGTATAATATAGAAGTTCATTCTCTTTTGAAAATGTTAACAATTTAAGAATTTACCAAGAAGATATAAAAATTTCAAACACATAGCTAACAAAGCCTCAAAATATATAAAGCAAAAATCAATTGAAATGCAAGAATAAACTGGTAGTGCCATATTCATAGTGAGAGAATCTAATAACCTTTCCTTACTAATTGTTCAATACGTCTTGTATCAGATTTTACATATAAAACTGCATCCACAAGTAAAGAACATTTACTTTTCTCAAGCCCATATGGAAAATTTATAAAATTTGACCATCTACCAAAAAACAAGCAAATTTCAACAAATATCAAAGAACCTCTGTCATTCAGACCACAATCTCTGAATAAATGCAATAAGATTAGTAGTCAAAGACAAAAAGATAACACTATATATTTGAAAATAAAAAATACACCATTTAAATAATTTATGAATTCTAATTTTACAATGGTAGTTGGAAAATATTTATAATTAAACAATCATGAATATTCTATATATCAAAATGTGAGATAGTTAAAGCAATACTCAGAAGAAAATTTATATTCTCAACTGTAAATATTTTGTAGAAAAAGAGTGGAGAAATTAATAAATAAACTATACAACTCAAGAAGAAATAGAGTATAAGAAATAAAATAAAATAAAAGCAGAATTTAATGTGTTTAAAAAAAACAAAACTAAAGAGAATCAACAAAGGCAGAAGTTGGTTTGAAAAATACTTACTAGATAAACTACTAGCCAAAATACTAAAGAAAACAGAGAAAAAACAAATAGGTGATATTCAAAGTAGGGGAAAAGGACATAGCTACAGAAATAGCAGAGCTTTTTTCTTAAACAAAAAGATTACTATAGCCAAACATGCCATTAAGTTTGAAACCTAAAATAAAAATATATACCTTATCTGATCCACTTGAAACAAACATAAAAATAAAAAACATAAATGGATGTGTAACCTTTAGAGCAGAGATATTTAATTCCTAATTAAAATCAATGCACCTCACTCTGCAAAAACAATATTATTTTCATTTAAATCTTTTATACAGGGAGAACCATATCTAGAATGATAGACTGTTAGAAATGGATAAATCTTAGTATCTGGTCCAACACTTTCTTGCAGAAAGGGAACTGAACTTCAGAGAGTTGAAAATAACAGCCATTCACTTCAGTGGAGTCCTCACTGTAAGTTAGATACTATGTTAAACACTTTGCATGCATTATTTCATTTAGCATCAACAACACTTGTAAATAAGCACTAACATTTTTACTTTACATATGAACAATGTCAGCTTATACAATTTAAATACCCTCCCCAAGGTCACTTGGCTAACATTGGTATTCAAACCCAGGTTCATCCACCTCCACACAGTGCTCCTAGCCACAGCACTAGGGATCAGGGTACACAGAGCAAAGTCATGACTGACACTCAGTTCCCATGCTTCCCCCCACAGGAATACCTTTTCCCTACCCTACTATCTCTTCAAGGGTACATCGTTGAGATATATAGTGATTATAATACTAACACAACTTAAAGAAGTTGCTGCACATAAATTATGTATAAAACAAACTATTTTGGTGGTAAAAAGAAATCTCATCTTTGCAAGGCAACACTGATGACAAAACAAGGCTTGTGAAGGATATGTCACCATCAGATTCCTCTTTCTATATCCACTATCTATATCTATTCTATATCCGCTATCATATTTCTCCTGTGGAGAACATAGATATAGTAAAGTGAGATTAGTCAAATCCTAGCCAACAGTTTGTACTCCCTTTTATATGCTCTTCTGTGTTAGGTGAAATAATGGCTCCCCCAAAGATGTCCACACCTTCATCCCCAGAACCTGTGACTATCTTATGTTATGTGGCAAGGGGAAATTAAGGTTGCAGATCAAATTAAGGTTGTTAATTGCTGATCTTAAAATAAGGAGATTTCCTGGATTATCAGGATGAGCCCAGTGCAACCTCAAGGGTCCTTATAAGTGGGAAAGGGAGATAGAAGAGAGAAAATCAAAGAGACAGCAGCAGGAGACAGGTTTGGCCTAATGCTGTCAGCTTTGAAGACAGAGGGATGGGGCAAAGAGCCCGGGAACACAGGCAGCCTCCAGAAGCTGGAAAAGGCTGGGAAACAGATTCCCCTCTAGATCCTTCAAAGGGAACACAGCCCTGCTGACCGTTTGGTTTCAGCACAGTGAGACTGGTGTGGGATTTCTGGCCTCCAGAACTAGAAGATAATAAATTTGTGTTAGTTTAAACCACTAATTTTGTGGTAATTTGTTACAGGAGAAACAGGAATACAATATACCTCCAAATAAAATAATATAAATTGTCATGATTAGAAGCATGACTTGTGGTGGTCCAGCGCTGCCTCCATGATGACCATGGAGAAGGGGGCTCTTATATTAGGGAAACAGCAGCTCATAGGCAGAAAACTGGCTCTTCTGATTACTCAAATGTAAAAATAAAAAAATACATTATATTTTTAAATGGTAATCTTCATAAAAGTAGTCTAAGTGATCAAATGAGATATTTCATGTAAAATACTAAACAGCAGTATATATAAGTATTAGTTGTGTTTTGTTTGCCCATTCATTCGTTTTTATCACTAGCCACTATCTCTTGAGTACCTGTAGTGCTTGTATACATTCTCTCTTAACCTTAAAACAACCTTGCAAGGTCAATATTATCTTCATCTTACAGATAAGAAAATGAAAGCTTAGAAAGATAAAGTTGCGCAAGGCTACCCAGATCATAAATCAGTTTTGGAATTGATGTATAATTTTTTAGAATGATTCTAGGAAAGGATAAAACTCATTTGAATGTGTAAATTGTAGCTTGTTTGTTTTAAGAAACATCAGTCACAGGTGTTTCAAACTTCCAAGTGGACATATTTTATGAATCATCAAAGAGAGATGACATCAAAGAGAAGTGAAAACACAAAAATATGCCTCTAGTCTCTGTTTTAACTCCATCTCATTGTGAGACCTTAGACAAGTCTCTGAATTTTGTCCAGAAAAATGAACAAGGGAATTAAAAACTCACAATGGTCTCTTGCAGCTCTTATACTCAAAGCTTTACAATAAGAAACTTCCTCAAGGTACTAATGCCAGAACCATCAGTAACTCACTAAAAACAAAATAGAGCATTACCTTCTCTATTCCATTCCTCTAAACCAACTCCCTACTATCATCATGCTGACACTTCCAAACTGAGACTCAGGACAGAAGACTCTCCCGATTCTCCTACCCCACTGATTTCTCTTTTTATCTTGCATATGTCACATCCCTGCTCAGTTTTTTTAACTGATCACGATTCTGACATTCCCTCTCTGGGAAAAAAAAATTAAGAAGAAATTTAAAGTAAGTACTCAATATATGCTGATGACCTACTGTGTGAGGAATGAAAAATCTAGTGAATATTTTGCAATGTGATACAAATTTTGAAAACCAAACTAATCAAAAAAAGAAAAAAAAAGATTGAGACATATCTTTTAAGTGTCTTTTCTCTTCTTGCATTTCACTAACTTGTGGACATTAACTAAAACACACACACTCACTATGATCCACAGTCCCTCTTTATTATATCCCAGCCCATGCAGAAAAGTGTTTTATGGGATATGAATCATTGACTCTCTCAGGGTCCCTTTGCGGTGCTTTATTAATGTCTATCATCAACATATGATTTAACAAAAATGGATTTTGTTCCTCATCAATAAAAATTCCCCAAGTTTTGTAGCCCTAGAGCAAAAAGAAATCAAAGTGGTCAGAGAAAGAAAATGCTGATTGGTATACCAAAATTACCTTTCATTTCCCAAGGAGGTTTCCAATCCCATCAGCTGTCAACCCCACACCACACAGGAGTCTTACAAAGACACATTTTAGCATGAATATGTAGTATTAAAATAAAAATGTATATGAAGATAATTGTATTTTACATCAGGGGCTGTTATTTTTAATTAAAGTTGGCATATTTCTGCTGCAAAGATTTAAAAGATTAACTAAGTTAGACAAGGTCTCAGATCTTTAACTACACCCAACCTATTTGTGATTTAGGCACTCGTCACTTAGGTGTGTTATGAAGATGACAATGTGTCAGTCATCCAAGCTGTCAAACGCCTGCTAAAATCTGTTCAGAGCCAAACTCATTTGCACTCAGATGAACACATCCCAAGAAGTAATCACCTAAATAACTACAGTTCCATGTGTCACTCATGGCTAATAAAGCCAATTTTACAACAAGCCTATGATGATTTTTTTCCAAGTGCTGAAATAATTCCATAGAATAAAATAAGGTAAGTAATTATGGGATTTATTAGTACTGCAATCATACTATATCAAGCATTCACAGAATATAGGGGTTGGACATGCATGCAATTATATAGTTTAAACATTCTTCTGAAACAACTCAATTAACATTATTTTGAAACAGTATTAAAAATATATCTGTCTTCCACTTATCTGGGAAGATGCTTTCACACACTGTTAGTGAGAGTTTAAATAGACACCGATTTCTCACAAATAATTCCAGGATATGCATGTTAATATGTTAATACTTGTACATATTTATCTAATAATCTCAGTAGGGCTTACCCAGGTAAAGACAGGGGTGAGGGTAGATGAAGAGCCTTCTAGGCAGTGGGAACCTTATGTGCAAAGTATGAAGTGACAGAAAGTGCAAGAGCTTTTCCAGAACAGTTTATACCGAAATTTTCTGGCACTCAGGAGCTCTATCTTCACAATTTTACCACTTCCAAGCAACCACGAAGGTGACATGGCTATAATGTGGCTGAGATATGACTGTATCCAAAAGGCTGGGGGAATTTGAGAATATCCCTTGTTGGTAAGTGTGCCAATGATGCTCTCTCATGCAGTATTCTCCATGAGGGATTTGTGGGGCTATTTATATTTCCAGGTATACTTCACTGTATTTTTGTGGGGGAACATTGCATGCTATGGTGGTATTTTGAAACTTGGGGGTCCATGGTGGTCTTTAGGAATGGGAATGGTCTAGAATACTTTAATATGGCAGCAGCCAGAGAGGCATGAGAGAAAATGATAAGAAAAACAGCAGAGGCCAGGGTGTGAATAGTATGATGTGCTAGGAAGCCTGGGAACAAACTGATGGTCAAAATTAAGAGAAGTTGCTGTGGAAAATGGAGCACATGGAGGTTCTTGACAAGAACTGCTAACCATTGCTGTGGGTCAGTCTGAGGTAAGAGCAGGGGATGGCTCTGAATTCCAGTCATAGCCTGCTTTTATAAATTCCCAAGCTAAGAATTTTATCCTTATAAACTATCATACAAAAAAGGAGACAATAAAATAAAAGAAGATGGTATGTGGTCCGCATGCCAAAAAATATTTAGCTACATGGCCCTTTGCAGAACATGTTTGCCAACCCTAGTCAGAAAATACAAATCTTCATTCTGCTTCTCCATGGTTACGTGAACTTTCCCAGCTATGTTCAACAACCTCCAGAACACAATTTTGGAGACTGACTAATTCACAAGGAAACTAAAGGGATTAAAGGAGAAGGAAAAAATAACTGATATGTTGGGTTGTGGGGACTAGGCTGGTCGGAAAAAGAAGGATAAACAGAGAGGGTTGATATATTTGAGGAAATGGAAGAATAAATTGATTGGAGCTCTGAAAAAATTGGAATAAATGAAAGTAAGAGAGCTATGAGCTGAGGATATTGGAGCCTGAGCAGGGTATGGTGTTTGGGTCTAATATTTAAGAGACAAATCAGTTCCAAATTAAGTCAATGAGAATATTGCTTTAGGAGTGAGCAGCAGAAATGAAATGAAATGAAATTCAGGAGGATGGTCAGAGTGGAAGACATTAGGGAGGTTTAGGCTCAAGTCCTGGATGGAAATTATCCATATGTGTATGTATAATTTCAACTATAATAAGCCAGTGTGCTTTATTTCATCTGTAAATCAGCTACCATGGCTGCAGTCTCTGAATCCAATGTGAAGTCCCTGAACCTGAGGTCGGGAAGAAATACACGATCTGCTCTTAGGAGGCTGTGGGGCTGGATCCAGCACACCACAAGAGAGTGAATGATGCCTCAAGAGGAAAGAGGATGTTATATTCAAGAGTTTTAACCAAACAGGGGAGAAGAAACAACAACAGTCTCTGGTTCTGGGATGAAGAAAATAAGAAATGGAAACTAAAGAAGAGGTCAGAATCATGTTGCATTCTAAATATCATCCCTTATTCAGAAAGACACTTAAATGATCTATTTATAGGCCAAGGAGTCCTTTTGGATGGTAGATACATGGCAGTTCTTCATTTTCTTAGGAATATATGGAATTGATCAGTATTATCAGGGTTGTTTCTAAAGCTTGGAGCTGTTACTTTAATTGCCAAGCCAAGTAATGGAAGGCTGTGACCATTCCATCCAAAGAAAGGATGTACCCATGTTGGAAAAAGGGGAGAAAAAAGAAGAAACATTGTAATATTTTGTTAAAGGAAACCTCTTTCTCAGTCCCTGAAATAGCAAAACAAAGGTCTAATTGGATGACATCATTGTCATCAATTATCTCTGTTCCAGTAAGGTTCCCAGTTGAGTCTGGAAATAGAAAAACTTAGCCACAAAAGGAAAACACTCTTTATATGCTCTTTTATCTTGGAAAAGTTCAATGTACTGGATGTTCAAATATTGGGACGGACAAACACACATACAAACTCACCAGCATAGACTGTCTGAGATAGAAAATAAAAGACCTTACAGATTGTGAGGGAAGAGGGTACTCTGTTATATTTTTTAATATATCTGCCAGTACATGCTAAATTGTGCTGAGGAAGATCAACCAGCTTAAAATGAGAGTCTATTGCATATTTACATAGAATCTTAGCAACTACAGAGGCAGGAAAAGGTAATAAGCCACTCATTGGCTTTTAAAGCTTTGGGATGGAATTAATACATGATTGGTCCATTTGTGTTCATTGGCTAGAGAAAGTTACTCAGCCACTCCTCAGTTCAAAAGTGCAGGATATTTCATTTTCCTACAGGGCCTGAATATTTGTAAACAATCTACAGACTACCATTTTAAGTATTTTGAAATTTTTGTCTCACTGCTTTTCAAAAAATATCAGTCAATGAATTTTGGACTAACATGGATACATCTCCTGATGATTGAAAGGGCCTCCAGAATGGACATGAAAGACCAAGACTGGGTGTGGGGCTTAGGCAGGAGGAAATGATGGAGCCAGGGGCCAATGTTGTTGATAAAAGTAGATATCTGGGTCAAGGGTTCAGTTAGTGACAATCACTGGTAAGGTAGATGGTTAGCATCTAAAGACAGTGTACCTCAACACAGGACAATGTTTTATAATAAGGTAAAAATGAGTAGGCATAAGAAAGAGAGATTGATTCTACTTTCTCCTCTGTTGTTCCACTGCTCATATGAGGAGTGCTCATGAAAGCACATTAAGGGTAGATCTGGTTTTATTTCAGTCATGGAGGTGAGAGAGATCTGAAGAGAGTTGAAGATAAAGGGAAGAGCTTATTTATTATCGAGAAGATTATCATTCCGTGGGGAGAGTGCACAGTGTAGGGAAGAAGGGCAGTAATGGTAGGATGGGCAGTGAGAACATGCAGACAATAGGGAGAGAGGACTAGGAAGAACAGGAGACCAGAGAGGCTGGTGTTGACAGCACAGCTAAGGCAGTTGAAAAGAGAGGTTTGGGCAATTAGCTGGTCCCAAGGGTCTATGTGAACCTCAGAACAAAGTGATCCCCAGTTCTGTACAGGTGAGCTCACAGGCCTGGAGGAACTGGGAACTGCTAAGCCCAACAGAGGCCTAGATGCCAAGACTTACATAGGTCACATGATCTTCTCCTACTTATCCGAAATAGGCTTCAGCAAGGCACTCACTAAAAAACTAGGAAGAGCAAAGGAAACCCCTTGGCTACGAAAACTGTCCTTCAATATTTCATTTTTCTTTGCCCTTTGATTCAAACTCAAAAGTATATATATGTCATCCTTGGAAAAAAATCGTCTACAAGACACTCGGGAAGATGGCAGTGTGAGCAGGGCGGCGGAAATCTCCTCCCAAAACCATATGTATTTATGAAAATACAACAAATACAACTATTCCTAAAAAAGAGACCAGAAGATACAGGACAGCACACAGCCTGCATCTACACCTGAGAGGACTCAGCACTCCGCAAGGTGGCAGTCTTAAAGAGACAAGGGCCCAGGATCATCCCAGCACACTCAGCCCAGCACTCTGGGAGTGCTGGGGAATTTCGGACCCCATGGCTGGCGACACGGAGAGAATAGCCGCGCAAGACTTCCACAGAGATCAACAGCCTCCCATTCATTCCCGCCCAGACCAGAGCTACAAAGGGCCCTGCGGAGCTGCGGGAAAGTGGAGCAATAGCATCCCCACAGAATCTACTCCCAGTGGGCGGGGTTTTTTTCTTTCTTTTTTCTTCCTTTTTTCTTTTCTTTTCTTTCTTTTCCTTCTTTCTTTTTTTTCTCTTTTCTTTCATTTTCTTTTTAAAAGTCTTAAAGACCCAGGCTGACATACATGGCACCTACCAGTGAACACTTCTATCGCCATGAAAAGACAGAGGAATATGATACAAACAAAACTCACCCAGACCGAGACAACACCACAGAGGAAACCTGAAGGGATGGAAATGCACAATCTTCCTGAAAAAGAATTCAGAACAAAAGTCATAACCATCCTGATGGATCTACAGAGAAATATGCAAGAGCTGAGGGAGGAAGTGAGGGAAATGAGGAAAGACAATGCAGATTTGAGACAAGTGATCAATGGGCTTAGCAGCAGACTGGACGAGATGCAAGAGACTGTTAATGGAATAGAAATCAGAGAACAGGAATACAGAGAAGCTGAGGCAGAGGGAGATAAAAGGATCTCTAGGAATGAAAGAATATTAAGAGAACTGTGTGACCACTCCAAATGGAACAATATTCGCACTATGGAGTACCAGAGGAAGAAGAGAAGGAAAAAGGGATAGAATAATTAAAATGGCAAAGATCAAAGATAAAGACAGAGTATTAATGGTCAGCTAGAGAGAGAAAAAAGATCACCTACAAAGGAAAACCCATCAGACTATCATCAGACTTCTCAACAGAAACCTTACAGGCCAAAAGAGAATGGCATGATATATTTAACGTAATGAAACAGAAGGGCCTCGAACCAAGAATATTACATCCAGCATGATTATCATTTAAATATGATGAAGGGATTAAACAATTTCCAGACAAACAAAAGTTGAGAGAGTTTGCCTCTCATAAAACACCTCTACAGGATATCTTAAAGGAACTGCTCTAGAGGGAAGCACGCCTAAGGATAAAAAGAGGTCAGCAGAGAAAATAAAATCATAGCAAAGAAAGCAGACCATCCAAATACTAACTAAAGGCAAAGAATAAAACACCTAATACATAAAGAATGGACGAGGAAGAATAAGAACGGAGAGAAATAAAGAAACATCAGACGGTGTTTACAATAACTTAACAAGAAAGTTAAGTTAGATTGTCAGATAGTAAAGAATCAATCCTTTAACCTTTGGTAATCACGAATCTAAAGCCAGCAATGGCAATAAGTACATATCTATCAATAATCATATGAAATGTAAATGGACTGAAAGCACCAATCAAAAGACACAGAGTAACAGAATGGATAAAAAAGCAAGACCCATCTATATGCTGCCTACAAGAAACTCACCTCAAATCCAAAGATATACACAGACTAAAAGTGAAGGGATGGAAAATGATATTTCATGCAAACAACAAAGAGAAAAAAGCAGGAGGAGCAGTACTTGTATCAGAAAAAATAGACTTCAAAACGAAGAAAGTAGCAAGAGATAAAGGACATTACATAATGATAAAGGGGTCAGTCCAACAAGAAGATATAACCATTATAAATATATATGGAACCAACACAAGAGCACCGACATATGTGAAACAAATACTAACCGAATTAAAGGCAGAAATAGAAAGGAATGCATGCATTTTAGGAGACTTCAACACACCACTCACTCTAAAGGACAGATCAACCAGACAGAGAATAAGTAAAGACACAGAGGCACTGAACAACACACTAGAACAGATGGACCTAACAGACATCTACAGAACTCTACACCCAAAAGCAGCAGGATACACATTCTTCTCAAGTGCACATGGAATATTTTCCAGAATAGACCACATACTAGGCCACAAAAAGAACCTCAGTAAAGTAAAAAATATTGAAATCCCACCAACCAACTTCTCAGATCACAAAGGTATAAAACTAGAAATAAATTTCAGAAAGAAATCATAAAAGCTCACAAATACATGGAGGCTTAAAAACATTCTCCTAATCAAGATTATTGGGATTAATGACCAATCAAAACAGAAATCAAAGAATATATGGAGACTAATGACAACAACAACACAAAGCCACAACTTCTGTGGGACACAGCAAAGTCAGTTCTAAGAGGAAAGTATATTGCAATCCAGGCCTATTTAAAGAAGGAAGAACATTCCCAAATGAATAGTCTAAAGACACAATTACTGAAATTGGAAAAGAAGAACAAATGAGGCCCAAAGTCACCAGAAGGAGGGACATAATAAAGATCAGAGAAGAAATAAATAAAATTGAGAAGAATAAAACAATAGAAAAAATCAAAAAAACCAAGAGCTGGTTTTTTGAAAAAATAAACAAAATAGATAAACCCCTAGCCAGACTCATTAAGAGAAAAAGAGAATCTACACACATTAACAGAATCAGAATTGAGAAAGGAAAAATAACAATGGACCCCACAGAAATAAAGGATTGTAAGAGAATATTATGAGAATCTATATGCTAACAAGCTGGAAAACCTAGAAGAAATGGACAACTTCGTAGAAAAATACAACCTTCCAAGACTGACCAAGCAAGAAACAGAAAAACTAAACAGACCAATCATAAGCAAAGAAATTGAATAGGTAATCAAAAAAACACCCAAGAACAAAACCTCTGGACCAGATGGATTCATCGCTGAATTCTACCAGATGTATAGAGAAGAAGTAACACCAATTCTCCTTAATGTTTTTCAAAAAATAGAAGAGGAGGGAATACTTCCACACTCATTCTATGAAGCCAGCATCACTCTAATACCAAAACAGGGCAAAGACCTCACCAAAAAAGAAAATTACAGACCAATATCCCTGATGAGCGTAGATGCAAAAACACTCACCAAAATATTAGCAAACCGAATTCAAAAATACATCAAGAGGACCATACACCATAATCAAGTGGGATTCATCTCAGGGATGCAAAGATGGTACAACATTCGGAAATCCATCAACATCATCCACCACATCAACAAAAAGAAGAACAAAAACCACATGATCATCTCCATAGATGCTGAAAAAGCATTTGACAAAATTCAACATCCATTCATGATTAAAACTCTCAACAAAATGGGTATAGATGGAGAGTTCCTCAACATCATAAAGGCCATATATGACAAACCCACAGCTAACATTATACTTAACAGCAAGAAGCTGAATGCTCTTCATCGAAAATCGGGAACAAGACAGGGATGCCCACTCTCTCCACTGTTATTCAACATAGTACTGGAGGTCCTAGACACGGCAGTCAGACAAAACAAAGAAATACAAGGCATCCAGATTGGTAAAGAAGAAGTCAAATTGTCACTATTTGCAGATGACATGATATTATACATAAAAAACCCTAAAGACTGCACTCCAAAACCACTAGAACTAATAACTGAATTTAGCAAAGTAGCAGGATACAAAATTAACACACAGAAACCTGTTGCTTTCCTATACACTAATGATGAACTAACAGAAAGAGAAATCAGAAAAACAATTCCATTCACAATTGCATCAAAAAGAATAAAATACCTAGAAATAAACCTAACGAAGGAAGTGAAAGACCTGTACTCTGAAAACTACAAGACACTCCTAAGAGAAATTAAAGAGGACACTAACAAATGGAAATGCATCCCATGCTCTTGGCTAGGAAGAATAAATATTGGCAAAATGGCTGTACTACCTAAAGCAATCTACAGATTCAACGCAATCCCTATCAAACTACGAACAGCTTTCTTCAATGAATTGGAACAAATAATTCTAAAATTCATATGGAACCACAAAAGACCCCGAATAGCCAAAGCAATCCTGAGAAGGAGGAATAAAACAGGGGAATTACACTCCCTGACTTCAAGCTCTACTACAAAGCCACAGTAATCAAGACAATTTGGTATTGGCACAAAAACAGACCCACAGACCAGTGGAACAGAATAGAAAATCCAAACATTAACCCAAACATATACAGTCAATTAATATTTGATAAAAGTGCCTTGGATATACAATGGGGAGATGACAGCCTCTTCAGCAGCTGGTGTTGGAAAAACTGGACAGCTACATGTAAGAGAATGAAACTGGACTACTGTCTAGCCCCATACACAAAGGTAAACTCAAAATGGATCAAAGACCTGAATGTAAGTCATGAAACCATAAAACTCTTAGAAAAAATCATAGGCAAAAGTCTCTTAGACATAAACATGAGCGACTTCTTTATGAACATATCTCCCCGGGCAAGAGAAACAAAAGCAAAAATGAACAAGTGGGACTATATCAAGCTGAAAAGCTTCTGTACAGCAAAGGACACCATCAACAGAACAAAAAGAGATCCTACAGTGTGGGAGAATATATTCATAAATGACGTATCTGATAAGGGGTTGACATTCAAAATATATAAAGAACTCACTCACCTTAACAAACAAAAAGTAAATAATCTAATTAAGAAATGGGCAAAGGGCATGAATAGATACTTCTCCAAAGAAGAAATTCAGATGGCCAACAGGCACATGAAAAGATGCTCCACATCAGTAGTCATCAGAGAAATGCAGACTAAAACCACAGTGAGATATTACCTCACACCAGTAAGGATGGCCAACATCCAAAACACAAACAACAACAAATGTTGGCGAGGATGTGGAGAAAAGGGAACCCTCCTACACTGCTGGTGGGAATGCAAATTAGTTCAACCATTGTGGAAAGCAGTATGGAGGTTCCTCAAAAAACTCAAAATAGAAATACCATTTGACCCAGGAATCCCACTTCTAGGAATTTACCCTAAGAATGCAGCAGCCCAATTTGAAAAGGACAGATGCACCCCTATGTTTATCGCAGCACTATTTAGAATAGCCAAGAAATGGAAGCAACCTAAGTGTCCATCAGTAGATGAATGGATAAAGAAGATGTGGTACATATACACAATGGAATATTATTCAGCCATAAGAAGAAAACAAATCCTACCATTTGCAACAACATGGATGGAGCTAGGGGGTATTATGCTCAGTGAAATAAGCCAAGCCAAAAAAGACAAGTATCAAATGATTTCACTCATCTGTGGAGTATAAGAACAAAGAAAAAAACTGAAGGAACAAAACAGCAGCAGGCTCACAGAACCCAAGAATGGACTAACAGTTACGAAAGGGAAAGGGACTGGGGAAATGGGTGGGAAGGGAGGGATAAGAGGGAAAAGGGGGCATTAGGATTAGCAGATGTAATGTTGCAGGGGCATAGGGAGGGCTGTACGACTCAGAGAAGACCGGTAGTGGTTCTGTAGCATCTCAATACACTGATGGACAGTGACTGTAATGGGGTTGGTGGGGGGGATCTTATGAAGGGGGTAGTTTAAAAGCCATAATATTGCACATGTAATTGTAGATTAATGATACCAAAATAAATTCTAAAAAAAAAAGAATCTTCTACAAGCTTATAAAATTTCATAGAAAAAAGAGTGAAAGGATAGAACTGGGCAAAAAGACAAAGCTCATTTTAAAAAGAAAAACAATTTCAAGTTTGGGGAACATGATAGAAATAAAAATGAGAAACAAAAATGTCAAAAATGATGGATTTATAAGTTTGGTCAACGCATTAAACAGGGAGGTGGAAATATTTTTTTATGCATGATACTAAAAAACAGTTGAAGAAACTTCAAGGAAAGGAACAGTGTTACTTATTAAAGATAAAATTGAAAATTGATATCAAAAGCTACTTTATGTCTCCATTTTTAGAAAATTATGGAAAAATTAAGGATTATTCTGTGGATTGTTCTCTCTTATTCTTTAGGAACTAGCTTTTTAAGCTATGATTCTTTTTAATAAAACATCTCCCTCCCAATAGCACTGACTGATAAGATGGAACTAGTATTACTCTCAGCACATTGATGAATGACATCCCTTGAATAACTCCATGATTCTCGATGCCATGAATGAACCACCCAAACAAACACCCTTTATACCACTCCTCACCAAATCCCTCACACTTTCCCAAAAGGAAGAAATCCTTTTTATATTTTAGGAAACTACTAATTCTTGATCTCTGACCACTAAGGTATTTTAGAGAAATTCTAGCATCTGATTACAGTCATAGAAAATTAAAGAAGTAGCCTCCAAATCATAATATTTTATAAATAGCATCTATGGGCCAATATTTCTTTCTAGTTGATTAAAACTCCAGAATCTAAGGTTTTTTTTAAGTTCTGGTTTAATTTTTCTTAGTTACATGATTTTTGATGAGGCACGAAATAGAGAATTAAAGGAGATTATGAACTATACAAAGCAGAAAATGTATGAAGAAATGAAAATATTTATGTGAAAATAAATGAAATTTCATTCACAATAACACAAATGTACAAACAAGATATTTTTCTTCTAATAAATTAGCAAAAAGTGAAAAAACTAAAATACACAATGCTTGATATGATGTGGCACAATGGGTACTTTCTCACATAGCTAGATTGTTTTAATTCTTTTGGTAAGCAATTTTGTAATATATCAAATATAAACATGACATATTATAAAACAAAATCAAATAAATATTTATAAATACAAATATATACTTTAACTCAGTAATTATACTTGGATGAATTTATCACCAAAACTTATACATTACATATTCTACACAGTACTCTTTATAATAGTAGAAATTTAAAAGTATGGGAAGACCTAAATGTTTCTAAGGAGGGAAATGTGTGGCTTAATTATGTTATAATTATCCACAATGCACAAACTGCAATTATTAAAAGTGGGAGCTCCAAAAAATAATATCATATAGAGGGCTTATATGAAACATAAGACATTATAAAAATTGAACATACAGAATAACTACATGTATACAAATGTGGTTCATGTCTATGTGTGTATATGCAAACACATGTTCACACACACATACAAACACACATACTCCTCAGAATTGTTTTGGCTTAAGAGGTTAAAAACCTAATGAAAACTGACTTGTAAACAGTAAGAGCATTAAGTCAAGATCCTATAAGAAACAAATGGTACACTTTAAAAAAATTTCAACTTGATGAGGGTTTATTTGGAAAGGGACTAATTACATATGTGTGAGTGGGATATAAAGGAACCACAGGAGATAATGCAGGAATCTGGGGCTAGAGGCAAGAAAGTTGATACCATCCACAAGCCCTAACAGAAGAAGGAAAGGAGGGTAATGAAAAGGAAATAATAGATAAGTAACTAACAAAGGTGATTTTAGGAGTTATTGTAAACCAATGTACCAACAGAGACAAATATGCCCACAAAACAAAGAACTTGTGAAAAAATTTTCAGGACCCAGTGGGATGGGATGAGCAAACCAAAAGAGGAGAACAGAAAGAGAATCCATCATGTGTTTACTATATTATAAAATCTGAAAGCTGATATGATACAGTGCTTCAGGGGGGCAGTACCATGACATCACAGTTACAAAGGAGCATCATAATTTGTGTGAAGAAATGGCTCTGTGAACATTCAAAACCACACATCACAAACCTTTGAATCCCAAGGGTCTTCTATAATTTTACCAGACCAAAAATAGTAACTCTAAAAACTGAGACAGATGTGTTATTTCTGGGAGGTCTCAGAATAACTTTTGATCTGATGTTTTAAATTCATAAGGAAGAAACAGTGTGATATAACCATTGTCAGGATGCAGTAAGCTTCACTTTGACATTATTTGAAGCAAAATTTTTAAAATAAGAACAAAAGGCAATACTGACATAGTGTTCCCTTTGAAAGCAGATTAAATTATAGCCATAATAATAATCAGGATGGTAACAGTTACCAATATACACAATTTTAGAAATGCTGTGTCTAAAAGTAAATATGTAATTTCCTAGTTTTGATTATTATACTGAGGTTATTTAAGAATATGTCCTTGTTGTTAACAATACAGACTGAAAAATTTATGGCTAACGGCATAAGTCTGCAACTTCCTCTCAAATGGTTCAGGAAAAAATAATATTTGTGTGTATACATATACATATAGATAGAAAGGATGATAAGGCAAACATGGTAAAATTCTAACATTTAGGGAAGGATCAGGGGTGCTGGATATATGGAAATTCTTTGTATTGTCACTGTTTTATAAATTTGAGATTATTTCAAAGTAAAATGTTGACATATAATGTGTAAGATTTCAAGGAATATATTCTTAGCGATTGAATACCTCTTCTTAGTCAAAAATTGAGAGATACAGAAGTAATTATTGAAGATGGCAGTGTTGGGGCAAGAGTAGATAACAGAGATTGATTTGTTATTACCAAGTAGTTATTGAATATTCTGCACCTTACCAAAAACAGACATTTTTTTTCAGAACTAAAAACTCATCACCATTTAATACTGTTGAAGACCCTTTCATACATGCACACTTTGATCTAGACCCTACACCATCTGGTGAACTGAAGCACTGAAGACAGTAATGGAACAATAGAGGTAATTAAAATTACATAATTTTAGTTAAACTTATCAGTAATTAAAATTACCATATTTGTAAATGGAGTCAAGTATAACTGTCACAACATACACAAACAGAAGATGAATTGTCAACTAAATCATAGTATATTTGTTATTGCTGTATATTGGCTACATTTAGCTGTTTTGGTCTTCCGGTAAAACTTAATATTCAAGCAGGAAAAATACACATTCACTTATCAAGTAGCATAAAGTAATTCCTTTATGAACTAGAAATAATTTTATTTATGAAAAATGTTAAAAACTGCTGACTTTCAATCATGTACTCAACATTAATTTAACTAACATTTCTAGGCCACCTAACATGTATCAGGCATTATTGTGGGCCTTGGCAACATAGGTAGAGAACAAAACACCCATTTTCTTTGTGCTTACACTGTAGTTGAGACTAACAAAAAGCAAGAAAAAGAGTAAACTATATAGAGTTACTGATACTTGTTAAGATAAATAATAGTAATAATAAAGAAGGAAAGAAACATGAGAAATGTTCAGTGAGAGGTGAAATTTTAGATAGGGTTGTCAGGAAATAATCATGGAGAAGTTCTTTTGAATAAAGCCCTGAGGGAAATGAAAGAATAAACCATGTAGATATTTGGAGGAAGAGCATTCCAGAGAGGGAACAGACAGTGCAAAGGTCCTGAGGCAGGAGCATGACTAGTAAGCTGAAAAACAGCAATAGGCCTCTTTGACTACTGCAGAGAGAAGCAAGAAATAGAATAAAAGATGAAATCAGAAAAGTATCTGGGACTTAGATCACATGAAGTCTCGTAAAAGTAAGGACTATGGCTCCCTACTCTGAGTGAGAGGGGAAGCCATTAGCAGAAGCATAAAATGATCTGTCTTATGTTGTTCAGGATCTTTCTGATTTTTGTATTGAGAACAGGTGCAGAAGAGCAAGGACAGAGCAGAGAAAAACAGGTAAGGGATTATAGCAGTAATTCAGGCAAGAGATGATTGCAGGTCAGATCAGAGTGGTAGCAATGGTGGTGGTTGAATTTTTTTTTTTATATCCAGGCAGTCCTTGCTTTGAATAGATTGCAGAGCTGTAATTATGACCATGCAATCTGAAATGATGAACGTAATAATAAGTAATCTTATCTTAGTAATCAATGGGAAAAATTATAATTGTTTCACACCTTTAAATTTTTTCTCAAAACATTAAAACTCTTCACGGTCAGTCTAAATATGCAGGGAAATGGAAAAACAGCAAAACTATTATTCAGTTAAGAAAATATAATTTAAAACATTAGAAATATTGAGATTTAGTGCTTAATTTCTTTGTAAAAAATTTATCAAGTGTAATTTGAACACAGCTTGCCTTTTTCTTCTTGTATTACCTCCAACAACAAGCAAGCATCTTTCTTATGCCTTAGTGAATTATTATCCTCCTTTCTAAGTCTGGATCAGCTTCTAACATTTTATCCTTTGCACTTTCAATGTCTTGTACTACCTCTGAGAGTTCCTCTAATGTGGTATTATTTGTCAGTATCATGTCCTCTGGGATATTTTCATCCTTTTTACTGCAACCACTTCTTCAATTATGTGAAGCGTACCTTGATTAAGTCCCTCTGGCTACAAATCTAGAGTCTCCTGAAGTATGGGTGTGCCAATATTCCACAGGAGAGGTATTTCTCCTATAACTCCATTTACATTCATTTTAAATTTCATTTGGGGCATTATCATTTGTCATTTCTTTGCTGTAACTTTATCTTGTGGGTCAATTACTTCTTTTGACTATTTTTGCAAAATGTCATGTGCATCTTGTATGACTAAGAGACAAGGAGGCAACATAATTACACACTTTGCTGTCTGTGCATGAACTGAGTAACAAATGTGCAGTGACCAGTTGTCAACAGGCTGTAAAAGAAGTGATGTGATTGGTCACATCTGTTTTTTATGTAGGGACTTGTGGACTGAAGAGCCAGTAGTGAAGTTTGTACTTAATGTAATTGCTTATAGTTATTATACTGCAATAACTGAAATTTGTACCACAAAGTTGGTGAGCTGTTATTATTAAACTAAACTGTGGTAACTGAAATTCATGTCAATAAGAATCACAAAGTGAGGGCAGACTACATTTTGAAGGCAAAGACAATAGGACTTTTTTGGAAGATGGAAATAAGGGGTATGAAAAAAAGTTTCTCTTGCACACCACCTAGCACAGATGCAATTTTACATTCATTAGTGATATTGGTCATCTGATAACTGACTGTCCCTTTTGATATCCAGCTCTACAAGGGCAAGAACTGCATTTGTCTTTGTGTATCATTACACAGGTGATGTTGCATTTTCTTAAATAGCATCTCTTTATGTCTTACAACCACCCGCAGAAACTATGTATTACTAATCTCATTTTACAGATGAGGAAAGTGAAGCCCAGAGAAGTTGTTATCTGCCCTACTTTCACACAATTGGTAAGAGACAGACCAGGACTCAAATTCCTATCTTCTGAATTCAAGTCCAGTATACTTTCTTTTGAACCACCTCATCCTCCTGAATAGAAATAGGGCAGAGTTATACAAAGCCTTGCTTTGGAAATCGTAGCACCATGGTTCTATGCCATAATGAATTACTATGTGGATGCTATAGAATATATGCGAGAGCAAAAACAAAACAAGCATGGTATGCTTGAATCTCCTATCTGTATAAATACAACTTTTCATTTAAATTCTGATTTTAACTTCCATGACAAGGATATATAAAATATTTAAGGCTTTCTTTGTTATCATATCAATAAGACTAGCAGGGCCTAATTCACCTTCTCCAGCCTTCTAATTGCAATACTTATGAAAATCCATAAAAAGACAATACTGGAAACTACAATATATATGCTAGAGGAATTAGAGGAATTTCCACTATCTCCATGAACAGGTAGGATAAATGAACAAATGCTTTCCCAAACTGCT
The DNA here is from genome assembly GCA_032199065.1 of Smutsia gigantea. Taxonomy (NCBI): domain Eukaryota; kingdom Metazoa; phylum Chordata; class Mammalia; order Pholidota; family Manidae; genus Smutsia; species Smutsia gigantea. Next base: position 508,900 of record JAVSCE010016441.1, on the reverse strand, counting down.
CAAACTCTAGTCTGGGAATCAGAACTTTAAGCAGAAGCACATGGAAGATAGAAAAGGCTTTGACTCATATCACTATACCACCCAGCTTGAAGGTGTCTGGTTGCATTTGCTAGAAACCCACCTCTCTTCCTCAGAGCAATTATCTCTCTACAGCCACATCTCTCTGTTTCTTCACCACTTCCAAAGCTGCTCTTTTTCCATTTGCATTCAGATGTCATTCCTCTCAGGATGCAATAGTAACAGGAATCAACAGAACAGGGCAATTAGAGACTGACTTGATGATCCCAAAATAACAGCCAATGGGACTATTGTCCTGGCTGTTTTAACATCTAAAGCAACTGTCAGAATGTGAAATCATTGCTTTGTTATTAGCACATTATTATTTCAGCAAGTAAAATGCCTAATACACATAACTCAACCATCCCAGTTAAGGGAGACTTTCACCTTTGACTTTTCCATTTTTGACATAACATGAATTTCTTACAAGCACATATTAATTTTAGAACTAGTAATAATAGTTTTTAAATGTTATAACTGAGTTAGCCTCCAAGGATATGTTAATAGGCCCTAAATCATTATTATACAAAAGCTAAAGTATCCTGAAGATCAGAACTTGAATGGAAAGTTGTAGATTGAATACTAAAAGAACTAATGGAAAAAAATACTTGAGAATATACTATGTAATCTGGAGCTGATAATAAAACTACATAATATAACATAAATGTCCCTTCTCTTATAGTCATTTTATAACTACCAAATCAAAATTAAAACTGTGTATCAAAAGAAACAAATTGATAACAACACTAACTGAAGACAAAAGAAGATACTTTCCACCTGGGAGACATTTCCTTAAATATACCACCAAAAGGAATAAACTTAGAAATACATTCCTGAACTGCTCAAACTCTGCTGTGAGAATCATAATCAAGAAACCTATCAAAAGCAAAAGGTCCCTTTAAATTTTTCAATGAAAAATTATGTACCTTCATTAAGTTGACAAATGCATGTATTATTTAAAATTTAATGAGTAAATACACTTCTGGGAAGATGGTGGCGTGAGCAGGGCGGCAGAAATCTCCTTCCAAAACTATATATATCTATGAAAATACAGCAAATACAACTATTCCTAAAAGAGAGACCAGAATAAACAGGAAAGTGAACAGCGTGCAGGTACACCAGAGAGGACATGACACCCCACAATGTGGGTAATATACGGAGCTGTGACCCGGCGAGACCTGAGCACTCACCCACCCTAGTGCACCAGCGGGAGGAGAGGATTCAGAGCCGGGAGGGAGTGGAAGTACACCCCGTGAAATAACCAGCCCCGGTTATCTGCATGGGGAGCGATGACACACATCGCGTGGTGTAGCGGAGATTGGAGAGACAGAGGGTGCAGGATCGGAACGGAGAACGCGCCAGGGTGGTTGCAGCCGGCTCCCGGCTAGGAAAGAAAAATAAAAAAAGAAAAAAAGAGCACACGCTTTTTCCAGAGGTCTTAAAGAGACAGTAGCCCAGCGGATGAGCCAGATAGCCCCGGCACACTCAGCTCAGCAAGCTGGGAGTCCTGGGGAGTTTCGGACCCCTTAGTTGGTGACTGGGAAAGGGTGGCCGCCCTTACACTTCCCACAGAGATCAACAGTCTCCCATTCGTTCCCACCCCGGCCAGAGCTACAAAGGGCCCTGCGGCGCGGCACAGCCATGGCTGTGGAATAGTGGAGCAACAGCGCTCCCTACAGTATCCCCACAGAATCTACTCCCGGTGGGCGTTATTTCTTTTTTTTTTGGTTGTTTTCTTTTGTTTAGTTTTGTTTTTTTGCTTCTTTTTCTTTTTTTTTTTTTCTTTTTTACCTTCTTTCTTTCTTTCTTTTTTCTCTTTTTAAAGTCTTAAAGAGCCCAGCTGACATACGTGGCAACTACCAGTGACCACTTCTATAGCCATGAAAAGACAGAGGAATATGGTCCAGACTAAGATCAACCAGACAACCCCAGAGAGTGAGCCTGAAGGGATGGAAATGCACAATCTTCCTGAAAAAGAATTCAGAATAAAAATCATAACTATGCTGATGGATCTATAGAGAAATATGCAAGAGCTAAGGGAGGAAGTGAGGGAAATGAGGAAAGACAATGCAGAAATCAGAAAAGCGATCGACGGGCTTAACAGCAGACAGGATGAGATGCAAGAGACTGTTAATGGAATAGAAATCAGAGAACAGGAATACAGAGAAGCTGAGGCAGAGAGAGATAAAAGGATCTCTAGGAATGAAAGAATATTAAGAGAACTGTGTGACCAATCCAAATGGAACAATATTCACATCATAGGAGAACCAGAGGAAGAAGAGAGAGAAAAAGGGATAGAAAGTGTTTTTGAAGAAATAATTGCTGAAAACTTTCCCATGCCGGGGAAGGAAATAGTCTCGCAGTTCACAGAAGCCCACAGATCTCCCAACACAAGGGACCCAAGGAAGACAACACCAAGACACATAATAATTAAAATGGCAAAGATCAAAGATAAAGACAGAGTATTAAAGGCAGCTAGAGAGAGAAAAAAGATCACCTACAAAGGAAAACACCCATCAGATTCTCAACAGAAACCTTACAGGCCAGAAGAGAATGGCATGATATATTTAACGTAATGAAACACAAGGGCCTTGAACCAAGAATATTGTATCCAGCAGGATTATCATTTAAATATGCTGCAGGGATTAAACAATTTCCAGACAAAAGAAAGTTGAGAGAGTTTGCCTCTCGTAAACCGCCACTACAGGATATCTTAAAGGGACTGCTCTGGAGTGAAGCACCCCTAAGGCTAAAAAGATGTCACCAGAGAAAATAAAATCATAGCAAAGAAAGCAGACCATCCAAATACTAACTAAAGGCAAAGAATAAAACACCTAATATATAAAGAATGGACGAGGAAGAATAAGAACGGAGAGAAATAAAGAAATATCAGATGGTGTTTACAATAACTTAAAAAGAAAGTTAAGTTAGATTGTTAGATAGTAAAGAAGCAACCCTTGAACCTTTGATAACAATGAATCTAAAGCCAGCAATGGGAATAAGTACACATCTATCGATAATCACCCTAAATGTAAATGGACTGAATGCACCAGTCAAAAGACACAGAGTAACAGAATGGATAAAAAAGCAAGACCCATCTATATGCTTACAAGAGACTCACCTCAAACCCAAAGATATACACAGACTAAAAGTGAAGGGATGGAAAAAGATAATTCATTGAAACAACAAAGAGAAAAAAGAAGGTATTGCAGTAATTGTACCAGCCAATATAGACTTCAAAACGAAGAAAGTAGCAAGAGATAAAGAAGGACATTACATAATGATAAAGGGGTCAGTCCAACAAGAAGATATAACCATTATAAATATATATGCACCCAACACAGGAGTGCCAGCATATGTGAAACAAATACTAACAGAATTAAAGGAGGAAATAGAAAGGAATGCATTCATTTTAGGAGACTTCAGCACACCACTCACTCCAAAGGACAGATCAACCAGATAGAGAATATGTAAAGACACAGAGGGACTGAACAACACACTAGAACAGATGGACCTAACAGACATCTACAGAACTCTACACCCAAAAGCAGCAGGATACACATTCTTCTCAAGTGCACATGGAATATTTTCCAGAATAGACCACATACTAGGCCACGAAAAGAACCTCAGTAAAGTAAAAAATATTGAAATCACACCAACCAACTTCTCAGATCACAAAGGTATAAAACTAGAAATAAATTTTAGAAAGAAATCATAAAGGCTCACAAATACATGGAGGCTTAAAAACATTCCCCTAATCAAGATTATTGGGATTAATGACCAATCAAAACAGAAATCAAAGAATATATGGAGACTAATGACAACAACAACACAAAGCCACAACTTCTGTGGGACGCAGCAAAGGCAGTTCTAAGAGGAAAGTATATTGCAATCCAGGCCTATTTAAAGAAGGAAGAACATTCCCAAATGAATAGTCTAAAGACACAATTACTGAAATTGGAAAAGAAGAACAAATGAGGCCCAAAGTCACCAGAAGGAGGGACATAATAAAGATCAGAGAAGAAATAAATAAAATTGAGAAGAATAAAACAATAGAAAAAATCAAAAAAACCAAGAGCTGGTTCTTTGAAAAAATAAATAAAATAGATAAACCCTAGCCAGACTTATTAAGAGAAAAAGAGAATCTACACACATAAACAGAATCAGAATTGAGAAAGGAAATATCAGTATGGACACCACAGAAATACAAAAAATTATTTGAGAATACTATGAAAATCCACATGCTAACAAGCTGGAAAACCTAGACGAAATGGACAACTTCTTAGAAAAATACAACCTTCCAAGACTGACCAAGGAAGAAACAGAAAATCTAAACAGACCAATCACCAGGAATGAAATTGAATTGGTAATCAAAAAACTACCCAAGAACATTACCCCCGGACCAGATGGATTCACCTCCGAATTCTACCAGACATATACAGAAGAAATTACACCAATTCTCCTTAATGTTTTTCAAAAAATAGAAGAGGAGGGAATACTTCCAAACTCATTCTATGAAGCCAGCAACACTCTAATACCAAAACCGGGCAAAGACCTCAACAAAAAAGAAAATTACAGACCAATATCCCTGATGAATGAAGATGCAAAAATACTCAACAAAATATCAGCAAAACGAATTCAAATATACATCAAGAGGATCACACACCATGATCAAGTGGGATTCATCCAAGGGATGCAAGGATGGTACAACATTCGAAAGTCCATCAACATCATCCACCACATCAACAAAAATAAGAACAAAAACCACATGATCATCTCCATAGATGCTGAAAAAGCATTTGACAAAATTCAGCATCCATTCCTGATTAAAACTCCCAACAAAATTGGTATAGACGGCAAGTCCCTCAACATCATAAAGGCCATATATGACAAACCCACAGCTAACACCATACTTAACAGCGAGAAGCTGAAAGCTTTTCATCTAAGATCGGGAAGAAGACAGGGATGCCCACTCTCTCCACTGTTATTCAACATAGTACTGGAGGTCCTAGCCACGGCAATCAGACAAAACAAAGACATACAAGGCATCCAGATTGGTAAAGAAGAAGTCAAATTGTCACTATTTGCAGATGACATGATACTGTACATAAAAAACCCTAGAGACTGCACTCCAAAACTACTAGAACTAATATCTGAATTCAGCAAAGTAGCAGGATACAAAATTAACACACAGAAACCTGTTGCTTTCCTATACACTAATGATGAACTAACAGAAAGAGAAATCAGAAAAACAATTCTATTCACAATTGCATCAAAAAGAATAAAATACCTAGGAATAAACCTAACAAAGGAAGTGAAAGACCTGTACTCTGAAAACTACAAGACACTCCTAAGAGAAATTAAAGAGGACACTAACAAATGGAAATGCATCCCATGCTCTTGGCTAGGAAGAACAAATATTGTCAAAATGGCTATACTACCTAAAGCAATCTATAGATTCAATGCAATCCCTACCAAACTACCAACAGCTTTCTTCAATGAACTGGAAAAAATAATTCTAAAATTCATACGGAACCACAAAAGATCCCGAATAGCCAAAGCAATCCTGAGAAGGAGGAATAAAAGGGGGGGAATTATGCTCCCTGACTTCAAGCTCTACTACAAAGCCACAGTACTCAAGACAATTTGGTATTGGCACAAAAACAGACCCATAGACAGTGGAACAGAATAGAAAATCCAAACATTAACCCAAACATATATCGTCAATTAATATATGAGAAAGGAGCCTTGTATATACAATGGGGAGATGACAGCCTCTTCAGCAGCTGGTGTTGGAAAAACTGGACAGCTACATGTAAGAGAATGAAACTGGACTACTGTCTAGCCCCATACACAAAGGTAAACTCAAGGTGGATCAAAGACCTGAATGTAAGTCAAGAAACCTTAAAACTCTTAGAAAAAAACATAGGCAAAAGTCTCTTAGACATAAACATGAGCGACTTCTTCATGAACATATCTCCCCGGGCAAGGGAAACAAATGCAAAAATGAACAAGTGGGACTTTATCAAGCTGAAAAGCTTCTGTACAGCAAAGGACACCATCAGTAGAACAAAAAGAGATCCTACAGTATGGGAGAATATATTCATAAATGACATATCTTATAAGGGGTTGACATCCAAAATATATAAAGAATTAATGCACCTTAACAAACAAAAAGCAAATAATCTAATTAAGAAATGGGCAGAGGACATGAATAGACACTTCTCTAAAGAAGAAATTCAGATGGCCAACAGGCATATGAAAACATGCTCCACATCACTAATCATCAGAGAAATGCAGATTAAAACCACAGTGAGAATCACCTCACACTAGTGAGGATGACCAACATCCAGAACACAAACAACAAATGTTGGCGAGGATGTGGAGAAAAGGGAACCCTCCTACACTGCTGGTGGAAATGCAAATTAGTTCAACCATTGTGGAAAGCAGTATGGAGGTTCCTCAAAAAACTGAAAATAGAAATACCATTTGACCCAGGAATTCCACTCCCAGGAATTTACCCTAAGAATTCAGCAGCCCAGTTTGAAAAAGACATATGCACCCCTATGTTTATCACAGCACTATTTACAATAGCCAAGAAATGGAAGCAAAGTAAGTGTCCATCAGCAGATGAATGGATAAGGAAGAGGTGGTACATATACACAATGGAATATTATTCAGGCATAAAAGAAGAAAACAAATCTAGGCATTTGCAACAACATGGATGGAGGTAGAGGGTATTATGCTCAGTGAAGTAAGCCAGGCGGAGAAAGACAATTATCAAATGATTTCACTCATCTGTGGTGTATAAGAACATAGAAAAAACGAAGGAACAAAACAGCAGCAGACTCACAGAACCCAAGAACGGACTAATAGTTACCAAAGGGAAAGGGACTGGGGAAGATGGGTGGGAAGGGATGGATAAGAGGGAAAAAGGCGTACTACGATTAGCAGATGTAGTGTTGGGGGGGCATGGGGAGGGCTATACGACTGAAAGAAGACAAATAGTGATTCTATAGCATCTCATTACGCTGATAGACAGTGACTGTAATGGGGTTGGTGGAGGGGACCTGATGAAGGGGGTATTTTAATAACCATAATATTGCACATGTAATAGATTAATGATACCAAAATAAATTATAAAAAAAATTTTAATGAGTATGACTATGGGTATTTTAAGTGAGAAATGAGAGGATTTGATATGCATACCATGCAGGATCCAAATGGTCTCTCAGAAAATGAACACATTTTGCTCAGAATGCTTCTGAATAGACATACAATTCTAGGTTCTATGCATTTTTCTTTTGGATATTACCTAACACACACCTCATCCTCACATATGCACCAATCTCAACCCATCTCAAACCTCCCTCATTCTCAGATTTGACCTCTCTCTACCTCATGACTTCCCTATGAGCTGAGGCACTCTGATCTAGGGTAAGGATGTCCCTTCCAAACCACACTTAGCAATTTTTCTTTAAAATTGAGAATGTATTTTTCTTTGTTTACACAACATTAAAAATGACCCTGCAGTCAAAAATATCTACATGACTTGCATAGGTAAAAATGAAGATCCAATGCATGCCTCTCATTTTGTCCCCTCATCCAATTAAAATGGCAATAAACAGAGTTTTGTTTTAAAAGATATAAATCCCCAAGTTGAGATAGGAAGAGATAAAACTAACTACATTTTGGAAAAGGGAAAGCAGATGAGAGGACCCACAAGCAGCTTAGAAGACTAGAAAAACATGAATTCTAACTTGGCAAATGAGGAAAGTCTGAATATATTCACAGAATCCTCAAAAGAATAGGTTCCAGAAGAACTAAGTACTTCCAGAAATGGGGTGTTAACAAGGAAAATTGGTAACGAGCAGTTTAAGAAGCAGCTAGAGACCAGATTCCCTCCTTTACTCCATGAAGCTGGGCAAAATCTCCCCTATCAACAGACAGATTCCCAGGCAGCTGAGAAATCCTTGTAAAAGGAATAACTGAGATAAAGCAAACAAAAGAAAAGCATGTGGAGGAAATAAAGATTCTTCAGAGAAAAGGAAACTTCAGAAAAACTAAATAATCCTAGAGAGAGAAGAACAGTCAATAAGACACTATAAAAAGGAACATTCAAGGAACAAAAAGAAAGGTCATGGAATTTAAAAATGAGAGCATAATTTAAAAGAAAAAAACAACATATTTATTAGGAAAAATTTAGGAAATTTCCCAGAAAGAGGAGGAAAAATGAATGAAATAGAAAATAAGAGAAAAAAATAAGAAAGTTTACATGTTTCATTTAAATTATTTCTTATTTTCATTAATAAATAAATGGTCATGTCTAAAAGGTCAAATTTTACTAAAAGGCTTATAGCAAAAAAAATTATCAGTTCTCCAGTCCACTTTTTGCCACTCCCTATTTGGTGATTTCAGAGGCAAGCACTTAGAGTCATTTGGCTGCATTTACCTAACTTTATATGTTTAAATAATAACTGTACTTTGCTATGTTTAGATACAACAATTTTGGACATAATCTAACTACTTCCTATTATGGTAGTTGAGCATGTTACTTTCTTATACACCCAACCCCTCTGCTTTCTTTGCTCCAGGATTCCAATGTAGCTATGTTCAGTTTTTTTAGTTAAAATCAATATCCAGTATTATCTATGTCAATATTACAGCTGAGCACTGTACTGTGATTACATTTCCTTTCTTATACTTTTGCCTACTCATAACCATCTTTTTTTTTTATTGCGGCACAGCTTATACACCATATTATTCACCCATCATTACAATTCAATGTACAACTCAAGAAACTGCAGTAAATGTATAGAGTTGTGAAACTATCTCCACAACCTAGCTTTGGAACATTTCCATCTCTCCCAAAAAACTCCTGTGTGTCTGTTTGTCAGTCCCTGCTTCTGCTCCAGCCCCAGGCAACCACTCATCTGTTTTCTGTCTCTATAAATTTGCCTTTTCTGGAAGCTTCATATAAATCGAATCATGCAATATGTAGACTTTCGTGTCTGGCTTCTTTCACTTAGCATAATATTTTGAGATTCATTATGTTGTAGATGTATCTGTAGTTTGTCCCTTTTTATTGATGAATAGTATTCTATTTTATGGATATACAACACTGTTAATCCACTCACCAGTTGATGGGTATTTGGATTGTTTTCACTTTTAGCTACTATAAATAATGCTGCTGTGGACATATGTGTACAAGCCTTTGTGTGAAATTATGTTTTCATTTTCCTTGGATAAACACCTAGGCATGGAATTACTGAGTTGTATAGAAAGTTTATGTCTAACTTTTTGAGAAACTGCTAACCTGTTTTCCAAAGTAGCTGTCTCATTTGACATTCATACAAGCAATGTTGGAGAGCTTCAGTTACTCCATATCCTCACCTACCCATGAAATTCAGTCTTCTGTTTAAAGCCATTTTAGTAGGTGTATAGCAGTATCTCATTTTAATTTGCATTTCTCTAATGACTAATTATTTGGGGCATCTTTTCATGGGCTAATTAGCCCATGATCTTTTCAATGAAATGTCTAGGCAATTCTGTTGCCCAGTGTATTATATTTTTAGTGCTGCCATAATAAATTACTACAAATGTGGCTGCTTGAAATAATACATATTTATTATCTCATAGTTTCTATAGATAAGTCCAGATGGGATCAGCTAGGTCTTCTCCTTTAGGGTCTCACAAGACTGAAATTAAGGTATCAGCAGGTCATGTTTCTTACTGGATGGTTTGGGAAAAGAGTCCTCTTTCAAGCTCACTCAGGTTGTTGGCCAAATTCAGTTTCTTATAATTTTAGGATGAATGTCTGTTTCCTTGCTAGCTGTCATCCAGGAACTAGTCTTTGCTTCTAAATGTTACCTGAATCCCTTCTCTTCTCTCCATGTGGCCCCCTCCAGCAACTGGGAGTTGCTTGCCTCTCACACTTCAAATCTCTCTATCTTCTCTTTCTATTAATCTCTCTGACTCTAGCTAGTAAGGGCTAAGTGAGATTATATTGGTATCACCCAGATAAATCAAGGATAAAAGCCCTATATTAAAATCTATAACCTTAATTTCATCAGCAACATCTCTTATGCCATGTAGCATACTGTAACCACAGATTTCAGGGATTGAGCATGGACACTGTTGGGGGTGGTGGGGTGGCATGTTACCTAAAATGCCCATTTTTAAATGGATTGTTTGTCTTACTGATGAGTCATAAACGTGCCTCACATGTTCTAGATACAAGTCCTTTACCAGATCTGTCAGAGATTAGCAAACTTTCTCTATAAATGGACAAATAGTAAACATTTTGTTTTCTGGGTCACACAGAATCTCTTTTGCATGTTCTTTTTTATTAACCATCCTTTAGAAATAAAAAACATTTTTAGCTTGTAGGTCTTACCAAAACAGGCCATAGGCCATGATTTTCAAACCCGAGATGTGTGATTTTCTCCAAGTTGGTGGCTTATCTTTCAAAAATTTTTTCTGATGTCTGTGGGAAGAGTGCAGTGGACAGACTTTAAAATGAACTCATAACTCCTGCATCCTAGTATTGGTGCTTTGGTGTAATCCCACCTCTTGAATATGGTGGGATGTGTGACTTGCTTTTAATCAATGGGAGATGGCAAAGGTGGTTCCATGCATACAATTAAAGAGCATAGCACCCATCTGTGTCTTTCTCCTATTACACTCTCTCTTTCTTCTTCCTGGCTTTGAAGAATCAACTTGCCATGAATCCTATGGACCCCAGATACCAGAAATTGTCAGATACCAGAAAGTGGGGAAATGGACCTTCCCTCATTGAATTTCAGATAAGACCTCAGCCCTGGCAGACACCTTGGTTGCAGCCTCATTAAGTTCCTAAGCAGAGTACCAACTGAGTTATGCCCTGATTTCCAACTCCAGAAATTGTATAGTAGTATGTGTTGTTTTAAACTACTAATTTTATAATAACTTGATAACACAGTATTTTGGTAATACAAAGAGTAAGTGTCTGTAATTAAGTCTACTTCATTGCTTTTTTGATATCATATCTAAGAAATTTTTGCCTAACTTATAGTCACAAAGACTTTCTCCAATGTTTTCTTCTAGTTCCTACATTTAGATGTGTCAACTATTTTTGATTTAATTTATATGTATGGTGTGAAATAAACATCAGAGTTAATTTTTTTTTAGTATATGGATATCTAATTGTCCCAGCATCCATCTGTTGGAAAGATTCTCCTCTCCTCCACTGAACTGTTTTGGTACCTTTGCTGAAAATCAAATGACAATAAATGTCAGGGTTTATTTCTGGACTCTCAGTTCTGTTTCATTGATCCATGTGTTTAAGTACTCATCTGTGTTGATTACCATAGATTTGCAGTAAGTTTTATAATCAGATATTCCAAGACCTCCAAATTTGTTTGTTTCAAAATTCCACTGACTAGGCTACATAATTTTAGAAAATTCGATATCATTTTAGGAGCAACTTGTCAACTTTTACACAGAGAAAATGTCTCTTGGGATTTTTGTAGATTATACTGAATCCATAGAGAATTGCCATCTTACCAAAACTGAGTATTTCAGTCTAGAAAATAAAATGTCTCTCCATTTATTTCAACCTTAGTTTCTCTCAGCAGTATTTTGTAGTTTTCTGTGAATAAAATTTGTACTTGTTTTGTTACATTTATTCTTGGTATTTTATTCTTTTTCATGCTATCAGGAATACAACTTCACTTTCCAAATGTTCACTGCTAGAATTATTATCTGTAGATTTTTGTAGATACCCTTTCATCACTTCAAGGAAGTTCCCTGATATTACTGAGAATTTTTATCATATCATTCACCACTAGATTTTTTGTTACATTGGTATGTTATATTGATTATTTTCAGATGTTAAAACACCCTTCCATTTCTATGATTAATCCCACATGGTCATGCTATATGTTTTTTATACCTGACTGGATTTAATTTGCTAATCTTTTGAGGCCTTTTGCATCAGTTTATTCAAGGGGGCTATTGATATGTAGTTTTCTTTTCTTGAGATATCTTTATGTGGTTTTGGTATAAGGATAACACTAGCCTTACAGTATTGGGAAGTATTCTCTTTTCCTCTATTAAGTGGAATAATTTGAGAGCAGTTGGTATTATTTCTTATTTACATATTTGATAGAATTCACAAGTGAAGATATCTGGTCTTGGGCTTTGCTTGTATTAAGATTTTCTGTTTCTTCTTGAGTGAGTTTTAGTAATTTATGTCTTCGTAGGAAATTGTATCATCTAAGTTTTCTATTTTTTTGACATAATATTGTTGATAATATTTCCTCATAAAAATTCTTTTAATTTCTGAGAGTTGGCAGTGATGTCCCTTCTTTTATTCTTAAATTTAATAATGTGTATCTTCTTATTTCTTGGTCACAATAGATCAGGGGTAAACATAGTACGTCTATCTTCATGGTTAGCCCATGTTCGGTCAAATATTGCACTCAAACACTTGGAGTCAGTAATGCTTACATTTTGTTCACAGATTTCTTTGTTGGTTGGAAGCACATCCAAACTTCAGGTAGTTTGATCCTGGACCCTGCTTTTACTCTGTCCTGCTTTCAGGCCTTCTCCGCATATATGCATGGCCTTGCAGTCAGCCAGTGATGTGTGAAAACCTTGGCTATCTCTTGTACGGCTATCTAAACTTTTTGGAATCTACCCACTAAATGTCTGATCTGTTTATGGGTCTACCACTCACTCCAGTCAGGTTTACAACCTCAGGCTTGCATTGCAGGGTTGTGACTTTCATTATTCTTTTCCTACTAAGATTGCTACTGTTACTGCTAATACTACTGAGTGTGGGATTTTTTACCATCCATTCCAAATCAAGTCAGCCCCTTCCACTACAAAGCTGCTGGTTTTATGACTAACCCAATCCTGGTATAAATACCATGCCCTTTGAACTGAAAGACTAAATGGGATCAGCCCCAGGAAAGAATGGGACACACTTCTGCTCTTACTTGAAATTCAGGAATGTCTATTTTAGTAATAAATGCTTCTCAATTTGTTGTTTGCCTCTGTTGGATTTCCAGAACCCTGAATTTTTTTTTTCAAAAATGCACCAAGTTTTATACTTACTTTCAGGGGACAGGATTTGCCAGCCTGGTTACTTTGCCATAATTGGAAATTCCTGGCCAGGCCACCTGCTATCCCAGATACCTGTCAGTTTTCATTTATTTAGTTTTTCCTTATATTTATTGCTAATTGTCCACACACATGCCAATGGAGCCAGAATAATTTTTCACCAGAAAAAAACCTCTCTCTTTCAATGTTTTATATTTAGAGTCTTCCCTCCTGAGAACTTCCATTCTGCTTTTGCCTAGAGTAGAAATTAATTGCACTGCTTGTATTTTAAGACGTCACTCCCTAATTATCCTGGAAATTCCCTTCACCTATCTCCTGATTTGGATTATGTCTCCTGAATCTCAAGACTTTGTCTTTGTTGTTTATAGCCTTATTATGGTGGAGCACAGTCTCTCCCAGAGCTTTCTATTTTTTTCATGTTAAAGACAGTGCTCTTTCAGAGAGAGTGGTGATGGCAAGCCTCAACATACCTGCTTCTGTAGTCTTACTGCTCTGATCTATGCTTCCCTTAGGCTGGGTAGAAATTTTTTGTTGTTTTGCTAAGTGGATTTAATTAATTGCAATGCAATTTAAAATAAAGAGCCTAATTGCTAGGGAAAATAGAATAAGGAGAGAAAGAAAATAAAGGAGTGCTAGAAATAGAGTGGCTCTTTGCCAATGATTTTAAAATTTGAGTTGCATTCTTTTGGCCAAGACAAATTGCTGATTCTGGCCTCAAGGTAGATTTAAGAACAAAGTGAAGACTATCCACAGAACACATCACATTCCTAGTACAGAAACATGAGGATTATAAGGTTGATGCACAAATTTACAACTGTCCATCCTAACAACATATCAGTACAGATCTTTGTCTAAAAGACATTCAACGTGTGAAGACTAGAACTTTACGAAAACTTATATTAGTTCTAACACACAACCCATGTCAGAAGCATCCTGCAAATCTGTTTATCTCAAATACAATCAAAACAAAAGAAGGCTCTCACAGCTATGGAGACCATGTACCTTGGAGATTCTGGGACTAATTGTATTTGGAGAAGAGGAGAAAAAGTGATTTTATCCACTCCAGAATTGCTGGCCTTAGGATGTTTTGAAGCAAGATATGGATGAATTGACAGTTATTCTCTTTACATTCAGGATGCAGTTCAACTCTGACATCTCTCTGCAGCCAACTCCTGGTTTTTTATCTAGTATATCCACACTGACGTCACCCAAGAAAAATTCCTAATTTATGAACACCTTTGGGAAACTCTAAAGACTACCAGTACCTTTGAAATGGTGTAAAAAAAAAAAGTTTATTTGTTGAGCAAAACTTCAATTGGATGAAACATCTGGGTACCTGAGGTGCAGACGGAGTGCCTGCAATGATTAGCCAACATTTATTTTTGCTTCTATGGTGAAGATGGAAGCTGTACACACAGTACTGAGGCTCATTATATTCTCCACTGGACTACACTGGCACCAAGGGGCCATCTACATCCTATGTGAGTATTATCTTATGCAATGAAAGTCATTTTATCAATCTCAGGGACAATTATTGCCTTGTCAAGAGGTTTTGTCAAGAACTGAAGGTAGAATAATAAGTTCTTCATTACACAAAAATTCATTAAAGTTCAGGAAAGTATTAAAATGCTTCTTTGAAGGCTATACATTTTTTTGTTGTTGATAGAATATTTGTTTCCTTACATTTACACTTGAAAGAAAAAAAACAATCTCAAAACAATTTAAAAGAGATTTCTTTTGGCCTGGCTCACTTGGAAAATAATCTGGGTCCATATAAATTAGGTAAATCATTACTTTTTGCTGGTCAGCATGTTGCAGCTATGAAGTCTTAAACAGCCTGCAAAGTCAACAGGGCCCATGACTCCCCAAAATTTACGAAGTATTGGGTCCAGCAACAAGCCAGACAATGAAAAGGCCAAGCAAGGCTTGCCCAGCCTTCATGTCTAAGTCAGCTTTTTCTCTCTTGTTCAACCATACACTATGTACCTCTTCCTTGTAAAACTTCACATGATTATAATTTGACATTTTTAATGGTCTTTTTGACATGTCAACTTGGCTATCATCCCATTTTCAATCAAACACTAATCTGGGTGTTGTGAAATTATTTTGTAGGTGTAATTAAAATTCATAATCAGTTGACTTTAAATAAGGGAAATTATCCTAGATAATCTAGGTGGACTAATTTATTCCATTGAAAGTCCTTAAGCAAAGCTGAGGTTTCTCTAAAGAAGTAATTTCTGTTTACGTACAGCAGCTTCAGCACATACATGAGAGATTCTAGCCCACTCTTTCTGATAGCCAGCCCTACAAATTTCAGACTTACCTAGTAACACATCCAATTGAGTAGGTTTAACTCCTTACAATAAATTTCCTAATACCTGTCTTCTACTGGTTCTACTTTCTCTGGTTGAACCCTGACTTTAGCAACATTGTGTGATTTTTTGGCAAGTGCATATTTTACTCTCTGGACTATAAAATTCACGAAGGCTGAGACTGTACCATGTTAATTCATGTATTTATTTACTTTTCAGCTATGACACCCCATGGCATAGAATAATGCCTAGTTGACAAGACAGACTCAAAAATTGCTTGCTGAAGGAATAATTAAAGATTGATAAATTTCTGTACTTTTAACTGAAAAATAACCCTAAATAGAACTAAAAGCAGGATTATATCTTCCAAATCTCTGCAAGAAGCACAAATGAAAAAACACACAGTTCATCTAGTAAAAGGCAGATAATATGGAAAAGAATAAGTATTTGAAAAAAAGTAAAGCAGAGGCCATAATATTAATTTTAAAAAGACAACATCCAAGAAGAAAAAGAAAAGCATATATGAGATAGAGAGGATGAACTTATAAGATTAAATATATAAGAATTAGGAACTATGTATCAAGTTATTAAAAATTTGTATTTATAAAAATAAATAAAAACATGAACTCCGTGGGATTCTTTATAAATCACTATTAGTCTATGAAACATAAATTGATTGCTGGCAAATTAATTAAGAAAGTTGAATTATATGACATGTTTATCTATGACAAACATATATATACTTTCTTTTACAATGTCTTTGAAAATATAAGTTTTTCATTTTCTAGGAACAAAGAATATTCCAGTAAACTTCAAGAAATGGAAGTTTGTGTACCAACCACTATCTCTGATCATAGTAAAATAAAACAGAACTTAACAAAAAAAATGCAAAACCACTAAAAATAGCAAAAAATAAGATATATATTTATAATCCTTTGGATATTAAAATTATTTCTCCTACCTATTGGCAAAACATAAAATTAAATTCAAAGTGAAATAGCATATATTAAAAGGTAAGGAATTCAACCAAAAGCTGTATTTAACGATATATTGAGTCAAAAGCTTGCATTAATTTTTAAAAACAAAAAAATAAAGGAAATACTCTAATCATTTACTTTAAGATAGTGGGAAAAAAACAACTTCAATAATGTTATAAGAAAGAAGGGGCTAGAAAGTAATGATGATTATGTTTATAGGATAGTGAATCAGAAATCAGAGAAAATTGATAAAGCCAAGGTCTAGTTCTTTGAGAAAAACATAACACAGTTACCATTTCACAATAAATCCACATAAAAAGAGATGTGACAAACAGGGAGATAATTTTCATCTGTGAATATGGTGTTCAATTCTATGCTAATAAATTTGACAATCTCAATGACAAGGAAGAAATCAAAAATCTAAATTAACTATAAGGAAAATTTTAAGTTATCAGGAAATACTTTCCCAAAAGACTATAGAATTAGATTATGGATATCTGAATTTAGTTCCTGGATAAATTATTTTAATCTTCTGAGAAATTAATAATTCCCACACAACATAAGCTATTCTACAATGTAACAAAAGATGAAAGCTTCCCAGTATACCAAATAAATTAAGAATTAATCTGGAGAATAAAAGGGATAGAATTTCCTAGGTAGATAACCTTAGATGACCACTCTCAAACCAAATTCCTAATCTGTAAAATGTGAACAGTTGAAGTATGGACTTCATAAAATGTCTATGAAATTTAAATGGGATAATTAATGTAAATCTCAGTTTAGTAGATTCCCAGGGACACAGTACATACTTGAAGAAAAGGTTCTTTTTCTTTTAAGCTAGAATCACCCTGCTATAAAAACCTGTTAAATGTGACTCTGAAATAAACAACATACTAATTTAGTAAATGAGAAATGATGTCAGAATCTAAAAATATATGCAATCAAATTCAATAGACTATTAGACAATAATCAGGCATAAAAGCAATGATGAGTTAGTATTAAGACATGCTAATGCAATGTGTCCAGCTACTTCAATTCACCAAATAAGAAAGATTTATCACATTTAAAGAACCTATGCCTGATAGCCCCTTATAAGTGAGGAAGGAAAGTAAGATATCTTAATATGATAAGCCAACAACATCTTAATGATGAAACACTAGAGATATTGCCACTGAAATGACAAAGAACACAAAAATGTCTTCCCAACAAGTGGTGTTCTGGTCAATGTTTAACAACCAGCTCCTTCTGCAAAAAAATATTTGTAATAGACATAGCTAGATAGACACATACACACACACAATTATTATAAATATTTACTGATATGAAGGATACTTCATACCACACAATTTCCAAATAATAATAAAACATACAATACTTTTTACTGTGAATTCTATGTAACTAATTGAATCTCACAGAATGCTTTCATAGATCTTTGGTAAATTCTTATATTCATAGCCAACCTATGACTGTGATTGATGAGAAAGAGTAAAATTCTTATGTGAATGATCATTGACATAGTACTTTTTATTAATGAGAAATCTGAACAACAAAGATGTATGTAGGAACTTCAATAGCTTGTCAATGATCTGAGTGACTTCTTTGCTCAATGGAAGAATTGTTTTTGAATATTGAAAGAATGTTTCCTCAATTTTCTGTGATTTTCACACTGTACTGGTTGCAGTCAAGGCATATTTTGTAAATTTAATCTGCATTTTCCCTATCACTTTCCAAACTCTAGACAATCAACAAACGATAAATCAAGCTGTGACTTGTAGTATTCATCTGTTTCAGTGGGTTGAATATTCCCATCATGGCTGATTTCAAGCTACCCAGGTGACATCACTGAACGTAGAGGTGAGAGCAGATGTGCAATGTCAGTAGAAGACCACTGTACAATAGTCTACCATATAGACACAATGGACACAAATAACCTCAAAAGCACAGATATAGCTAAATACTGTAAATTAGGAAGTGGTGAATTTTGAGTACTTATTAACATGGCTTTTTATATAATTTAGCTAATGTTTATGTAAGTTAAATCTTAGTAATGGCTTTCAAAATTCCTAAAATACTTGCATGAGCAAACTGCTGGTCTCTGCTCCCCTGGGCTCCTCAGAAAAGAGAACTGTGGAATATACAGATAAATAAATAGCCTGGACATCTTCCATCTTTATCCTCAAGAATATAAACATTGCAGAGCATCAGAGAAAATCCTGGAAATTTGGGTCATTTGGCCACATAAACCTTAATCTATTCAAGCCCTGGCCCTCATGTATCAGCCAAAACATTTCCAAGAGACTAGTGTTCATGAAGGGAGTCCATGGCAAGAGCTTACTGACTGATCATGGGACACCAGCTAGGGTTGTCGCTGAAGCCCAAAGAAAGTATGGAGCAAGAAGCCAAAGGCTTCTTTCAACCTAGACTGTAGCTGTATCATTATTCTTATACATAGGACAAGATTCAAGTAGGGACAATACAAAGAACATTTATTATTTGTTCTGTACCAGACACCATGCTAAATACTATACATATATTAGCTCTTTACTTCTTAAAACAACTTTGGTTGGTAATGATTATTATTCCAATAAACACAAACCTGAAGGAGAGCAATTAGGAAATAATGCCAAGATCACACAGACATCAAGTGATAAATTAGGATGTGAACCAACTGCATGTCTCCAAAGCCAATGCTTGCTATACCACCTCTTTTTTTATTTATTTTTTTTATTTTGGTATCATTAACATGAGCAACACTGTGGTTCCTAGACTCCCCCCATTATCAAGTCCCCACCACATACCCCATTACAGTCACTGTCCATCAGCATAGTAAGATGCTATAGAATCACTACTTATCTTCTCTGTGCTATACTGCCTTCCCCGTGCCCAATACCCCACATTATGTGTGCTAATCGTAATGCCCCTTATTCCCCTTCTTCCTCCCTTCCCACCCACCCTTCCCAGTCCCTTTCCCTTTGGCAACTGTTAGTCCATTCTTGGGTTCAGTGAGTCTGCTGCTGTTTAGTTCCTTCAGTTTGGGCTTTGTTCTTATGCTCCACAGATGAGTGAAATCATTTGGTACTTGTCTTTCTCTGCCTGGCTTATTTCACTGAGCATAATACCCTTTAGCTCCACCCATGTTGTTGCAAATGGTAGGATTTGTTTTCTTCTTATGGCTGAATACTATTCCATGGTGTATATGTACCACCTCTTCTTTATCCATTCATCTACTGATGGACACTTAGGTTGCTTCCATATCTTGGCTATTGTAAAAAGTGCTGCAATAAACATAGGGGTGCATATGTCTTTTTTAAACTGGGATCCTGCATTCTTTGGGTAAATTCCTAGGAGTGGAATTCCTGGGTCAAATGGTATTTCTATTTTGAGTTTTTGAGGAACCTCCATATTGCTTTCCACAATGATGGAACTAGTTTACATTCCCACCAGCAGTGTAAGAGGGTTCCCCTTTCTCTGCCTCCTCACCAGCATTTGTTGTTCCTAGTCTTTTTGATGTTGTCCATCCTAACTGCTGTGAGGTGATATCTCATTGGGTTTTAATTTGCATTTCCCTGATAATGAGCTATGTGGAGCATCTTTTCATGTATACCACCTCCTTCTTAAGTCTCCTTCTCAAGATCTAGGACCTTGGAAAATCTATTAATAAAAACTTGGATGGTGTTCATTCATTCTTCAACATTCTACATTAACCCATTAACCAAATGTCCCTAGTCTACATCTGGTTTCAGCTAAAATTGTTAGTAGCATCCCTTTTCTCTATCATCAGTGTTCTGGTTTGGGTGTTAAATTGCATGGTTCCTCTATATACAGAAGAATGTGTTGTGTGTGTAAGCAGGAATTGAGGCAAGCTATCTCTGCCATGATTTCAGTGGGCCCAAGATAGCCACAATACAAAACTTGCATCTACTTTGCTCTTATCCACCTTGCTAGATTGAGTCTGCAGAGCCATAGCTCTAGGGGACCTACACATTCATGTGTCTGCGTAAAGGGGAAAAAATGGAATTTCCAAAACACAATTACACTAATTAGACTCTGAGGTCATGCCCTTTGACCTCTGAATTACGTTCACTGAATGTCACTACCTTCGCATCATCATCTTGAATGAGCCCCCCAGACCATTTCTTGTAAAGACCTAATCCTGACAGTCATGAACACATTTCAGAGCAACTTTCTCCAACCCAATCTGGAAAAGTACAAGTTTCTACTCCCAAAAACCTAGCAGATACCTGCAAAAGGGCATCTCAAAATGATCAAGGTTATCTAATGCTTTTGAGATGTGAGGTCAACTACATGCAGTTTACAGTGGTCTCAGAGTACTAAATATAACTCCAGAAAGGAAAAAAAGATATTGAAATAAAATTTCAAAAAAGCCTTCAGCAGAAACAAAAAAAAGTATTGTGAGAAGCCAAACTAAAATAGTGGCATTTGAATTGATTCTTTGTAGATTAGCTATTAATTATTATTAAAGCATATGTAAATTAAAGGCCCTCTTCTTGTAAATATATCAAGGGAATCTTAAGCTTAAGATTTATAAACACAAATAATCTGTTTTTAAATCTTGAATATTACATAATCTTTCTCTGCAGATGAACAATGTATTAAGAAAAACATATTAATAGCAAATGTTTTCACAATTTTAAATATGTTCTATGTAACCTTTAATTAAATTCAGAACTTCAAACACAATCCAGTTTCTTTCATACCAAAGAAAGAAACAGTCTTCAGGATATGTAAGGGTAATGCTTTTTGCTCTTCCTACCAGGAAAACTATATTTTTTCTGGTCTTAAAAAAGCTTATTACTAGTTTTCTTACCAGGTTAAAAAAATCCACAAAATAACAGCATAAACAAAAAGCTCATTTCTCTCCTCAATATTGCCTAAAGCAGTAATACAGGTCAGCATGTTTGTGTGTGTGTATGTGTGTGTGTATGTGGCAGGTAAGGGGGTGGTATTTATAATATATGTGTTACACTGCTGCTTTTCCTGGAAGATTTTCTCATTCCTCTCTTGTTAATACTGTTTTAGCTCTTTAAGTATTAGTGCAATCAAGAAATTAATCCTGAAGAATATATCCCTTAAGCACAAGGGATGGCTCATAATGATATTAACTTGCAATCTAACAAGCACTTCTAGACTAAAGAATACTATGATCAAGTCACAAAATAGAAACTGCCATAAAAAATTTTAAACTACTGTAGCATATTACCTGTATTTGTTTTTGCTATTGATGTACTTAGATTGGGCTGGAATAAATATCAGCATTTCTTTATGAATATGGTCTTAATGAAGAATTAGGGATTATGATTACATTATTTGGCCAAATGGAGACTCATTGATTTACTTTTGTCTTGGCATCTGTAAAAAGAGAAAAGCATCCATAAGAAGAGAAAATATGAGGTTATTTGAAATTTTCTATTCTCATTAATAGATTTTTTTCTAAAGTATTTAAATACTTCTTTTTATTAGTATTAGGATAAATTTTCCTAAACCTTACCTCAAAATGTTTTTGAACATAAGACAGAAGGGAATATGAAATGACTTTAACAAACCCTTGAATAATAAGTAATGATTGCAAAACTCTGTTACAGCGCTGTATCAAGAGCCCAGCACACCACCCTGGCCCTGCCACCTAGGGCAGGGCTGGGCAAACTGCCCACAGACCAAATGTAGCCTAGGCTCTGTTTTTGTATGGCTCTCTACCTAAGATGGTTTTTACATTTTTGAAGAGTAAACAAGTCCAAAAAGAATGTGCAAATGAGATAGCATGTGCCCTGAAAAGCCTAAAATATTTACCATCTGGCTTTTTACTGAATTTTGTCAACCCCTGATCTAGAAAGTCACAATATTTTCAGGGAAATGAGATTTGTGTATGAGAAACATAGGATTATATAATCAAGTGCTAAATTATATAAAACAGATGAAGGCAAAGTGGGAGTTTAGAGAAAAAGGGTACTAATCATTGTGGAGCAAAATTATTGGGGAAAGTCCCTGCACATGATCACCTCTTGAATTTTCCTGTGCTCATGAATGACCTGCGGATTTTGTGACCATGTGGATTCTGATTCAGCAGGTCTGGACAGGCCCAGGAATCTGCATTTTTAATAAGATCCCAGGTGACACTCAGGTTGCTCTTCCACACACTATATTTTAAATAGCAAGGACTTAGAAGACAGGAAGGTTTAGAAATGTAAAGCATGGCAGGTGAAGGGGCTTACCTGTTGATGCACTTAGAGGCCATGGTAACAAGCTTAGGAAAACAGTTCAACACCAGAATAAACGTACCTGCGTTTTCCATCACCTTCTTATGAGATGACGATGCTGAGGGTCCAGTTTTCCCCAACACTGTTACCCAGATTGCTGATACTAAACCAAAGCCAAAAGAGTCCTTTACATTCATAAGAAATACAAGGATCATTTTTTCCAGTATTCTGAAAGATAAGAAAAGCCCTGTTGAAAGGAAAATATTCTTAAATTGGAGAACTGAATTGATAGGAGTTAGTTTTGTAATACAGATTTTGCAATTTAACTTCTTTTCTATCTTTTTGTATTCAAACTAACTTAAAATGTTATTTAAAATCTATATGTATTTAAATTTCAATATGTATTTAATTAGTATTAAAATTAATAAGCATTTAAAACTTTAATATGTTTAAATGCTATAATTTCATTCTTAAACAATCAAAACCCACATTCATCTCTGGCCAGAGTAATGTATATGAGTAACCATCACCAAAAGAACAATTTGCACATAGGACACTTTAAGTATCCCTAAGCATGCATTTGGCTAAGCTAACCTAAACACTACTAGCAGTTGTAAAAATTTTAAGACGACTTCATTTTTACTGCAAAATAAACAAATATGCAGTAATCTAAGGTACAGCGTAGGAGTGTTTTAAGGAAAAATTATGGTAACAGTGAATGACCTGGATCATGCTGCTTAAAGAGTCAAGGGCAATCTTTCAAATCAGGCCATCTTTCTGGTACTCAATAAAGCAAAAACACATAGATGAGGACTAGGTTTCACTACAGTCAGGGAAAAGAAGTTATTAACCTGGAATAAGATATTGTGGGGCTGCTCAGATTTTTTTCCCCAACGTTTCACTCAAGCAGTAGAGGAAAATGTCTTTTCAAATTATCTCTATGACATCCACAGCCATTATTCCTGGGTAGTTATAGGCCCAATGGGCTTGGTACCTGAAATGATCAGTGGGATTGAATTCAATTAGTGGTACTGCTAAGTGGTGCCTTCGAAAGCACAGTATGCAAAAAATAGGCCCACTTCAGAACTGAATAACCTGCTTTGCTTCCTTCCTCCTCCCAACATCCACAGACTGATCTCCTGAGGGTCACTTGATTAGAAAGGGTCTGTCTTGTCAATGGGTTTCAGCATCAGGCAAGTTTGCTATGGATTCAGTGTGACCAAAGAAATGACAGTAGACCATTTTGGGGGTGAAAGGGTTATACCCTGTTTCTACGGTGGCAGGTCAATCACTAAAATCTCATTCACTCAGAGTGAGTCTGCATGCAGCAAGCCGGTCTCTGCCTCTGGGCCTCTGTCCTTGGCGCTGCCACCACTCCAGCCTCTGCTCTCCTGCAGCCTTGCAACCATGCCACCATGTAGCCCAGAGCCCTGGGCAGAGCTCTTTATATAGTCAGTAGCAGTGTATTGCCCACAAGTGTGGAGTGAGCTAGCCAACCAGGGCCAGGTGAAAATCCTGACCACAGAAACCTTCACCTTATCCACATTCCACCTCTCCAGGATTCTCACCTCTCAATCTATGTGCCCTCAATACTCTGTAATTGTCCCTGTGCAAGAAAGCTGGAGCATTGTACCCAAATTCCATAATAACAACAGAGACTATGAAAATATACAAATAACAAAAGTTACAACAAATTATAATAACCCTCAAGCCTGAGGAGACCTATTGCCACTAAGTGGTCATCCTGGCTGTATTCAAACCAGTTCTACTCAAGTGAGTTAACCAAAAGGACCATGGGTGGGCCTTACAATACCCACCTTCTCCAGCCTCTCCAGCAAAAGTTTTGCAGACACACAAGCCAATCTTGTTGCTTTATCTCTGCCTTCTGCTTTGCCTTCAGCAGCCAGAACCGCTGCTGTGGTCTCGGTTGTTGCCACAGCTCCAGTCATCCAATTTCTTTCTATCTGCTCCTGCCTTTTCAAACCAACCCATATCTGGGTCCTCGTAACCTTCACGGGGCCCTTTAAATTCTCTCTTCAAGAAGCAGCCCATATTGTCTTTTGTGCTTGAGCCTGAGGATAGAAACAGAGCATGGAGTGCTCCACAATCTGAGGAGGGGGCTGCACCTCTCCTGAAAGAACCCGTGGTTGCCGAGTCCTTCTGGCTTTCCACCAGCTTTCAACTAGGTGAGGTCTCAATTGAGGAGGGGCAGATGCCTCCAGCACCGGCAGGGCCTCCACCCCCAGCTGTTCATCAAACTTCCACTCCTCCATTTCTGGGGCTGATGGCTCCATTACATCCTTCACCTGCCCCATGGCACCTGGCGGCCTGTGTGCTGCTGCTTCTCGTGCAGCTCCTTCTCAGGCCGCTGCTCCTTCTCGTGCTGCTTCCTTTCCGGCCACCACGACATCCTTTACTATTTCCACAGCACTTCACAGTGACACCATTTCAGTCAGCAACAAATTTTCTCTTAGGGTGGACCCCAGTCCTCCACCCCTTCACAGTACCACATGTCCATAGGGGGACACTCAAGTGTCTCCCCATCCAGAGATGCAGCCTGCTGAAACACTCCTTCCATGAGGGCGGCCTGTTCTTTTTCCTTGGTCAACAATGAACCCTGCCAATGCCGTCAATTGTCTTGCCAATGGTTTTCAGCCCCAGACAAGTTCATTATGGATTCAAGGTGAACAAAGAAATGACAAGAGAACATTCTTGGGGTGAAATGGTTTCACATGGTGGCAAGTCAATCACTAGAATCCCATCCACTCAAACATGCAGCAAGCCATTATCTGTCCCTGGGCCTCTCTATCCCCACAGTGGTCTCAGTTTCTGTCCTCGGCACTGCCACCACTCCAGTCTCATGTCTGCTCTCCTGAAGCCTTGCAGCCGTGCCGCTGTGCTGCCCAGAGCCCTGGGCAGAGCTCTTTATATAGAGTCAATAGCAATGTATTCCCCACATGTGTGTAGTGAGCTAGCCAACCAGGGCCAGGTGAGAATCCTGGCCACAGGAACTTTCATTCTATCCACAGGGTCTCTTCCTGCTGTTGAGCTCCCTTTTCCAGCAACTTCTAATTTCTCAGCCCTAGTAAATTGCCCCAGTCTCTCTTTCCCTTTAACATTTACAACTTGGCTTCATTTTTAACCCTGTAACCTATACTGTGGGACTCTCTAGATGCAGTTCTGAGTTCTTAATTGAGAGGCTTAAAACAGATGAATGGTTTGAAAAATAGGTAAGATGAAGGAAAGTTGAAGGAACTGAAATTCCTTAAACTGGAAAAAGGAGAATGAGAGTTAAGAAAGTCAGTGGTGTGCTGCAGCCAGCTCATACTAGCTCGGAAGAGTTGATTTTTTTAATTTTTAGAAATTTTGCAAGCTGGTTGTTAAACAGCCATTATCAAAAGTAAATTATATAAACTTACATATTACAAACAAAAGTAATCTGAAAGAGCACAAAGAGGCTTTTGAGAGTGATGGGTATGTTCATTATCTTCAGTCTGGGGAAGATTTCAAGCTATCGTTGGTACTGTAGAGTGATTGCTAAAACATTGTTAATCTTATTTATTTCACTATGAAATTTTATGTAAAATTTACCATAAGCCCATTCTCAGTAACTAAATTCTTCATTTTTCTCACGTTATCTCTTCTTATATAGAGTGTTAGAAATTTGGAGCCTCTATTTTAAAGGATGGAAGCATGAGCTTTACTGATCAGTGACACTTTGTCATGTGCTATGAAAACTCATCTAGTGACTGTAGGTTCATGGTGCTGTAGTTGGGAACTTCACCAATATACTCAACAGCTCACATGTAGGAGCTGAGATTGACCAGCTCATTGGCATTATTAATCCAAAGTTTAAGGCCAGCAACGAAAGTGCATTGGCAGGTTGAAAAAGTGAGGAAATTGAGGAAACTGGTTAAAGAAAGGTTGAAATGTCATCCTGGAATATGGGCTGGAAAGGCAAATATAGTCCCTCTTTTCTAAACTAAAAGGTTTCATAAAAATGTGAGGTAATAAATGTTTTATAAAAATATACAAGTGAAAGTGATTTCAGATGGTAGCCAGTGTGGATAAAGTGAAGATTCCTGTGGCCAGGATTCTCACCTGGCCCTGGTTGTAGCTCACTACATGGGAGGGCAATATGCCATTATTGACTTATATAAAGAGCCCTGCCCAGTGCTCTGGGCTGCACGGTGGCACCTCTGCAAGAGAGCAGAGCAGAGGCCGGAATGGTGGCAGCACTGAGGACAGAGGCCCAGAGGCAGAGACCGGCTTGCTGCATGAAGACTTGCTCCGAGTGGACGGGATTCTAGTGATCGACCTGCCACCCTGGAAATAAAGTTGGGTGTAACCCTTTCACCCCAAGAACGTTTTACTGTCATTTCTTTGGTCACACTGAATCCATAGTGAACTTGCCTGGGGCTGAAACCCATTGGCAAGACAGCCAGTGTCCACTATGATTTGTCTCAGGTTCAAGGGAATCACTAAATATTAGCTCTCAACTCCATCTTTTAAATGGAATTGTTATTTTATTTTGAAATTTCAAAATAATATTCCTTTAACTTGTTAAAAACTGCCCAATCATTTAGGATTTATAAGTGACATTTTGCCAAAGGTTACAGCAACCATCTTGTCCTCAAGAATGGCTTTGGCATTATGCTTTGCAAACAGTATTTAAAATAAAAGCATTTCGCAGCTGGCATTTCTCTACCCCCAATTTGTGCCTTCTAGTAAAAACTGAGAAACAAATAGACTGTAATTCTTGATCCCGATCTTTGTTTTAGTTTAGTTTTTGTGGATAAACGGAATACATACTAACTGGCATTAGCTAGCTCAAGGAAAGGAACTTCACTGTAAGGCTGTGCATTGAAAGAGAATAGAAAGGGACTAGAATTAAAATAGCACCTGGCCTTGGGGACACTGGAGCTGAACGGCTTTTTAATTTTCAGGTGTCTGGCACCTGTAGATATCCATTCCGATGGTCCTGGGTCAGAACAATACTGCTGTTTATTTTTCTTCTACTATCAGCAGACTTCCTCATAGTTTCTGGCCCTGGATAGTTTTGCACAAGGCCCCTAGCAATTCCTTACTTCAAATCTCTGAGAGGAAATATGACTGTTTCAATATGTCTTTTTATGGCAGTTGGAGGAAGAGAGCCAGCCTACAGATTGGTTCCCAAAGTCAGGAGAAGACTGCTAGTCCCATCAATTTTACCTGAATGGGGCACCAGTCGTCTAGGCAGCAAAGGCTCTTGATGGAGCAGCTCCCTCAGAAAAAGAATAGGCACAGTAGGTGATTTTAATTACAATTACTAGTAGGTCAGGACTGAGGAAAAATGGGCCCAGTACTTAGGTGCATGTTGAGGTACATTTTGGAAATACTGTAACAAGACTATCAAAAAAGTGCTCTACTTATTTTGTTGCCTGTTCAGATTCTGCCAATTGTATACTGATAAGTTTGGAGCTGTGGCAGGCCAGTCTGTACACATACTGTGCTACGTAATAGCACATAGTGATTTTTATTATTTTTTTCTTGAAACAAAGGTTTCTCACAACCATGGATCCAGCAGATAGTATCATTGCAGTGTAAGTGACGAGACACTACTCCACCAAAAAAGCTCCTTAACAACAGACTATCAATGTCTCAGTGATTTTTTGCTTAATAATCGTTGTCAAGCTTATGGATAATTTCTGCATGCAACCAATTTAATAGTTTAACTTTGGTTTACTAAAATGTTTTTAGTTGTATTAAGTCTTACATACATATACTATTCAAATGCCTAGAAATGCTGTTTTATTAGAGTTTTGAGTCATACTGCATTTAAATGTATGCAAGACTTACCTTTTGTTTCATATTAAAAACATTTTATATAACAAGTTAATTATACTGTACTTATTCGAGGGATATATTCAGGATGTACATTTAAGTTGAACTACATTTAGAAATGTAACAGATTGTGTGAATTAAGCAACTTCCAAGCTAAAACTTCGGATAGTTTCCTACCACACAATGATTACAATTACAGCCATCCTGGGTGTGCTAAGGTAAAAACACATGTCTGCTCTTTGGGCTCCAGTTGTTCCTTCTTACAAGGGTTACTTGGGTACTAAAGAATTTGGACAGTTATGGAAAATTATTCACTGTTATTTTATTTGCAGTATTAGTATGCTTTAAAGGATTACCACATGGTTATTACTCCTATAGGCATTATTAAATTCTTCAAACTCTTTTAACTACTTTCTAAGAGGAGTTAGGAATTTGTTAGGGTAAATTAAGTCTTTTAGACAGCTATAATGCCTTCTATTTAATAAAGTATTGTAGTGGACATTTGACTCTTTTTTTCCTGCTTCCGGGATTCTTGGTCACTTAAGAAGCTAGAAGAGATTCCCCAAGAGAAAAAACAGTATTCCTTTTCATTTATTCAAATAGTTAATTTGAATTTTAAGAGATGTAACCTCCCAAGCAGTTATATCCAGTTATAGATATATAAAAGTAAGTAATGGTTTAAAATATGTAGATTAAAAACAATCATGGCAAGGGAAATAGTAGTAGAAAGTCAAAGATTTAGGAAAAAGAATGGAATTATTTGGTCATAATGGTTTTCATAATTGCTAGAACTGAACCTCAAATTCAGTTCTAGGATTACTGTCTGCCAAACTGAAGATGAAAGCAGACTAAATTACAAAGAAGAAATACGTATCAGTTCCTCAGTGGAAATAAAGACTTTTGCCTTACATTACAATTTTAAAACATTTTTATTGATAAATATGACATGTATAAAGAAAAGTGACCAGACATGTTCAGCCTGATGAATTATCACAAAATCAACAACTAGAACAAGACAATGAACAAAAACACATCAGATACTTCTCCTCCCCCTTTCTCCTAATCATTGTCCCTTCTTCCCTCCCCAAAATAACCATTACCCTGAATTTATGTTAATTATTCCCTTGATTGTTCTTTATATCACTGAAGCTTACATCCCTTTGCAACATAGTTTAGCTTTGCCTGTTGAAATTCATGTAAATGAAATTATATAGTATTCTGGGGGAGGAAGAGACTGGGAGTCTGACCTCTTTCACTCAACCTCCTGTTGATGACTTTTTCCACACTGTTGCAAGGACCTGTAGTTTTTCATTTTCATTATTATGCAGCATTTTGCTGAGCAAATATAGCTCAATATATTTATCCACTGTACTGCTGAAGGGCATTTGGTTTGCTTCTGGTTTGCTTCCAGTTTGTGGTAATTTTGAATTTTACTGCTAAAAGCATTTCTATGAAATGTCTCGATACACAAGTCCGTGCACTTCCATTGGCTATATTCCTAGGAGTAAGACTGCTAGATCAAAAGCTGTTTTCCAAAGTGGTTGTACCATCTTACACTCTCACCAGCAGTATGTGACAATTCCTCAAGGTGTTGGCTGGGACTGTGGTCTCATCTCTGGTTTATTTCCTTGATACTCTTTTGTTTGTCTTCTTAATTTTAGCCATTCTCATGGGTATAGAGGATCATCACCATGTAGTTTTTTCATTTTCCTCATTACAAATGAGGCTGAGAACCTTTATACAAGTTTGTTGATCATTTAAATTTTTTTTGGAGAAGCTTCTGAATTCTGACTCATTTTTCTTATTGGCAGTTAATCATTATTTTCTTAGTGATTTTTATCAGTTCTTCATGTATTTTATACATGGGACCTTAATTTTCTAACTTGTATTTTCTCCCAGTCTATGCCCCACCTTTCATTCTCTAATGTTTTGGATGAACACAAGTTCTCAAGTTATCAATTTAATGTAGACACATTTATAATTATTTATTTTTTAGTTTGGTGATATTTTTGTTCAATTTAAAACTCATTCTCTGTCATGGAGACAATTTATATCATCTTCTGTAATGTTAATTACTTTATCTTTTAAAATTAAATATATAACCACTTTGCAATTGATTTGGGGATATGGTTTGGGGTAGAGGTTAAGTTTCTTTATTTTCACATGTGAACATCAAATTGACCCAGCACTATTAGCAAAATGTCCTTTTCCCACTGCTTGGGAGGAGTCACTTTTGTCTTAAACCAAACATCCAATTATGCAGAGGTCTGTTTCTGAGCTACCTATTCCATTTCTTTCATGTTTGTCTATTCTTTCACCATTGCCACACTCTCTTATTACCATAACTTTATAGATCTCAATAGCTGGCAGATATCTAACTTCATTCTTCTTCAAGAGATTTTCAAGTCTTCTTTGAATAGTTTTAGCCCTTTACATTTCCATATACATTTTTAAATAAACTTGTCATATTACTCACACACATGCACACACACACACATCCCTATTGCGATTTTGAATGGATTTCATTTAATCTATAGGTCAATTTGTCAAGAACTGACATTGTAACTACATTCAGGCTTGCAACCCATGAATATAGTATAATCCTCCATTTATTCACGTCTTCAATTTATTTAAAAAATATTCCATAACTCTGTCTGTATAGATGTTGCAATCTTTGATTAAATTTATTACTAGTTATCTCATATCTCGTATGCTATTATAAATCAGATTTCTTTAAAACATCAAGGTCATGCTTATTAATCTATTGAAACAATTGATCTTTGAATACTGAATACTCTGTTAATTTATGAATTTAATAATTGTTCCTATTTTCTTTGATTTTTCTATGTACATAACATCTATGAAAAGTTTTATTTCTTCCTCATCTGTACCTTTTTCTCCTCTTCTTGAAAATATGAAACTACTAAAACCCACAATAATTTTAATCTGAATAATGTGTAATTCTAGTTATAAATTCAATAAAAAGATACCGGTGAATTCAGCCTTCTTTCCACCTCCCGCGCTCACTCTGAGGTAGCGGGGCCGCACCACCGCCCCTCACTGTCACTTCCAATCGGATGAGTCTGAGCCGGCTCGGCGCCGGCTGCGGAAGAGCGCGCCGGGGGCACCCTGACCGCTCCGCCCCTTGCCCGGACGCAGCCAATCAGCGTCCGTCTCTTACAAGCGCTCCTCCGGCCAAAATGGCGGCAGCCGTTGGTGTGGAATCCTGCTGGTAGTTCATTGCCTTACTTCTCCTGTTGCAAAATGTGAAAAAAGACGCGGCTGTTGGAGGGTGGCATAGGCAATGAGTCGGCGAAGGAAACACGGGGATGCCCCTGGCCTGAAGAATACGCCACGCAAAGCGGCGGCGACTGAGGAAAGCAGCCCGGTGGTCGAGCCAGAAAAGAGGCGGCTGAGATCGGCCGGCGGCTCGGGCCTCCGCGGGGCGGGAGACAGGTCTCCCCAGCCCATGCTGCAGCAAGAGCAGCCTCCAGCAGCCGCTTCGTGCAGTAAAAGTATCCCCGAGGGTGAGACGTCAGCAGCGCGGCCTCTCTGGGCTTCGGCGCTGCGGTCCCTCAGCCTAGCTTGTGCTGGGGAAATCTCGGGGGTGGGGGGTGGGGAGTGGAGTCTGAAGTGTGTTTCTTTTTCTGGGCTTCTCTGCTCCTGAATCCAAAAAAAACCCCCAAAACCCCGACACCACTGCCCCACGGCTTTAGTCCCCGAGTTGAGCATTGCCCCATTACGTTTGACTACCCCCTCGTCACCCCTGCCACAGGAGTAAGTCGTGTGGTTTACCTGTTTGGGGAGGGTGGCTAACTTCCAGGCTCCTCCTCCAGTTATAGGCACTGGCAGAGCGAGAAGTACCTGATAGACCGGTGGCCGTCAGCTAATTCCCCTTAAACGTATTGCCCTGACTTCGCTATGGCTATCTATATTCTCAAATCCTGGAGGCTGTCATACCGCATTATGATTACGTCAAAAGTTCCAATGTATCAAACTAAGGGCCCCAGAATATGTCATTCAAATCAATTTTTGGAGATCCATTTTTAAGAGATTTCTAATAATTGCTGATAGGAACTGAAACTCGCAAAAGCCCTTCCCTAGAGCGTGTTCTTAAAATACTGCTTTTGTTACCCTGTCTTTAGTTTACTAACAAAAAGTGATTCTGGAATGAACAAAAATAAATCCTCATAGAAATATGAAAGTAATACTAGACAAAATTTCTCAAGAGGTGGATTGATAAAGCTCTTTGAAATAATCAGTGTAAGTTGGATAGAGTTGGTGAAGAGGCTAAACATCTGAAGTATTTGTTGAGCTCCTACTGGTTTTTGAATTTTAATCTAAATTACAGTCGCCAAGTTCCAGTGATAATGAATGAGTGACTAGGTTGCAGAGTATTATACATTCATAGAGCTCTACTAGATTATCTTAAAATATTTGCTATTTACAGTGGTTAAATTTGTGAAGTATTACAAAATATTTTATGTGAAACATTTCTTTTGTAGGTAAAGGTAATCATATAAGGGAGAAAATGTTATAATAGGTCCTAAAAAGTAATCTAGTCTAAGCTGTCATTTGTCATTGGGGTATTATGAAAAATAATGCTTTAAATTGCAACAATTGTGTAATTTTAATCTTATTTTATGTAGAAAGGTATGTCACGCCAAAGAGAATGCTGAAAATGGATTTATTGTCGCCTAACTTCAGTTCCCCTAATGATCCAGATGGACAGAATGATATCTTTTGGGATCAAAACTCTCCAATGACGAAACAGTTAGGTAATTTGTGGTTAACATTTTTTTCTAGGTAAATATTTGATAAATAATTAGTATTTATAGATTTTCAGCCAGGTAACATCAGGAACTTTTATACAGGAGATGTTTTTTGAGACTCTTAGATGATTGTATTGCTATGAATGTGATGTCATGGCATAGTAATCTCAGCTGTGTCAATTAAAATTGTTTTCTAAGTAGTGACTGCTATTTTTAAAAATGAAGGTTTTTCTTTACAAGTGATAGAAATGTCTTTGTTTCTTTAGGTAAAGGAAGACAAAAACAGATTTACACTACAGACAGTGATGAGATCTCACATATTGTTAATTGTATTGCTCCTCAGGTAAATATCACTAGTTTTATAATTTATTTTAAAAACTGAAAAGTATGCCACTAAGACCTTGTATAGTTCATTTGATGATAGTTAAATTATTTGCTGTAAAGGAACCATCTTCAAAAGCGTCTTTATTTCAGTTATTGTACTGCTCAAATAAAACAAATAACAAGTTTAAATCCGATCCTCTTTATTTTCCTCTTTTTTTCATATTTAACATTTACATCCAGAAAACATCCAATTTTTGCTTAGTGCTTTCTCTGTAGTAAATATAGTATTTTTCCTTGATATGCCCTTGGATAGTGACTACAGGTTGACCATAAACAATAAATGGCACTGGCCCAAAATGCGTTTACAAGTTATCATCTTCATCCAGGTGGAGGAGACAGGAGATAAAGTTTATCTTAGTGGATATAAAACATCCAAAATTACAACTAGCACAGTCAAAACAACTCTGTTGCTACTAGCTCTACATTCCATGTTTGACATGTCATAGAAATTCATTTTACATATGGTTCATTAGTTAAATAGCATTTATGCCATAATACTACTTACTTCATAAGTTAACAATAGATCTTCATTAATTGTGGGTTTCACATGAAAGAAGCCTAATAAAATGTGTTTGGGCTGGCCAGCCTAAATAGTGATAAAAAGATAGTTGAGCAAAATATTGGACCCTTTACCTAAGTGGGCTGGAAATAATAGTTCACATAAAGAAAGAGCAACAGTCTGCAAGTGGTAACTTGTGTATGAGAAAAAAATAGAGTGAAACTAGTTGCTTATAATTGTTAACTTTTCCAACTGAGCACTTTGAAAGCATTTAAATCTTGGGCAGTAGCAAGGTCTTTTTAAAAGCATGTCCTGCTCAGAGTGACATATTCATGTTTATCTCTAGGTGAGCTACCCTCCTTAAATATTTAAGCCTCCTTAGTATTTTTAGACAAAGCTTTTTTTTAAGAATATGCACTCCATTTTAATTGGGCATTCATTTCACTTTCTTCAGGGATACTTTTTACACAGCGTTGTTTTTTTCCATCCTTTTTATGCAGCCCTACATGGTATATGCACTCTAGGATTTAATGAAGTAATGTGTTCACCTACCTCATACAGCACCAGGATTGTAGTTGGGAATCAATAAATTATGAAAATATTAATGAAGAAATTTTTACACAAGTAGTATAGAAACATACATGGGTCCCATGTATATATAAAATTATACATATAAAATTTACCCTTTGGGTAAAACAAAAGGGAAAATCCATATTGAGTCTAAAAGGGAAATTATTGGTTTGAGTATTGTGCAAAGCTAAAATCTACTAGATTCAACTGGACATCTAAGAGACAACTACCTGTTGATTGGTTAAGAATTTAACAAGTTGAATTTAACAATTTCACCTAAAACTGATAGATGTGAACTGACATCTTTATGTCAGCATTTTGCTAGATGCTAAACTATCATAAGAACAGTTTTTGCCTTCAAGTAATCTATTATCTAGAGATAAGACTTTTTACCTTGTGTGATATTTATGTTCATTCTAAGTACTATAAAAATAGAATAGAAAATGGTTAACCTATTTATTGTAACTGATATATAAACCCATTCTCTAATTTTTTGCATGATCATATGACAGAAAGGAATAGCAAAAATAGCCAAACTAAAGTGGCTTTTCCTATCCTTTATACTGGTTAAACTTGTTTCTCCACTTATCTTACTTATTTTTATTCTTATCCTGCCTTATTAGCATCAGTTCTACCTTATGCTTATCTCTAACTCAGTTGCTACTTTAATGCTAAATTTTCTGAGTTCAGGTCAAGATGGATTGTCCAGCTTAAGATGAAATCATAAAGGGAATAAGGAAAGTTTGGAGAATCAGGTGATAAAGAAGGAATTCCATGTGAATATTTCTTAATTCTAATGATTTCGGCTGCACTTTTTTCTGTCTGATACTGACATTTATTTTTATGATTAGCTTATGACAACTGAAATAAGTCAGTTTCCTTTTGATAGAAATGTGCTTTTACTATCAAATAGCATTTGCTTTTTAAATTCTTAAATGCTTCTAAAAATAAGGAATTCCCAATTCTAAATGTTTTCATTCTGTGAAACATAAATGGATCATTCTTTGCAGCTTGTTACTGCCTTCTCATTGTTTTGGAGTTTGTTTAATAACTGTTACCTTACCAGGATTTAGGAAAACAGTTCAGTGTGGTTCAAGTTCACTTTTCTTTTCTTCCTTTTTTTTTTCCTTTGGTGTACTTTTACAGCTTTTTTTTTCCTTTCTTCCAAAGGATGGAAAACCTACAACAAATTCCATGCTGGGCATGTGGATTGGTGCATCTGCTATTCCTTGTACTCCGTGTGTAGCAAAAGGAAAATCAAGAACAAAAATTAGCTGTACAAAGTAAGTTCAAACCTTTCATCTTTTCTGATATTCGGTGAAAATGAAATAAGTATTTTTAATAATACTCTGTTTTGGTTTTGTGAATATGTCAAAATCGTTATAAATTATTTTCCTTAGTTTTGACATGTAAAATTTTAGACTGAATTATAATGTTAAAGCTTTTGAGTTTAATATATTAAAACCTGTTAAATAGCAATTGAATATTTATAATGACTCAGAACTTTTCTTAGTTATAATTTTTTTAATATTTGTTTAATAGGTTAAAAACACAAAATCGAGAGGAAGAGCTTATGAAACTGGCTAAGCAATTTGATAAAAATATGGAAGAGCTAGACGTGATTCAAGAGCAAAACAAGAGAAATCATGATTTCATCCAGACAATTTCAGAAATAGAGGCTTTAAATAATTTTAAAGGTAATGTACAGACACAGTCATTACATGATACAGTTCCCCAAATGGATAGTGCTATAATAAAGAAGCCAGTGAAAGAAAACACCAGGATATCTGTGGTAAATGATCAAACTAGGAGTCTGATGCCATTTGACCAAAATGCTGAAGCAGCCTTTAATGCCATTTTTGATGGTTCTACACAGAAATGTAGCGGACAGTTAAGCCAAGACTTGTCAGATGCTTTTTTGAACACAAGTAATACTACCTTTGGAAAGAAAAGTGCTTTGAAAGAGGAAAAAGTCATTACTAATGAAACTCTGCTCACTGAAAAACTGCCAGATAAAGCCCCAGAATCACTTTCTTGTCAAGTAGATATTTCTGGAATGACAAAGGCATGTGTGATTTCCTGTACTAAGGAGCCAGAAAATTTTAGTAAGTACATTGATACATTTACTACCAACAATTTTGAGGATGATTGGGAAAACTTACTAAGTAATGAACCTTTTGTAATGCAAAATGTTGACAGGTCTGAAATTTTCCCTGCACCTAAAACAACTCAGACTGCTGATCAAAAGGGAATTTATGCCTTTAAAAGTAAAAGTGATAAAAGTGAGTCAAGAACAAATACAGGCCTAGATGCCAAGTTAAGGAATCCAACAATTTTACAAGATCTTCCTTCAAAAACACATAACAGGGAATTAACAGATGCTGGAAACTATAGACTTTCATCAAATCAAAATAATAAACCAAACAAATTACCATCCATTGGGAATAAAATGAAATTTGAGAAATCATTCAATAAAAATATTCAAGGCAAAATTCAAGACTGTGCAGTTGTACCTAATCTGACAAAAATAAAGGAAGATATTCATACTAAATTTACTTCTAATATAAATGTTTCCGAAAAAAAGTCTGCTTTGAACACAGGATATTCTAATGAACAAAAAAATAAGTTCACTTTTAATCAGTCTTTTAAAGCACCTGCTAATAGAGAACCTTTTGCATTTGCAACTTTGGGCGATGAAACCGGTGTGCGTAACCCAGATCAGACTAATACATCAAACTTAGGTTTTTTCTTCGATGATTGGAATGATCCCTCATTTGCCAATGAAATTGTTAAAGCATGTCATCAATTAGAGAATACCTGGGAAGCAGATGATGTAGATGATGATTTATTATACCAAGCATGTGATGATATTGAAAGACTGTCTCAGCAACAAGACATTACAAAGAACAGCAAGACATCAGAAAGTATGCTTGAGATCAATAATAGTTCCAAACATGGAGCCAAAAACGTGTTTACTACATCTAAGCAAGGAAATCAGTTGGTGCAATCGAAGCATCTGAATTTGAGCAGCAAATCAGTGCATACATCCTCTTTGACAAATAACTCAGAAATAAATAAATCAGTGAAGATGGGGAAAAGGGAAAGTTGTGGAAATTTTCCAAGTTTTTTAGGTACTACAACAAATTTGACTATACACTCCAAGAATTCAAATTGTCAGATCAATAATCTGCACGTCTCCCAGTATAACACAGATGTGCCAATACAAGTAAATAGTTCTGAATCGGGCCTTACAGGAAGTTCAAGTTCAAATATGAGTTCAGATCATATGACTACAGAAACTGCTACTTACAAGAAGAAACTGAGTAATGAGCATCTATCCCATGGGAGCATAATAGATGAAGCCAAGAGTGACCTTAACAGAACAGTCAGATATTCTACGTATACATTTACAAAGTTGAAGAATTCCCAGATTCTTTCCCAGTTTAATCAAAACTGTATAATAGGAAGTATTTCTGATAGCAAAATTACACAGAGTTTGGAGAAAAATGAAACTGTCAACCCATTACGTGGGAAGGCTGTTCAACACCAGTCTTCAGTGATACATGCTGAGTCTTTGAAACAGTCTCCAAAAGGTATGTATGAAATAGTTTTCTTTGAAAAATATCACCTTGGAAAGTAGCCAGACTAGTTATTTATTGTACTCAATTTGCATAACATATAAGGTAACTATCCTATAATGGTTTACTAGAATTTTTAAAGTGATTCCTTAAAAATAATTATGCTAGGATACAGAGTGGGTGATTTATGTTTTCAAAAGACTGCATCAAATTTTTTACCAACATTTAATAGTGACTAGCATATAATAGACCTCAATATAAATAATGGATGTTTTCTGAATTATTTCCTGGAAAATTGTACTTTAGATATATGTATCGTTGTATAAGATTGCATAAATATCTCATTGTTTTAAAACTTGAAGAATATTACTCCTATGTTGGGCAGAACATTCAGGTGAACAAAACTTGAAAATTCAGAGCATTCTAATTAAACCCTTTGCTAGTGTAATACCTGATATAAAACTGTTAGTTGTGATGGTTAGAATTATAATTTATTTGTTCATCACAATCTGCTATCTTTGATTTTCTGATTCTTCTTCTCCCTAACTCTCCTATCAACAAGTTCCGTTATTTCTACTTCAAAAAATATATCTTAAAACTGTCCATTTTTCTCACTGTCCACTGGTCCCACCCTTATCCAAGCCAACATTTCTTGACTAGAGTATTGTACTTGAACCTATCCACTTTGAATTCTGGTCTCCAGGGAACAAAATAATCTTTTAAAAACAAATAAGCAAACATAGCATTTCTGTGCTTAACCACAACCTTCAATGGCTGCCATCATACTCGAAACAAAATCTGAACTTTATACTGTGGTCTACCAGGCCCTGGATTATCTCTCCTTAACCTGCTTGTCCTCTTTTTTTTTTCCCTTACCTGCTAAGCTTCTGCCACACCAGCTGTCTTTCAGTTCCTTAAACAGAACAGGTTCTTTGCTACTGCAGCATCATTATGCTATTCCCAACTAAAACTACTTCCCAGCATTTGACCCCCCACTCTCACTCTGTGGTTGGTGCTTTTTTATCCTTGGGTCTCAGTGTAAGTATTCCCCTATCATAGACCTTGAACAGTCTATAATTAGGTCTTTTCCTTGTTGTTTTCATCTTTTCTCTTATTTTCCTTCATTTCTTTTATCATAATTTGCAATTAAATATTGATTATTGTCAGTCTTATCAGTGAATACCTAGGCCTTCCACAGCATCTGCCATTTAGAAGATGTTTAATAAATAGTTGAATGAACAAGATGCAGTGTAATGTGGAAAGTCTGTTATTCACTGATAGCGTAATATTTTTTGAAAGGGAATATGTATGGCATAGGTATGTGTACTTCTGAATGCCAGTGCTTTCTCAGTCATGTGTTTGCAGATGCTATTTCCTTCACCGGAAACATGGTGCCCCCACATGCGCACACCAAGTCCGCCTGGCCATTTTCCATTTGTCCTCTCAAACACAGTATGTTTCTAACCATCCAGAACAATTTAGATTTACTTTCTGTGGGTTTCTCCATCAGTGCTAACTTCTGTTAACAGCATTTACTGTGCTGGCTTGTAATTACATATTTTCTTAATCAGTCTCCAGTCAGTCACTTGGGGCTGACATTAGGATTCTTGTCTGTTACATAGATGGATGCTAATATGGTGAGGGAGTTTCAGTTTCTTGTATTAGGTTACTGTTTTCTGTTTAGATTATAGATGGTGCTTTTGTTAGCATTTCTGCTACAACTTTCATATGTAAGTCATCCTTCCCTTTTTAAAAAACTTCTGTTAGTTGTTCAAAAAGAAAGAAAGAAAACAGTGTAGATTAATTTGAAGTTAAATGTTAAGTACTTTATTTCTCCTTTCCCACAACCATTCTTCAGGGGAAGCCAGTATTAACAGTTTGGACTTCATGTAGCATTTCCTGTGTGTATAGTAACATGTATGTATGTATATACCTGTAGATTTATTTAAGTAGATGGAATTATGTACTGTATACCCACCATTTGGCAACTTGGTTTTGCCTTCACTTAATATTATCACAGCTGTTTTTTCCTATGATGACTACGTAGTATGTCTTTATATGGATGAACCATAATTTAACTGTTTCTCTATTGGTGAAAATTTAGTTTGGTTGCAGTTTTTTGCATTATAAGCAATCCTCCAGTGAATATATCCTTCTGAATAAATTTCTGCATGTTCAGGTGATTGTATCTTAATTACTGAAAAATTGATGGACAAGAATGTTTTGACTTTTGATGGCTATCACCAAATCTTCCAGAAAGTTACATCCATCTGTATTCTTATCAATACAGTGAATATCTCCCTTTATTAGAGCCAAACGAGATACTTTGAAACTTTAAAAATGGTAATCTATAATAATTTTAAATATTTAAGTTTATATTTAAAGAAGTTAATTAATTGAACCATACTCCCAACATAAATTTATTTACATATGGTTGTATTACCAGTAAAGACTAAATCTCTCTGGAATAGTTGAGGTTTCCCAAAACTCCTCTACTCTCCTGTTAGCATTTTTGATAAATGGAAAATCTGCCTTTCAGTTTACCTTATCAATTTTTCCTTTAAGTTTATTGATAGTACCTAATCTAATTAATATTAACCTTGTTGATATTTTCTATTGTTTCTGCTTCCTTTTATTTTGTTATGTATCAAGCTGCTTTCCATGGAGTATCTTTGAAACAAAACCATTTAACTACTCATTGCTTTAAGGAAAGTTTTGGTAAACCATATAGCCTGTCCAAATCCAGTCTGTAGTCTATTTTGTAGCCAGCATGCATAGATGGTTTTCACATTTTATAAATGGTTGGAAAAATGAAGAATGTTTCATGACTTTTGAAAATTATATGGAATACAAATTTTACTGTCCATAAAGTTATTTGAACTCAGGCTGTTTTCATGCTACAGTGACAGAGTTGAGCAGTTGTAAAACAAGACCATATGACCCTTAAGGGTTAATATATTTACTTTCTGGCCTTGATAGGAAAAAAAAGATTTGCTGACCCCCCTTTGGGTTAAAGATTAAGAAGAACCACTCTTGTTTTGTACCTTGCACTAGTTTGAGACTTTGCAATATATTTTTATTGCAGATTGAATTAAAGGAAGGATTGATGGAAGAAATGGATGACTCTTCCTAAATCAGATTTTCATAGTGTGACTTTACTTAGAGCATTTGAAATTATTTTCCAGACTATCACCTACCCAACTGTAAGGCTAATTTTAGAGAACTATGTTCTTTTTTGCCATCACAGATTATTATCTGTTTTCCTTCTAAATTTACAGTCAATTCAATGTAAACTGTGTTATGTGTATTCTTGGTTTCTTGTGTTTTTCAGCTTTGAGATTAAAATATTAACTATAGAAGTTACTTATGAAATATCTTGTAGTATCTTTAAGGAAAATAGCTACACTCTGTGAGGTAATTAGTTTAGGAACTAGATGAGGCATGAGAATCATCTGGGGAATTTATTTGAAATATCTCTCTTACCTCAAACACTCTCCCCATTTCTGATTATACCGAGAAAGGAAGGGGAGACAGATGATATATTTTGGCCAGGTATTTCCCTTAGTTAATAACAGAAATGTCTTAATTCTGAACTTTTGTCTAGATGGCAGCATAATTGACATTTCTCTGCTGACAGATTCTGATTTACTTCTCTGAAAGATAGATTTTACAGCATAGTTTACCAATACAAGGTCACTAAAAAAATATGTATTAGGGTAATAGTCGTAATCTAAAGACATCATGTAAATGAGAAACGGGTGCTAATTTTAAAGTTTTACTCTTATTAACATTATATAGATAATATTGTAGCTCAAAGTGACTTAACAACTGTAGAATTAAATTCATTTTGTTTGAGCTCTGCTCTGGCAGAGGTAGAATTGGGTGTGTTATTAAAATAGAACTTTCTTTTTTTCATTTATTTAAAACAGTTTATTTTATAGTATGTTTACATAAAGTATACACTAAAATCTGCAGAAGAATGTATCAGGATTCTTCACATTTTTATAAATTAAAGACATTCAAATTGAAAATTTGATTCTGCTTTTTGAAATA
This sequence comes from Smutsia gigantea, assembly GCA_032199065.1. NCBI lineage: Eukaryota > Metazoa > Chordata > Mammalia > Pholidota > Manidae > Smutsia > Smutsia gigantea. Next base: position 466,556 of record JAVSCE010016441.1, on the reverse strand, counting down.
ATTTTCTGTTTATGTAAATATGTCCTCCAAATAAAAGTAAACTATCTGACAGTGAGTTACATATTTATTGACATGATAGATTTCACTGTATCACTATAAAATATTTTTCCTGAATGACTTAAATAAAAATCATGAAGCTCTATGAAAGAAAAAAAAGTAGTTATGAATACTAATACAGCTTATCTTAAAGTAAAAGTACACTTTTGAGGTATTGGTAACTAATATAATTCATTACATTTTGACTACTTTTCTATTAAAGATTATATAACATTTAAAATCCAAGTTTGTTTTTAAAATGTATTCATTTGTTGGTTATATAAATAAGATATCATTATTCACAAGAATTATTTGCTGGTTAGTCAAAATGTACGGTTTTTAATCAAATGAATTTATCACATTGTAAAAAGAATGCATCACATAGGGACAGATTAATCAGTACTTGACTTTCTTTTGGCCTAGAACATTGTATTTGTACTTGAAACTGTATATTTACTAGTTCAGTGTGATTTAATAGCCAGACCAATGTGGCAAATCTGGGTAATAAAAAAGTAAAAATTAAGACTCACATTCAGAATGACTTCGTAGTCAGTAATAATAATATCTATATTTTATTTAATTTCTAGAGGAAGAAGAGAAAAATAGAAAGTGTTCTCCTGAAGAAATTCAAAGAAAAAGACAAGAAGCACTGGTACGAAGAATGGCCAAAGCTCAGGCATTATCTGTTAAGGCAGCTCCCACTTGACTTAATTTCTTTAATGAAATATTAGTTGAAAGACTTGACAAAGACAGTTGATAACTATCTGTGATAGGAAATATTTTTTTCTTGATTTCTCTGTGAGAAATTTAATGCTGAGTTATAAAGCATGGACTTCTACTTTATTTAATAAAGCAGAGTTTGCAGTGGTCAGTAAAACCTTTCTTTGGAAATGTATGTAAAAGTACTTGCATAACATTTTGGAAATTCAGGAAAGGAACTATGTAGTGGAATTATACAGAGAAGTATTTTTAAGTACTGTGCTGGCAGAGGATCATGAAAAAAATCGGTAATCTACTTTATTTTTTATTGCAGTGTTTTCCTAATACAAAGCTTCAATTTACTAAGTTAATAGAAACTGGGTTGGTTTTTTTTTTTTTATAGTTTAACTTCCAATAACTGTTCCTTATGGTTTTTATACATTTCTGAATTTTAATTAATGTTTCCACATTAGGGATGTGGTAGGATAGGAAATAAAGGACTTCAATTTATTTGTAAGGAAATTACTATTTTCAGTTACTAGTCTGAAGTAGATTTGAATTTTAATTTGCTAAAACATGATGCATTTTGGCAAGTTTCCACCATTTTTAGGGGAATTGCTGATTTAAGAAGTTTAGTTTGGAAAAAGGAAAGTGGATTGGCTAGCTAAATAATGTAGAATCATAACTTTTAGAACTGTCAAGAACTTTAGATATTATCTGGTCCAGCTTCTTTATTGTATAGTAAGAAATGAATATTTGTTATTCTGAAAGTCACAAGACAAGTTAAAGCTGTGCTGAAATTAGAATGATTTCTTTCATTCTAATAAACAGCTAGACAATTGTTCCATTGCTTTAGAGTATTAATTAGTACATAAAATAACTTGTTTGTGGGAACATTGATTATTTTATAGTATAAAATTTTTAAAAAATGTAAAAGTACATTAAGGACTTTAATAATAATGCTCATTGTTTCTAGTATTAAAGAAATAATCATTCCAGGATATAAAAATGAGGATCTTTTTCTTTTCAGTTTTCCCATAATTATGTAATTTTCCCTTGATTAATTTATTGGCTTTACTAACTTGTTCTTGTATATTTCTCTTGTTTTTTTCTTTTAGTCTATTTGGACATTGCTAACCCAGCAGTAAAACTCTAGGCAGAGGGCATAGAGCAATAAGCGTGCTTTATTCATTCCAAATGGCTTTAGGAGACCTGAAAAAAAGTTAGAGATGTGAAATACCTTTCAGGGTGTCCACTACTATTCAGGTACCTTAGAGGACAATATCTAAATAATTAAATACATTTTAAGGTATTGCTATATAGAGATATTTTGAAAATTGTATTTTTCATATATAAAGTGACATAACACATTCTAAGTAACCTTATTATTTGACAAAGAATATATAATGAAGAACCTACATAAATATAGTTAAGTTTTCTGTGTAAGAAATGAAGAACTGAGAAGCTGTCTTTTCTAAAGGGGTGCTTCAGATGTCTCTACCTTTGCCTAAGCTCTTCCCTGGTGCCATTTGTTTCTGACCATTAAGACTCAGACTTAACCTAGTAAGTCTCAGTGGCCTTGAAACATGTACCTGCCCATCCTCACTGGAAGTGGTTTTGTCTGTCTGATTATGGTAGTATTTCTTTCTTGACTCTTTCATGGGGCAGTTCTCTAATGCCTTATATGTTGCTCAGTTATATATGACTTATAGTAATATTTGTAAAACTTCTCATTTTGCGTCTCTTCCATATTTTTGCCATATTCTCATATAGGCCATACTGCTGTTTACTCAGTAGTTTTCTTAAAGTGACCTCTTTTCTCTTTAAAGGAAACTTATAGTATTTATGGATGGATGGTGGGTGGAATAGTGGCCCAGCACATCTGAACCTGAACACAGTTGGGCTTCTAGGGTTACTCATGCAGTTCACACTCTTCTTCCCTGGGCTAATGTTTCTTCCTCTCACTTTTGTGGGAAACAGTAAGGGTTGAGTGGCCCATGAATGAGCATACAGAGGGCTGCATAGTAAGTTTCCCTGGCTCAGCTTTTTCCAGTCTCTAGGAAATCTGTACACAGGGGAGGGGCAACTGGTAGTCCTGGCAGCTCTGTTCCTGCTCAAGCTATGCTGCCATTCTTACATCTCAGACTGGCCACAGGAAAACTGGTGCTAATAATGCCCTTTATTGCAGGAAAATCTGCAGAGTAGAGCCCTATCATTACTTCGTTGCTGCAGACAGCCAACCCTGATCCCAAGAAAACTTGATTTGCTGGTGATAGACATAGTCAGTGGTAGGCAGGCATTTAGCACACCTTGGGAAACACTGCTTATATCATTATCCTCTATTATTAGTAACTTTTAAGTTCTTAAGAACAGAGGTGCCTTACTTATCTGTGTCTGCCTGATATTGATACTCAGTGGTTACATATTAATGTTGAATAAATTCAGACAGATTCTGGTGGCAGAGATTCTGCCTTGCCCCACTTAAAGCAATTTGACTAATTCCCTAAGCTTCAGTATAGGAAGTATTTCTAGGAACATTTTTAATTTAGCCTAACATAAGCTAATGTAAGTGATAATTTAAAGTCTGAACAGAGTTTGCCATTTTTGCCAGGATGTGGTGATCAGAATCACTTGTGAGACTGAAAAACAAACCAACAAACTTGTTTCCTTGTGCCTTCGCTTACATAAATGAGTACATCTAGGGATAAATTTCAGATGTGTATACTTTTAAAGTCCATTGGCTAGTAGCAGGGTTGAAAAGTAATAGCTAAACTTAACATAATAGTTGCTAAATTTGCTTATTTGCTAAGCATCTTATAAGAAATTTATATTAACTCATTTATATCTCAAAACAACCATATAAATAACATTTACCACCATTTTACAAAGAGAGAAACTACATATTAAGTGACTTTCTCAAGGTCACATAACTAGAAAGAACTTGGAGCTGGAGTTGGAATCCAAGCAGTCTGATTCCAAATATTGTGATCTTAACCATTGAGTATACAGTCATAGGTAGAAACTATTCATAAAAACCAGTGGTCTATGAAAATTATCTGTACAGTAAAGACTTGTAGCATTTCAGGCATGTATGCCAAAAAACTCACTAGAATTTTATAGGTTAGGAGAATTATTTTCCAATCCTAATTGCTGTTACAGACTCTCTTATGTGTATGTGAGCTGGTGGGTAGCTACTGATTATATGAATCCACATAGAGGTCACCTTTTTTTCATTCAACTGTTAAACAAAGTAATAGAGAAATGCCTAAGATGTATAGCTATTTAAAATGTCTTCATTTTTACTTCACTATTTTAGTAACTTCTGGGTGTTCTGGTTTTAAATCTACTGGGAAAACCTTAATTGCCTAGTCTGAGATGTAATGGCATACCTCAAACTGGTATTAAAAACTCTGATCCAGATAGTAAAATTTAAGTTTCTGGTTAGATGCACACTATATAGAATAGTGGTATTCTGCATCTGATTTGTATAATATATTGTGATTGAAGTATATGAAAAAAGTCCAGTCTTGTACAGATAGGTAGATGGGAAAAGAAGTAGTGTAATAATCTTTTTGGATAATTGTAAATACTATTCTTTGATATTACACAAAAACTAAAGAAGTGGTAGTTTCTTAAAAGTTAGATGTAACTTCTATTTCTAGCCGAGGTGAAATAACAAGGGCTGCATGTCTATGATGAAACAATGAGAAAAAAAAGAAAAGCTGACACATTACTTGGAAAAGTGGATTTCAAGACCCTGGACCTCAGATAATGAGAACAGTGATCCCTATGAATTAAAAAACGAATAGAACCCATCAATTTTCCCAGTTCACTGTCTTGAGGTAACTTTCAGGCCATGATGCAAGGAAGGGGAAGAAGCTCAGTACACTCATTGAATTGGGAAAATGGAACTGAGAGTCTAGGGACACCAAAACAGCTCGGGTTCACTGGACAGAGTGCCAGTGAGGAGAGAACACAGAACTCTAGAGATCTACAGATGGTTTGCCCTTGAGAATTAAACTCAGTACTAATGAGCACATGTATGTGGGAATGGGAGCTGGAGAAAAAGCCATCCGAAAGGGTTAGAGGGGACAAACATTTTCTAGTACTCAATGGGTCTAGTAGCAATACCTGCTCTCACCAGGCACAGGTCACTGGGTAGTACTTGTGTCAATAGTAGGAAATAACTAGCCCTAGGCTGCACTGCTCTGGCCCCACCCAGCAAATCATAAAAGCAAGATCAAAAAGGATTGAACCCATTCCCAGATAACAACTGCACTCCCAAACAAAACTCAAAATACCAAAAAACAAAACCAATACCTATGAGATAAAATTCACAATGACAGCCATCTAATTAAAGATAACTAGGCATATAAAAGAGCAAGAAAACACAACCCATAGTGGAAACTGAAAAGAACCTTAATCTGATACGGATGTTTTGAGTTAGCAGATACAGATATTAAAACAGTTATGTAACTGCTACATACATGTGTTCAAAACAGGTAAAAACATGGAGGTTATTAAAAAGACCAAAATCAAACCAGAGATGAAAACTACAATGTCTGAGGGGAAATACACACTAGATGGGATTAATTGCAACTTAAACATTGCAGAAGAAAAGATAAGTGATTAGTGAACTTGACATATCAATAGGAATTACCCAAAATGAAAGGATAAAAAGTTATTTTTAAAAAATGAAAGCATTAGTGAGTTGTGGAACAACTTCAAGTAGCTGGTTAAAGTCCCTGAAGGAGTAAGGGGTGGAGAATATAAAAAATGTGAATAAATAATGGCCTAAAAACTTCCAACTATGAAAACCATTAACTTGAAGATCTAAGATTTCCATGAAGCACAAGAAATACGAATAAAACTATCAAGCCACATAATCAGTGATAAAATCATAAAAACAGCTAAAGGATAAGAATAGAGAAACAAAGATGAATATAACATCAGCATTCTCATCAGAAACAATCTGAGAAGGTCATGGAGAAATATCTTTAGCACCGAAAGGAAGAAAACTGTCTACCTACCTAGAAATCTATACACAGTGAAAATGTCCTTAAAAAGCAAAGACAATATAAAGTTGGTCTACATACAAAACCTGGAAGAATTTATCACTAACTAGCATGATAAGAAATATTAAAGTATGTCTTTCACAGACAGAAAATGATAGAGGAAAATATGGATTGACACAAAGGAATGATGAACACTGGAAATGATAAACACGGGTTAATATATAAGCTTTTAAAAATGATTTAAATCTCTTTAAAAGATAATTGACCAAAAATAACAATGTTGCAGAGTTTATAACATGTAAAAGTTAAATACATGACTATAGCATAAAGTCCAGAGGAAAAGAAATGAAAGTAGGCAGTCCTAGTTTTGCATATCTTTGACATGCATGCAGTTCACTACAAAACACCAGTCCCTTAATAATAAGAGTTCAAATTTCTGTTAACACAGTGTATTAACTGAATACTTGTATAAAGTGCAAAATTTACAGCTAGCTCAGTCCACAAGCCATTGCATAAATAGTAGGTGTAGATCATGATGCATGACCAATCCTGTCACTTCTTTCAAAGTCTGTTGGTGATTGTCACTGTACACTTGCAATTCAGTTCATATACAAACACCAAAGCTTGTAGTGTGTTGCTTCCTTGTGTCCTAGTAAAAAGCCTATGTGATATTTTACAAAAATGGATAATTGAAGAAATTAACCAAAAAGATAGGAGTGGAACAAATAAAATTGGAAGTGGAATTCAAATAAAATGTAAATTGAATTACAGAATAAATCTGTTCATGGGACTGTTATCACCTTTCAGAAGTCCCTAGATACACAGTCAGAGGTGTGGAATGAAGGCAAACTTGTCAACATAAAAGGGAAATCATGACTTAAAGAATGAAGATGTCCCACAGGAAGTGATGCCGGCAAAAAAAACTCATTTGATAGGAACTCTCAGGCACTATTTCAGGACATCAGAAGTACAAAGTTTAAAATGTTGGAACTTAATCATCCAAACTTAGGAAGGAGTAAGATAATTCACCAAGGCATAGAAATGGTTCTCACTCCTTATCATAAGTTACATGAGAGGAAGAAGGTGGCAAGCACACTTCCTGCTTTTTATTATAGTGTACTAAAAACATACTAGCCTTTTCTTTTTTTTAATTTCCCTATACATTTACAACTGACACAGAGCTTTTAATTCTTTGACAAACATTTTTGAAGGTACAGTTGTAAATTTTTCCACTGATTAAGATTGCTTTGCATGGTTTTCAGCTTGCAGGGTTATTGTAGTCCTGTCTTATCTGCAAGGCATCAGCTGTCTGTGTACTATTGTGTAGTTCTTATACATGAAGTAGTGTAACATCACTTGACAGTTAACTGTGATAAGTTAAAGATATATATTATTAACCCCAAAGGAACTACTAAAATATAAAGTTATAGGTAGTAAGCCAACACAGAAGATAAAATGGAATAATAAAATAATTAAAGGCAGAAAAAGTAAGTAGGGAACAAAAAACTTGAAACAATGCATAATGCAATAGCATTTTGATAAACTGAAACCTAAGAATATTAATAATCATGTGAAATGTAAATGGTCTAAACACTCCAATGAAAAGGCAGAGATAGATTGGATAAAAAGAGACCCAACTATATGCTGCCTATAAGAAATGCACTTTAAAACATAAAGACACAAATAGATTAAAAGTAAAAAAGATGGCACACTGATGTAATTGCAAGAAGAAATGGACAAATCCACAATTTTTGTTCAAGGTTTGAATATCCCCTCCCAAAAATTGATAGAACAAGAGGAAAATCAACAAGGATAGAGCAGGCGAGCAGACTATAAACCACCTTGACCTGATTAACATTTTATAGGACACTCCACATTCAACAACAGCAAAATACACATTTTTCTCATAAACACATGCAATATGTATTAGGATAGACCATATTCTGGACCACAAAATAAGTTTCAGTTTAAAAGTAGTCAAGTCATTCAAAGTATGTGCTCTGATATCAATAGAATTAAATTAGAAGTCAATAACAAAAGGATCCCCAGAAAATCCTCAAATATTTGGAAACACATTTCTAAATCACCCTATAATCAAAAAATAGTGGAGTATTATAAAACATTTTGAAATGAATGAAAATGAAACATATAATAATGTGATATGTGCTGCTAAATAAGTATTTGGGAGAAAATTTATAGTACTAAAAACCTGTATTAGAAAACAAGAAAGGTCTCAAATCAATTACTCAGCCTCCAACCCTAAGAAATGAGAAAAAGAAAAGCAAATTAAAACGTAAGTAAGCAGAATAAATAAGATCAATGAATAAAGCCAAAACAAGCAGAATAAAGAATAATGAAGATCAAAGTTTTCAACAAAACAAAATTAAAAAACAGAAAAGTCAATGAAATCAAAACATCTTTGAAAAGATCAATAAAATTGATATGCTTTTAGTAAAATTGACCAGAAGAAAGGACACAAAAAGGGGGGTGGGGCAAAAGATTTGAAGTCTGTTCATCCAGAAGATACACAGGTGGCATGTAAACCCATGAAAAGATCATCATCCCTAGTCATTAGGGAATGAAAAAACTGAAATGAGAAACTACTACAAGCATATTAGAATGACTAAAATTAAAGACTGACTATGAAAAGTATTGGTAATATCTGGAGGGGCTGGAACTCTTATACACTGCTGATAGCAATATAAACTGGTAAGAAATAGTTGAGAAAACAGTTTCACGATTTATATGAAACTCTAGAAAATGCAAACTAATATATTGTGCAGAAAGATCAGTGATTGCTTGGGGATGGGAGAAGAAACTAAGAAATCACAATGACAACTTTTAGAGGTGATGGACATACTATTTGATTTTGGTGATTTCCATGTATACATACTTCAAAATGTATAAAATTGTACATTTTTAAGTATGAAATTTATTACATATCAATTATACCTCAGAACTCTATTAAAAATAAAGTTGTATTTGTACATTCATGCTCACAGCAGCATGCTAAAACATGGAAGCAACTCAAGTGTCCATGGATGTTGAATGGATAAGCAAAATGTGATATATACATACAGTGGGATACTATTCAGCTTCAAAAAGGAAGAATATTCTGACACATGCTGCAACACTAATGGATCTGGAGGACATTATGCTAAATGAAACAAGCTAGTCACAAAACGGCAAATACCATATGATTCCACTTACGTGAAATACTTAGAGTAGTCAAAATCATAGACAGAAAGTAGAATGGTGGTTGTTAGGCTGGGGAAGGGGGAGTAATTGTTTAATAGATTTAGAATTGCAGTTTCTCAAGTGTGAAGAGTTCTGGAGATGGATGGTGGAGATGGTTGCACATTATGAATGTATTTACTATCACTTAAAATGGTTAAGATGACAAACTTTATGCTATGTATAATTTACTACAATAAAAAAATTGAAATAAAATTAATTGCAAAATAGAATCTGAAAGAAAATCAATGAATCTTTTTATACTCTGGTATTTTTAAATCATTTGGTCTATATTGTATTTTGAATAGATCTTTAACTCATGTGAAATACCCTTATGCAATGGTCATTTGGAAAATATCAGTTCATTGAATTACGCAGGTCTTCCAAATCCTGGCACATTTCATTATACAATCACCTTTCTTTTCTATTACCACTATCTACTATTACAAATTTAAATAAATGTCTTCCATGTGTTGAAACAATGTCCAGCTCATGGTGGCTGATAGATGCTTTCCAAAATTCTAAATTTTGCTTGAAAGCTTGAATTTTATCTTTGACAAAAAACAATGTTTGTTGTTTTCCTTGAAGTAAGCAGCTACCTCTGTTCTTATTAGAGATGATACCTGCCAAATTCTGAAGGCTGGATAACCAACCATTCTTTGTTGTTGTCATTTAAGGTAAAAGTGGTATTCTGTACAAAAAAAGCAACTAATTCAGCTTGCCCCAGTGTGTAAGGAAACATTATACATTGATATGCAGCAGAAGGGCTTTTTGTGTACTTCCCATTTGGTCTCCCAGAATAGTGAAAAGACATATCCTCAAGAGTTGAAATTTGATAAAATTAATAATTATTGCTTCATCACAGGCATTAAGTGAAATGCCTTCTGGGTTTTTTTTTTTCCTAACTGTGTTGATTTTTTCCTAACTAGTGACAAATGCAATGACTACTAGGATCCTGTATTGTTGTACTCTTGATTTGTACAGCAGTGCCACTAGTTTATCCATCATTGTTTTTGAACCATCAGTGTAAATGTAGACACAGTCAAAAAGGAAATAATGTCTTAGTACTATTATGAAAAGTTTTGACTACAAAAACTCTGAGAAGGTTTCTTGGGAACATGAAGACTATACTTGGAGAACCATTGCAACAGTTAGAATAGGCCAGAATGACATGGGGCAATATGAATACATAATAACAATTCTAGGTGGAAGGGGCAGAATAGAAAACAATCTATTATAGAAAACTATATGGGAACATTAAAAATTATGTAATATGTAAATAAAGCCATCATAAAATATGCCTTAAATTTATACAGTGATGTATGTCAATAAATTCTCAATAAAAATGGAAAAAAGTCAGTAGAAAATATGCACATCATGCATTTTAAAAGAAACAATGCATATTAAACAGAATGGTTGCTATGGGGTTGAGAAACATTCTTTTCAACAATGACAACTGCTAGGTTAATCTTAATGTTTTTTTAATGTATCAGACCAATTCTAGGTTTTTGCATTACTGTCTTTATAAAGAGTATTGGAATAGTTGTAGTAGTTCCTAAATACTATGAAAATCTGGCGTGGAAAAGAACATTTAAGAACACAAAAAAAAACAAGAAGGAATTAAGAAATGAGCCATGAGACTATGAGTCAAAATGCAAAATATTAACTACAGATTTATTTTCTCTTGTCTTGGGTGGTACCAGTAATGAAATCTAATGTTTTTTATTCTTTTTGTTTGTTTGTTGTATTCAGATGTGAGAGATCTTTATGCTCAATTCACTCTTTTTGAGTACAGCCCTGGAGTCTCTTGCTTTATAACACCCACACAAACTTCCCTTCTGGGGAGGGCTTTGTCTACTGTTAGCTTATCTGCAGTCATTCCCTGTCACATAATGGGAGCCAGAGTGGGAGAACTCTACAGTGTCTTCCCTTACTTGATACCATAGTTCAGATTTGGACCAAACTGTCCTGTTGGATGAAGAGCTAGTTCTTTTTCTCATTACTGTCTTTAGTCTGCATTTAGAGAAAAAGGAGCCCTCAGAGATCCCGGAGGCTCCTAACAGCTAACATGAAGCTTTCAAAGAATAATGCCTTTTCTAACTGTCTGATGGAATAAATGCTTCCCTTGAATCCTTTCTTTAGATAAGAGGTCTGAGTCCACAATTTTACCCATAGATGGTTCTATTTTCTACTATTTTTACATCATTTCACTTCCCTGAACTCTCTCAATGTTAAGTCGTTCCAGATGGAGCACCCCAGGTGGAAGTAGCATCAATCATAAATATTAGAGTACTAAGTAAAGACGACAGACTTAGCAGGTTGGCAAGAGTGAGGAACATTTGAGTAACTATTTGTCAGATACTTTTGCTATGTGTTTTGCAAGTTTAATGTCATTTAACTGTCACTACTGCCCAGTGGCACTTTTCCCAGGTCAGAAATGAGGAGATGGCTCAGTTTTACTAGCTAGGCTGATTACAGATCTCATGCTCTTCCCACAGTAATTATTTTCTGCTTCACATATCCCACAGTCACTGCTATTACTCTTTTTAAATTCACCCATTCTTTTGCTGTGATTGTTTTATGGTGGTGTACAGGGATTCTTTTTTCTTTTTCTTTTTAAAAATACAACTGGACTGTTACATTAAAAGAATAAAACCTTGAAATGTCTAATACAAAACATTTCCTTCTCGGTATGAAGAATTTAGGAGTATCTTCTAAATGAAAATATGGACAACACAGTTGGAGTGCCAAAGATGTCCTGGGCCATTTATTAATTACATCTCCAAGTCTGGGAGTATTGTCTAAGGCAAAGTGAAACAGATGCAGAAAACTCCCTGACACTATTTAGTTACCTCAGATTTCTTTGTGGTTTACTGCAATTTTGGCTGTGCAGTCTCCCAAAAGGCATGCAAGAAATAGAAAATTGTTAAAGGAGGAACAATGAAAATGAGCTTTAAAATAAGGGGCATTTTCATATGACAAGACATTTAAGAGTATTTTCAAATAAAATTTAAAATTCAAAATCTTAAAAACAACGAATTACTTGCCTGACTGCCTAGTATTGTCATTGTTTTTATCAAGCAGTATTTAAAATAAATGCAGGGAAAGGAAGTAAGGGACATAGTAAAATATGTAAAATATTTGAGTAAAATATATTAAATTTAGAGGAAAAAAATATATTTAATGTGCATTTTATAGCTTTAAGATGTGAGACCTGCAAATCATTGCCTCTTGTATATTCCAATACAAGAGAGGGAAATTTAAACTGACACTAGTGCTTTAAACTCCTGGGAAGAAAAACCCTGTGTCTCTAAACTGAAATTGCCAAAACTATCGAAACGGCATTTCCAGAAGTTGGCAATGGTTTACTCAGAAAGAGAAGCACAGTTATGGGCTCTCTAGACAGTTTCAGCACTGATGAGTATGTCCTTTACTAATGAGTTTGTTCAAATAATTCATCAAGCTTTTAATCCTCTGCTTTAGGTTTCAGTTGACAGTGATATCTTTATACAGTGTGTGGTGGTGCACTTAGGGACTCAAAGATCTATGTTAATAAATCACATCTTTGAGTTGTTTCTGCCAACACAAGTTTTGTTTTGTTGAGAGTGTTATCAGTGATACAAACTGAACAAACAAAAACATTTTTGAGGGGTGGGAAACTGAGAAAGTATAACTTACTTTCCTTTATTACACAATATTTGTAGAGAAAATAATTACTAAGTAAAGACACTCAACTTTGTTAGTTGAATACTTCCAAGTATTTTTAAAGCAAAAGCAGATATAGATGATAGATAGATAGATGATAGATAGATAGATGATAGGTAAACTATTAACTGAATTTGAATGTCCTTTATTTTTGTTAATTTTCACCTATGCATGAAACAAAGTCTAACTTTTTATTATTTCTGCTTCGATTACAGACCTACTCTGTTTTTCTTAGGCATCTCCTCAGTGTTTTCCTGCATCAGAATTCTAATATGTACAAAGGGAATTATGTTTCTTATCTACATAATTAGTACTTATATTTATACCTCACATTTTAGGGTTATTTTTAAGAACAGCTAACTGCTAACACTTATTGGGCACTAGCAAAAGGATTTTATATGCATTATTTCACTTAATTCAGTATTCCTATGAAAAGAATATTGTCCCATTTCCCATTTTTTAGATAAGGAAATACATAAACATAAACATAAACTGATGAACTTGTTCAAGATCACATAGCTAGTAAGTGATAGAACCAGAATTCAAACCAGTCTGGCACAAATACTCATTCTTTTGACCATTACTCTATTATTTACCATGGAACATGTAACATCTGCATCATATACATGAGGAAATTGAGATTCAAATGAGGCTAAGTGACTCAGTCAAGGCTATATTCGAGGCTAGAACTGGCACTGGCACCCAGCTTTCCCATTCTCACCTCATTTGATTTTGTACTAGATCATGTTGTAGGTCTCAACCTCTTTTCCATTTAGAATGAGGACATTTTTTAAGTTGCTTGTGTATCTATAAGATTCTTGAATCTTCACCTCCTAAAAAGTCTATTTTTAATATATTTGATATAAAAAATATGCAATAAATAACTTGGCTGATTTCTATGTTCCAAAACATGATCTAAAAAAGGAATATCTTTTGGGGGTTTCTTTTTACTCTTCTATAGTTTAATAAATTATGTTACTTTAAGCAAACCCATGACTAAATTTTTCCTCAGTTTTTCATAACAATTCTAATGGTTCACTTTAATGAAATTTCCTATACTTACCTGAAGTTGGGTATAAATATGTAATAAAAACTCAAGAAAAGTTTGCCATTATTTTCAGAATTATTTATTTTTAAAATAAACATTTAGTAGGAACTTTTTATGGTCAAAACTATTTGGAGTATTTTGGCTTTGGTTTGATTATGATATTTCTAGGTTTGGTTTTCTTTCTATTTATCTTGTTTCAGATTCACTGAGATGCTTGGATTATAAATTCTGCTTTCACCAGAGTTGGAAAGTTTTGGGTCACTATTTCTTATATTTTTTTGTCCCTTTCTCTTTCTTTCGCTCCTGTTTTTCTGGAACTCCAATTAGTTTGATTTTGTACTACAAGTACCTGGGGCTCTTTATACTTTTTTTCCACCTTTTATTCGTCTTCTTCAGATTGAATAATTTTTACTGACCTGTCTTCAAGTTAACTGAATTTTTCCACTGTTATCTTCATATAGTTATTTAATCCATCATATGAATTTTAAAATATCAGATATTGCATTTTTAGTTATAAAATTTTATTTTGTTCTTTTTCATAACTTCTATGCTATTTTTCCTATCATTTTATACATTGAAAGCATATTTCCATTTACAACACTGAGAATAGTTTTAATAGCTACTTTAAAAACCTTTGCTGAATATTCTACATTATTGGTCATCTTAGAATTGGCCTCTGCTAATTATCTTTTCCCTATAGATTAGGTCACATTTTCTGGCTCTTCATATGTCAAATTTTGGATTGTAACCTGGACATGATGTTGGTTATGTTACACAGACTCTTAATTTGGTTATATTCCTCTAAAGAGTCATATTTGGCTTTAGCAAGCAGTTAGTTTGATTAGACTCAAACAGCAACCTCTGCTTTGCCTGTGGTGGGTAGCAGGTCAGACCTCAATTTACGCTCTTTTCAATCAGCTCAGTACATGTGGTTCTACAGCCAGAGATTTGAGTAGAATGTATACACAGAATTTCAGATTTGCCTTATCTGGCTCTCTCTGATATTCTCAGCAGCTCTTCTTGCCATAGTTCCTCTGGACAGAAAAAAGCAGACTTTCTCTCAGAATTTTAGCCACATTGCACTGTGCCACAACTGTTTGACCTCAGAGTGAAGTCTCAAATGAGAAAATTTACATTTTGAAGATTATTACCTCCAACTTTTGGCTTCCATCTAAAGCCTGCTTGCTTTTCTTGACTCTTTATAGCCCTTAGAAGGTTGAACTTTTAATTTTGTCCAGAATTTTTAGTTGTTACCTAGGGGAGTTGGAGAGAAGGTCTATTAGGAACTTTCTTTATATTGGAGGAAGAACTGCCAATTTTAGATATTTTTAATAGAAAGAAATAGTATACAGATTTTTTTCATGAGAAACTCCCAATCTGGGCATAAGTATGTCCTATTTCACAAAACCCAAAACAACACTAGTACATAAATCCATATTTTAATTTCTAAACTAGCTAGGAGACCACGGTTCTACTTACTCCTGGTTTTGTTATTAATTAATTGTTGCGAAATAAATTTCTCTTGACATCTGTTTACTCAGTAAGAAAATAAAGAGATTAAATGAGATATCTAAGATCTTTCAAGGTTCTATGATAAAGTTCATTTGAGTAGGAGATATATATATATATATTTTATATATATAGATTTTATGTTTGTGTGCTCTATTGTTAATATATTTTGAAAATCATGCTTCAATTTAATACAAAAATTTTAATTAGGTTTTAATTATATAATTCCTAAAATAGGTAGTTCCTGGAAAGTTTATATGTAAATCACTATAAATTAATATTTATAGTACCTAATGGATTACTGTCATTTATAGAAATTATATGGATTATTCATTTGTAAAAATCCTTTTTCTTATCACTTTCTAATTTAACTTTTGTGTAAATACATATTCCCACAAAAAAAGCTAATTATAGATATATTCTTTATGTTAGAAGTATTAAGAATAACCATTTTATTGCCATTATTTGAGGTAGTAATAACTTAAAAGCTTTGTTGTATAGGATTATTGGCTTTTATGAGTTGATAATTTTAAAGTACCTGTATCACTTTAATTATTACATATATTTAATTTTTTTTTATTTGAAAACAACATTTGCATTCTTTTATTTGGCTGAAATAAGTTATACACACATTGCCAATCATTTAAAATATATTCTAAATTAAAATTTGATTTGCCTTGTTTCATTTTTGCTTAATTTATTAATATTTGCTTAATTTCAATTTGATTCTGATGTTATAATTCTTGATGTGTTCAGAGTAGTCACTGATTTACTTCAATGTAATGTGATTCTCTCTTTATACAAATTCAGCCATTTCAATATACATATTTTTAATTATCTTGCAGAGGAGGCTTTTGTATTTGTTATCATAGCACTACACTTCTCCAATGTTATGAAATTCAGCTTGTTTTAAAAAATGAGAAAAAAATCCTTTTGATATCAAGATTGTTGTAACAGTGTATGGTAGCTGTTAAAAATGTTTTTATGTTTCTGTTTTTGTAATTGGTTTGTTATATATAATCTTGTTTGAGTTTTATTTATTATCTTAACACCACTATGATTAATCCCTTAATTTTTTTCTCATAATATATCTAGGAAATACACATGAAAGTTAAAGTCCTAAAAATTTAAGTCAACTTCAAAAGAGGTTTTGTTTCCAAACTTTAAAATTATCTAAACCCACTAATATTTACACATTCATTATTCAGTTTTCCACTCAGTTTTGCAAAATATGGGCAAAATAAATTAAAATATTTAAATAACTGCACAAGCACCATCTTATAAGATGGCAATACTAACAAAACAGAACTCACTGTACACTTTTGGAAGTGCATATATATATAACTCTATTGAGTGTAGCCTACAAAAAGAGATTAATGACTATTGATGTGTGGTATTTGAAATTTTAGGTTTGAAGCTATATCCTGTCAATAGGTTTGTTTCCAAAATAGTTGAAAATAGTTTAATGAAACTAAACACTTTACACTATTATTTAAATTATTTTGTTATGATCCATGCTTTAGCTATTGCTTATTCCAAGTGCTTGAAGGATGTCTTAGGGGCAGACCACTATCTGTACCTCTAACTCTGTGTCCCCCTGCATGTCCCTCTCTGTTGACTTTATCTTCAGTCAAGTTTTCTCCACATAATGAGAAAAATGGATCCCAACATTTCTACTTTTACATGACTTTTAATCTCAAACTCTGCAATGAGACAGGCCTCCTCTCTCTCTCAGCTTTCATCTCAACCACTGAGCAAGAGCCCTGATTATCCTATTTGGTCACATGCAGTCTGTGGGGCAGAGAAGTGGCCCCTTAATTTACAACCCTACCAGAGTCATGTGACATACAAGAGGGGCAGGTTCCAAAAGGAAGAAATGTGGGGCAGACAAAAAAACTTAACAAATCTTTTTTCTTGAGTTGGCCCTCATCACCCTCCCCCCAAAAAAGTTGCTTATTGTTATTCCAGATTTACTGTCCTTTGTTTTCTAAGACAGCAAGAAATAATATAGTTCCTTTCAACATCAGGCAACTAAATAATGTCACAAGCACATTTGCCTCTTTTTAAAATGTTGGATGTAGTCCTTATATTTGAGAGATGAAAAATACTGCCGATGAAAGAAGTGGATTACCTTAGGAAAGTATTATTGAAATCTCACATAACTCTCATATTTTTGGTTTCAAGTTGGATATATTACACATAAAAGAGCCAAATACTTTAAGCAAGTTATGGAATAAAACATAGGAGCAATAGTGTGTGTCTGGAGAAAGCTCTGAAATTGATGAATTAAACTTAAAATAACAACAAATAATCAATTCACCTCAACACCAAAAAAACAAATAACCCAGTTAAAAAATGGGCAGAGGACCTGAACAGACATTTTTCCGAAGAAGAAATACAGATGGCCAACAGGCAGATGAAAAGATGCTCCACATCACTAATCATCAAGGAAATGCAAACCAAAACCATAATGAGATATCACCTCACACCAGTCAGAAGGGCCACTATCCAAAAGACAAGAAGTACCAAGTGTTGGCAAGGATGTGGAGAAAAGGGCACCCTCCTACAGTGTCAATGGAAATGTAAAAAGTGCAGACACTGTGGAAAGAAGTATGGAGGTTCCTCAAAAAATTGAAAACACAAATACCATATGACCCAGTAATCCCACTTCAAGGAATTTACTGAAGAAAGCAAAATCCCTGATTTGAAAAGATACATACACCCCTATGTTTATTGCTGCATTATTTACAATAGTCAAGGTATGGAAGCAACCAGTGTCCATCAATAGATGAATGGACAAAGAAGAGGTGGTACATATACACAGTGGAATATTACTCACCCACAAAATAGAAAGAAATCCTGCCATTTGTGACAACATGGGTGGACCTAGAGGACATCATGCTAAGTGACATAAGCCAGGAAGAGAAAGACATATACCATATGATTTCATTTATATGGGGAATCTAAAAAAATAACAAAATGAACAAAACAGCAGTGGATTCAGAGACACTGAGAAATTACTGGAGATTACCATGAAGGAGAGGTTGGGAGGGGTGGGTGAAATAGGTGAGGGGATAAAAAGGCACAAAATCTCAATTATAACTTAGTCATGGGGATGAAAGTATAGCATAGAGAATATAGTCAATAATACTGTAACATCTTTCTATGTTGACAGATAGTAACCAACTAGGTCATTATGTTGTATACATGAAACTGATATTAACATTTTATATCAACTATACTGCAATAAAAAAATTTTTTTAATGAAGGTGATGCTGTAAAGTCAGTATTTCCCCATTTTTTTCCCTGGAAGTCACTCAAAGCAACACAGAGAAGGAGATATAATAACACAAACTCCTTTTTTACGATGCAAGTACTAAAACAATAAACTAAAAAATAACTGTAGGGTTCTCATTAAAGTGGAGGCCAAGCCAGTATGCATGCAAATCCAAAAGGGAAAAGTGCTATTGCTTCAGATCTCAGAGAGAATTAGCAAAGCACACTTATAAAAAATAAGGGGCATTCTCTGAGATGCAAAATTCAAATGGTTTGTGAGCAACAGTGGGAATAGGATGCCTGTGCTGGATGGAGGAACTGCTCTGGACCTCGTTTACTGTATAAAAAGACATACTGGAAACAAAGTGATTCAGAGGGATGGACAGAAGGATGGGTGAAAGTTTACCAAGCAAACACAAGAAAACAAAAAGGCAAGGTCACAACTTAAATATTAGAGAAATTTGCTTTCAAGGCTCCACATCACTAAAACAAAGACCCCTCTGTATTATATAGACTACCATATATATGTTATTTATATTATCATGTTTATAAAACTAGATGGTAAAATTGAAAGTGAAAATATAATAGTCATGAATCTGTATTGTATGCCAAATAACTTGGGCACACTATTCAAAAGACAGAAACTATTCAAAAGGGGGTCTACTTCTCTTCAGGAGAAGGCAGTGACAAAAGAAGTCTCTTACATCGTAAAAAAGAGACAGCAGAATAATCTAAACACACACACACACACTTTCCTTGAGCCAACCTAAGGAGAGATGGAACACACAACCAGCTTCATCTTTGGCGGACAGCAGGAGGGAAAGGCGGCTCTCGTGAAAGCAGGTGAGAAAATGTCTTGCTAACTGTGCTGTACTTGTGTCCTCTGTTTTTGTTTTTTACCTGCCTTCTTTTGTATTAACTGAGTATCTAATTATGTTAAATATGCTATTATGTTATTCTAACTATTGGCTTCTTAGTTTCGCTTCATAATTTTTAGTTTTTCCTCTAGGTTTTGCGGTATATATCTTGAACATTGCATTTTACCTTAGTAACTTTGTATCATTTATGTATATTGTAAGAAACTTACAACAGTATACTTACATTTCCTCCCTTTGGTATTTTATACAATTGATGAATTATATTTTTACTATATATATTTTATAATCCTTACAATACCTTGTTACTATTTTGCTTGAGACAATTATCTTTTCATAAATTTTCATCTGAGAAAAGATAGAAAATCTGAACCATTACTATAGAATAAATCAAATTGTAAAATAGCTATTCTCTTAATAGTACCAGACTATGATGGTTTCAAAAATTAGTTTTGTAAGGAATAGATAATCCTATATAACTTAGATTATTCTAGAATACAGTAAAAGAAGGAAATCTAAATCCTTTTTATAATGTGGCCATGTCATTGATGCTAAGGTATAAAATAGGTTTCACACAGAAAAGGAAAACTAGAGACCAATTTCAGTGAGAAAAATCCCAGGCAAAATATTAGCAAACAGAATCATCAGCACATTCCAAGAATAATACAAGAATATGGCTGAGTGGGATTGGATTATTCTAGTACTACAAGGAGAGCTTAATATTAGGAAAACTAATATAAAACTGAAAATCGAAAATCAAGAAAGAAAACTTACATTGTCACTTTATTAATTTAGCAACAAGTTCACTTGCTGTAAGAAATACTCCAAATAACAGTAACTTAAACTGAATTTAACTTCTTTCTCCTGAAATAAATTGAACATAAGCGGTTCAGAAATGACATAGTGGGGGAGCTTATGGACCAATTAAAATTAGAGAATTCTATTAACTGAACAAAGGGAGAATAGATATCAGGAGGTATCAAATAGTATCTGCCATAGTCATCTTCATTAATGATGATAAGATTTAAAAAAACAGTAATCCTTGATTTTTTAAGAAAATAAGGTATATAATAGGATAAATATAATAAAAACCATTAGCAGGGTATGTATCTCATTATAAAAGCCTGAAATATAGTTAATAAAAAAGATTAGACGTAATCTTGTTCAATCAAGAATAAGATAGAATATCCACAATGACCACAATTATTCAACAATTTTCTTGCAGATACTAGCCATTACAAATAAAAATACATGAATGAGAAAAATGAAATTTATAAAGGATGAGGAGAATTTTTCAGCTGTTTTGCTTATCTCTTGATGCATACAAGTCACACCTAAAAATCAGAGACTTGAAATAGCAACATTTACTATGTTTCATGATTATATGGGTTAGACAGTTCTTTACTCTCTAGAGTAATTCAAAGTTTATATTTTAAGTCACTTACTTAGCAAACAATTCTAACATGAGATTCTAATATTAGATAATGTTCAACTATTTGGAGGAACAATTCCAATACTGGGTACATTTTATCTGTAGGTCTTTGGAGATTTTTGCTCACATGTTTCCTTGTTAACATGGTTACCTGAAGAAGAAAACTAGGACATTTAGTTTATCTTCAAATGATATCATGTGACAGCCAGAAAATATTTAAATGTGCACAGAAACTTTCTCCTACCACCACATAAAAAATGAAATTCAGAATATCTCCCTCATGTTAAAAAACTTCAAAGCCAAATTTCTACCCCCTGGAGTGCCAGGACATTGAGTAAAGCTTAGTAGTTCTGTCTTGATCTTTTTCAGTACCCATCAGTGCAAATTTATGAAGTAAGATGCTGATTACATCTGGTGGTGGTCTCAGATAAGTACAAAAAATGTAAAGGATGTGCACAACATTTGTGGATCAGACTAACAAAAAAAAGTACTTCACCCTAAAAAGTAAACTGAGGGAATCATTGTCCTAAACTTTACTCACTGATTTGAATTATTAGTTAACTTTTTTTAAAAGCCTTGCTATCACACAAGCATCTTCTTCTTAAACAGTGTCTTGCCAATGGGTTTCAGCCCTGGGCAAGTTCGCTACGGATTCAATGTGACCGAAGAAATTGACAGCAAAACGTTCTTGAGGTGAAAGGGTTATACCCAACTTTATTTCCAGGTGGCAGGTCAGTCACTAGAATCCCATTCACTCAGAGCGAGTCTGCATGCAGCAAGCCGGTATCTGCCTCAGGGCCCCTTTGTCTTCGGCGCTGTGTCCTCTGGGCCCCTCTGTCCACACAGCCATCCTCTGGGCCTCTGTCCCTGGCGCTGCCACCAGTCCAGCCTCTGCTCTGCTCTCCTGCAGCCTTGCAGCCGTGCCACCATGTCACGCCAAGAGTGCTGGGCGGAGCTCTTTATATAGAGTCAACAGCCATGTATTGCCCACAGGTGTGCAGTGAGCTAGTCAACCAGGGCCAGGTGAAAATCCTGGCCACAGGAACTCTCATTTTATCCACAAACAGTAAATGAGTTTACTACTTATGTCTTCAAATTAAAGGATGGGAATTAAAGTGGCAGAAGACGAAGGCCAACGCCATTAAATAAGCAACTGAAAACAGCTGGTTTTTGTAACCAGGCAGTAAGAATCCCTTTTCCTTGTGAGATCTCAAGCCATAGAAGCCAAGTCTTTGAAAAACTCTTTTGTATCAGAAGGGCCCTTTTTTACTCCATCCTTTTCAGTATTATGGCTTGTGGTTGGGGGCATGGCAGGGAGGTAGTAGGGAACTCAAAGAAGCAGAACTGGTAGGGAATTTAACAACCTCTGGACAATGTAAAAGAGGGGAAGAGATTTAAGGACTTCAAGTGAAATAGACACTTCCTCTCTGGAACAGATCCTAAATGGCTGAATTGAAAGCAATCTTCTATAAATTTTAATTTTGTCTATTGGAAATAATTTTATGACCCACAGTTTTAGCCATTTCAGTTGATTGTCATGACTCTAGGGCAATTTTTTATTAGTTATATTTCATGATTTAATTTTTCTATTAGATGACGTGATAATTGCACAGTTTGGAAAAGTAATTATGCATATTTCTGTTTCTTACAGAGTATGAAGTAAAAACTACATATGTGAAAAAAACTAGATTTGCTAATGGGATTATGGTTATTTGTTCAGTGTTCCAATTCTTTTAATTAAGAAAACTGTATCAAAAATAGAAATGTTTTATTTGGTGGAATTGTAAGGTAATGAAACAAAAAAAACCCAATAATTCAAAATAGGTTCCTCTTAATCTTTTGACTGAGGCAGGAAGTATTCTAAGCTACTGACTGCCCATTGGGATCACATGGGAAGTATTTAAATGTCCACCTAGGGGTGACATCTTGACATCAGTACTTTTTAAAGGCTCTTTGGGTGATTTTAATTGGCATCCCATGTTCTGAACCACTGAATTAAGCTATTCTCAAGTAGACTCATTCCAATATTTACTAAGCCCAATATTGTTAAAACTGAGATAGTAACTAGGAAATATATTGAGTCTTTATTACTATACTTAAGGACCTTACATTGCCCTGGGAAAGATTAGTTAAAATGAAACAAATAAGTAATTTCAAAAACAGCAGTATAAGAGCCAAGTGTGATAGAGGAAGGATTTGTTCTAAAAGTGTTGTGAGAAGAAAGAAATCATGAAGGAGCAAGTGATTAAAGAAAGCTTCTAGGAGAAGGTGGTACTCAGTCTGGGCTTCTAAGTGTGGTAGCTCTAGAGGGTAGACAGCCTCCATGATGTCTCCCAATAATCCCCATTCCTGACATCCACATTCTTGTGGTTTTCGTCTTTGTTCTCCCTCTCTCCCTCTCTCTTATTACTAACGCCAGAGGAAGCCAGAAATTCATCAGTCATTGAAACTAACAACAGATTTATATACCATATATTTAGATTATAAAGTATCCACAAAGACCAATAGCCTGCTCTTTAATCTAAAAATATCTAAATCTGTGTTAGAGAGACAACAAAATCCCTTTCTCTACTAAAACTTTAATTCCAATATTGACCCCAGTTGACTTCAAATATATTTACTAAAACTTATCACATACTGACATCAACTGAGGGCCTTATGCATTTTTCACACAGCCACTTATTTCCTACAAAGCATATACATGCTAAATTGAAAGTCCAAGGGCAGCAGTCTTAATTTTTTCATGATGTTGTAATAGCAGCAGGAAAGAATTTTATGAATGAAAATGCACCTGGTTTAAGTACAAGCTCACAACCTTCTTTTAGCCATCAGAATGTTTCCCTAAAGAATTTTGCCTTAGGCTAGTTTCTGCTTTTAGAATAAATCCGATCAAGTTCAATTTTATCAGTGTTTTACTTCCAGCTCACTGTTTATTTTGCAAGTAAAACTCAAAATCAACAGTAGGGTTTAGGGTGAACATTAAGGAAATTGTGCCCATACTGGAGGATCAGTGTGAACCACTTAAGGGAGTAATTTATTTGCTATTTTCCACATTTCTTCAGAAAAGCAGATAGAACATCTTGCTTCCTAAATTAAAACACTTATTCCATTTTAAAATAATGCCCACTTATTATATAAATTTCTGAAAATCAGAAAAATAGAGGGAATTGTTTTTTACTGTAAATCAAAATACCACCAAACAGAAGATATCACTACTACTTTTTTTTTTCTTTCCTTCTGACATTTTTTTCTTTATGTGTATATTTGGGTGATGTTATATAATTATGATTATTCAGTATCCACAATTTTTATCCAATTTCTCTTCCCACTTGGGATTCATTCATTCAACAAATACTCATTAAGCAATATAGCATATGTTCTCATTTTATTTTAAATTTATACTTACCATTTTTAATAGCACAAAATCCCAAAAAGTAAATTTACCGTAGTTTACTTAACCAACTTTCTACTACTGGATATTTAGTTTCGTATTACTTTTTGATCTGTGAAGGATTTTTTCCTTCTAAATGTTCGTTTCTTTCAATTGGAAAAAGAATACATACAAATAGTAAATCCAAACAGTAAAAATGGGTTTATATGAAAAATCTCCCTTCTGTACCAGACCTCCAGATTCCTAGTCATACCCTTTTATCTTTCACATCTCTTCATTTTGAAATAGTCTGTGTATATACAAACTTCCTTTTTTTCCTGTACAAACAGAAGCCTGCTATATACAATGTTTTCAACACTCTGTACCTTGTTTTTCATTTTTATCTTAGCAATATGGAATTAACCTCTTATGTGCAGATACCTCTTGGTATTTTACAGTGTGTGTGTGTGCTATCATTTACTCAATCAGCTCTCTGTTGACACATACCTAGGCCATTTATGACATGTGCTGGTCTCCTAGCCTATCACATTGGCCAATTGGTACAGCTTGAATAATGTCAAACTGTTCCTGACTTTAATAGGGATATATATAGTTATCCAACATTAAGCAAGAGCCTGGCTTTTGGCTTTAGACAGAAAATCATGTTAAGGAAATATCCATTGATTATTATGTTAATGAGTTATAACACCCAAGAATGGATGTTGTATTTTTAGTGTCTGTGGAATGAATGGAATGAATGCATTTTTCTCCTTTGATCTATTAATTGATAGAAGTATATTAATAAATTTCTTAGAATCAAGTCATCCCTGTATTCCTAGGATGAATTTCCTAGGATGAATTCCTAGGTAATATAGATCAAACTGTGTCTATAATTTGCATCATTTGTTTTCATCTTAAACAGCATAACAAAATCTTTTATTTTATTTTAGATCCTTTGTAAATATTATTTTATTGATTGCATAATTTTCTATCTAGCAGATGCATTATCATTTTTTTTTCTTAATCATCATTCAATTATTGGATATTTACTTCCATTTCCAGCTGTTCTGAACAATAGGGAACAGATTAAACAATTTTTTAAAAATATACAATATAATTCAGGTGTAAACTTTGTCTTCTAGCCTTAAGGATATTAATATTTAAATTCAAATAATTTCAGTGTCCAGCTCACTTTGTTGGGAATCCAGTGAGTACCCCAGCGTGTATCTTTGAGGATCTTTGAGTCTGCACACTGGGGCTTATTTCTTGTAGTCACATGTAGTTTGGATTTTTGGCTTCTTCTGAATTTTGATCTCACTTATCTCTGACCTCTTGTGGAAGCTCTCTTTTCTTTCTTTTGTTGACTCAATAGAGATCAGAACCCCCTTTTAAATTCTCTTAAGACACAATCCGAACAAGGCAGTTTACCAGAGGTAATAATGTGTAATAGGCTTTTATTGTTGATTTGGTGAGTAGTTACACTGAGTTATAGCACACAGGTAAGATTAATTTTAGACATGTTCTTTAAAGTCCTTTGGCTATTTGTGCTATTGAGAATTAGTTCTTTTGTGACTTTTTGTTGAATGTCATCTTCCTCCTCCTCTTTTCCTCTGTGAACTGTACAGAGATGAGTTGTCTCTCTCTCATGCCTGTCCCTGAAAATTAAAAATTCTTCCCATTTTATGTAGAGGAATCAGTTCTCTCTTTATTCACCCTTATCTCACAACTGACCATGTCCTAAGGCCTGTATTTCCACAACTGAAGTTACCCTCCAAACTTTTTTTTTTTAATCAGAAGACACTCTTCTCCTAAGAACTGCCCTGCCGTATTTGAACCTATTCCTCCCACCCACATCCTAACCTTCCCCTGAAGTGCTTATCAGTTTAGAACATACTCCAAACTCTTTAACAGACTGAGTCATGCAATGCAACACTAGTGCTTGTATGGCATTCCCTCCAGTATTTTTTTAAGCCTTCTGATAATGTGCTGATAACCTGCCTTTTCTGTAGATGGAAGAAATAGATTGTTGGGATCCTAACATGATGTATCTGTCAGCAGCATTGATTCATCATCACTGAAAGCTGAAGTTTTCTCTGATTTGAAAAACAGGATTAATTGATCAGTGTGTTTCACCTCCTCTCTCTCCCGTTTTTAATTCCCTCTGTATTTTTGCCTTATGTTTCGGCTGCCTGTTTTATTCACTAAGAGAAACATCATGGCATAGGAGGTGGTAGTTGGGAGGGTTGGACATAATGTAAAGAATGCATTCACTCTTCCTTTATGCACTGATCTAACCTCAGAAGATTTGTTTCAGTGTGTAATGCGTTAGCATTTCTTTTCCCCATTTTGTCCTACAAACCTTCCAGCCAAGCTACCCTCCATGGCTTCCACTGGCCTCTCTGGACTGTCTTTGGTTAGGTCATGTTTGTTCTCTTTATATGCAAGAAATGGGACTTACATTCAGAATGTTTGATATGGGGATATGGTCCCAATGTAATGTGCGTGCAGTTACATATATTAAATTGAGCCCAGAACAGTAAATGCTCTCTCTACACTGACAGTTCAATGCTCAGAATCTGAGTGCTGATTTGCCTCCAAGTTCACAGGGCACATGGAGAGAGTGCAGATGAGACTTTGGATCTGGTTTGCCTCACCTTCTGGCTGGTAATCATCACAGTCGTCATCACTGTTCTCATCATCTCTCACCACTCTGCCCTCCGGACTGTGCTCTTTCTACTCTCGCCCTCCTGCCTACAGACAGTGGACAAGAAATACCACACAGAGCTCTGAGCGAGGTCAAGGGCACAAAGGGTGTCAGGACTGGCCAGGTGGTGAGAATTGAAGTCACAGAAGCAGATGATATCAGGATTAAGTGTGAAAAAGGAGGGTCATGAGTCAAGGATGTGTGCATTGCTGAATGGAGAGTGGGAAAAACCCTACAAGTATCAGGAAAGGAACAATAAATAGAAGTAATATCATTTTTAATAATATGCTCTGATTCATGCTAACAGTGTGTGTTCCAACCCTAGTTAGTAATGGGGGGAACTGTGCCCAAAGCACTCATCTCTGAAGTTATTCATTTGCTACAGATACAATTTATATGTGGCTAAATCTCTTATTTATATTATTTGGAGCCCAAATAAAATCTAAATATAACTCTCAAGCCTGCATTACCTTTTCTCCAGCATAAATAGAAAAATGAATTGCCAGCACTTCTCTTGTTCATCCATGTCTAGGGTGAGGGTACAAATTGCAGTGAATTAACTGATCACCCTCTGAGTCAACTTGAGGACAAAAAAGAAGATAGTAATAAGGATCTTGGCAATTCAAATGTAAAGTGATAGGTTCTTGCAGTAGGATTATTCAAGGCCTCACTGAGGTGGCGCTAGGTTCAGAGTGCTTGCATTTAAACTCTGGTTCCATCACTTACAAGTCCTTGGAATTGAGGCAGTTATTGTCACCAAGCCTTACTTTCCTTACCTCTAAAAAGAGGTCATAATAGGACCTACCTCCTGGAGATGTTGTAAAGTGTGAATGAGATAACACATATAAAGCACATACTTGGCACACAGGAAGCACTGGATAAATAAATACAAGCCATTACTATGACACAAATGGGGACTGAATAAAGGCTAGCCACCCCATTATTCTCAAGTGCTCCAGCAAAAGATCTGGGTGGCATCCTTAACCATATTTCATCACTTTATGAAATCTTGACAAAGTCCTGTTGTTCTCACTTTCAGTATGAGTCCTAAACCCATGCTCTTCTTCCTACTTCCACTGTGACCACTCTTACCCAAACCCCCATTGTCTCTCCTGGCTGACTGACCCTACCTCCTCACAGGTCCCCAGCTTCCACCCTTGTCCCCCTGAGTCCACTCCCCACACTACAACCAGAGTAGAGATAAAACCACAAACCCTACCCAGGGGGGCACTTATAAACTGTCTGTTATTTCTCTCTGTTCTTAAAATAAACCCAGTCTTAGCCCTATGGCCTGCAAAACCTGGCTGCATTTGACTCCTGTCTCTTTTGCTAGCTTCATCTTAATCCACTATCCTCCTTGCTCACTTCAGTGCAGCCATATGACCACATTTTGCTTTCTTATCTACATCAAGCCCTTTTCCCAGGCACCTGCTCTTCTCTCAGCCTGCACTGTTCTTTCTCCCTTTCTCTGAATGGTGGGTCAGTGTTACTGTTCAGGCCTCAGTTTAAATACTGCCTTCTGTAAAAGCGTCCATCTGTCCTATCCAAGGTGGCCCCCTCCAGTAACTGTTACCTCATTACCCAGCTTACTCTCTTCATGGTGTTCTTCACAACCTAGAATTGTAACCCTCACTCTTTATTGTTTTATTGAATCTCTGTACCTCCCACTATGTCAACCCCCTGAGGGCAGAGATGAATCTCTAGGGCTTGGCACTTGGTAGATTATCATTAAGTGTTAAAATTTTAAATAAGTGACTTTCGCTTCCAGAGATGAAGTGTGTGTGTGCATAAACTACACCCCTTAGAATGTGAGTGTGTGTATATGTGAGAGTATGTGTGAGTATGTGTGCATTTATATGATTGTGTGTGTGAGGGTGCACTATCGCATATGAATGTGCATGAGAGTGTGTGACTGGGTGTGTGTGAGTACGTGGGTGTGCAAAGGTGTGTTACTGCCTGTGCATGTGAGGATGTATCATGGTGAGTGTGTGAATATGTATGTGTTTGTGTATTTGAAGAACATTAAAGAAACCTGATTCTCTGATTTGATTTGAATCAAATACTTAAATACTTAACAATTAAGTTTAATCAAGTACTTTAATTAAAATGATCCCATAATGACAAACTGTAGTGTCATAACAAAGGAATATTTTATAGTTCTCTATTTTAAGAGATTGGCCTCATGAAGCTTATCACTGCAATGGGATATGTTCAGGAAGAATTTGTGGGATTTTTGTTAAATCCTCTGGAAATTCATTATTTTCCCCATTTATTTCCTCCCTCCCCACCCCCATTTATTATCTCCTAAGGAGGTACCTATGGCCTACAGAGATTTCCTGGATAAATGCCTACATTTCCTGCCTATTCCCATGCCATTCCTGCTGCTGGCATATTCTTTTTCTGCCTCTTGGTTTGGTTGAGGTGAACTCATCTCTCATCATCAATGTTTGCTCCTCAGGGACTCATTCCCCAATCCACTGTCCTGAGCCCACACTAGGATAGGTCCCCATTATTTGTCCAAAGAGAACACTGAGCTTCTCCTTGGATGCATGCACGCAACTAATTACACTTGTAATACTTAGGGATTCACTCTCTGTTTTCTCCTCTAAGCTCCAGGAGTGCAGAGACCTCTCTTTCTTGCTCATTGCCACATCCCAGCATCTAACATAACATCTAGCAAGAGTAAGTGCTCAATAAATGCTTATGGAGTAAATAAAAAGGAAAGCTATTTCCTTTTAAAATATATATTTTAAAATATTTTTTAAATACCACATATATACATCCAAGAAATGATTACGTTTCCAGTCAGGGCTTGCTTTTGTGACAGACATGTACATGCTCAGTAAAAAGATACCAAGCAATCAAACCTTAAATGCTTAATATCTTACATCAGTGACATTCTGAAGTCAGAATACCCGATTGGAAACCAAGTTCTGTCCCTTGTTAGCTGTATGACCTTGGGAAATTTACACGGTCTCTCTCATTTGCTTTTTTGTAAAATTGAGTTTCTAATCGCATCTTCTTTAAAACAGTGCTGTAAGAATTAAATAAAAAAGAAAAACACTTTGTACCATATCTGGCACATAGTGTTCAATAAATATCAAAAAGAAAAATAAGACTAGCAAAAATCATATCATTCAAATATTTAACATTTTCAACATTTTAGTATTCCAGGCTTTAAAATAGGGTATATAAAAATATGTTCATAACCTAACAGTGGAAGAGGATTTCTTAAACAAAATTTCCTAAGTGCAAAAAATAAGGCAGAAAATGCATGCTGATTACATCAGAATTAAGGACTTCTATTCAACTAAGGTAAGAGGAAAGAGGAAAGAGTAAGTAGATAAATGGAAGAATGAGAGAAGATATTTGTAATTTCTAACTGACAAGGGATATCTATAAAATAAAAGGAAATCCTAAAACAATAAGAAAAACACAACTGTGCAATTGTGATAAAATTATGGATGAAGGATATGAACAAAAAAATGTATAGGCAACAAAATCCTAAAGGCTAATGAGCATAATTGCTTAAATTAATTTTTATCAGAGAAATGCAAATAAAGAAATAAACAATGAGATATCCATTTATACCAATTAGACTCCAAAAATTAGAAGCTGGAAAATGTGAAATGTTGGCAGGGATCGGGCCATAGGGAGTATAGACTAGGGCAACCATCCTGGAGAGCTGTCTATTGGTATTTAGTCAAGTTAAGTATATACATAACAATTCTGCTCCTGGGTATATATCCCAGATAGATTCTCATTCAGTGCCTTAAAACATGTATCTATCAGAATAAGCTCAGTTGGTTTGTGAGACAAAGAACCCCAAATCTCATTGGTTTGAAACAGCACAAACTCATTTCTTGTTCATACTATTTGTCATATTATTGGCAGAGGCCTCTTTACTCAACAAGTCTCTTTGAGACTGATAAAACAGGCCTTTTTTGAATATTGTTTATCTCTGTGCCAGAAGGAAAACTATATTTGGGGGAGCCCTGAGTGGGCAGTTAAATGCTCTTGCCCAGAAGTGACACATCACACTTCATATAATTGGCCAGAGCTAATGGTCCACCTGGCCATAAAGTGATCAGGGATTACAATTCCACCTTGTGCTTCCAAAGAGAACTATGTATGTGACCATCACAAGGGCCATATACAAGAATATCTACTGGAAGGATCGGGAGATGGGAGCAACAGATTAGATGCATACATAGCAATGAGGTTGAATTTTGAAATCATAGTGTTGAATAAAAAAAAATAGATCAAATACTATTTATGTAAAAATACATGCATATAAAACTATACCTGTTTCATGGTTCCACCCTCCAGCCCAAGGTTCTGCCCTCAGTGTCGTTTTCCTTTTTTCTTGAAGGGTAGCACATGTTGGCAGCTGAGTAGTTTTATCATCCTGTTTCTTGCTTATAGAATTTGGGGAGTTCAATGGCCTTACCTCATTTCATCCTTTCCCTGTCCCTTTTGGTCCAAGTTAGCAGTTTTTGTATAACAAATGGCAGTGTTGGTATAACATTTTCAAAAATATTGTGAGATTCCTGCATATATCATGAGATTCACACCAGCAGAAAAGATGGTATTCCAGAGATCTTGCCTGGATTGCACCACCTCTATTTCTCACTTCTGCTGAGATGGTTCAGGGTATCCATGAGTCACACCCACCTAATCTCTTCTGCAAAAGCTGTGCAGCTACATCTTTGGCCTTCTTTCCAGAGCACATTTTCCTAACAGTGAAACTCCTAATTTTGGTGTCCTTTGCAGTCTGGATAGACTGAGAATTCCAAAGTCATCAAGTCCTGGTTTTCTTTTACTTAACAGTTCTTCCTTCAATTTATCTCTTTCTTTTCTTATTTTACTATAAGTAGCAAGAAGAAACCAGGCTAAATTTTCAGTGTTTTGCTTGGATATCTCCTCAGCTAAATATCCATGGTCATCAGTTACAAGTTTTGGATTCCATACAACCTTGTAGAATACGATTCAGCCAGACTTTCTACCACCACATAGCCAGGATCCCTTTTCCCCTCATTTTCAAAATCATGTTCTTCATTTCCTTCTGAACCTCACCAGCAGCAGCTTTCTTAGTATTTCTACCAACATCTTGCTTATGACAATATATGTATTCTCCAACAAAATAAAGGCTTTCTATAACATGCTCCTCACTTCCTTTTCAGCCCTCACCAGCAGCATCTCAAATATCTATTTTTCTATCAACAATCTGCTTAAGGCAATCTAGGCTTTTTCTATCATGCACTTCAAAATTCTTCCAGCCTCTACCCATTATTCAATTTCAAAGCCATTTCCACAGTTTTATGTAGGCATTACAGCAGCATCCTATTATTGGTACCAAATCTGTATTACTGCCTGTGTCTGATGTAATAAATTACTAGAAATTTGGTGACTTAAAACAATAGAAATTTATTCTGTCATAGATCTGGAGGACAAAAATCCAAAAGCAGCTTCACTGGACTGAAATCAAGGTGACTATAGGCCTGTGTTCCTCTGGACTGTCTATGGAAGAATCCATACCTTGCCTCCCCAAGCTTCTGGTAGCTACCAGCATTCCTTAGCTTTTGACTGAATCATGCTAATCTCTGCCTCCATGGTCACATTATCTGAATTTCCTTTGGTGGTGGAGCATTATTCAGTCTATAACAAACATTTATAAATATACTCCTAATGATACTCCATGTATTAAAATAGGAAATTGTATTTGTCAGTTTCCTAGTCTTCAACTGTCCTTGCATTCAAGAAGAGAAACTACATCATAATCACTTTATCCTTTTGAAGGCTTTATAATATTCCATTTTTTAACTCTCTCCTACTTTATTTAACCAAACTTCATTGATAAGTACTAAGGCTATTTTCAGTCTTTCTGCATTATTTCATTATTATTAAACATCTACATGTGTACCCACAATCTTTGTGTATTTGTCCACTTATTTCATTGGAATGTACTCCTAGGAATAGAATTTTTGAGGCAAAATGTACCCATTTAAAAATTTTATTTATCTTATTAAATTGCCCCCTAGAAATGTTCTGATTTAAAATCTCATCTTTCATCTAAAAGAATTAATTAGTCCCCTCACATCCTGCTCAGTTCAGATTACTAACAATTTATTTTTATGAGAGGTAAAACATCATTTTATTTCATTTTGCATTGCTTTTATTAGTAGCTGAACATTTGTTTTATCTCTATCACTCGTCCGTTTTCTCCTATAGTTACCAATCCTTTCTTTTTGATTTGCAAGAGCTTCTATATACAAAGATAGTAGGTAGACTTTTATGTTAAGATAATAACTTTTTATATAGGTTTAAACTCTATAACTATATAGAACAATATTTTAGCATTTTGTTACTTTTCTCTCAACTCTGTTAATATTGCCTTTGGTTATACAGAAGTACAAAATTTTTAGGAAACAGAATATACATTCCTCTCATTAAGTTTCTGGGTGTAATATTTTTCTGAGAAAAGTCCTCCTAACTCCAAGAATATTGGCCATTACTATTAATGTGAACTTACTTGGAATTATAGAATGGTGAGACTTAAGGGCATTCATGTTTCATGATTATTTTCTAGGTAAATTATGGACTTTCTTGAGAGTTCTTTTTAGCAGAATCCAAATCTGCCTCTTGAATGCCATGGCTATGGGTTGAAATACTCTGAAGAGATGTCCTGATCGGCTTTTCATACCAAATGAGCATTTACTTTAGCTATTGTTCATCCTTATTCTCGGTTTATAAAATTTGAGCACTTTTTTTTCCTTCTGTTTGCCTTCACTAAAAGCTGAAATTGCTGTGATCCAGATGCAAATGACTTAAATGAGAGAAGGAGCAGACACCCAAGTTATCTCACACAGGTCAGATCTCAAAGGTTATATTGGGTCTGATTCTGAAGGTCATAAAATTTGATGTGTAACATCTGAAATATGGTGTCCGAACAGCAGTTATAAAAACTTTAGGTTTCATTTCATGTAACAGTTTAATCCCAAGGATAAACAAAGAAAAAAAATTGCCTGACATTAAAACTTAATTGAAGATAAAGTCTACTTAGAGCTTGAATTCACATACCAGTTCTGGACAATACAGGGGTACTTTTTTCTACTTAAGTGTTCATTCAGAATCAGTCAAGATAAAGCAAAAATTTTAAAGATGTGACTTCATAAGAGTTTATTTTTCTCCCTCTGAATTCTTAATCAGTTCCCTATCTGGACTGTTTGCATCCATCTTACTCACTTCTCAGAATCCTTTCTTTCCAATACTACTAATATCAGGGAATGGATGAGAGATATTAATTAAAGTTTGCTCATGCTAGCCTATCTTGGGAATTTTATGCATCCTTTTTAGTTACAAATGCAGATCCCATCAGGGTATCTTACCCTTATAACACCTATCATCCTTGTTTCCCTTCATGACATCATCATAGGCACACCTAGTTTTTGGGACTTTCCTCCAAAAATAATTTCATTGAGTCACTGAATAACTTTATCTTCTGCCATAAACTTCTAATTTTCTCTGATATCCTTATTTGCAAAAAGTTTACCAGAATTGAGCACAACATGGCTTTCCCTTGGATAGTGCTGAAATATTTTCTTCTGACTCATGCTTTGTGCACTGAGTAGTGAGGCAGTCTGTGATTGTGTGCTTATTTAAGTACCTGTACATTAGGTTATTTAACTGCTTGTTTAATTGTACCTCACTGAGAGTTCTGCTCTCTGGTAAACCTTATTATCATTTGAGCACTATTCCTAAATACATCTTCCTCTTAATCCAAGTGGTTCAAGTCAAATATTTACCTTATTTCTTTGATTTTAAGATGCACTACCCCCCACCACACACATTCTCACATTTCTGCAACCAGAATATGCCCTAGATTCATCCTGCACATTTAATATTGTGTTTTTCTTCAAAAAATCTATTCACTAAATTATTTTGTCTTAATGAATGGCCACTTAGGATCCTAGAGGTACAGTGAGTCAAAGATGTAAACTTTGTTATGGGATTGAGACACTAATAAATTGCTGTAACTCCTTTTTATACTTTACTCTTTATATATCAAGTGTTGTTTGGGGGAAAAAAAAGTATTGTTGCCTTTTGTGGGTTTAGGCTTGAGGTTTTATAGTTTGATGTTGTTGATTCTTTCCTCTTTGCTGTTTTTCTACTGAATCAGTCTTAGAAAGTAACTGATCCTGGAGATCCTCTTTGCTTTGTCTACATTTATTGTCAACTTTCCAGTTACATGCACATGCTGTCTTTTAAACCCCTATCCTTTTTTTTTTCTTAAATTCTTTGCCCTCTAGTCTATTGATGAGTCTTATATGTTACACTTTATCAAAAGCTTTGTTGAGGTCATGGGTGAATTATGTATAAATACTATTTTTTGTCTTGGTTTCTCCTCATAAATTTTCATGGAATTTTAACGGCTGAATCCCTTTAGCTCCAAAAAGAGACTGGGTAAAATGCCAGGCTTGGCACTAAGGTTCTTATATGTGTTCAACTTTCAAAAATACAAAGGCATCTTTATTAGCTATAATCTGTTATGTAATTTTTATCAAAATGTATACTGGATACAAATGTATTTTCAGATATCAAATGGAAGTTTGATAGATGGAAAAATAGGTGTAATATACATTTGTACTTATAAAGTATACTATAAAAATATGTGAACAATTTTGCTTAAGATCTAAATAATTACTAGCTTATTCATTTCTATAGACATACACACAATTAGGTGTATGATTATGGATTACATAAAATTGACCTATATGATTGCATATATGTATATAAATGTGTAAATTTAGGTTTATGTTTATAAATATACATAATCCACTAAGTGGGATGTAATAGAAATAGGGCTAAAATTCTAGCTGTGCCATTTTCTTTGTGAAACTAAGTCATTTAAATATTCTGATCCTCAGTTTCCATGGCTGTAAAATGAATATGAAAAACAGTAATGCCTGCCTTAAGTACCACAGAGCTATACAGAAAACCATTCAAAAAACTTTTTTTAACTACAAATGCTTTACAAATATGATAATATTTGATGATATCTATACAAACAACTCCTTGCCTTCCGAGGGAAAAAAAAATCCTGTCTTTTTCAAGTAGTGTATTTTGTCAATAATTAGCATCTATTTTTTCATTTACATTCAATATGTAACACAAAAGAATTGAAACTTTCTCTTCTTAAAATCAGTACATTGTTTTGAGATGTATTGTATATCAATATATAGCTTATATACAGTATCCTCCTTTTCTGTTCTTTTGTTTTTCATGGCTTCTGTTACCTGCAGTCGACCATGGTTTGGAAGCAGGTGATCCTCCTCTTGACGCACCTTCAGAAGGTCAGTAGCAGCCCATTGCTAGGTCACAATGCCTACATCATTCACACTACTTCATCTCATCACATAAGTATTTTATCATCTCACATCATACAAGAAAGGTGAGTACAGTACAATAAGATATTTTGAGAGAGAGACCACATTCACATAACCACTATTACAGCATATTGTTTTTTTTAATGTACTTTTTTTTATTAAGATGTCATTGGTATACACTCTTATGAAGGCTTCACATGAAAAACACCGTGGTTACTACATTCACCATATTATCAAGTTCCCCCCACACCCCATTGCAGTCACTGTCCATCAGTGTAGTAAGATGCCACAGAGTCACTACTTGTCTTTCTCTGTGCTACACTTATTACAGCATATTGTCAAGATTGTCCTATTTTATTATTAGTTCTTGTTGTTACTCTCTC
Source organism: Smutsia gigantea (assembly GCA_032199065.1). Classification (NCBI taxonomy): domain Eukaryota; kingdom Metazoa; phylum Chordata; class Mammalia; order Pholidota; family Manidae; genus Smutsia; species Smutsia gigantea. The sequence goes on along the minus strand of JAVSCE010016441.1, from coordinate 429,884 downwards.
ACTGTGCCTATTTATAAAGTAAACTTTGCCACAGGTATGTATGTATACAAAAAAACATAGTGTATATGGGGTTCTATACTGGCTGTGGTTTCAGGCATCCACTGAGGGTCTTGGAATGTATCCCCTGCTGATAAGGGGGCTGTACATATAATTCATTGCATATATTTGTTATATATAGTTGTATATTGTTTTAGGGACATAAATATCTAGTATAAATTTACAACAGATGTCAACTTATTTTCAATGCTTTAGTCCAGAAAACCCACAAGAAAAGGTAAAATCTACTTTTCAAAGTGTCCCTCATTTCTCAGGTCTTAGGTGCAGTATATACAAAATGTGATTTGTTGAAATAATGGCATGTTATAGGTAAATATAACAAATTAAACAAGAGAAATCCCATGTAAATATCTGTGGCTAAAATTAAATTGAATAAGCACATAACTGCACAGAACTAAAATGTCTTAGAGGCTTTTGCAAAATTAATCTACCAAACAAGTATAGTCTGTGAGGCATTTGCTATACTGCAGTTTCTGGATGCCAAAGCCACCCTAGAAAATGTCTTAAGAGAAGGCCCTGGGGTGTCACTGAGTCAAACATTTAGAACCAACCCCTGTAACACACACTTGATGAGACTTGCATTTATATTATCTTTGTTATGGCTTTTAAATGTGAAGAAGGTTTTGTATCAACCATGCCCAATAATCTTCAGAGACTGAATCTCAGAATCAACTAGATAGAGTCAATTTGGAAGAACTCTTTGTCCTGGAGGCTCCAGTCCAGTGTTAAAAACATCTTCTTTTCTTCTAGGGTAAAAAGCCTTCCAGTCTGTGTTGGCTGCTTTCTGGTAGAATGAGGAGACAGCGACATGCAATCCCAGTGAAGTACAACTAGGTTTACATTTCCCAAGGAAATATTAGACAGTAAACTACTGCATTTCTCTTCTTCCCCCTCCCACACTCATACATGTGCCTGTCCCCATCTCCTAAATTTACAACTTCCACATTAAGCAGTGGAGTATAATTCCCCTCTCTTTGAATATGGGGAAGTCTTTAAAATTGGTTTGTAACCAATATAGTGTGTCAGAAGTGACACTACATGACTTCTGATGTTCAGTAATGAAAAGAGATATAGCTTATGCCTTGTACACTGGGACACCAGCCTTCAGAGCTCTGAGCTGCCATGTAAGAAATGTAATTATTCTGTCATGCTGTGAGAAAGCTTAACCCATGTGGAGAAGCCACGTGCTAATGTTCCCACCAACAGCTCCAGTTCCAGTCCTAGGTGACAACCAGCATCATGTCAAACATAAATAAAGATGCCTCCAGAGGATTCCAGCCCCTAGCCTTTGCATATTATCAGCCGAGGCTCCAGACACCATGGAGCAGATGCAAGCCAACCTTACTGTGCCATCGTCTGATTCCTGGAACAAAGAAATTATAAGGATAATAAAATGGTCATTTTATGTCTCTCAGTTTGGGGGTAGTTCATTTCATAGTAATAGTAATTGGAATACCTCATTTTTACATCTAGCTGTCCCCTTGACTTACTCTGGTCATTAGAATAAAGAGAAAGTGACAGTGTGCCAGTTCCGAATCAGGCTCAAGAGGGCTTGCCTGCTTCCATTTATGTCTTGTGCCTCAGCCATCACCATGAGAACATGCCTACACTAGCGTGCTGGAGGATGCAACCTGTAGAACATACCTGAGTCATCCCCTCTGAGGCCAGCCTAGATCAACCAATAACCATGAAGCAAAGCACCCTAACTAATCACTCCAGATAAAGGAGCCAAAAATGTGTGCTGTTGAATGGCACTTAGAATTGTGGTTGGTTAAGTACCATTGTTGTGGCAGGAGGTGATCTCTATGCCACTTTAAAAATCCAAAGCCAAATTAATAATGCACCTTCTTTGACTTTATATTCCTTTTTAGTAACTGCCTTATATCAATACTTTTCTCTGCAGCAAAACTTCTCAAATTAGTTACCTACCGACTTTATTTCTACTTCCTTACCTCCGGGTCCCTCCACAACCCCAGTCACTCTGACTCCTGTCCCCACCACTACCATGACACTGCGCTTTCAACATCAGCAGTTACTGTCATGATGCCAGAGCTGAGGCACTGGTTGCTTTATCATCTTCCTGGACCCCTGCAGCAGCACTCAACATATCCGACCATACTCCATTTTCAAACACTTTTTTCTTTTAGCTTCTGAGGTACCTCCAGGTTTTCCTTCTACCTCTTTGGCTGCTCCCTTTTATCTCCTTTGCTGGTTCATTCATTTGTCCAAAAAAATTTATTGAGCACCTACTAGGTGGCAAGCATTTTAGGGGTTGTTATGGTCACAGCAGAGAGAACAAAATTCTTGTCCCTGTAGGGCTTATTTCGTACTGAAAGGAGAGAAAAAATGAGCAAATAAACAAGTAAATATATATGTCATATGGTGATAATTTTAATGGAGAAAATTAAAGCAGAGGAAGGGGGATAGAGTGTGTCAGGGATGGGGCTGGAGTCACTATTTTAAATAAGATGGTCAGGGAAGTCCTCACTGAGTGGATGACATGTGCACAGATACCAGAAGAGCACGAGGAAGTGAGCCCATGGCTGTCTGGTGGTGGAGCGTCCCAGGCAAAAGGAAGAGCAGAGGCAAAGGTCCTGACTCAGAAGGGTGATTAGCATTTTCCTCAGCTTCTTTTTTTCTTCTGTCTTTTTATTATACACATTTTCAAATCATTGCATAGCTTTTTATATTAAAAGTTTAACACAAAACAGGAACAATAAAGAAAACAAATATCTTCACAAAAAAAATCTTGAACTGGCACAGTTTACTAGGGTATGAGGAAAGGAATGCCTTTCACATCTCACCTGGTCATTTGGCCAGTTCTTCTGGACGGTGGTCTCTAGCCGCCACACAAAGGCTACTTAGGGCCTCTCTTTTAAATGTTGATTCTGCAGCATTCAATTTTACTTCCTCTCTTCTCTCCTCATTCATGCCTTGGGTGAGCTCATTCATTTCCACAGCTTTAAATTCCATCTACAGGCTCACAATGCTCAGTTGACATGTTTAGTCAAGCCCTTACTTCTGGGCTTCAGATTCAAATATCCAACTGCACCCATGACATCTCCATTTGGGCAACCCAAAAGTTCCACACCCAAAGAGAATTCTGTATTGCACCAACACCCCCCAAACTCAACCCTCTTCTCCCCAGTATTTCCATCTATGAAAATAGTCGTCTACTCAGTTTTTCAAACCGTTAAGTCCAGTAACATCCTTGATTCCTCCATTTTACTTACATCCCAATTTCAACTCACTAATCTTTTAGACTTTACCCCCAAAGCATCTCTCAAATACACCAACGTGTTTCTATCTTCACTTCTCCCAAGTTGTTGCCAAGGCATAAGCACGGAGTGCCACATTCATGATATTTATGGCCACTGCCAGCTACACAATACAATACAGTAGAGTTGGATCTAAACTACATCATCACACAAATCTATGTAACTGAATTTAAGATAAATTCAGTAATTTAAGATAAAAGTAATTTAGGATAAAGCAAGTCTCCTAAAAGGCTGACTTTACATATATGACTCTGATGGCAAGTTTAGCTTTTTCAACTAGTAGTTTGGTATTTAGCTTATGGAACTGTATTTTATCTATGATACTGGATATATTTCTATATGAATTTAAAAGTAAAGAGAGGCAAATTTTAGGTTGAGAAAATATTCAGAAGAGTGGAAACACCTCAGTGCTTTTTCCAAAATCACTTTCATGTTTACAATTTTATGATATTTATGTTTTTTAAGAGGAGGCTGACAATTCTGGCCCATTCTTACTTTAGACTAATTTATTAAATTATTGGATCCTGGTTTTTACACTTTGAATAGAGACTTTTTATGAACATGAGTAACTATCATTTTAATAACTTACTGTGCTAAAATTTGGCACTTAAATTTATAAATAAGATCATAGCTGCTGACCTCTTTCAGTGAAGAAAAGAACAAAAGGAGTTAGCAATTCATTCTGAGAATCCACGTAAATCAATTAGGATGTTAAAGCCATGCATAAAATAACGTTTAACACAAATGCCTTAAAGGGAAAATTGTCTCATTTTAAATGGAATGAATACAAAAGATCACACCAAGTTCCTGGATTACTGCTATGAGGCTCTAAGACACCAGACTCAGGCATTGCTAATAGTTCAACAGTAATTGGAATATTAATAGGATGTGTCATTCTGATTATATAGAATATGCATCAGAGTATTTTACCTAACTCTTCTGGATTGATTGGAGAGTGGCAGAGAATAATCTGATTGTCACTTTTCTGAGTTTAAGAGCCCCATTTCAGAATGCTTACTTGCAGACTCTATTTGAGGACATATTCAAAATAAAATCAATGCATTTATAACCTGATTAGCTAGTCTATATTGATTCATGTTCCAGATATTCAGTTCGCATAACATTACTGTTCTCACTAACTACCTGTAAATGTATCCTGGGTGGCATATCAGGTCAATGCACTAGTCTTTCTCCCCCAGGGAACTGAACTAACAGCTACTATAAGTCATCACTGGAGCAATGTGTCTTGCAGTTTTCTCCTAGTCAATGTGTGTGACTAATACTTCAAACTTTTATGTACACTTAATCTCAGCCAAGTTCTGGGCCCTGTTCATAACATTAGATTAGAAATGGTTCTTGTGTAATGGTTTTGCTCTCTAAAAGTAAAGGGAACCTTGAACTTTGCACAGTTGGCTCTTTCCATTCCAGGGTGTAAGAGAGAGGTCAGGGGTTCACCGGCACCACATCATATGAGTCTAACCCCTTCAAGAAGTGTGGACCCAGCCACCTGTTCTCATTATGACCAGCTCAAGAAAGAGCAGGTGGCCTTTCAACTTTGCTTGCCACAGATTTATCCACAAATTGTCACAGAAAAAGAAAAAAATAAGCCAGGCCACATGTTACTTCAGCATTCTCCTGCCTTAAGAAAATAGTGGTGTCCATGTTATATGTTCAAGAATGGTCTTACCTCTCTAATTACGTCAAGTGAATAGGTGAACTTTTCCCTCAAAACATGCAAATATTCCTTAAACTGTGGGGAAATGGCAAAGCTCACCTCTGGGGCACTGATGCAAACAGAGGCTTTCAGATGAAGCTCTGGCTCTCTGGGCTTGCTTAGGATGTCATTGATTTACTCCTTCCACAGAGGTGGGGAGAGAGGACCAGGGGAGATGGGTTTAATTAATCTTAAATATCTCTGCAATTTAAGAATTGTAGGCCTGGAACAGTTCCTGTACTAACATGATTAGCAAATATTGACTTTTGAATACAATAATAATGTGTCATCTGAAACCCTTGATAAGTAACTTAAGTACTTCCTTAGCTTGCATCTTATTAAATTAGATGAGGTATGGTTGAGGCACATTACACAAAGACATTGAAATGAAAAATCAGACCTAAGGGTTTTAACATTGATTTTAAGAGAGCTAAAAGTCACAAAGAAAACATATATGCTTCAATTCTGCAACCTATGAATGTAAGCTATTTTCTCTAGATGGATTTTTTAAAGTATGTCATAATTTTCATGGTACAACTGTAGTAAACATTCACAATTTGTGACCTTTCTGACAGCTGTAATCAATCATCAGATTATGTATGATAACCATATAATTTTAGTTTTATGGAAGGTTAACTTACACAGATTATGAGCTTTTGATGTTAAAATATGGAAGAAAGAGCCATGTCACACTAGCGTGCCTGTGAATGTGGTAAGGATGGTCTACCCAACTCCCTTCATAAGGTTTAACTTAAAAATGTGTACAAGTCAGCTAAGAAAAGTGTTTAAAGATGTGGTACTAGTCAGCTTCAACCTGACACATCTTAACTTTATTGATTAGTTTTCAAAGGCTGTGTGGCCTGTGTACTCTACTTACAATAGAATTGGAATGAGGGTAAAAAAGCCTCCAAATGTCATCAAAGCAAATGGTCTGTGAAAGTTGCTTCAAAGCTCGGCATCAGTTGCCAGGGTATTTGGCCACAAAGCTTGTAGAGAGATTTCTCTGGAAGGGAAGGTATGATAAAATGTACTTCTTGGCAAGAAGACTTCTGCTCAAATAGCAGGGCACATTAATTCTTGCTTGATACATAAAATTAATTAGAGAAGTAACATCCCTTATGAAATTTTGCCTGTTTTTCATTCTTTTCTTTAAAAAAACGAGGAACAGACCCCAGGCCTTTTATGTTCTCTAATGAAATTGCAAATTGACTTGTGTTCAAATGGTGCTTGAGTAAAATGAACAATTAAAAATGTATTGCTAACAATGAGATGCTGATCTCTTTAAGGATTAATTAGTTGCAGGAACAATCTCTTACACAACATACAAAGGAGAAGAGAGCTGTGGTGGGTGGACAAGAAGGTGTTAAAAAGAGGTTTTTAACATGTGCGTATGCACACATGTATGTGCATATCCATATACACATTATGTAGTACAAGAACGCAGATATATCTAAGCATCTTTATAGGTTTAAAAAAATTAGCTGTGGCTTTCTTGGAGGTATTTATTCCACCTTAGCTAGGATGATTCGACTGTTGCTGATTAGCGATCCATTAGTTAGCTTGAAGGCAGCCAACAGATTTTACTGATCATAATTTATTATTAAAGCAGAGAAATGCTTTAGGTATTTAAATAATGTATGCAGATAAATTCCCTCTTATTTTTTTAATTACCCACCTGTACCTACCTTGTAAGAATCTTTGCCCCCTATCAAAAGTTTGCTCTCTGAGGAAATTTTCAAAGTTAACCAAAAAAGAAAAGCCTTCCTTCCTGGTTGCATTTATAAGTTCTGCATTTCAACCCACTCCACAAAATATCTGATATGTTTCAGGTTATACTTGCAGGCCTTAAAAAACCTGAAATTATCTCTACATTGGCCATTGCAGGATATACCTAGGTCATTTCTTTAGCAAAGATTTCAGATATTGTAAAGACAACTTGGGGCCCCCAAGAGCCCACTGCCAAACTGCAGGGGAATATGGACATAGTTTTCATCTTCAAGATCTGTTTAAATAGATGATGTTCTGGAAAATGTCATTTCTCGTAGGCTGCCCTAAAGTCAGATCTTCTCACTGCCACCATTTTACCTAGTCAGCCTAAAAGGGCATTTAGCCTTGGGGCATTTGGTAAATACTGCTTTATCATGCTTCATCCTCCCTACAGGGCATTCTGAAGAGATGAATAATAAGTGGGAACAGGAAGAACAAGTTTCCAGTCCTGTCAAATTAATTATACTAGTGTAGAATGAAGTGAGGTTTGCCATTAGGTATGTTGAAAATATGTAAAGAAAATCATCTAAGCAATCTGAAAGGATTTTAAGAGAGCAAAACATGCCTGTATATTTTTGTGTATTTGTGTGAGAGATATTATATATGTGGATAATCATGTTGCATGTAAATGTATATCTGAATGGAGGATAGTCTATAGGTATATATAACACATATAACATATGCAAAAACATATATGGTAGAACAGTTGAAAAAGGAAAGCTACAACTCAAATAACACCTTTTGAATTAAAAAAAGAAAAGAAAAAATATGAGCAGATCTGACCCTTTTTACTTACAGGAGCAAACCCTGGTTCTACACTAAGAACTGCATCAGATAAGCATGTTAAGAGATGCATGAGAGCAGAGTGGGCTAAGCAATTTGGTGGTTGTCGTCCCAGGTTCCAGTTGGGAGCTTTGAACCACAGACCTTATGTAGACAAAGACATAGGAAAGGGAGAGTTACATGGGCAGCAAGGTGCTCTTCTGAATGCAGGGCCTTCAGTGGCTCATTTGAGCTAATTTTAAATGACCTTTTGAGATACATTTCCATATATTTCACTCTACTGTGGAAAATTGATTTTGGTAATTGAAGTAATCAATTTGTATATCTATAGAGCATCGACTGCTTTGCACCACCTCCACAAAGCAGGTTGGCCAAGATTCCATGCAAACTGATGTTCTTATATCAAGTTCCAAAAAGACTGGCTGTAGCCACCTTATTCATGACAGTTTACCCCACAAACATGGGCTCCATGTCCACTGCATTCATTTAAGTCTTACTAAACCAAAGTGTTTCTTTAATCAAATAAAGGCTGGTAAGTGATTTTCTTTTTGCAAAGGACATGAGGTACTGAAACTATGTTTCCATAAGCCCAGCCTTTCACCTCCCCTTTTTGTTCACCTTTCCAGTCTCCATGCACTTCATCCTCTTTCACTGCACTTTTCCTGACCACGTACTGGTTCCATTTCTGCACTATCTAGCTCAAACTGATGGACCACATTCCATGCCTTTCCTGTTAAAAGGCAAGAGAATCTGAAATTGTTGATGATCTTTCTTCTCTGCTACTTAATATCCTATCTTGCTGCCTCTTGGGTAGAACTCAATTGCCAGGAAAATACTGGCATAAGTAACCGCTAATTCCAAGTAGGGAACCTTTTCCTACCTTCAAGTTGTTTTCCTAACTGATACTCCATTTCAATTTTTTTTTTCATTCACAAGCTATTGGAAGGCAGAACTGCCCTGCATCTGAGTCAGAATGCTGGGCTTGGTTTCTCATATAACTGATGAAAATATCTCTTGCAAAATACTTTGGAATACTTGTTTTGGCAGGTGACATGAGGATACCTCAAAGGTATCTTTGCCTTTTGGAAATCAAAAGACCTGTTATAACTACCCACTTTCTTTTTCAGGGAGACTCAACTGTCCTTTAGCCATAGAAGCAAGACATGTAATCTCCCAAATGAAAGAAATTCATGCCCATGATGAGTAACATTCCAATTAAAATTCATCACGAACAGCAGACTTTATATCTTTCTTGGACAACGTGAATCATTTTTGGTGCTAGGAAATGCGCTTCATAAACCTCCATTGTCATAGAATGTCTACTTCCACAAGACCTTGTTTTATATTAGTAAATAAAACATCATCTGACACTTTTGTCACTTCTTATGTCTGGGTGCTGATGGAAATAATGGCAGCGCTCAGAGGTTATGGGACATTGTTTATCGAGGAATGTACGTGACGCCACAAAGTATAAGTAACGCAATGCAGCTGGATGATTGATCCCTGCTGCATATTTTAAAGCTCCTTTCATTGCTTATGGAAACCTTTTAGGTAATGCACTCCTCTCAGATATCATTTTATGTTTGAAAAGCTTTATAATTCATAATGAAAAGTTGCTTAGTTACCCCAAGTGAATCCATAGCTTCAATTATTCTTCATGCAAATGGTTGGACTCCATTTTGACCAATGTTTATGGTGTTTGGCAATTTTTCAGTAGCTACTTTGCTCTGCTATGATTAATTTCTTGCATAACACTCTGCATGTGCTAAGCTGAAATAATCTCAGTGGGCAGAAGGGAAATGAAAACCTGTGTGTTTCAATTGTGGAAACATTTGAAACACAACTTCACAATGGTAAGAGTGCCAAAAATACCAGTTAGGCTGGAGAAAGACAACCATGAGAGACCTGGGTGTGCTGATGAGATCCACGCATGGACAGCTGCCCTTACCTGGTTCTATGACCAGCTTGCTCTGCCTTAGGACATGGAGGTGGGGGAAAGCAGGCAGCCCCAGTATTTACCAAATTAGACTCAGTTGACAGGAAAATACTGGCATCTTCTCACTGATATGTTTTCCTAAGGTATTCATGAGCCTCTTTCTTCGACAAAACTGCATGAAAGTCATCCTCTTATTTATTGACTACACATGAGGCTGCTGTCCCTTATGCAGAAAAATGAGGGATGAACATCTCTGTTGAATAAATAGATGAATAAAAAGACTACCCTTCCTTTTCACCATTCATTCAGGAGCAGTATGTGTGGTGACTAACTGGCCCTCTGACCTCGGGAAAATGTTTGTCTTCCCCTGTCCTCAGATAATTTCTGCTACTCTGATGCTCTAGAATTCTTGTATTCTCTGAAGTTTCTGATACTGTCTGTATTTCCTTCAACCCATTGCCTTCTCTCGACCAGTCGTGGATACCTGTGAAATGCCTGTGAAGGAAGCCCAAGGAGATAGATGGAGAGCATGGGTCTTGAAGTCACACAAACCCAGGTTAAAATGCGGCAAATTGCTGGCTGGCGACCTGGAGAAAATTACTTACCCTCACACAGCTTCAGTTTCCCTGCCAGAAAAATTGGAATAGCAATAAAGATTGTATATATATTCTTGAAACACTCATTTTTAAAAATTTAATGCTCTGTGGCACTTCCTATAGTATGTGGTAGGTACTGTTCTAGCATTCAATGTATCCTTGAGGTAGCTGCTATTATTATTACCATTTTACAGTATTGGAAGTAACTGAAGCACAAAAGGGTTAGGTAATTTGACCAGAGTCACACACAGCCAGGAAGTGGTAGAGCCAGAATTAAAGCCTAGTCAGGCTAGCTACAAAGTCTGTGCTCTCTACTGTACAAAGCAGCTTTCTGGAATGGAGGCTGCCATAGGATCATTATCACTGCCCTCATTACCACTACGAACAGAGGCCCAAGGAACACCTGGTATCAAGTAGAGATAAGGTATGGTACTAGTTAGACACAGTGTTACTGGAGCAAGACTACCCTTCCTTTATTTTTTTATGTTTATTGGGTATCATTGATATACAATCTTATCCTCAGGTTTCACATGAGCAACATTGTGGTTACTATATTCACCCCTATTATCAAGTTCCCAACACATACCTCATTACAGTCACTGCCCATCAGCGTAGTAAGATGCTATAGAGTCACTACTTGTCTTCTCTGTGCTATACTGCCTTCCCCGTGACCCCCCTACATTATGTGTGCTAATCATAATACCCCTTAATCTCCTTCTCCCTCCCTTCCCACCCACCCTCCTAAACCATTTCCCTTTGGTAACTGCTAGTCCATTCTTGGGTTCTGTGAGTGTGCTGCTGTTTTGTTCCTTCAGTTTTTGCTTCATTGCTTATACTCCACAGATGAGTGAAATCATTTGGTACTTGTCTTTCTCCGCCTGGCTTATTTCACTGAGCATAATACCCTCTAGCTCCGTCCATGTTGTTGCAAATGGTAGGATTTGTTTTCTTCTTATGGCTGAATAATATTCCATTGTGTATATGTACCACATCTTCTTTATCCATTCATCTACTGATGGACACTTAGGTTGCTTCCATTTCTTGGCTATTGTAAATAGTGCTGCGATAAACATAGGGGTGCATATGTCTTTTTCAAACTGGGCTACTGCATTCTTAGGGTAAATTCCTAGGAGTGGAATTCCTGGGTCAAATGGTATTTCTATTTTGAGTTTTTTGAGGAACCTCCATACTGCTTTCCACAATCATTGAACTAATTTACATTCCCACCAGCAGTGTAGGAGGGTTTGTTGTTGCTTGTCTTTTGAATGTTGGCCATCCTAACTGGTGTGAGGTGATTATCTCATTGTGGTTTTCATTTGCATTTCTCTGATGATTAGCAATGTCGACCATCTTTTCATTTGCCTGTTGGCCATCTGAATTTCTTTGGAGAAGTATCTGTTCAGATCTTCTGCCCATTTTTTAATAAGGTTATTTGCTTTTTGGGTGTTGAGGCATGTGAGCTCTTTATATATTTTGGATGTCAATCCCTTATCAGATATGTCATTTATGAATATATTCTTCCATACTGTAGAATGCCTTTTTGTTCTACTGATGGTGTCCTTTGCTATACAGAAGCTTTTTAGTTTGATGTACTCCCACTTTTCATTTTGCTTTTCCCTTGCCTGAGGAGATATCTTCATGAAAAAGTTGCTTATGTTTATATTCAAGAGAGTTTTGCCTATGTTTTCTTCTAAGAGTTTTATGGTCTTACATTCAGGTCTTTGATCCTTTCAAGCTTACTTTTGTGTCTGGAGTTAGCCAGTAATCCATTTTCATTCTCTTACATGTAGCTGTCCAGTTTTGCCAACACCAGTTGTTGAGGAGGCTATCATTTCCCCATTGTATGTCTGTGATTCCTTTATCATATATTAATTGGTCATATATGTGTGGGTTTATATCTGGGCTCTCTATTCTATTCCACTGATCTATGGGTCTGTTCTTGCGCCAGTACCAAATTGTCTTGATTACTGGTGCTTTAAGACTACCCTTCCTTTTCACTGTTATCTCAAAGCCTGTGGACAGTCATATCCCAGAGGAGCAGCTCAAAGCTGATGCCACAAGATGACATCTTAGTTCAGCTAAATGGTAAGTGTTCACATAGCCCAAAGTCTCAAGGCTGCTGTAAGCCATCAAATTTTCTTTTCTCCATTTCAAACACAGGTATTCTTAATATAGTGTTAAAATACTCCCTCTTGTTAATATCTTCACCATTTGATATGTTGGTAGCACAGCTTTGCTGTAAAATTAATTTACAGAGAAGAAGAAACATCTTTTTATTAGGAGACAGCTCTTTTAGTAGCCTTTCATTAGGCAGATGGCACAGATTTTCTCTCCTTTTTAAAATGGACATTAGCTGAGCCTCTCTCAGAGAGGATGGCAATTTTTTCCCTTCTCAGAAGTGAGAAAAATAATAAAAACTTATCACTATGAAAAACAACAACAATAGCCACCTGCTAGGGTCATCAGATAAGTTTATTTGAAAGAGATCCTAGATTTTCAACTTTGCTTCCCCCAACAGATGTCTCTGAAATCAGTAGGAATCAGGGATTTCAAAGAACATGGAAGTAGCTGTTTAGCTCAGCAGATGAACAGGAGATGGAAAAGAAAAGGGGGAGGCAGTCTCAGATCCAAGTCTGTTGCTCTACCTATAAAACAAAGACTTACATTTACCATCACAAATGATTTTGATGTAATTCTTGGTGAAACAATATAAAATCATACAGAACATATCTTCATTTTTCTAAAGACCAGTCAGAAAGATTTAGTTAAAATTTCTGACTCTCCCTGTAATTCATTTCTAATCACAAGCTACCCATACCTAGGAAATTGGAAAATTGGTTAAAAATGGTGAAATATTCCTGAAAGGTGTATGTGGATATTTCTCTTTTTTCTTCCTGCCTAGTTATACTATTTATAGATGAACACATCTACAATACATGGTATCCTCTAAGAGTGATTGGATGTTTTTATCCTCCAATCTGGAAACATGTGAGAGTAAAGTCACTGATTAAACATTGCATAAGAATACATCATGGCATGGACTTACATTTGGGGCTCAATAAGAGCTCTCAAGCAAATTTCAGGAAATTCTTCAAACACAAGGCACCCTTACATTTGAATCCTTATGAAAGTAATGAAATGTAGTTGCTTGATCAAAAATTTAATACCTAATTTTAACAGTACTGGATTACTTAAGATGGGCAGTAGCACTTGGTTCTCATAAAGTAAGAAAAATTTAAGAAAGTAAGGGAAGAAAAAAAATTTTAAGTTGAAATCCTGAAGGGAGACTCTGCCATGTAGACTTAGGCATTAGGGAAGACTTTCCACATCTGAAATTCCAGCCATTTTCCCAGTTACAAGAATGTTACATGCACATCTTAGTAATTCAGTTCACTAGAGTTTTTCTGTTTCTCTTCCCTCTACTTCTAAAATAAACTACTTTTAAAAGCTTGATGTTGCAAGCATGGGAAAAGAAAAAGATGCAAGTGTTGGTAACCTGAAATTGATGATTTTGTTTTGAAGAATTGGCATGTCCAAAGCATGTGCTCTGCCTCATGGCCAGTATGGAAATGTCAGGGGTTTAATTGGCAGTTGTGAAGAGCAGCACCTGCAAACAGCTCAGGGCTTGTTCCTGTGGTCTGGCAACATTCTTATTTTATGCTTTTAATAAAGGCTTACTCACTGGGACAGAAACAACTGACAATGGATGACTGAGGATTGCCCATCAAGCAATGGCGGACAGGTACCATTCACCAGGTCCGTTTAGGAGCGCTCCTCCAGACTTCGTTAACGGGTGCATGGCACCCAAAAGCAGGCCACCTGTGGATGGCTAGTCAGTAGCCTAGGTCAGAACACCTAGGAGAGACTGAGTCTTGTTAACCTGGAAAACCAGAGCACAGGGGATTCACTATGTCTTAGGGGGATTAATTTTTAAATTTTTCTTTTTTTTTTTTTTTTGTCCTGTTTGCCATGTTGCTTCTGTTTTGTTTGGTTTCATATTCAGTATCAGATTGCCTTCCACATTTCTATGATTCTTATTTCAAGTTGTCTTTGCATTTGAAAGATGAGGAAGAAGGATGCTAAAGGAGTTGTATTTCTAATGATGAATTAATAACATTCTGATGTCTAGAGTACTCTTTAAGTTTTGGTGACAGTAATGTTTACTATTTCAATTAAGACGGGCAAAAAAATAAATCCACAATACAGACAAATGGTTAACTTGCCTTTCCACACCTGGACATCTGTCAGCCCACGTGGGCCTCTTGGTGTAGCCAAAAAGCACATCAGCCAATGTGGAATACTGCAAAAAGTGCTGGGGTAGCAAATCTTTCATAGTAAACACTGCTAAATTAAAGTATCCTTGCACTGTTCAATAAAACCTAGTATCTCTGGGCTGGTATATTCTAGCATGAGACTAACCCTTAGATTTAATTTTTCCCCCATTTCTTCTCCCGAAGAACAGTTTTGTCCCAGCTATAATCTTTTGCAATTCACATCTGCCTTGCCTAATTTTTTTCTCCAACTAAGATCTGATTTTCTCAATGCACTTAGAAATCTTTTCAATTTTTAGTGACTGGACCATGGGTTATTTTGTGGCCTATCTTTTGGACGAGGACAGTTCCTACCTGTAGCTTTAGGAAGTGATGAGTCATGTACTAAGTAATTGGGTCTTCCCCTAGAATTTTTTGCTCAGGGACTAGTATTTCTTCTGCAACTACTTATAACTTATTTCTACAGATAGTTGTGTTATAGGCATTTTGTTAGCCAAACTTGAATAAAACAGCCAATTTGTTTATAGCCCTTTCTGATTTTTCCCCCTATTCTCCTGAGGGAAGTAGGGCAGGCATCAGCGTGCCATTTCACAGCTAGAGACTCTGGACCAAGAGAAATGAAGCACCTGGTCCCAAGTTGCACACCTGGTCAAGTTGCACACCTTTAGCTAACACAGAAGACTCTATAAGCACCCAAGACTCCCTCTGGGCATTCCAGGGGGCTTCCCAATGGACTGTTTGGCTAGTAAGAATTGTGGACTGTATGGCACAGGTCACCTGCTTATTGTGGTCCTTAATTAATGTAAAACCATTGTCAGAGAATGGCTGCTCTGTAAAGTTGTAATTCAACCAAAACCATTTTTTGAGCACCGGTGAACAAGGATAGAGTCCCAACAGGCTATGCTAGCTACCATTCAGTGCATTACTGCAAAATAACGGAGTTCTGCCTTGCCTTTGAAATTGTTACCTTTGAATACGCATCCATCTAGTTGGCTTTCCAAATCACTTTTTTGTGTGTCTATAAAATCTGCCATCTCTTCTTTTGTTTAACTGCATTCAGTTTTACAGTCTCTCCCAGGAAGAGCAGGCTAATTATCATATTTCAGCAGAGAGAGAGAGGCAGGTGTTAGTGAAAATGTAGGTCCTAGATTTTGCCTGGACAATTCATGCAGTTTAGCTGGATCTTGGTAAAAAATCACCAGACTGGGCAAGCATGATTTCATTGTTACAGGTTTTCCTGGGTTTGTAGGGGATCATGTGACTAATGATATGAACTTTGAGACTGTAAAATGACAAAAATAATTGTAATAATGACTGAAATGGTTGAGTCATGGTCTTGTGTACAAGAACGACTGCTTCATCTGTACGTATGAATGAATCAGACATGGGAGAGCAGCTAATCTGTAAAAGCAGCCAGACTTCTTGGTACTGAACCATGTGCCTACATTTACGAGTTGTGTGACCTTGGGCAAGTCAATTAATCTGTCCTCTTCTGTTTCTTTATCTGAAAATTGAGGTAATACCAGTTTCGATCTGTAACTTTTTGTGAGGAATAAATGAGATAAGGTATTACATCACAGTGCCTGTGGCATAGCTAGGTATACATTCTTATTTTCAGAGAATAATTGTATTGCAAAAGGCTTAGATCTCCAGGACAATAGCAGAGACTGCAAGAACGGGAATTAGAGAAATATCCAGAAGCAAATTCTCCTCTCACAAAATGCTGGCAATTCAGAATATATCTGAAACAGATACTTGCTTTCCAGGTAAGTGGGTTCCTCCAGTATTGAGATCATCTTAGTTCCCATGAACATGGAATTTACAGTCAAAACATCCAATTACTCTGTAAACATTTTCCTCAGAATGTTCTGAAGTGTTTGTGTGCATCTCTGTGTGTGTTTGTATGGATGTATGGCTGTCTCGTAGGTTTGGAGTTAGCAGGGTAGTGCCACATAAGACCAAACAACTGGATGATTTCCTGAATTTTCCCCATTCCAACTGGTTGTTTTGGCTAGGGCCTGTTCTGGCCTAACTTTGTTGACTGTAATTTCTGGGCTGCCCCCATGAAGCCTCCAGGGGTGTTGCTGACTTTTTCCAGGAGTCTGCCAACTACAGTGGTACATGATGGACCATGCTACTTCCCTATGTCTGGAATAGGGTAGAACGTGCAGTTGGAATCTGAGTATTAGTTGAAAAGTTGTTGTTTCCAGGAATGAGTGATTGAAAACCATTTTGAGATCATCACTAACACCTGCACCTGTGTGCATACCACCCCTCTTTCCATGGTGCACTGGGCTTCTTTGCTAAGGACCAAAGTCATCGTGGCTCATTCCTCCCTCTGACTCTCCAAATTCAACCTATGAAGTTCCCTTTTCCATTAGTTTTTGTATCTATTCTCTCCTCCTTGCCTCCGCTTTTCTAGTTAAGATCTATATTATCTTTTGTTTGGCCTTCAAAATAGCCTTATTGATCCTTGTCTTTCTCCCTTCAAATTCATAATCCAACCTCCAAAATGCCACTAGAATAATCTTTCTTAAAGCCTAAACCTGTCATAGTTCACCACTGCCCAATGAACAAAAGTCAAATTCCTTAGTATTGCAAAAAAGGCTTTCTGTGATTTAGCCCCTGACAGCATGGTCAGCCTCATCCCCCACTCCCTCCCCATGGTGTTCTGCACACATTGAAATTGTTTGATGTTCTCCTGTGTACGTGTTCTCTCTCTCTCTCTCTCTCTCTCTCTCTCTCTCTTTCTCTTATTTCACTCTTCCACATTCTTCTAAATATTATTGCCTGTGTACAAATCATCTTTCCCTATGACCCTAGTATGCTACTATTTATATCTTAGGATCCTGCGTATGTTTATCTTGACTTCCTTGACTTCTCTGGAAAAAGGAAAAATATAGACAGTCCTTCCTCTGGGCCATTTTTGTACACACACAAATGAGATTTTATATGCATAATACTGGAAGGCATTTCTTTGTTCTGTAGCTGTTTCCTCTGCTGAACAGTAAGTCCTTGAAAGCGGGGCCACTGCATCCATCTTTCAATTTCCAATCATTGTCATGGCCTTTAGGACAAGGTGTGTTGTGAACAGAGTTCTGAGTGGTTGCATAGTCATTCAAGGATTCACTGAAACAACTATATGCGATCAATAAAATCATATGGGAATAGGAGTTCCAGCTTGGGCAAATGAAGCACTTATTAAGAAGCATGCTTTACACTGACGTCTTCATCTGATGCCCCTGACAATGCCACCCCGAGCAGTGTTTGCTAACCATCCCCCTAAATTCTCTAACTCATCAAACGCTTATTATATGGCCAGAATCTTAGCCAATTAATTAGTGTTTGCATTTGAAAACTTTAAAATTAATGTTGATAGTGACAAAAGTATATAGAATTATAAGCTTTGAGCTTTTAAGTCTTAAGTAGCTCAGTTCTCAAGGTTGGAAGATTGCCATGGTCGTATCCTTTTACAACATTGTTCTCTGTCAAAGGGACTTTTCCTCTAGTTTTAGGGGGAGGGAGAACATCCAAAACAAGGATAAGGAAAGAATATCTAAACGAATCAAGGAGTGAACTTGGAGGACTGAAGACCAAGCCTGTGTCGTTGCCCCTCAGGGTGGGTATTGTTCTTATTGCTGCAGTGGGGACCAGTGGGGGCTGTGCCTGCCACTTCCAACCCCTCAAGGCTTTTACAGCAGAAATTTCCTCACAATTTTCATTAAGAACTATTATATCAAGAGGACCATCATTCAGCTCTTACAGATTGCTCTGGTGTATAATGTTTTTCAATTTGAGAGTAAATGTTTCTTCAATCATTTTTTTTAGAGGGAGAAAGTAGTTATTTTGAATGCATGTAAAATGCAAATATAGTGACTATGGATGTTTGGAGCGCTTACACATACCAAGTCCAAAGCAGCTTTGATTTAAAAATTGAAAATTGGCAAGTGATCAATCAACACTGGCCTCTAATTGCTCTTACTGTCTTGACAAAATAAAAATGCTATTTTAATAGCAGAGACATTTTACTTTGAAAAGTGGTTATGGAGCTTGCACAATAACGACAGGGATGTTTTCTTCTGAATACATAATCCACATGCTTAGCTACATCACATCTTTAGGACTGCATGTCTGGAATTGACATGAGGCATTTTAATATTAAAAATGTTTTCCAAAGTGCCTAAACACATACTTGTGCATTATGATTATTGCATGGCATTAGATGGAAAACACACAAACTTTAGAAAAACACGTTGACTCTGTAATGGCCACACAATGTAATATAATGGAAACCAGGAAAGGCGAGGACTTGTGTCATTTCATAGGCAAGAAAAAAAAACCTTTGACAATTTAGTCATGTTAAAACTAGGAGACAATACTGACATGAGAAAACACCCTCGACATTATGGCAACAGAGTCCTTCTTAATCACAGCAGGTCTAGACAGCTCCCACAGCTGTGTCTGCTCTCTCACAGAGCAATGTGTGGCCCTAGCTGGAGGGTGGCATGAGCTCAGAAGGGAATGTCAGCGCAGGGTCTTAATTAATTTCCGTCTGCCAGGGTGTCTGTATCACAATGTGGTTTTGCATTTGCTGGGAGGCAGCTTAGTGGGAGAGCCTGAGGTGGGAGAGCCCAACACCTCGCACTGCACTCACTAAACCTCAGGGCAAAGCCCTCACCCTACTCAGAGCACGGGCGGGCTGTCCCCTCCTGGCTGAACCACCCGTGGAGGCTATGTCTTCCCTTTGGGCCAGATTTCAGCCTCATGACCCCCCTTTCTGATCCAGAAGTGCCTCTGCGCTTGCTTAGCGAGGGGTGCTTGGCCGCGTTCTTCATTGTGGTGTGCTTTCTTGCACAGAACACAGGGTCTGAGACTGCGAGGCTATGTTCTCTCTGCTGGTTCTCAGTGTTCTTCAACTATCAGGGACAAATAAAGCATCAGCCCTGCTCCCCAAGCCCTGTGGGAACAGAAGCGACAGACATAAGATGGTTCTAAATGTAGGGATCAAAATGCCTAAAAAGAACCCTGCCTGTAAGATTCATAGGACATAACCCATCAAGTGGGGTGCAGCTCTTCCCCTGTGCAGTTGTGCCACATTATTTATGGAAAACAATGAAGCTAGATCTGATCTAGTTTCTCCTTCAAAGACGATAAAATCTCTTCTGAACTCCCATAATATTGATGATCTGTCTGTACCACTGCTTCCTAATATAACTGACAGGAGCCCGGCCTTGTGATGGATGGCCTGGTGGTGACAGTGGCAGGCAGGACCCAGTATTGAACCTTGTTATCAGCTAAATGGGTGCTTATTTTGCTGAAAGCTTGGATTATCAATGTCAGAGCCAGCCTCTCAGAATCACCCTGGGCTTTAGGGTAGGGAAGGTAAAAAATGACCCTTGGGTAGTAAGTTGTTTAAGGCAGGAATACAACTTACTAAGCTCTAATGGCAGGAACATTTGGTCAGAGGCAACATTTTACTATACATCCATCGAGCACCTAAACAAACTTGTCTTCAAACTGGTTGACAAAATGGATATTCAGAATAAAGCGTCCCACCCTTTCAAATGCAGCTCTCTGGCCTGGGAGTCTGGTAAACTGGGCTCTTGTTCCAACTTTGAACATCTAAAGAGCTTCCAACCCTTGATATCTCCTCGTGAAGCTGTGGCAGTATCATTTGCACTGTTGCATCTGAAAGACTAATGAAGCAAAGGGTTTTGAAGTCATGACTACAAGTGACATCACCAGTGTAGCAAGATGATGTCAACTCTGTTCTAACCCAAGCCACACTGTGATTCTGATTATCATTCTCTGTTAGGCTTTCTTTCATTGTTCTGAGATATTTGAGAGAATATATCTTGTATATTTAGGAGCCGAACACTTAAAATTCTCTTTAGGCAAATGTTTCTTTCACCTGGTGCACCATTTGCAAATGAAATTTGGGGCCAATTTTTTTCTCCCTGGATCCATAGGGGTTTGTCCCGAAATCCCCATCACACACAGATGCAAACCATGGTCTGAGAGATTCATAACTTACCGAAATGCATCATGCTCACCATCATTGTCCTCATCATCATTAACCTTATTTCTTCTTCATTCTTTTCCCTCTAAACTTAATTTAGTAGGCCATACTGACCTGGGTTAGGAATTTTTCAAATATAAATGTTCTAAATGTTACTTGGCAAAACAAAGTCAGGGTAAGTAATTTTTCCAAAGCTCTCTTCAGACATGCCTTATAAGGAAGGTTTTCTTTCTGGGGGGATTCGAACTCTCATTAATCTATTTTTCCTTTCAACAGTAAAATGAAAAATGGAATGAGATTATCAAAATGGATAGTCTGGTATGGACCTGATAACATGCTTTTGAAAATTTACATTTGACATCAGTTAAGCTCCCTGGGCCAGCACATCTCAGGTCTGCTCCATAGGGCTTGGACTTCACTCCCAGCTTGGACACAAATATGCTTTATTGGTTTCAAATGGCTCTCAAGCCAGTTGGAAGGATGAACAAATTCCTAGTGCAGTAAGTATTAAGTCATCTGCAGAACTATAAATATCCTCTTACCCTATTTTATTCAGCATTTATACAAAGACATTTTTGTGCATCTTATGCATTTTCCTTAACCTGGGAATGTATGTATTTTAAATTTTTATTCTTTTTTCTATTTTCATACATGGTACAAATGGTATGTAGTATAAAGTGAGCAATTTAGATATTTAAAATATGATGTATCTTCTTTTGTGCTCTTTGACACACGTAATTATAGAGTCCAACTACATCTTATGTTGAATTTTTAACACTCTTAAGGGTGTGAAAAGTCCTGTGTTTCTAGTAATCACAAGAACCATGACAGTTAAAACACCCTACTACTAAAAATAATTGTCTCAAAGCAATATTTCAGAATTTTTAGTGTTTACAGGAAAACAACAAGCTCACAACAACCTACCTTATGATCCTGGTTGTGACTGTGCTTCTAATTGAATGTGGGATGAGCAGAAGTGACTGAATCCACACTATGGCAGAGGTGGTCAAGATGTGGATGTCATCCCTGTGTCTCACTCAGCTGATTAAACCTGTCTTGATACCCATAAGACTCGTCACCCTACTGTCTCAGAATCAGGTTTGTCAAGTAAATCATGAGATACACCGCCCCCTCCTGATGTTCTTTAATAAGAGTGGAATCCAGTACTGCTTAATCCATAAGCCATTGAGAGAGGGTCCATACCAAGCTAAGAGCTTAGTCTTTATGAAGACTAAAGCTGGTGACAAGTTGGTGATATTTCTCACACAATAATGTGCAAAGAGGGTAGAGAAAAGTAACCAGAGAACCTGCCACAAGGCAGATTTCTAGGCTCCAAAGTTGCTGATTCAATGGGTCCTGGAAAAGACCGGGCACTGCCCCTTTACAAACAGGCTGCTGGGTGATTCTGATAACCTTATGAGAGGCCTGGACTCTGAGAGGCAGTGGAGAAGATCCTTCCACGGATCCTTAGGTGAAAGACTGTGCCCTGAATTTGCATCGCTGTGTTTGTGCTCCAGGATCTCAATTCTTCATACATCCCACAATTCCAAGACCCACAAGGATATTCGAACACATTTTCCTTGTTGCATGGTAAAGTTCTTAAGTCTGGAGAGAAGTGACATGTTTTAACTCATGAAGTACAAAGGGGTAAAGCCAACTGAAGCATCTGGGTCTCTATACAGCACAAAGATATCTGTCTCCCTTTGCCAGATCTTTCTGCACTAAACCCTCCTGTTGAAGGCACTCACTAAATAAATGAATGAAGTGAAGGAGGCGGCGGGTGGCAGCTCTCAGCCCCTTTTCATTCCCTGCTGTTCAGTTGCTCTCTGGAAAAACTCCCACTCACCATCTCCTCACCATTTGGTGTCTCCTGCTTCAGCAGGGCTGCCTGAGAACTTGGACATGCTATTTACTCTTCTTTTTTAATATAATTTATTTTATTATCATTAATCTACAATTACATGTGCAATATTACGGTTATTAAACTACCCCTTCATCAGGTCCCCCCCACCAACCCCATTACAGTCACTGTCCATCAGCGTAGTGAGATGCTATAGAATCACTACTTGTCTTCTCTGAGTTGTACAGCCCTCCCCGTGCCCCCCAACATTACATCTACTACTCATAAGGCCCCTTTTTCCCTCTTATCCCTCCCTTCCCACCCATCTTCCCCAGTCCCTTTCCCTTTGGTAACTATCAGTCCGTTCTTGGGCTCTGTGAGTCTGCTGCTGTTTTGTTCCTTCAGTATTTTTTCTTTGTTCTTATACTCCACATACGAGTGAATTCATTTGATAGTTGTCTTTTTCGGCTTGGCTTATTTCACTGAGCATAATACCCTCTAGCTCCATCCATGTTGTTGCAAATGGTAGGATTTGTTTTCTTCTTATGGCTGAATAATGTTCCATTGTGTATATGTACCACTTCTTCTTGATCCATTCATCTACTGATGGACACTTAGGTTGCTTCCATTTCTTGGCTATTGTAAATAGTGCTGCAAAAAACATAGGGGTGCATCTGTCCTTTTCAAATTGGGCTGCTGCATTCTTAGGGTAAATTCCTAGGAGTGGAATTCCTGGGTCAAATGGTATTTCTATTTTGAGTTTTTTGAGGAACCTCCATACTGCTTTCCACATTGGTTGAACTAATTTGCAGTCCCACCAGCAGTGTAGGAGGGTTCCCTTTTCTCCACATCCTCGCCAACATTTGTTGTTGTTTGTGTTTTGGATGTTGGTCATCCTCACTGGTGTGAGGTGATATCTCATTGTGGTTTTAATCTGCATTTCTCTGATGATTAGCGATGTGGAGCATCTTTTCATGTGCCTGTTGGCCATCTGAATTTCTTCTTTAGAGAAGTGTCTATTCATGTCCTCTGCCCATTTCTTAATTGGATTATTTGCTTTTTGTTTGTTAAGGTGCATGAGTTCTTTATATATTTTGGATGTCAACCCTTTATCAGATACGTTTTTTATGAATATATTCTCCCATACTGTAGGATGTCTTTTTGTTCTACTGATGGTGTCCTTTGCTGTACAGAAGCTTTTCAGCTTGATATAGTCCCACTTGTTCATTTTTGCTTTTGTTTCCCTTGCCCGGGGAGATATGTTCATGAAGAAGTTGCTCATGTTTATGTCCAAGAGATTTTTGCCTATGTTTTTTTCTAAGAGTTTTATGGTTTCATGACTTACATTCAGGTCTTTGATCCACCTTGAGTTTACCTTTGTGTATGGGGCTAGACAGTAGTCCAGTTTCATTCTCTTACATGTATGTAGCTGTCCAGTTTTTCCAACACCAGCTGCTGAAGAGGCTGTCATCTCCCCATTGTATATCCAAGGCACTTTTATCAAATATTAATTGACTGTATATGTTTGGGTTAATGTTTGGATTTTCTATTCTGTTCCACTGGTCTGTGGGTCTGTTTTTGTGCCAATACCAAATTGTCTTGATTACTGTGGCTTTGTAGTAGAGCTTGAAGTCAGGGAGCGTAATTCCCCCTGTTTTATTCCTCCTTCTCAGGATTGCTTTGGCTATTCGGGGTCTTTTGTGGTTCCATATGAACTTTAGAATTATTTGTTCCAGTTCATTGAAGAAAGCTGTTGGTAGTTTGATAGGGATTGCATTGAATCTGTAGATTGCTTTAGGTAGTATAGCCATTTTGACAATATTGATTCTTCCTAGCCAAGAGCATGGGATGCATTTCCATTTGTTAGTGCCCTCTTTAATTTCTCTTAGGAGTGTCTTGTAGTTTTCAGAGTACAGGTCCTTCACTTCCTTCGTTAGGTTTATTCCTAGGTATTTTATTCTTATTGATGTAATTGTGAATGGAATTGTTTTTCTGATTTCTCTTTCTCTTAGTTCATCATTAGTGTATAGGAAAGCAACAGATTTCTGTGTGTTAATTTTGTATCCTGCAACTTTGCTGAATTCAGATATTAGTTCTAGCAGTTTTGGAATGGAGTCTTTAGGGTTTTTTATGTAAAGTGTCATGTCATCTGCAAATAGTGACAATTTGACTTCTTTACCAATCTGGATGCCTTGTATGTCTTTGTTTTGTCTGATTGCTGTGGCTAGGACCTCCAGTACTATGTTGAATAACAGTGGAGAGAGTGGGCATCCCTGTCTTGTTCCCGATCTTAGATGAAAAGCTTTCAGCGTCTTGCCGTTAAGTATGATGTTAGCTGTGGGTTTGTCATATACAGCCTTTATGATGTTGAGGTACTTGCCGTCTATACCCATTTTGTTGAGAGTTTTAATCAGGAATGGATGCTGAATTTTGTCAAATGCTTTTTCAGCATCTATGGAGATGATCATGTGGTTTTTGTTCTTCTTTTTGTTGATGTGGTGGATGATGTTGATGGATTTTCGAATGTTGTACCATACTTGCATCCCTGGGATGAATCCCACTTGATCATGGTGTATGATACTCTTGATGTATTTTTGAATTCGGTTTGCTAATATTTTGTTGAGTATTTTTGCATCTACGTTCATCAGGGATATTGGTCTGTAATTTTCTTTTTTGGTGAGGTCTTTGCCATGTTTTAGTATTAGAGTGATGCTGGCTTCATAGAATGTGTTTGGAAGTATTCCCTCCTCTTCTATTTTTTGGAAAACTTTAAGGAGAATGGGTGTTATTTCTTCTCTATATGTCTGGTAGAATTCAGAGGTGAATCCATCAGGCCCAGGGGTTTTGTTCTTGGGTAGTTTTTTGATTACCAGTTCGATTTCGTCACTGGTGATTGGTCTGTTTAGTTTTTCTGTTTCTTGCTTGGTCAGTCTTGGAAGGTTGTATTTTTCTAAGAAGTTGTCCATTTCTTCTATGTTTTCCAGCTTGTTAGCATATAGATTCTCATAATATTCTCTTATGATTCTTTGTATTTCTGTGGGGTCTGTCGTGATTTTTCCTTTCTCATTTCTAATTGTGTTTATGTGTGTAGATTCTCTTTTTCTCTTAATGAGTCTGGCTAGGGGTTTATCTACTTTATTTATTTTTTCAAAGAACCAGCTCTTGGTTTCATTGATTTTTTCTATTGTTTTATTCTTCTCAATTTTATTTATTTCTCCTATAATCTTTATTATGTCCCTCCTTCTGGTGACTTTGGGCCTCATTTGTTCTTCTTTTTCCAATTTTAGTAGTTGTGTCTTTAGACTATTCATTTGGGAATGTTCTTCCTTCTTTAAATAGGCCTGGATTGCAATATACTTTCCTCTTAGAACTGCCTTTGCTGCGTCCCACAGAAATTGTGGCTTTGTGTTGTTGTTGTCATTAGTCTCCATATATTCTTTGATTTCTGTTTTGACTTGGTCGTTAACCCATTGATTAATTAGGAGAGTGTTGTTAAGTCTCCATGTATTTGTGAGCCTTTTTGATTTCTTTCTAAAATTTATTTCTAGTTTTATACCTTGGTGATCTGAGAAGTTGGTTGGTAGGATTTCAATATTTTTGAAATTACTGAGGTTCTTTTTGTGGCCTAGTATGTGGTCTATTCTGGAAAATGTTCCATGTGCACTTGAGAAGAATGTGTATCCTGTTGCTTTTGGGTGCAGAGTTCTGTAGATGTCTGTTAGGTCCATCTGTTCTAGTGTGTTGTTCAGTGCCTCTGTGTCTTTACTTATTTTCTGTCTGGTTGATCTGTCCTCTTGAGTGAGTGGTGTGTTGAAGTCTCCTAAAATGAATGCACTGCTGTCTATTTCCTCCTTTAATTCTGTTAGTATTTGTCTCACATATGCTGGCGCTCCTGTGTTGGGTGCATATATATTTATAATGGTTTTGTCTTCTTGTTGGACTGACCCCTTTATCATTATGTAATGTCCTTCTTTATCTTTTGCTACTGTCTTCATTTTGAAGTCTATTTTGTCTGATAGAAGTACTGCAACACGTGCTTTTTTCTCTTTGTTGTTTGCATGAAATATCTTTTTCCATCCCTTCACTTTTAGTCTGTGTATATCTTTGGATTTGAGGTGAGTTTCTTGTAGGCAGCATATAGATGGGTCTTGCTTTTTTATCCATTCTTTTACTCTGTGTCTTTTGATTGGTGCATTCAGTCCATTTACATTTAGGGTGATTGTTGATAGATATGTACTTATTGCCATTGCTGGCTTTAGATTCGTGGTTACCAAGGGTTCTAGGGTTGCTTCTTTACTATCTAACAATCTAACTTAACTTTCTTGTTAAGTTATTGTAAACACAGTCGGATGTTTCTTTATTTCTCTCCCTTCTTATTCCTCCTCCTCCATTCTTTCTATAATAGGTGTTTTATTCTTTGCCTTTAGTTAGTATTTGGATGGTCTGCTTTCTTTGCTATGATTTTATTTTCTCTGGTGACATCTTTTTAGCCTTAGGTGTGCTTCCCTCTAGAGCTGTCCATTTAAGATATCCTGTAGTGGTGGTTTATGAGAGGCAAACTCTCTCAACTTTCGTTTGTCTGGAAATTGTTTCATCCCTCCATCATATTTAAATGATAATCGTGCTGGATACAATATTCTTGGTTCGAGGCCCTTCTGTTTCATAACGTTAAATGTATCATGCCATTCTCTTCTGGCCTGTAAGGTTTCTGTTGAGAAGTCTGATGATAGTCTGATGGGTTTTCCTTTGTAGGTGATCTTTTTTCTCTCTCTAGCTGCCTTTAATACCCTGTCTTTATCTTTGATCTTTGCCATCTTAATTATTATGTGTCTTGGTGTTGTCTTCCTTGGGTCCCTTGTGTTGGGAGATCTATGAACTTCGGTGGACTGCGAGACTATTTCCTTCCCCATCGAGGGAAAGTTTTCAGCAATTATTTCTTCAAAGACACTTTCTATCCCTTTTTCTCTCTCTTCTTCCTCTGGTACTCCTATAATGCGAATATTGTTCCGTTTGGATTGGTCACACAGTTCTCTTAATATTCTTTCATTCCTAGAAATCCTTTTATCTCTCTCTGCCTCAGCTGCTCTGTACTCCTGTTCTCTGATTTCTATTCCATTAACAGTCTCTTGCATCTCATCCATTCTGCTGTTAAGCCCATCGGTCGCTTGTCTGATTTCTGCATTGTCTTTCCTCAGTTCCCTCACTTCCTCCCTCAGCTCTTGCACATTTCTCTGTAGGTCCATCAGCATGGTTATGACTTTTATTTTGAATTCTTTTTCAGGAAGACTGTGCATTTCCAACCCTTCAGACTCCCTCTCTGGGGTTGTCTGGTTGATTTTGGTCTGAACCATATTCCTCTGTCTTTTCATGGCTATAGAAGTGGTTGCTGGTGGGTGCCACGTATGTCAGCTGGGCTCTTTAAGACTTTAAAAAGAGAAGAAAAAAAAGAAAAGAAAAAAAAGAAGAAAGAAAGACAGAAAATAAAAAACCAAAACAAAACAAAAAACAAAACAAACAAAAAAAACCGCCCACCGGACGTAGATTCTGTGGGAATGCTCTAGGTGGCGCTATTGCCCCACTATTCCACAGCTGTGGCTGTGCCGCTCCGCAGGGCCCTTTATCGCTCTGGCAGGGGTGGGAACGAATAGGAGGCTGTTGATCTCAGTGAGAAGTGTAAGTATGGCTATGCTTCCTCAGTCGCCAGCTAAGGCGTCTGAAACTCCCCAGGACTCCCAGCCTGCTGGGCTGAGTGTGCTGGGGCGATCCGGCTCCTCGGCTGGGCTCCTGTCTTTTTAAGACCGCTGAAGAAATTGCGCGCTTTTTTTTTCTTTCCCGGGAGCTGGCTGCAAGCACCCTGGCACCTTCCCCGCTCAGATCCTGCCCCTCTGTCTCCCCAATCTCCGCTGCACTACGCAATGTGGGTCAGCGCTCCCCGCGCAGGTCACCGGGGCTGGCTGCTTCGCGGGGGGTACTTCCACTCCCTCCCGGCTCTGAATCCTCTCCTCCCGCCGGTGCGCTGGGGTGGGGGAGTGCTCGGGTCCCGCCGGGTCGCAGCTCTGTATCTTACCCGCCTCTTGGGGTGCCGAGTCCTCTCGGGTGTAGCTGCACGCTGTGCACTTTCCTGTGTATTCTTGTCTCTCTTTTAGGAATAGATGTATTTGCTGTGTTTTCGTAGATAAATATAGTGTTGGGAGGAGATTTCTGCCTCCCTGCTCACACCGCCATTTTCCCGGAAGTCCCATTCTATTTACTCTTAAAGTCAAACTGTGGCGCTAAGAGCCCCTAATGTGGCAACACTGCATCAACAAAGAGAAAATAACAAGTACCTGAAGGCGTTTGTTCACAGCAGCTGCCACATCAGGTGGGGCCTCTCACAACTTCTACCTTTCACATTCTGTAAACACAACCACACGGCCTCCCCACAACACCACCCAACAGATCCCCGCAGTCAATCAACTGCTTGGGCGGGCAAAGCAGATTCAGGGACGGGGTTGTGTGGAGGTGGGGGTGGGATGATTTATTTTTGTCCATTTGGGAGCTTTAGGGAAAGGATCCTGGGATATTTTTCTGTAAGTGGTAGACATCCTGCTGTATTAATGCCTAAACTCTGTTTTGCCGACCCAGGATGTTAATAAAAGCAACTCAGAAATGGTGTTCCAGGGTGTGGCTGAGAATAAACGTCTTAAAAATGTTTGTCTAGTCTAAAAAGCAATTCCAGGACTCCCATTACAGGAAGACGAGAAGACGAAACTATGACGTATTCCACCGGCTGACATGCCCGTAGCTCTTTATAAATCTTCATCGTTTACCCAAGTGAAGAAGAAACTCTTCATTTCCCCTATTCTGGTCAGTACTTCTTAAGTAAGATTACATCAAACACTTAGCAATGAATTGGTTAATTAGGAAATTTGGTAACTATTCATTCAGTTTCATGAAATATCCATTATTCAAAATAACAATAGAATTCTCAAATCTCCATTCCATTTCTTGCTTGACATAGCTGTGCAAAAGAATGTAAAGAGTAAGGATGCGTGTGTGTGTGTGTGTGTGTGTGTGTGTGCGCAGAAGGCTGAACCAAGAAAAGATTTGCCCAAGGTCACATAATAGTTCCCTGCCATTTCCTTTATTGTGTGCCCTCAAATCCTCTTTTGTAGTAAGCAAAGGAAGGGAAATGACGCTAGCTTCCAAATTTCATTATAAAAGCTTCCATTTAAAACAAAATGTATTGCATATTATAATTGCAACCAGAACCAGTGAAGGCAGTGGTTTTCAACCTTGGGGGAACTCTGGGGCTGTTCTTAAATGCAGCTGACTTCAGTGAACCCCTGGCCTGCCAACCAGTTTGTGGACTATGGGGCACTTTCAAAAAATAGTTACACTGTCCAAAACACATTTATTGTCTATCATTTATTTTTTTGGTTAACAAAAATGAAAGTAATTTTCTTAACCAAAAAAAATTATGGTAATAGTTCTGTGTTATAATAGTTTAATGTTCTCTTTTAATTATAGTCCAAGTTTGAGTTTGTATTCACAAAACTGAAAAAAACAAAAACACACTGTTAATTAAAACCTGGGTTTTTTTTTTCCTCCCAAACAATAAGCTGTTGAATTCAACTGTTACTTTTTTTATGTTGTTTCAAATCAGCTTGTGAATGTCAACACAGCTTCTGTCCCTCCTTGATAGGTGCAAAGGAGTTCAAGGAATTCCACTCTCACAATGAGGATAAACATTTACTGAATGCTCAGCTTGTGCTAAGCGCTGGGCCTAGCACTTTACAACATTCATTTATGTAATCCCGCCTGCAGAGGCACAAATTATGATTGCCTTTTACAAGTGAAAAATAAGGCTTAGAAAGGTCAAAAAGTTGCCCAAGTTCAGCCTGGTTGGGCAGTGGAGGAAGCACCACCTCCGGGGCGCATGGCTTTCTCTCCGTGTTTCTATGCACATGGGCAACACTCTCACTTCCATTCACATTGAGGTTGCAAGTCTCCAAATATTCTCCCCTCCCCACAAGTTTAATAAAGGACACTTGGTTAATACTATTCAAAGTATGGAATTCTCCATTAAAATTCTCAAGTTAAATTCAAAACCTATTTTAACCACACCCTTGATTTGTATTCTCGGAGGAAAGAATTCAATCAAGAGACAGTCTTAAGGAGCAGGAACTTGATAGAAAAAACAAAAGTACGCTCTGGGGAAGGTTGGAGAGTGGGCTGTCTGGAAGCCAGAAGCAGCCCCACTATGGGGTTAGGCTGGCTTTTAAAATGGTGGAAAGTCTGTCCTCTAACATCATTCAGTTGACATGTTGATTGACATTTTCAGGTTATTTCACCTTCTTCCTGGTGCACAGGCACTTACCCACAAGTACCCAAGAGAAACCCACGGGGAGGGGGGAGGGGGGTGTGTAAAACAGTAATATAAATTTATTATAATTATGGTATAATGAACTCCAAGGTAGCTCTGGGTCACCTTCTGGGTCTTAGTCTGCCTGCGGCCAACCTTCACTGGTGGCCTGGAAGCCCCACAGGGTTTTTTACACCTTGTTTGGCCCTGATAAAGCAGGAGACTGAGCTATAAACAGGAGGGATTTGGGGCCTGTTCTGCCATCTGGTGACAAGGGGATAAGTGGAGAGGGGGAGAACCTTGTCCAGGACAGGGCTGGACGCTCATGTCTGCCTAGCTACCTGACATTATTACCCGCGTCTTTAAACTTTAATTACTCCCAGGTCTCTGAGCTGCATGGACAGAGCACATAACACACCAAAGAGCAAAGCAGAGGATCAGCAAAGGAAAGAGAAGAGACATTGCAGTCTTCTCCCTTCTTCCGTCTTTTTCTTTTTTGGTAGGCCTTGCGTTATCAAACAGGGCCGAGATCTGTTTCATGGGCAAAGAACAGAAAGCAAGGGAGCCAGGCTGGCATCCTTCTGAAAATGTGGTTTCAAGTCCTGGCGTCGGACATCATCCATACACCTCCAGGCTGATGCTTCTGATACCAGTACGCATATCCAAGACCCATGCTCGAGGAATACTAAGCCCTTCCTTGGCAGTGACACAATGAGCTTATTGGGGCAGACCACTCAGTTTTTAGCTTTTGTGTTAATGCACTTAGGATCTAGGCTTTGGGCCTCTGGGATGGGTGGACTCCCTTCTTTCCATCAACAATTATGCAATTATTGAGCACCAGCAGTCTTGGTGGGAGATAGAACCCAAATCCCCTTTAGGAGTTGCAAATAAGGTATTTCTTCCTATTAGATTCATTACATTTACAATGGCCTACCCGGGACAATGGTGGTTTTCCTAAAATAACTTCCTCTTATGTATGTAGAATTGGAACGTTTTACTAACAATTCCCATGGCCTGTTCCTAGATTTCTTGCAGACTTGCCATACCTAAAGGATTCTTTCTCTAAACAGCTCAGCGACGGAACTAAAAATATATTGTCCATATTTAACAATCTCACATTTTTGCACAGTGCTAAGAGATGCCATCATTTTCCCCCAATTAGAAGAGGTACACCAACCAGAATTCTTCAGTTACTTTTACTTTCGGATACAAGTGAAGGACTAGTTGAAAGGCTTTTTCAAACTGTGCAAAGTAGATGCAAGACTTTCCATCAGAGATGAAGTATTTGATATGATCATGAAAGAAATCTCCAAAATTAAGATATCTTTTTAAATTCCATCCTTGGATATTCAAGATAGGACCAGAGGGGAAAAAAAATATCATGATGGATTTTTTTTAATTTAATGAAGGTAACTGATCTTTAGAGATTTTCCAGTATGCACACAGACTATCAATATATATAAAAAACATTTTATATATGTGTATGTATATATATACATATATGTGTGTGTGGATACATTTTTCAGCTCAAGTAGCAACAGTGACCTCTAGTGTGTCTTTTTAATTTTCTCACTCTACAATTTCAGCTCATTGTTTCTTTAACCTCTAGGGCATTTTTAAGGAAAATTTTCCAGTTCATATTTGGTCTAATTTCTGTATTGACTCTATATGCTGACAACTGATTCTTAAGAGCTCTTCTTTGATCCTGTTAATGTATGATAAAGTAATTGTGCTTTCATTAATTACTGTAATTATAGTACATAAAGCTGTCATTTACATGAATAATCACCCACCTCCCCCCCCCCCAAAAAAAGGACAGCTTTATTTGCAAGATGAATTTAACTTTGGCTGAATACCTCTTTGAGATTTAAACCACCAGCATCCACAAGAAGTCATGTATTGTTTGCAAGAGGGCTCATTTCTCTTTGATGAGACCCTCTAGTTCTTTTTGTGAAAATTAATATAAAAGAACATCAAAAAATCTATTGAATGGACAAAATGTTAATTTTTTTGAGTATTTTGAGTTTTGCCCTCCATGTGTGCTGCTGTCAGGACGGGACCACAGAATGTAATGCCCCTGGCTCTGGCAACTTGTGTCAGCACTTCTACTCCAAGTTCCTCTTTTCAGGAGTTTATAATGTTGCAATAAAATTTATTATGGATTAGGACTTGGCATACATGAGCCTAGGCTAACGTTGTAAAGTAGTTTGAAGGGTTTTTTAATTCTTTTAATTTTTCCCCAAGTAAGTATTTGAATTTGTTGTTCCCTATCTTCTTTTAGAGGGAATTCAAAATAAAAGTCTGGTCAAATGGCCTTGGCTCCCCCTTGGTCTGCATGTCAGAGGCAGTGGAAAAGGGTCCGCTACCGACCCTAGGGTAAACTCTTTTAGGATGACTTGGAAAGGGAAAAAAAAGCAATAAAGGAGTAAATGTTTCCTGTAAATGAAGGAGGCCCTTAGAATTGCATTTGTTGGAAAAACTCCTCTAGGATAGGAAAGGGAGGCATGAAAAGGTATTCAAGATTGTTTTCTATAATTGGGTGATCTTTGGTGCCCCCCAACAGCTGGGCTTGTTGGCAAACAAGAGGCTGCATGTGGAAAACATGCTCCAATCTGTGTAAACTAAGCAAGGCATAAAAATTAGCATCATCCCCAGGTTAAAAACAAAACGAAACATGCAGAACACAGACCCTGGGAGATTCAGGCAGAATGATATGAGTACATGTAAGTAAATCTAGTTTTTTAATGTAACATGTATAAAATACGTAGTATGTACTATATACTTATATTTAATGAATACCTTATCAGTTGGGCCTCCCTTGCTATTGTCTATTTTTTATTGCCTTTGACAGTCTGCGTCTCAGTGATAATTTTGAGACAGCACCTATCCAAAGCAAGAATAAATAGTTGAATCAGAATTGTTCAGTCTCATGGGAGAAAATTAATTAGACCTGTATATAGCTCAATAAAGAATTTCAGAGTTGGAAGGAAATGTGGATCTTTGCTTGACTAACCTCTCTGCTTCACAAGTGAATAGGCCCAAAATGTCAACTTATCCATGGTCACACACAGATTGTTCATGGACACACACAGATTGTTCATGGACAGTATGTGTTCTGACTGGACAGTGCCCAGGCCACGCTGGCCAGTGGTTCTTGGACATTTTTGAGTATCAACCCTACCTTGGGTCACATAGTGAGTTTGTGGCAAACAGCTAAGTCCTGGGTTTCTGTGCCAGTTATCCAAAATAGCTGACTCTAAAATTTATAGCTTGACAGGTCTACAGCAGAATCTTTCTTAATGGCCCCCTTTTAACCATTTTGCCAGATTAGACCCACCAGATTAGCCAGCATTCTCTATTTGCTGCATTAAAACCACTGCAGAAGGAATGCCGATGGCTTCTCACCATGGAACTTAGTGCTCACCGAGAACTAAGCTCATCGTAGCTTGCTTCTGAACCTGCTTATGTCATTGTGCTTTTTAATAGAATCATGTCATTTAATATAATATCACATAATCAGACAAAATATGATTGTAGAAAGGATTACGTCTATGAAAAATTAAACTAAGTGCTTTGGGAAGAGGTGATATAGGTGAATTTTTTTTTTAAGTATGCTGTTGAAATAGGAGTGGGTAAGACAACTGTAAAAGATTAGAAAAAGCTGTAAAAAATGTAGACAAGTTTTTGGCAGTCAAATTGCTTTGCAAATATCATTAAGTTTCCCCAGAGAAACCCCAAAATGGGAAATTGCAGAAATGCACTGTGGGTATGGATTATACAAGAAAGATGCTATGGAACTCGGAAGAGAATCCAGACAGAAAGAAACAGCCTTGCTCTTGAATCAACAAATGTGACGTGAATGTGTGTTAAAATAAATGTTTAAGTGTAACATCGTTTCAGATCACTCCCCACTTGAACTCATGTTGGATCAACTGATTAACAAGTGGTTTTTTCATGTCAATAGGAGAGTTCTTTCACTCCTCTTAAATCTGCCATCTTGGCAGGTTCCCAGACAGGACCTTGTGGGCTTTGATTCTGGGTAAGGATGGGGTTGGAGGAATGAAAGATAGAAGCAATGAAAGGTGGTGGAGCTTTTGAAGAGGAAACTACGATAAACCTGGGTAGATCCCTCACAAATGATGTAGA
The DNA here is from genome assembly GCA_032199065.1 of Smutsia gigantea. Taxonomy (NCBI): domain Eukaryota; kingdom Metazoa; phylum Chordata; class Mammalia; order Pholidota; family Manidae; genus Smutsia; species Smutsia gigantea. Next base: position 395,133 of record JAVSCE010016441.1, on the reverse strand, counting down.
TTTAGAAGGCAGCGGGCAAAGGTTGGTTAATAGATGAAAACATTGGCTAAAAGCAGATTCAAATATGAATGACTCACTCAGAATGACTCACTTGGAGAACAAATGGCATGTGTTGTTCTTAAGGGTAGTTCATATAAACTCATACACAGATTCCTTACAGGCAGTCTATTCCCTCGTACATCTGCCCTCTTTGAGAGTATTTTCGGACAGGAAAACAGAGACATGTCTGGGCAGGTTATTTGCAAGGTTGTTTTATGCCTCCTTTTTTATCTGCCTTTGCAGTTGCAGGATTGTTCTCTGCGTCAGATTTGCCAGAATCTGATTCTCCCAAGCCATTAACTCGGAGAGGTCTCTCCCATTAGCCTCCTTTCGTGTGCTCATAAAAATACTTCTGAGTCCCTGCAATGGAAGCATGTAATGCTAGATATGGTTTTGACTGTCCTACGAAGTCACCACTATAGCTTTTAAAGATGTAATTTGATTGATTGGAGCACAGTTCGTCTGTTGAAACCATTTTGGCTTTAAAAAGCTTGAGTTAGGGATAGAGGGATAGTGTTCAGTTTGCATCTTCTGGTTTATGTCAATTTATGTCAGACCTTAATGTAATCTTTCCTTTTCGTATAAATAATGTGGAAGTTCTCCCTTTTAAAACAATGAAAGAAATGGACTTTTATTTTTAAATCCCAGAAATGAATATCAGGAAGGAGAGCTTTTTTCCTTAATATCATTTTTGAATTCCCAATTTCAGTTTTTCTGTTACTTAAAGGGAATATTTAAGACTTTTTCTGATATATTTTTTATTTTTTTGATATCTGGCATGTTGTTATTTAAATTTTTTTTATTATTTTGAGGCAAGAAGAGGAAAAACATTCAGAAAAAAACAAACAGAAGAAATCCTGATTTTATGATCTCATTAAGCATCACATATCACTGGTAGATTTTTTTAATTTAAATAATAATGTCATTATATCCAAGGGATTTAGACACTAGTACTGTAGTGCCAAATAGACAGGATATTTGCTGCAGTATTGCTTAAAATAATGAAAAATTTGAAATAGCCTGAGTGTGTTAAAAGAAATTGGTTTAATAAAAATGCTGAAAATGCAAGGCAATAGTTAAAAGGATAATGTTATCCATATTCTTTGATATTCGATCTCCATGATTTTTTTGAGTGAAAAAAAAAACAGGTGAGAAAATAAGAAGCAGGGTGTCATACTATTTGCATAAAATTACATACATACCTCTGCATATACACACTTATTCACACATATATGTGATATATATGTATACACACACACATCTATCTAGAGAGAGAGAGAAAAAGAGAGAGATACATTTGAGAGGCTAGACATCAAAATGGTAATAGTATCTGCCTTTGTGTGGCAACATTTAGTTTATTCCTGTTATTATTTTAGCTGCAAGAGAAATGAAAGCTTCTTGGAAAAATGCAAAGGATACCAGTTGGAGTACACTTGGAACATATTGGGGTAACACTGTGGTTGGTGGACCCAGCATTCATTTCCAATCTCCATCTCCTTTAGCACCTCCCACTACTGAGGCTGGCAAGGAAAAGGCTTTCCCAGCTTCCCTTGTAACATAGTTCTGGTGAGAAGGCAAAAGCAAAAATGTGTCGGGGCCCAGGGGAATCTAAGAAAAGCCTGACTTTGATGTCCGGCGACTCAGCAGCCAGCACAGGCATGAGGGAGAGTCAGCATCGTCGCAGAGCTGCCAGTCCTGGCGGCGAGCCTAGAAATCAAGGCCAGCAGCGGTCGGCTCTGGCCTTCTCGGGAGGAAAAACTAGCCTCCCTTTGTTTTCAGTTGGTCAGCTATTCAAGTCTTTGCAGCGGAAATCATTCCTAAATGGTAAAAAATAATGAAATCACCTTTCAATCCCTCCACCCGTCCAACTGCCCAGAATTTACCATCCATGGAAGCATTTTCAACCCTGCCTCAATCTCTCTGTGTATATGTACACATACACACATGTGTGTATATGTATAAATATATTACATGGGTATGTATAGTTATAGACCTTGTTTTCTAAAACTGGAAATATGTTTTATATTTAAACTGTTCTATAACTTGTTTTTATTTTAAATAAAAAGTAATAATACTTTTTATTTATCTTTTTTGTTGGCTCATATAGCTCTACCATATTCTTTTTTAACTGTGTTATTAATATATAACTCCCACATCATACAATTCACCCTTTTAAAGGAGACAACTCAGTGCTTTTTGGTATATACAGAATTGTGCAACCACCATGCCAATGGGTTTGGAAACATTTTTATCACCCTCCCACCTTCAAGAAAACCCTATAACCATTAGCAGTCACTTCCCATTTCCCCACCTCCCTGCAGCTCTAGGCAACCACTGTCTTATGCTTTAGTTTTCTGTAGTTGGACTTAACATAATTTAATCATTTCTTTACTGATAGCTAGGTCATTTGCAGTTTTTCACCATTACAAATAATACTGTGATTAATATCCTTATGAACAACCTCCTTCACACTTTATTACATTGTTTAGCCTTTCTAGCTGCCTGTATACCATCTTTAAAATCAGAGGAAGGAATCTATCTTTGCTAGGAAATGCAGGTCATAGCCTACAGAGAGGCTTTTAATGGACAGGAACCAAATTAAACTCCATACCAAAAAGGTACATTTTCTGACACAGGCTACATGAGCCCATTTTAGTTCAGTCACACTGATTCCTAATTTCTGGCCTTCAGAACTGTAAGATAATAAATTTATGTTGTTTTAAGTACCAAGTTTGTGGTTGTTACAGCAGCCACGGGAAACGAATACAATTGCATATATGTGATACATGAATGCATTATATGGAAACGTTTGGGATGCACTGGCTTATTATGCCACCCATCTCAGGGGAAATATTTGCATATTTTACAAAGAACTTTTGGAAACTCAGTGCCTTAACTCAAAAGTGTAACCTTATTGGGAGGATTCCAAGGCCATGTCAGGTGAGGGGAAAGACATTCTGAGTAGGAGCAGGAGGCTAATTTGGTGCCATTACGGTCATGACCTTAGGGACATTGCCTTTCCATCCAAGGCACCAGTGGATTCTGAGGGGTTTGGGGGGGTCCATCTTAATCATATGACCTTAAACAGGTCATCTGAAGTTTTCCGTCTCAAATATTCATCTTTAAAATGAAGAAACTAATTCTTACTTCAAAAGTAGGATTTGAATATTAAAGGAGATAATATATGTGAATGCATTATGTAAATTGTAGCACGTTATGAATTCAGCAGCATTATTATTATTTTCTGCACAAGAGACCTTGAAGGTTTCAGGCTGAGGAGACAAATGCCATCCCGGCTTGGATGCCTGCCCCCCTCACTGGCTTTTTATGCAGATGAAACAAGGTTAAAGAAATTGCTGCCATCCATGAGGGCAGATCAGGTAACAAGTATTGTGTGGAGTAACTCACTTCTTCCTTAGTACAACTCTTGGAGGTAGGTATTGTCACCCTCATTTTACTGAAGAATGATTATATTTCAGAGGTTTACACAGTCCTGACACATAGTAGTTACTCAATAAATGGTAGCTGATACTAAATCTGGTCCAATCCCCTGGGCCCTGCAATTTCTGTCTCCGTTTTACATTAGGCCATTTTACATTGCTCACAGCAAATTTAAAAGGACTCTGATTTGAATCAAACGATAATCTCTCTGTAGAACTCATTTAAAACAATAAGTAACTGCTTTGACTAAATTGCTAACCAGGCACAAGCTTCCCCTGCTAGCTACCGACTTCCTGAGGTGGGTAAATGAACAGAAGCAAGGATCTCGGTATTGCAGTTGTTTGATCTTCCATGAAGGTTCTGGAGAAGGAAAGTATGCCTGCCCCAGCCTCCAGCAGCATTCCTCAAGCTCCCCTTTCTTTAAGCCGGGAGAGGAAGGGCCCCAGGCTGGTGCTCCCATCACCCACTTTGTAAGTTAATTATCATCTCAGCTGGCTTGCTGTCCTCAGCTTTCCTGCAGAGCCTCTCTAGACAGCGTCTTGGAGCTGCATTGATTATCCCAGTAATCCCTCTTATTATTCATCTTCAAAATACCCACTTAGTGGAAGTAAAACTCCAACCTCTTGTCATGTCAAGTGACCTGTGTATAGGAGAGAGGCTTGGATTTCCTGGTCTGTGAGTAAGAATGCTCCGTGATTTGGTGCTCGGTGATTCTGAGGAGAACATTCTGGCACAGTGGGTGGTTTTTTAGAGGCAGAACACTGAAGGGGACATTAGTGCCATGCACTGTCAATTTATAAGGAAAAATACCCCACACTGATGCATTTCAAGAGAAATACATTAACTATATCCTTAGCAGAGACCCTAAGAAAGAGTTCACATTCTAAAACCAGGGGGATGCTAGATGCTTGTTGATTTGTGAGCGGTGAGAGGGGGTGAGAGAGAGAGAGAAAGTGAAGGCAAATGAAGATGTACAGGCAAAGGCATATGATATCAGGGAAAGAACAGCAATATTCAAAGATAATGGTACCCCAGGGATTAGAGATCATGCACAAGAGGTCTGTGTAGGGAGACATTGGGTATGACCAGGTAAATCCTGGCATTCTTTATGAAGGTTGTGGCATTTAAGTGTTACCTTTGAAAGATGGGGAGGGTATTTAGCTGACACTACAGAGAGCACATAATCAGTGAAGAGAACCTTGCATTTGAAAGCAAGAGTGCATATAGGAAAATACAAGGCCTCCTAAGGGTTTTTCAATTTTATGATTCAGGGATTAATATACCAATCATTATGTATGGGTAATTATTAATTTAATTCAGGGCTAGGCATGCAGACCAGAACTTGCCCATGGGAAAGGCTTTAAAAATTCCTGTGTAGAGACACATGTGCATCAGGGATTCATTAAATGAAAAGGAAATTGTTTATGAGATTAAACCCAAATTTAAAGGTGGAGCCACTTGGCACAAACCCCACATGGGCATATACAAAGCGAAGTATATAATTCAGGCTCCAACCCTGTCCCCAGACCACTCCAGCATGCAGGAGCCCCGTGGTAATAAAAGCACAGACCCTAGAACTACAGAGGAGCTTTAGGCAATATTGTCAAAGAGAGTTTCCTGCTGTGGAGACCAAGGACCAGAAAGTGTTTGTCCAAATACCTACTGTTTATAGGTAGCAAAACATAGATTATACCCAGAGTTCTTGGCTTCAGGCAGCAACCCATCTGTGTCCTCATCAGTCACCGCCTCCTGCTTGTACTAAGTGAAGATTTGAGCCCATTTCACTGTATCTAAGAAGAAATATCCTCACCTGGTCTGTTTCACCAATAGGTAGATGCCCAAGAGGGTTAGGAAGTGAGGTCTTTGTCTTGTCGAAAAACTCTCTCCTCCTGATCTGACCCAGGATTCTAGCCATTCCCATAGTTATTCTTAAAAACTCTGGAGAAATATTGTGTAAATGTTATCCTTCCATATACCTCTGGAATTATTAAAGTAATTATTGAGTATTAGCTCCTTAGAATGGCTGAGCCCATCAGATATTTACATAGCGGTAGCTAGCTAATAAACACAGAAGTGGATCTGAAATATTTTAACAGCAAATATAAATATTTTTAACCTTTGAAAAATTATTATGACACCCTAATCTAATAACATTTATTTATTATAAAGTCCATCAGTTAGATCAATGGAGTTGCTTCAAAAATTTTTTAATTAGGGGTTGGCAAAGACAGCTGGGCTTTCAAGAAGGTGTAACATTTAAATTAGGTGTCTGTATACTCCCCGTGGTGTCACTGTATATGCAGTTCTAGAAGACTCAGATTAAAAACCAGTACTCAGACTGGTCTCTCCTAATTGGCGGAAACAACCAAAGGGTGTTCCTGTGATTGCTGGCGGGGGAGAAGACACGTGCAAAGCTTCAACTATTGATAGTTCATGTTTTAAAATTTCTGTTTTTGCATCTATTTTATATGTAACTTATTTATGTATGTAACTTAAAAATAAATGAATATTTAGGTATTGAGAGATCGCTCAACAATTTTTATTGTGAGGGTGCATAGAGAGAATTTGAGGCTTTGTCCAGGGAAGAAGAGAACTGGACCCAGTATGTATAAGCCCACTTTTATTTTACAGAAATGGAATTTTATCACTGATTCAAGTTAACAGGGACATCTTATGGGGCAGTGCCATACCAAAAGGTTAAGCATAGAGATTGGAGTTGGCAGCATCAGTTTCTACCCAAGGGTGATCAGCAGGCCCAGTGGGCCTGGGACTGTCCCAGTTTAGCACTGAAAGCATCCTGTCCTAGGTCACCACATTTCCCAGCTGGTCACCATTCCCATCCAGCTCTACTACTACTTGGTAACCCTGAGACTGGAGACAAATTACCTACCTTGGAGGCCTGTTTCCTCATCTATGGAATGGAGATAACAGGAGTACCTATTGTACAGTTCTTTTGAGCATTGAGTGAGATAACCCTCACTGAGGGATTCAAGAAAGCAAGGAGAGGCCACGTAGGCACTGATGGACATAGGTTGCTGTATTGCTTGGTGCCCTGAGCAGCTTTGCCAGCTTCTGTTCAATCTTCTGGGGCCTCAGGACCTCAAACCTTCCCCTGATTCTCAGCATCTGTTGGTTAGTTGAGACTGATTGCCTTTGTGCCCTGAATTTTCACATCACCTTGTATTTATGGGAGAGGAACACCTCTCCAAAGTGCATCTCACCTTCGGGAAGGCCCCTTTCACTGCACTGCCCTGCTGCATCCTTGGGAGAGAGCAGAAAGGAGACTGTCAACTGCAAACCCCTCCCGGCCTCACCAGTCTCCGATGGTGACAGACATGCTTTTCATGATCATCAGAAGCCAGGAGAACAGGGCTTCTCTTTCTCTTTTTCTCTCTCTCTTTAGAAAGATGAAGGAAAAATCATTCAATTCAGAGATTAGGACTAGCGTAGAAGCAAATTATCCATTGGTATGTCCATGGTACAGTAGAAAGGGCAAGAAGTTATTTTTTTCATTTACCTACTCTGTATCCCAGCTGTGAATTGGAATTCTGCTGCACCCCATGTGAGAGCTGTGTGACTTTTGAACAACTTAAAACTTTCTAAGATTTTGTTTCCTCATTCGTAACATGGAAAAAAGGGTGCCACCTCCATAATGTTATTGGGAAAATTATATAAATTGTGTGATACAAGTAAAGCACTTAGCACCGGGCCTTCAAGTGTCTTTGTTTTGTTTCTGTTTTTTAAGAAAAGTAAAATACAAATACAGGAAATTCTAAGACCTTCTTGATAGAGCACTGAGTCAACAGGATCAAAACTTGTCTTTTCTATGTAACATATAAGAAAGCCTACAAACCACCTTCTGAAATATGCGTTAAAAATTGAACTGAAGACGAAGAACACACTCATGTACATCTCATTTCATTTACTAAAGGGACCCCTGGAAAGGAGACTGTGCAGAATATGGGTGGGAAAGAGGCAGAACAAATCCCAAGAGGCATGTGCCTGTGTTCTGGTGTTCCTGGAGGCTGGAACAAAAACTGAGGTGTCATGTACTGGAGAAGATTGTAAAATGCTCTCTCCAAATGCCGTCTGCAGTCTGCAGTAGGGCCACGGGAAATGACAAGGCGGGAACAGGCAGGAAGTTCCGAGTATAAAGATTTCATGTATGGGGAGCCAAGTGTGATCAGAGTCCAGCCTTCTCAGCACCTTAAACCACTGGGTTGAGGAGAAAAAGCAGCTAGTAGAGACTGTTCAGCCAGCTGTTGAAGGCTTTCTCACTCCCCTTGAATTTTGTGCCACTTTGGAAACGAGAAAACACTGGAATATGCATGCTGACCTGGAGGCTACAACACATCCTCCCAAAGATTGACAGAAGACGCAAAAGCACTGAAAAAAGGGCTCAGTGAAACTTTAGGAGTTTACAGTCATGTGGGCTGCATTGAAATGTAGCTTAGGCATTTTAGGGACCGAGGATTTTAAGGAAGATAGTACAGGTCAAAAACTCATTGTTTAGGTCTACGTAGTAAGTGAATGTATGACATGCATGTAGATGGAATCAAGAGGCAAGGAAATACCAGGTAACAAAACAGGAATGTGAAGATTGACTGATGTGACAGTTCCTACAGTGAAGAGCAAATTGCCACTTTCCCTTTCGGTGGTGCTACGCAAAATACAAACAAGTAATCCTTAAAACTGTAAAACATGGGACTCCTTCCCTCTTGTCTCTGAGGTGGAGTATATAATGGGGTGGGGTAAGGATGAGTGTAGAAAACAATGGAATGAAAAAAGGTGAGGGGAAGGAGGTGGAGAAGAAGGGAGGAAAGAAGTGAACGTGGCAAGAATAGGGATTTCAGGTTTATGGTTTTGGACTTTTTAGTATACAAACTAGACAGTGTTTTTAGCTTCCATTAGTGTCTCAGGGCAATACATTAAATAGTCTTAATTCTGGAATACCTGAAATACTTTGCACAGGGAGCAAACGTCAAATATTTTGGATCGATGTACAGATAAACTGGCTGACATGGGTGGCAAATACCACATGAAACCTGGACAGGCTGAGTGTGTCTAATATCTGCCTGATTTACAGGGCTTAAGCACTTCCTTTAAGTGTTCTCCATGCAACTGTGGATGCATGGGTCAGAGATAAAAACTCCCAATTAATTTTAAGGATGAGACAACTCAAGCCCTTTGATTACTTAATGTTGTATGTCCTTGATGTCCCACCAGCTTTTTCCAACATACCATGCTCCAACAGTTTGGCTCAATTTATATATTAACAGTAAAATAAAATAGCCCTTCTTTTAAAGTAAACATCCTCATGCGGGTGACTGAAGTGTATGTAGCGCAAGATAAGGATTTGGTTAATTGTGCTGACGAATCTCAGACGCAAAGGACAGTATACTTCAGATTCCTTTCAGCTCTGCTAGAACATAAACAGTTCCTTGTTCATAAAATACTTTACAATCAGAGTTTCCCTTTCATGACTCACTCATTAATGGATATTCAGTTGCAGTAGAAAATTAAATAGAAAATAAGGTCAGTAATGACCTAGCCCTTTCCTCTTGAGATTTCTATCCAAATATGCAAAGACATGTTCCTGTCACAGAAGCATTCAGCCACTTTTCCATCTGTCAACAGATTTGACCAGACTTAATATACAGTAGGACAATTTAAAAATCAACCTTAAAGTTGAAATTTAAGAAATTAATAAGTAAATAAAGATGGTATAGACAGTGACACAAAAGTGTAAATATTCAAGTGTTCCATCTGCCTTGTGGAGACAATATTAAATCTTTGGGGTAAAAAACTTTAAACATTCCATTGTTATTAACCAACACAATCTTGAACTACCTGAGCAATAGGTAATAGCTTGGACTTAGGGTAAAATGCCAACTCCTTAGGCGGACATTCAAGGTGACCATGACCTTGCCCTATGCCTGCCTCTACCATAAACAATCCTGCAACCTGCAGGTATCACCTGCTCCAGGCAATCTGGTTTACGTAGAGCTCACATTTCTCCGGGCACACTTGGAACATCCTTCCTCTGCTCACCTGCTCAGGTGATTACTCACTTAACATGCCCTTCTGTTTCCTTCTCTGCCTTCAAAAGTTGGCTCCTTCAGAGCCAGTACCAGTTTCACATCCCACAACTTCCCTGACCCACTCAACATAAAGTTAGTTTTCCTTCCCTACAAGCTAGTGAATTTCTCATCAGTATATTCATTTGGAAAAGAAGACAAGAAGGAAACATTTACTTTCTTACCACGTCTTCCTAAATATCCTTCTATGTGTAGCTATGCCTTATCTCGTCAACCCTGCTTCTAAGAGGTTCAGGATTAAGAAGCAAGCTCCTCACTGGACTCAAGCCAGTTGACTAGCTGTGTCTACACACAACAGCAGGATGAGTCTAAGAGATGTTCATGCAAGATCTAGAGAATGGACTCTGCCTTGGACTCATGCTCCAGCCTTATCAGGAAATACTCAAATCTGGCAGTCCATAAGACTGTAACTCACCAGCCAACCAGCATGATAAATTAGACAGAAATTATGAAGGAATAGACCCTGAAACTCTCCTTCTACTAAACAAGCAAATACAGACTTTATAATTCTCTAAGAGTTTTTTTTAAAGACCAATAAAGATCTTCTTGGGAGGACATAAAATCCGCTGTGGTTTCTAAACTTACAGTTTATTGTAAACCACCTATTAGAATTGTACAGATACGTTTGCTGTCTCATACCGCACTCAGCATTTCAAACCAAAGCTGTGATTGCAATTACTAGCTGGTGTTTGTAAAAGCAGAAAATAATACTAATCGTAGTTTTGCTTTGGGCATTTCTTTGAAAGATCCAAGAGATTGCTTGCCATATGCCATTCTAATCCAGATCACTTTGGTTTATTGGCGTTTTGTTTGTTTTCTAAATTCATGGGTTTGTTTCAGTGGATTAACAAGAAAAGAGATTTTAAAATAAGCCAGGACCAGACTGGATAGCAAGAGGTTTTATGAACACATGCAAGCCTTGTCTCATCACTTGCTTCCTTTTCCAACCCAGCATTTCCTCCATTCCTCTGCCTCCGTGCACTTCCTTTAGTTTCTTTATTCTGCAAGGGCACTTGACACTCATCACTTTCCAAGTTAGGAGACATGGTCTTGGCCACAAAGGTCTCAATATATCATCAGGTCATTCTTCTGTCCTGGTTTCAGCTTTTCGTAATGGTACACTTTACCAGGCAGCTTTTTCATACATCATTAAACAGCAGCTATAACGCTTGTGCCCCCTTTCTGATTTACCGTAGATAGTAATGTTTAAGATCACATTAAACACCACACATGCTCTTGGCCACTTGAGCAACCTTGTGGTAATGAATAGTCAATAGTTCCTCTAAATTAAGGCCCCACAGAGTTTGAACCATAAGTCTGGTGTTTCAGAGGAGGTACAGTGATAATGCCAGATAATGGATTTGCTAGCAAATCTGAGTTTGAGGTCTCCTTTTCTTTCTGCTGGTGACTTCGAGTCTCAGCTGTAAGAACTGTCTAAAAAGCCAGTTATGCAGTGATAAAATTGTCAACCATAGATCTGGAACCATTTCAATCAGCATTTATCGAGGTTGTCATCTAGGAGAGAAATCGAGAAGTTGCAAACACATGGACATTGCCTTCAAGGGGTTTGAAAGCAATTGCAGAGAAGAGAAAACCATACAGGAACACGGATAACGCCACCTACCTGAAGCAGATGTTTGTAGTTGCATACTAGAGAAACCACACCAGGCTCACACCTCTCTCTTAGTACCAACTTACTATGTTGAAATCATCTGGGGTATAGCTATTGCCCTGTTAGACTGGAAGATGCCATTGGGCAGGGGTTGTTTTATGCATCTTTGTATCCTTTGTGCGTGGAACAGTATCTGAAACACTTTGGAAACTGAAAAGTGTGTGTTGAACTAATCCAGTCATAGTGACAGGTAGAATGGAAGAGAGAAAAGTTTGGAGGGTCTGAGGTAGGAAGGCTTGAAAAGCACAAAGATCCATCCAGGAAGCACTTGTAAATACAAAGAAACTCGTATTTTCTTTTTATGTTTCTTGTTGACAAAGCACATCACCTAATTGAAAGCAGAGAGGACACCCGAAGATAAGCAACTGTAACGCTGAATGTGAGGGAACCAGCTGCAGGTGCATGTCCTTGCATCCTGGCTTCTCCATTGAAATGATGCTCATGTAAACTCAACTCTACTCATAAAAGCATTTCCTTATCTCTTACATCAGGCTTCCCCATCCCCCTACCCTAGGCTTCTGGAACCCTGGAAAGAGGCAGTGTCTGCACATAGCAAATAGGCATTTGCATACCTAAGCAGTTCTGCCAGAATTATTTGGATAGATGGGGTTATGCTTGAAATCTCCAGATGATACCTATCAAGTTTTAGCTTTCTCTTTATGTATTATTGGTTCTGCTGAAGTGAAAGTGACTGAAGATGGAAATTTTAAGAGCTTCAGAAGGTTCTGGGGAAAGGGAGATTTTCCCCAAAGACCCATGAGTCTATCAAATAAGCCTCAAACCCTCCCCAACAGGGTTTTGCTAAAGTAGACACCCTCCTGTATTTCCTATAAACTCTCCTAAAAAGCATTCTGAATGCAAAAATTGGGGATCTACAGGCAAGTAAAATTTCCCTGAAGTCTCAGGTTTTATTTTTTAATGAATTTTGCATTTTACTGCACATTATAGCCACATGAATTCTGATATGTGCTTGTTTGATCATATGGAAATAGATGCTCCTATGATGTCCTATACTTGCCTCACTTTGAGAACAGAATTCTGAAAACAAAAATTTCTTTCCCATAACATTTAGTTACTAAAGACCTATGGCTTTCTTTCCTGAGGCTAGATAGCCTATAACAATGCCCAACAACTACGGACATTTATAAGCTTTACATTTCTGCTTTCTCAATTGAATTACTGCAATTTCTTCATGAATACAGCTAATATTTACTGAGCATCTACTAGATGCCAAGTCCTGAGCTGGGCCTCTGTTAGGTGAAGGAGTAAATCACAGTGTGGAAAACAGTCATGGCTTGTCTGTCTCCCTCAGGCTCCAGACAGAGAATACCTGGACTAAAGCTCTACTGTGCCACCCCAGTCCTCTCAAGAGGTGACTGGGGGAGCTACCCAGCCTTGGCGGTAGAACCCACCCACTCACACTCCTGACTGTGTCCATAAAATGTAAAATGTAGACCTAATTTTCAAAGAATGAGACAGAGTTCATAGGGTTTTTTTTTAGCATGTAATATGTTCATTCAAGCATAATTTCATTAATTTTCCCAGGTGATTAACTTTATAGAATGCTGATTGGTGGCATATTTTCTTTCCTGGCCCTCCTGGGAATATCTGAAATACAGTTCTTTTATCACAGATGTATAATAAGATGTTTGATTAACAGAAAATGCTGTATAGCAAATGTACCCAGCAGGATTTCATGGAGGAAGGGGTAAGAAATGGTGTCCATATTTGTAACTGTTTCTACCTCAGTGTCTTTGTGGCTCCATAAATATTTATGTATCATGTAGGGCCAACTCCTGGAATTTTTCAGCCTACCTATCTGTAAAACCATTTAATTAACATACTTGAAAAGCCTGGGAGTGTGCTGCTTCATGTTTGAGTTCATGTTTTGCAGTTCCCTTCCATGAGAAATCTAATAAAGGTGGCCTCTGAGGTCCTCCCTATGGCTGGCTGCCCCATCCTCGCCATCTGGGTGCTCACACCTCCACTGGTCCTGTGGACCATCATGTGGTTGTGGAGGGCATGGGTCCTTCTCTCCCAGATAGTCCAGCCCATGATTCCTCTTCAGAAAACTATTCCAGAGCCTATTGAAAGGCTGAAGAGAAACTCACTTTATTTTTTTCAAAAGCTCATCATTTTCTTCTTTTCATTTTCTCCTTTATTTTTTTCCCTCTTGGGAGAGTCACTTTCTGTGTCTCGTGAGTCTTCCAAGAGTCTTGCTGTTTTTTAATCTCCTCATTCTCCTTGTCGTATATTTCTGTATTATGTTCTTTTAATATACTTGCATGATCATTGACAATATTTTTATCACATTCAATTTAATGTAACAAACAATCATGCAGTATATGCAGCATGGTCTGCAGTAGGAAGGGTGGAAGATAGGGTAGAACCTTCTCTCAGGTTGCTGCCTCTTTAGAGGAAAAAACAACCACACATAGTGCCAGCTGAAACCTACCATGCCAGAGGAGTAAAAGTGCCATAAAAGACTTGGAAGCACCAAAATCAAGGGGCTATGTCCATCTGGAAGGATTGCAGATTGTTTCACAAGTTAAAGATTTGCAATATATACAGATCCAATCATTGTGATACAATGTTATATGTCAATCATGTTTCCATTTAAAAAACATTTCAGCTGAACTGGATCAGACTTAGACTAACAAAATAAATGCGTGGTTTAGAATAATGAAAGGGAAGTGGCGGGAAGAGATCTGGGGAAAGAGAACCCAGGATGAATTTTGGAAATAAGTCATCCCTTGGGAATGAAGAATATCTGGGAGCTTTAGTCAAAAATAAACCTGGGAAGTTAAGCACTTGCAAAGCTAAACAAGGGAATTAAGAATCACAGCTCTAGAGAAGTCTTGAGCTGTGCTGTTGAAAGTCCTACTAGCATGGTGCACATTCTGGAAGGCAACTTCACCTGATTAGTCTGCTACAGTATATATATATCCAGCTGACTCAAAGGGACCAGAGATTTCTCCTCTCCTTTTAATCATTTAGCTAGCAGTGGCTGTCAATATACAAAGAGATTCCTACAAACATGAAGGATTCAGTGTAGCAGTAAGATCGGCCAGGGAACTGTGGAGGACTGTAGAGAATGGCCACATTCCTACTAGCAAATGCTCTCCATGTGCACAGAGCTGAAGAAGAATGAGACTACTGTCTGTTTGGTCAGGGTGGCTTCAAAACAGAAATTTTAGGATTCTCAGAATAGTCTTTATTCTTCCTTTATGTCATAACATGTTAGGGATAATCTTTTTTAAAATCCATCTTTCTGCCTAGATTTTTCTGTTTTCCCCTTGGCTTTTTCATTTTCCCCCACCCAAAATCATCTTCTTTTGAACAAAGCAAAACTTGGAAATAGAACCTGGAGAGGATAATGAAGGAAAGCAGCAGGACTTGAAGACAAAAGACGAAAACAGAAGGGATGCTGTAAGCTTCAAGAAAATGTAAACACTTGATGGAGTGGCACGAAGAGGTCCCCTCCAACTAGATGTAGATTCCACTCCAGAAGAATCCGATTGAAACAAGCCTTCTTGGTTTAAAACTGGGTGGGATGCTTTTGAAATGTTGGACCTTCAGATTTCATTTGGCCTTGACAATCATTAGGTCTGGCCTCTGCACATTGTGTTATTTTATTCCCTTGGTTGTCCTAGAAGCAGAGACAGAATCACTTTCAACAAGAATTTTTATTGTTTTCATCACACTCACTTTAGTCAAGCTATCAAAAAATACTTTCTTTTATGAAATTTCTCTTAGAAAACAATGGATTATAAGATACGAGAAAATGACCTCAGGCAAGGAAAAATACTAGTAAAGCTGTAAAAAGAAACCCCAGAAGTTTCTTTGGAATTTTGTGTTCAGTCAAACCTCAGTCACATTCAGTTTTCTCTTCCTCTACCTCCAGGCAGCAAAACTGGGATGGTTCGTTTCTTCCGTCCCATTTATTAACCTGAATGAGAGCAGTCTGTTCCTCCTTCCCTAGGTAACTGTTGCAACAGGGCTGGTTTGACCCCATCTTCTGTAAACAACCCCTAGACAAAAAAACTTAGCCTTTGAGAAGAAACTGGTATGTCTGCCATTTAGAAATTATATAGCAATGCCTCTGTCCCAACTGCTGTCCAAACCACAAGCAAATCTGCTGTGCTCTTTGGGGGGACTGCAGAGTTTGGCAGAAGGCAGCAAAGAGATGGATAGAGAGCCCAAATCGTTGCCTGAACTTTGTCCTCAGTTAGCTCCTCTCGCCGCTTTTTTTTCTCTGGAAAAGGAGCTGGCAGGTGGCAGACTCTGCAGCGACTCAACAGCAGTCCGTATAGCTGTGCATGTTTGGCAAACAAATGTTTAGTTTTGGAATTGGTCTTGGGCCAGCTCGATTGAGAGGTTTGGGGAGAAGAACCCGCTGTTGGTGCTCTAAGGAAGCAACGTGCCTACGTAGACCCATAGCTCAGATCACCCCACGGAGACACACAAATAGTCAGCTCCAGGCCACTCTTGGTGACCTCCGACACGCTAGCCCAGGCCCTGAAGGAGGAAGAGGCCAGAGGAGAAAAGCCTCCCTTCTGGTGAGAAACAGTAGCCGTGAAAAGGAGGGAGTGCGGAACCCCCGAATTCTCCCTCGCTCATTGCCTCCTTCACAGAGAATTGGCCTTGTGGCGTCAGATGGAGTCTGTAGGCATTGCGCCACACCTTCGGGGGATTTCAACTTCTCTAGAACCTCACTTCCCCAGCCCAGCTCGCAGAAGACCTTGTGATCCGGTGGAAGGAACTCTGAGTTAACGTCGGGGCTGCGTGGTGGTGTTCATGCCCCGTTTGGCGCAGGTGCGCGCAGACCATGTGATGTACTGGTGCGTCCGCTGCTCCTTCTATACAATTGTTTTGAGTTGCCCCGCTCCATTCAGATTTCTGAGGGTGGGATCTAATAGCAGGTATAAAAGTGATATGATGTAAAAGTCCACGTGCTTTTTACCTGAGAGGGCCCGTATCTGAGGTGCAGTCAGCTGAGAAAGGTCCAATAGCAATATCACTGCAATTAGCGCAAACAACTTTAGCATTATTCCTGAGGAGGCCAGGAGCGGAAATCCCATATATCTGAAATGTAAACAACTGGAAAGCACAAATAATTAATTGGCATGATGGGGTGCAGTGGTCTGAATGTCTGTATCCCCCAGAGATGATGTTATTAGGAGTGGGGCCTTTGGAAGGTGCTTAAGTCATGAGCATGAAAAGGATTGTGTCCCAAGGGAGGCTCCAGAGAGATTCCCCAGCCCCTTCCAACTGCATGAAGACTCAGCAAGGAGGCGCATTCTCTGAACCAGAAATTGTCAGCCACGATCTTGGGCTTCTCAGCCTCCATAAAGGTGAGAAATAAATTTCTGTAGTTCATAAGCTACTCAGTTTGTGGTATTTTGTGATAGCAGCCAAAAACGGACTAAGACTTGGGAAGAAAGAGGAGACTCTTTCCTCTATTCCTGTTATGAGAGACCTAGTCTGTTAAGTTGCTGTGCAGATCCGCACGTGTCAGGCGGTGGGGGGAGTGAGAGGAGCTGCTTCAGAATTCACCCAGGCTCCTTCCCTTTTACATCTATTTTACAATCTGGTGATAATTGATGCCCCTAATGAAGGCAGAATTTCAACAGAGATCTAAAGTAATTTCTGTGCCATCAAATAATGAATTACTTTTAGAAGAGTGTCAGCATTTGGCATAAATCCAAACGTCAATTGGAATATATTTTGTCACTCCTAGAAATAACCAACATACCTAAACTAACCAGAAAACTCAGTATTTTAGAGGAATGGACATAGATGTTTTCACATAGCTGTAGGAAAATTACAAGGAGCTATCTTGGCATACTTCCATATTATACCACAGATCTGGAAGAAAGTTGAAAAAGTTAATTCAGTAACCAGACAGGGCTACTATCCAAGATATTTGATGACAAAATTTGAGTTTTTAAAACTATCTTTTTTCTTTTTTGTTTTTTACTTTTTAATTCAGATATTCAGTTTAAATAATTGGCCTGTGAATTTCTGCTGGTCTTACTATCATGCCAAGTGTCCTTCAGAATTCTTATTTCAGCAATCTGTCCTCTCCTTACTATTCCGTTTTGCTGGCCCACTGACCATAATAAGAGAACAGTCTAATCCTCCCTAACCAATTGCTGGTTTTGTAGAATGACTAAAATATGATCAGAAGTGAGTACAGATGAGAAGCACCTGTCAATGTTATGGTCCCAGCCTCTTGGTAGACAATCTGTGACTTATCTCCGGCAGTGAACTTCTTAGGACCCCTCATCTGTAGCTTTTGCAAGACGAGTATAGCACAGTGGTTTCAAGCCCCACCAGGCAGTGATGAGCGTGCATTTGAAATTTGGGGTCACAAAATTACACTGAAAGGTCAGTATGTTTGTGGATTGTATCAACTCCCATGTCTTCACATACGTGTTTTGTGGGGCTACACACAAGTAAATTGTTGGGTTGGACTAGTATAGTCTGGGGAATGCAAAAACAAAAAAGGGTTTTCTTTCCTTTTCTTACTTCCTTGGTGAACCTTTATTATCACCTGCTCTCAATTAGCCAGCAGCCCCCTCTCTACTGGTCAGTGTCAGACACTCATGATCTGAAACTATCTTATTCATTGTTTGCTTTTTGCCTGCTTCCTACCATGGTAATGTGAGCTTCCCAACAGGATTTAGTTTCTCACCATTATTTACCATGCCTGCAAATAAGAGACAAACAAATGAAGGTCTACACAAATTTGCTTGAATATGCATAAAATCTCTTTGAGAGCATCATGCACACATGATAACATTAGTTGCTTTGAGTGCCAGGAGGAAGGGAGACTTCAAATGTACACCCTTTTGTACCCCTTGTATTTTGAAGCATGTGATTATATTAACTATTCAAAACCAAGGGAATAAAGTTTTTAAAAATGGAGTGCTCTATTCTTGCAGAGTCTAGACGCTTCTGAAGGGTGCAATTATTTTTCTGTTTTTGTCATCCTACAAGCCTTTATGCTCTTTGGTTGTCTAGGGGAGTCCAAATCATTCTACACACTTACATATTTCACCTCATCATCTTCAAATATTAGTCAAATGTAAAAATATTAAAAGACTCTGACCCCCAAATCAGATTATTCTTTACCATGAGAGAAAAAAAATTGAATGAGCCAATTACACAGGAAGGATGGAATTGCATAATTAAGAACATTCACAATGGTTTTACTGAACAGCATTAAAACGGTCCATTTTCCAATCATTCATTGCTTTTATTGGACACCATCCTGACTTAATAGAATGGTTCTTCTTAACGCTGTTAATTTCTGGAAGGGCTCCAAGGCAAATGTAATCCTGATACTCATGTTCTGGGAATACAAGTTGTGAAATGGTGGAGGTAGAGTGTGTTGGGGAGGTCTTACTGAAGATCAGTTTCACCCTGAAATGTTACAGGACGTTTCATACCTCATCATGACATGGCCAGTTTATCTCAAGGTTTCCTTCCAGCCTGTGGAATGATATTCTGTCATACTGACCAAGATTCCGGCAGCTAACTCCGAGAAAGTAGGGAGAGAAACTAAAACCATACTACAGATCAACTATTTCATACTTATCACTGTCTGTTTCCGCTGCACAAGGGAGTTGTGCATGAGTGACTTTGGCTCATGTAATTACATCAAATAACTATACTTACAACAAGGATAAGAATATTAGCAATACCATTGGATTGAGCAAATATCTTACTTCAAGACAGGTCAAGGTTTTTTAATAGTTATGTTGGGGTCACACTTGCCAGAGACCAGTGTGGTAGGCTGGGTTATAGCTCTTGATGTCACTACTACTTAAATGTCCAAACAGAAATCCAAATGTGACCTCAAAGCCTCCATCTCTTGCCTGCCATCCAGTTCTCTACTGCATCTTGGAATGTTTAAGCATGATCCTAGCTAAAATATGATGGGGTAAAAATATCCAACAAGTTCATGAAAAACTCATCTTTGGAAACCTTAGACTAATAGATGCATGCTAATTAATCTGAAGGAATCAGACTAATTTTTACTGAGTCACATTCAGTTTAACTGCAATATATCTCTGGGTTTCTAACTGTAAACTACACGTACTGCAGACAGTTCTTAACAAAACAAAGTGTTGATTCAGACATTGCTTAATTCAGAATTGTATGTCCTTTCACGTAAGGTAGTAAGTTACCTTTTTTCCCTAGGGGAGGAAGTTTGCTTCCCCAATTAGTAGAGTAAAAATAATTCTAAAAGCAGCATTTAGTCTAAGTGAATAAACTCCTTTCAAATACTTTCAAAACACCCATTTACTTACAGGCAACAAATATGCTTGCTTAGAAGACATTGATAAAGCAGAAAACATCTCACTCTGTTCACTTAAAAGAAGCAGCACTTCACTGCCTTCATTTTTAAAGATTCTATAATTAAAACTTTTCTAAGTTGTTACAACTTAATAAGGTTTTCCCATGTCTTAGATATGTAGTATAGTGGAACATGTACACAACTGTAACAGCTTTCAGCTGAGGTCATTTTCAACCTCCATCTCAAAATCTTCTTCATACCCTGACCACACTGAAATCCAATAACGAAAAGACAAAATACAAAATCTCATGCTTCTCTGAAAACATATCAAAAGATGACATTAAAATAAAAAAGAAAGTATGGTCATTAGATGTTTGTTTACTAGACAAAGCACCTGGTGCCCCAAAATTCTGGATAAAGGACCCTATCTCTAGGCTTGTTACTCAAGACATTTTCCAACCCGAAGAATCCAGGTAACAAACAATAAGAACAGATCCCAGCTGCCCTGGAGCTGTTATGTCTGTGTTGGTGTCTACTAGCAAAGAATCAGTTCTGTGTTTCTGGAAGTATGGCCATGTAGACACAGCCTAGTTTCCTGACCTTGGGAAGGGCCCATAGCAGTGGAATAGCTCCCTGGGACTCCCGAGAGAGCCATTCATTCCTCTGCTTCTCTTTATGTACCCAAGGTTAACAAATCACAGCCAGGAAAATTGACAAGACCGATGGGCACATAAATATTTGTTTATTAAAATGTGCACAGCAGCCATTCCATTTACGTGCACAGGTTAATTAAATTGTAGATGCATGTTCTAAGAATAAGATTGATCTCAAAGTGCTTCATGGCTGTGTCCACATGCCCAAACCACTTTGAAAAACAATCCTTTTGAGTTTAGTCAGTCAATCAATCATTTTATGACCATTTTTTCCCCAGATTTCTTTCAAATTAATCTCCTAACTCTGGCTGTAATTTTGAAACATTTAGAATAATAAAAATTCACTTCAAGAGACTACTAAAATCATTTTTTAACTGGTTAAATCAGACAGTTGTCATAGAATTTCAGATTTGGAAGAGACCCTGAAATTATTGAACCCAATCTCCCATCCTCTATAGAAATCCTCTCTCCCAGATTGTTGAGTTAGTCTCTGTTTGATGGCTTCCAGCTGTGAGGAGCTTACTATCGATCATGAATACTTTTGTAATTAAGTTATTTTACTCATTCCAGCTGTATATTCCTTTTAATTTAGGAGATTCTATTTGTTGGTTGGGTGTCTTCGTTACACTTTGCTCTCATTATTTGTCACTGGTAAAATGATGTCTATAGGTGGAAAATCACATTAAGTGACAGCAGCTTTCTAGCATGCTCCCAGTGGGAGGAATAAGAATAAAAATTTCTTCAGAACACATGCTTTCATGTTCTCTGGGGAAGTCCAAGTCTGAAGTATGTGGCAAAGTGGCGAAAACAAAGAGAAGAAAGTCAAAGGATCAACAAATCCATTATCAATGGGTATTTATTAAACAACTATTAATGTTCACAGAATGTATTAGCTACTCAGTGGAAACTGACTTGGCCTTAGCATTTAGTGATGGGCCTAGAATGGTTCCATGGGATTGTTTGGGGTACTGGAGCTCTGACATGAGTCTTAAAAGATGGTAAAAGTTTGGAGAAATGTAAAGGGAGGAAAATAATATTTTTCTGGAGCCATGTGACTCAAGGGCATGACGAACTGAATATAGAACCTGTGGAGAATAGAGAAGAAACTAACCAGAAGAGGAGTGAGTTGAAAAGCAGAGGGACAAGATGGACTGCCCAGGATTATCAAAAGCTTTGGGTACAGAGATAGCCAAGGTCATTGAGGCTTCCATGAGATGGAGGGAAAATGCCTTTCGTGAGTAAGCATTCTGACGTCACTTGTTTTAGTGATGGGATAAAAAAAATAAGACATGACTCACCCTTCTTGGTAAATTCATGAAACCAAACATAGATGAAAATTGTCTTTACATGCCCATTCTATTCCTTATAAAGAAAAAAAAAGATTCTAAACATGGCCTAGCCAAATAATGCAAAGACTGGAGATTTATGCCAATCAACCTTTCTCTCAAAGAAACAAACTACATATATCACTCATACATTTGTGCTCCCAAAGTAAAATTTTTTGAGTAGCATTTCTAGTTTCAACTTCAATTTCAATGTGAAATAGAGTGTAGTTAGAGGGTTCAGGGAATACAATATCCAGCTGTGAAAAAAAGTATGTTAATTAAAACACTGGGAAACTTGCGTATCGAACTGGTCATTTACTGTGTAACTCAAATTATACATTAATCTGATAGCAGGAACTAACATCTCAAGCTTTTTCCTATTGTATTACAATTTCCAGCCAGGGTCTGATTAGTCATGCTAAGCCACTTTTAATGTGTAAACTAACCTGTTTCAAACCTGTACATGCATGCATGTTACCTGTGTTTTACAATAACTGGGACCACTTCAACAGAAGAATGGAATGCCTACGACACATTCATCAGCTATGACAATTCTTCTATTGTTATCACTCTTTGTCAAATATGACAACTTAAGGGAATTTAGCAAAGCATCAAGATTTATCACCCGATTCCCCTATTCACGGTCACTTGGATATTTTGATTTTCGGTTTGATTCCAGGACATCTTCCTTCATTATGTACCATGGATGAGGCATTTGTGCTATGCCTCCTACACATGAGTTTTTTAGGTTTTAGGCCTTCTCTCTGCCATAAAATATGAACTGTCATGGGCAGTGTACGGTCTATTTATCTCTGAATTACTGCCCCTCCCATTAGCTTTTCCATTAGTTGAGTAGAGGGGGAGATGGCTGCCTTTTTGTCCTCAGGAAACAAATATCTGAAGCTGAAATCCTCTTACCAGGAAGGGCTGAAGCCAAGCAAGGGAACGGTACGGTGGTGGTAATAGTGAGCTGAAGCACTGGAGTTCTGTAGGGGACATGCTAGAGCCTGACCCTCCTTCTTAGCTCACCCATGGCCCTGTGCCAGGACTCATGTCTCCAAATAAACACAGGGCCAGGAGAAGAGGAGCGTGTTGACCAGCCCAAGACCTACTTAGATAAAAACTGCCATTTTATAGCTTCACAAAGAGGAGACATTTTTACATTAGAAAATGTTGGGTAAAGTATAATCAAGGACCCATGTAGGGACTCTGAATACATTCTGCCCCACTGGGAGCTTTAATCAACACGTGTCCCCAATTATTGTTTAAGCTGAATTTTTAACCATTCAACTAACTCTTCCAGGGGTGTTTATATACTGGCTAAAGGAATATTTTGTCCCTATGGTTAATACCTCACCCCAAATTGAAGTAAACCTGGCTATAGAGAGGGCACAGTTTAATGCCGCCTGTCACATTCCCTGGTTGTGTAAGATTTTCAGTTAAAGTCACCCCTCCCTCACTTCCGTTTTGCCCCAGGGAAGGGAGATACATACACATTCAGCCAGACAGGTAAGTGCTTGCCACTTATAAAATCCAATAAATAAATTCTAAATAAATATATCTGCAAATCGAAACCATTTTGAGCTACTTAACTGAGTGCATATCTAGTCCTTTGTACACATATTTGTACAAAGTGTTGCCTGTAATTTTAAAGATGCTTGCCTCCGGGAGGTTTCGTTTTTCCATTGAAGTCCCCTTGATTTACTGTATGCAATATGTTACAGCTTCCTTATTTGCTCCTTTGGGACAGTTACTGACAGTAAATCTCTATTAAAATATTCTTCCATATGGTTGCATGAAAATTTTATTGCAGTGAGCCTGGGGCTGAAGGTCACAGCTGAGTAGCTGCAGTTAAGTATTGCAGTCTATGGACTCGGAGGTACATCTGTTCTGGGAGCTGGAGTAAAATTAGAATTTTACTGTCAATAGCATTTCTCCAGAACTAGTTACATTTGTTTACTGTGGCTGGCTGGGCCTTTTCCTCCACAGTACCTAAAATGCATGTCATCCAGCCTAGCACCCATGCCTGGAAGTTTTAATACAGAATTTGCTGAACCTGAAGGTCATTCGAGAAGTCCCTAATGGATATTTCATTTATGATACATGAAAATTAAATTTATCTCCTCTAATGTGAGTCTCTTGCTCTCTCACATAGGTTTTAGCTATAACTCATTGCTTGTTCTAAATGCTTCTTGGAAAGCAGATCAGCAGATCATACAAACTTAATAAATACTACCAAAGGATGAATTTTAATCTGCATCTCCAAAGTTAATTAGAGAGCACCGAGGCAAAAAGTTTTCATTACTTTGTATCTCTGATTGCAAAGGGTGGGATGGATTGGACCCCATTTGCCTGAGATTGTGGTGCCATTAGTTCAAGTGTTGATAGATAGTACTCGCTCCTGAAAAGATCGGGAAAACCAAGGGACTTTAGAAATCACAGTTTCCTATAGATATGACTACGTCTGTGTTTGGTGGCTCTAAACACCACATTTAATGCTTGGGAGCTAGGGCCAGCCAAATGTCAATATTCAGCTTGTATTTGTTATTAAAACAAAAGAAACACACAGCCATACTTCTAAGCCTATCTTTCTCAGCAATGTGACATCTAGCTTAATTCAAATCCACCCCAGCCCCCCCAGGTCAGACAGAGCACTGTAAGTTACAAGGAGAGATCTAGCTCAAGAAGTTCTAGGTCTATGGCCATGTCTCCATACTGCTCACCAGAATTTCCACACCAGCCTTCGTTCAGTGATTTGGTCAGTAGATTCAGAAATCTGAGTGACTCTGTATCAGATGTCTTCTTTGATGCTGATAATTCCCAGCCCAATTTCTGAGACTCCATTTATTATCTTCTATTACTTCCAGAAGTTTGGGGAAATGTTTCAACAAATTTCTTTTAATGCTTATTTCTAAGCATAAGTTACCCTATCAAATGTTTGGGAGGCAGTAGAGGGGGTTCCAGGGATAAGAAGTAGAATAGGCATTCAAGGACAGTAATTCACTGAGTGCCAACCATGCGCAAGCCCGGGTTCTTCTCAAAGTACTAACTCTCGTAACTCTCACAAGGTCCCTATGAGTTAGGCACAATTATCACCCCCATTTTACAGATGGCAAAACTAAGATACAGAGAGATTAAGTAACTCAGTCATGCTGCTAGTAAATAGAGCTGGACTCAAGACAATGTGGTCCCAGTACCTGTGTTATTAACCATTGTGCTCTCTGTCCCTTGTAAGATAGTGTGGTGGGGAGTCACCATGGAGGTCCCAAACGATTCCCCAGTGGCAAATCAGTAATGAGAAAAATGCACAGAATGTGCTGTTTGATCTCAGGATGTAGTCTTACGTCCATTCCCTCTGTCATTTACGTAGACAAGGATTGTGCTCTTGACACCCAGTAGTGAGTACAGGAGCAAGCGAACCTTTGAAGGTTCTAATAGTATCTTCACAAAATAAACAGTGAAGCAGAGGAGTTCAAACTGATGGATCTGAAGAACTAGGTAGATTGTCTCCCAGTAAGAAATTGTTCTTCATAAAATGAGATATCTTGCAGGAATGCAGGTTACCGCAGACTAAATGTCAACCTTACCCCTCACCACCTCCAGTCTGCACATCCCATCTCCCCTGCAAACACACACACACACTAGCAGGGCAGGAAGGAGACTGGGCCAACAGAAGGGGGAACGCCAACAGGAAAGATGCACTGGAGGAAAGAGAAATCTGAGAGGTAAGTCTAAGTCAGAATTCCTCATGGAGAGCTAGCAGCCAAACATTGGGAAAGATCAAATACAAGGAGTACATCCAGAGCGACCAGAGGCAGGACCAGACTCTGTCGTGGAGCAGAGGGCTCACAGTGGGAACGAGCTGCAAGAAGAACAAGGAGAAAAGGCCTCAGGAGCAACCCTAAGGCATCAGTGCCTCAACTGGGCAACACACCCGACAGGCTTAAAGGATTAGAGATTGACTCTCTTTTCAATAAATGCCTTTTAAAACTTTACTTTGAAACAATTTTAGATGCACCTGGAAGTTGCAAAAAGAGAACAGAGGGCTCCCATGTAACCTTGATCCACTTTCCCCCATGACATCTTAGGTAAATATGATGATCGATACTTGGAAACTGACATTGGCACCAGCTAAGCTGGAGAATTTATGTGCCTGTTACCAGAACAAATGTTCTTTGGAGCACTCTTTCTGTGCCTGACACACACCATGCTAGGGGTTGAGTGGCATCCATGGCCTTATAGAGTTTTCAGTTTATTGACAAATGCTTGCAGGCCAGCCACATACTGTTTTAATTCTGCAATTCTGTCGCTAGTGCCTGGAAATCCTGTTACCTCACTGAATTGCCATGACACAGGAAAAGCACTAATCACATATCTCTGAGCACCTTTCATTTCACTTAAGTACACAAAGACTGAATCTCAGTTCTTTGTGTCTCTAACTTACGATAGTAAAGGATTCCCCGGGAGGTTTTTAGTGGAGGACAGGTAGGAGAAGAAGCTGTGGAGAGTTGGAGAGTTTTCCTTCCTGGCTTCAAAGGGCACAATTGGATCTTTGAACACTGTGAACTTTGGAAATACTATTTAGAGAGCACCAGAGCGTTTCTGTGTATGTTGACAATTTAAATAGGATTCCTCCAAAATGAAATTTTAGCGGTTCTCTTATCAGGAATTATAAATACTTTTCATTTTTGATATTAAAAAGCAGTCACTATTAGAAACAGAGTTCATTCCTGCATTATTCAGTTTTGCCCCATTCTGAGAAAGTTAAAATGTATATTGCTAGGTACATAAAGTCAGGATTTTGACAGTAATATATAAACAAGATTCTTGGTAGGAGGAAGCAATGATTTTTTTTTAATTGGTTTTTTGGTATCATTATGTAATACAATTTTTTTTTCTAGAAGCCATTTCAAATTATATGTAACATAAGAGCTTTAAAAGAATTGTGTAAAATGATTATAGCTAGTCCTGGAGAGTGAAAGTCAGTCTCTCTGTGTGTGTCCACTTTAAATCCTATTATTTAGAAGGAGATGCAGTAATGCTAAGTAAATACATATTTACTAACCATGCACGCCTCTATCCACACATAGGCACCAGCTATGGAAATAACAAAAGGAACAGCAGGAAAACTCCCATTCCTCAGCCTGTGCCTTTTATTTGCTTATTTGAGAAGGGGGAAAAGATCATTTTAAAGTTAAATTGCCTACTAAACCCATCTATCATTTGCAAAAAAGTAATGAGCTGGAGCCGGAAGCGTAAGTCTGCTTTCTTCCCCTTTCTCATGGTCGAGATGTAAGACATAAAAAGCAATTTTTCTTGATGTGTGATCAAACGATGGATTAAGACTTGCAAGGAGTCGGTGATCAATTGTCTGATAATATGTGACAGATCTTGTCAGATTGACAAAAATGTACCCCAGCCCAAAGGGAGAGAAGGCTCTGAGCTGTGAAGGTGCTTTCTTAAGCGATTGCCTGAGAAGCACAGGCCTCTGTGATATTATCTTCTGTATCAACACCAAGAGGATTTTTGCTGTGAAAGCTGCCATCATGGTTTGATGTGTGTAAGTTAATAACTAATTAGATGCATTTCAGTAATCACTTAACTTTAATTGGTTTTGTATCTTATTTTTCAAAGGAGGAAGGTATAGACTTGTCCTAATATTTTACCATAATAATGTTCCACAACACATGAAATGAATTCCCCTCTTCTCTCCCCCACATTCTGACAGGCCAATAAAAATAGTATTAGGTGATTAAATACAGAAAATGTTTTAAAGAATCAGACATAGTGATAAACAGCAAAGAAGTCAAGCAGCTAGCAGGCTCCTTGGTGAATCTGCCACCTGAAAGCTTTCCCTATTGTCCGGGGAGAGCATCCAGCCTTCTCTTAGCGGGCAGGATCCACACTTAGCATTAGTCCCTTTCCAGGGGAGAGAAAAGAAAGGGAACAGTGAAGAGATGCATGGTTTATACCTCTCCCGGCCATTTCAAACTGGCACGTGAATACTCCTTCATCTCTGACTGGCCCCAGTTTAAGGAAACAAGAGAAAAAATACATTTCAAAATCACCTGTACTTATTTTGGGAGCTCAGGAAAAGTATAAATCAGGATTAGATTTTTTTTTTACTGAGCCCCAAGCTTGGGAAGAAAAGCTTTGTTTTTACATAGAACCAGAGAAAGAACTGGAATAGGTTTTAACTTCTTCCCTAATGCAAAGGCAAGGAATTTGACTACTCAGCATTTTCTTTGGGTTTTGCCGTAAAGGAGGACACTGTGTTGAAGTAATTTTTCCTGTATAAACAAGCTGTGTCCTCATCTGAGAGATATTTACATTTGATGCTTTAGATGCAATCCCAGGGAAGCTAAGGCTGAGCCTTAATATGTGTTCAGAGAGAAGATGTAGGGTAGATGGTTACAGGTATGGTCAAAGGGGAGGTAAGTGCTCAAAACCCAACTCTGCTGGTCATGGGGAGCTATAATCTGAAACAGACACATCGCATGGCATCTGAAAAATCTTGTATTCATACATTCATCCATCTTACTGTGTGTGTGTGCTTACTGTGTGCCAGAACCATGCTAGGCCCTGAGGATTCAGGGATGACCAAGGCAGACTCTTGCCTTCATACAACTTGAAGACTAGAGAATATCTAGGTCAGAGATTTCAGGGTTTGTCAAACTGAATCCCACGGAGCTAAGTGGAGCTTTTTAAATGGGTGGGATAATGAGAGAAAGTTAAGCAGAAATGCTCCAGCCCACGTCCATCATCCACCCTCGATTTCATCCAAATGACTTCCACTTTGGTCTTTTTTATACATTGGGATTCCCTATTAGATTCCCTTAAAAAAAAAGGTATTCTTTAAAAGGAAAGTGAGAGACAATCATAATATAAGCTCATCACGGGGATGGAAGTGCAGCATGGAGAATATAGCCAGTGGTTCTGTAACATTTTCCTATGTTGGCAGATAAAATCTACATTAGTTGGAGCAAGGATTTAATAATGGGTGTAACTGCTGAACCACTGAGTTGCATATGTGAAACCAGTATAATATTGTGTATCAACTATACTTCAATAAAAATACATAAATAAGTAAATAAATACTTAGTCATCACAGAGGAGGTGAACTTCTGCCCCACACATACTTACCACAGTGGACAGAGAATGGGCACTAGAGTCTGAAGACTCCAGGGGCTTTCTGACCACCCCAGGCTTTCCTTATCAGTAAATGGTGCGGGGGGGGTGAAGGGGGGACAGAGAAAGAGAACCATAATTCAACTCTTTATTTTATGTAAAGAAAATTAAATTCTTGAGCCTGAGAAGCATTCCATGACATATTTGGTGACAGTCTGGAGAGTCCAGCCGGTCTGCTGTCAGGTTGTCATCACAGGTCACCCAGAGGGTCAGCTGCTGCCTCCCCCCCTGCCGTGTGCTGCTCAGGATGGCAGGAACTTTTCCACCTGTGGAGACACAAAGGCTGGTGGCAGGTGCTGTGTGGCACAGAACTGCAGACAGGATGCCAAGCCGTACCCTTACTGTGCTTACCAGATGGAGCTCAGGACAGCTTGCCAGCTGATTTGTGTGTTTCACCTTAGGTTTTGGGGGTGTAGGAGGACATCTCGCCCCGATCATAAGAAATGCTTGGGAGCCCTTGTGTTCACTCTTGTAGCATTTGCTGGCATTCTGAAGGGAGTATACTCTTATGACCAGGAAAGTCTGTTAATGTTCCTCAGTGTGTCCAAATTTTCCTTGAAGCAGAGTTTGAAACTCCTAGGACTCTGATGAATGGAGCCAACATTACAGTAGCCAAAATTATGGCAAAAATCTAAGTCACTAGACTTGGGAGGAAAGGTCAAGATCTAAGATGAGCAGAACAGGTGCATTAACAGGTATAAATGTTCAGTTATGCAAAACAGTAAGTTCTAGAGCTCTTCTGTACAACATTGTCCCTACAGATAACCATACTACCTTGTACACTTTAAAAATCTGTAAAGATGGTAGATCTCAGGCTAAATGGTCTTACCAAAATAAAAACCTTCAGAAGAATGTAAGGTCATTTTCCTTTCCCTCTGTTGCAGAGGGTGGGCATGAGATGGTTTATGACTGAGAACTTTAGAGCCAGAGAGTGGCAAGTATTTGTTTATCTGGCTTGAGAACAGAAGTCACAATGACCTTTCAGCATTCTCTGCAGGCAACTGTGAGCCTCTATGTCAGCTGAGGCAGCTGGGCCACTGTCCATTCTCTTTGGCAGGTTGGGTGCCAAGGTCCAGCCCCTTTTGTCCATTCCTAACATTAACCATCCTTGTCTTAGCAAACTTGGGAATATGACACCCATTCTTATGTCTACTCCAGAGTCAGAAAGAATAATGTCAAGATACTACTTTAGTGGGAACTTGGAGGAAAGAAGAGGAGGAGCCTGAGATACTGTGAAGCAAGGAGAAAAAAATTAAACTAAGTACAAGAGGCCCTTTACAGAGGGCCTAAGAGGTTGTAACCATTCAATAAACATTTGTTGAATTAATGAGTGAATGAATTCTGACCACGAGATGTCAGTCCGTATCAAAGTATGACTGGAAATGACTGATCTTCAAGCCCTGCATCTCAACATCGTAGAAAATTTCCTTGATGAAGGTGATGATGCAACTATATGTCTAGTGTCAGCTGTATGGACAGAGAGGTAGAGCAATCTGAGATAGGTAGGAATGTAGTTTATATGGAATCCCCTCTACTGCCATCTCTTCCCCTCCTGGGTGTATCACATCAGGGGAACCAGGGTATGTTGGAAAGGAACATTTGAAGAGCTTTCTAAATAAGAAATCATAGAAAAGGATGAATGCTGAGAAGCTGTCTGACTAAAAGAGACTCTTGCCACAATATTTTTATTTGATTTATAGTTAATTTATTACTTGGTTTTTTAAAATTGTGGTATCGTTAATGTACAATCACCTGAACAACATTATGGTTACTACACCCCCTGTTATCAAGTCCTCCACAAATACTCCATTACAGTCACTGTCCATCAGCGTAAGATGCTATAGAATCATTACTTGTCTCCTCTGTAAATACTGCCTTTCCTGTGTCCCCCCCCCCTACATTATGTATGCTAATCATAATCCCCCTTTCCCCCCTTATCCCTCTCTTCCCACCCATCCTCCCCAGTCCCTTTCCCTTTGGTAACTGTTAGTCCATTCTTGGGTTCTGTGAGTCTGCTGCTGTTTTGTTCCTTCAGATTTTACTTTGTTCTTATACTCCACAGATGAATGAAATCATTTGATACTTGTCATTCTCTGCCTGTCTTATTTCACTGAGCATAATACCCTCTAGCTCCATCCATGTGGTGACCAATGGTAGGATTTGTTTTCTTCTTATAGATGAATAATATTCCATTGAGTATATGTACCACATCTTCTTTATCCACTCATCTACTGATGGACACTTAGGTTGCTTCCATTTCTTGGCTATTGTATATAGTGCTGCGATAAACAGGGGTGCATATGTCTTTTTCAAACTGGGTTGCTGCATTCTTAGGGTAAATTCCTGGGAGTGGAATTCCTGGGTCAAATGGTATTTCTATTTTGAGTTTTTTGAGGAACCTCCATACTGCTTTCCACAATGGTTGAACTAATTTACATTCCCACCAGCAGTGTAGGAGGGTTCCTCTTTCTCCACATCCTTGCCAACATTTGTTGTTGTTCGTCTTTTGGATGTTGGCCATCCTAACTGGTGTGAGGTGATATCTCATTGTGGAATTTGCATTTCTCTGATGATTAGCAATGTGGAGCATCTTTTCATGTGCCTGTTGGCCATCGGAATTTTGTTCAGTTCCTCTGCCCATTTTTCAATTGGCTTATTTACTTTTTGTTTGTTGAGGTGCATGAGCTCTTTATATATTTTGGATGTTAACCCCTTATCAGATATGTCATTTATGAATATATTCTCCCATACTGTAGGATGACTTTTTGTTCTACTGATGGTGTCCTTTGCTGTATAGAAGCTTTTCAGTTTGATACAGTCCCACTTGTTCATTTTTGCTTCTGTTTCCCTTGCCCGGGGAGATAGGTTAATGAAGAAGCTGCTCATGTTTATGTCCAAGAGATTTTTGCTTATGTTTTTTTCTAAGAGTTTTATGGTTTCATGACTTAAATGCAGGTCTTTGATCCATTCTGAGTTTACTTTTGTGTATGGGATTAGACAGTAATCCTGTTTCATTCTCATTCATGTAGCTGTCCACTTTTGCCAACACCAGCTGCTGAAGCGGCTGTCATTTCCCCACTGTATATCTGTGGCTCCTTTATCACATGTTAATTGACCACACATGCTTGGGTTTATATCTGGGCTCTCTATTCTGTTTCACTGGTCTATGGGTCTGTTCTTGTGCCAGTACCAAACTGTCTTGATTACTGTGGCTTTGTAGTAGAGCTTGAAGTCATGGAGCGTAATTCCCCCTGCTTTATTCTTCCTTCTCAGGATAGCTTTGGCTATTCAGGGTCTGTTGTCATTCCATATGAATTTCAGAACTATTTTCTCTAGTTCACTGAAGAATGCTTTTGGTATTTTGATAGGGATTGCATTGAATCTGTAGATTGCTATAGGCGGGATGGCCATTTTGACAATATTAATTCTTCCTAGCCAAGAGCATGGGACGAATTTCCATTTATTAGTGTCCTTTTTAATTTCTCTTAAGAGTGCTTGTAGTTTTCAGGGTATAGGTCTTTAACTTCCTTGGTTAGGTTTATTCCTAGATATTTTATTCTTTTTGATGTGATTGTGAATGGAATTGTTTTCCTGATTTGTCTTTCTGCTAGTTCACCGTTAGTGTATAGGAATGCAACAGATTTTTGTGTATTAATTTTGTATCCCATAACTGCTGAATTCAAATATTAGATTTAGTAGTTTTGGAGTGGATTCTTTAGGGTTTTTTATATACAATATCATGTTATCTGCAAACAGGGACAGTTTGACTTCTTCCTTGCCAATCTGGATGCCTTTTATTTCATTGTATTGTCTGATTGCCATGGCAAGGACCTCCAGAACTGTGTTGAATAAAAGAGGGGAGAGCGGGCATCCTTGTCTTGTTCCTGATCTTAAAGGAAAAGCTTTCAGCTTCTTGCTGTTAAGTATTATGTTGGCTGTGGGTTTGTCATATATGGCCTTTATTATGTTGCGGTACTTGCCCTCTATACCCATTTTGTTGAGAGTTTTTATCATGAATGGATTTTGAACTTTGTCGAATGCTTTTTCAGCATCTATGGAGATGATCATGTGGTTTTTGTCCTTTTTCTTGATGTGGTGGATGATGTTGATGGATCTGCGAATGTTGTACCATCCTTGCATCCCTGGGATGAATCCCACTTGAACATGATGGATGAGCTTTTTGATGTATTTTTGAATTCAGTTTGCTAATATTTTGTTTGAGTATTTCTGCATCTATGTTCATCAGGGATATTGGTCTGTAATTTTCTTTTTTTGTGGTGTCTTTGCCTGGTTTTGGTATTAGAGTCATGTTGGTCTCATGGAATGAATTTGGGAGTATTCCCTCCTCTTCTACTTTTTGGAAAACTTCAAAGAGGATGGGTATTTGATCTTCACTAAATGTATGATAATTCAGCAGTGAAACCATCTGGTACAGCAGTTTTGTTCTTGGGTGGTTTTTTGATTACCAATTCAATTTCTTTGCTTGTAATTGGTGTATTCAGATTTTCTGTTTCTTCCTGGGTCAGCCTTATAGGGTTGTATTTTTCTATAAAGTTGTCCATCATTTCTTCTAGGTTATCTAGTTTATTACCATATAATTTTTCATAGTATTCTTTTATAATTCTTCGTATTTCTGTGGTGTCCATAGTGATTTTTCCTTTCTCATTTCTGATTCTGTTTATGTGAGTAGACTCTCTTTCTTTTTTGATAAGTCTGGCTACGGGTTTATCTATTTTGTTTATTTTCTCAAAAAATCAGCTCCTACTTTCATTGATTCTTTCTATTATTTTATTCTTCTCAATTTTATTTATTTCTGCTTTAATCTTTATTATGTCCCTCCCTCTACTGACTTGGGCCTCATTTGTTCTTCCTTGTCTAGTTTCATTAATTGTGAGTTTAGACTGTTCATTGGGGATTGTTCTTCTTTCCGGAGGTAGGCGTGTATTGCAATATATTTCCCTCTTAGCACGGCCTTTGCTGCATCCCACAGATTTTGTGGTGTTGAATTATTGTTGTCATTTGTCTCCATATATTACTTGATCTCTGTTTTTATTTGGTTATTGATCCATTGATTATTTAGGAGCATGTTATTAAGCCTCCATGTGTTTGTGGGCTTTTTCATTTTCTTTGTGTAATTTATTTTTAGTTTCATACCTTTGTGATCTGAGAAGCTGGTCGGTACAATTTCAGTCTTTTTGAATTTACTGAGATTCTTTTTGTGGCCTAGTATATGATCTATTCTTGAAAATGTTCCATGTGCACTTGAGAAGAATGTGTATCCTGTTGCTTTTGGATGGAGTGCCCTGTAAATGTCCGTTAGGTCCATCTGTTCTAATATGTTGTTCAGTGCCTCTGTCTCTTTATTTATTTTCTGTCTGGTTGATCTATCCTTTGGAGTGAGTAGTGTGTTGAAGTCTCCCAAAGTGAATGCATTGCATTCTATTTCCCCCTTTAATTCTGTTAGAATTTATTTCACATATGTAGGTGATCCTGTGTTGGGTGCATAGATATTTATAATAGTTACATAATACTCTTGTTGGACTGACCCTTTTATCATTATGTAATGTCCTTCTTTGTCTCTTGTGACTTTCTTTGTTTTGAAGTCTATTTTGTCTGATACAAGTACTGCAACTCCTGCTTTTTTCTCACTATTACTTGCATGAAATATCTTTTTCATCCCTTTACTTTCAGTCTGTGTATGTCTTTGGGTTTGTAGTGAGTCTCTTGTAGGCAGCATATAGATGGGTCTTGTTTTTTTATCAATTCAGTAACTCTGTGTCTTTTGATTGGTGCATTCAGACCATTTACATTTAGGGTGATTATCAGTAAGTATGTACTTATTGCCATTGCAGGCTTTAGATTCGTGGTTCCCAAAGGTTCAAGGGTAATTCCCTTACTATCTAACAGTCTAATTTAACTCACTTCGTATGCTATTACAAACACAACCTAAAGATTTTTTTTTTCCCTCCTTTTTCTTCCTTCTCCATTCTTTGCATGTTATGAATCGCATTCTGTACTCTTTGTCTATCCCTTGGGTGACATCTATTTAGCCTTAGGAATACTTCCATCTATAGGAGTCCCTCCAAAATGCACTATAGAGGTGGTTTGTGGAAGGAAAATTCTCTCAGCTTTTGCTTATCTGAAAATTGTTTAATCCCTCCTTCAAATTTAAATGATAACCTTGCCGGGTAGAGTATTCTTGGTTCAACGGCCTCTGCTTCATTGCATTAAATATATCATGCCACTCCCTTCTGGCCTGTAAGGTTTCTGTTGAGAAGTCCAATGATAGCCTGATGGGTTTTCCTTTGTATGTGATGTTTTTCTCTCTCTAGCTGCTTTTAAAAGTTTGTCTTTATCCTTGATCTTTGCCATTTTAATTATTGTATGTCTTGATGTTGTCTTCCTTGGGTCCCTTGTTTGTCTTGAGAGACTATCTCCTTCCCCAGACTGGGGAAGTTTTCAGAAATTACTTCCTCAGTGACACTTTCTATCCCTTTTTCTCTCTTTTTCTTCTGGTACCCCTATAATGTGACTATTGTTTCGTTTGGATTGGTCACACAGTTCTTTCAATATTCTTTCATTCTTAGAGATTCTTTTTTCTCTCTGTGCCTCAGATTATTTGTATTCCTCTTCTCTAATTTCTATTCCATTTACCATCTCTTCTACCACATCTAATCTGCTTTTAAATCCCTCCACTGAATGTTTCATTTCAGATATGGAATTTCTTAATGATTGAATCTCCGACTTAAATTTGTTCCTGAGTTCTTGAATATTTTTCTGTACCTCCATTAGCATGTTTATAATTTTTACTTTGAAGTCTCTTTCAGGAAGATTGGTGAGTTCAGTTTCATTTGGCCCTTTTTCTGGGTTTTGTGAGATTTTGGTCTGAACCATGTTCTTTTGACATTTCATATTTCTGTGTGGTGCCCACTAGTGCACAGAAACTCCAGTCTCTGGAGCTGCTCAGCCCCTGGAGTGAGGTTGGGGGTCATAGGGGAACAGAACTGGTGCCTGGGGGTAGGAAAGATCTGTTTCCTTATTCCTGTCTGTAGTGTCTGTCTCCAGTGTCAGAGCCAGTGGGCCAAGCACACACGTGTAAGCCTCTGTGCTTTGCATCTCTAGCTGTTGTAGGCGGGGCCTCCCTCTGGCTGGCCTGATGCCAGCACAGTGACTGCCTGTTTACAAATCAGTGCCAGAAGGCTAGGAGCAAGGTGCAGCAGGCTGCGTGTCACAGTGGGGGGCCTCGGAGCTGGGTAGGAAGCCAGGGGGATGGAGTACCTGAAGCTCCTCAAAGTTCCCAACCAGCTGGGCAGAGCGCACCCAGACAACCTTGTCCAGCTCTCCCTTCTCCCATGCAGAAAGCTCTGTGCAAGCCCCGCCCCTTTATCAGCCCTCTCGCTGCTAGGAATTCTCTCAGACCGCCCACCCTGCCTCTGACACAGAGCGGCGGGATGTGGATTCCCCCCCTCCACAAACGGCCGGAATGTCTGTCTCCCAAGCACTCCATCCTTCTGAGCTCCCAACATACAGAGCACCACACAATATAGGCTTTTGCTCACAAAGCAGATCTCCAAGGCTGGGCACTCAGCAGTCCCAGGCTTCCACCCCCTCCCGCTCAGTTTCTCTTCCTCCTGCTGGTGAGCTGGGGTCTGGGAGGGCCTGGCTCCCACCAGATTACGGCTTTCGTACATTACCCCGTTTTGTGAGGTCTGCTCTGTTCGTGAGGGCTGTATACAGTCTGGTTCAGCCTTTTTGCTTGTTGCTTTTTTAGGGTTAGTTGTATTAATTAACTATATTTTTGTACTATTTGTGGTTTTGGGAGGAGTACTCTATATCACCTCTCACCCCGCCATCTTGAATCTCTTCTTGCCACAATTTTAATACAAATAGCTGTGGAAAAGATAGAGAATTTGGTGTTGAGCATTTGCCATCTTCCCAAGACAGAGTTCAAACAGGTTTGATTTACACTTATAAGAACATAGCCTAATTGCAACCTTGAAATAGGCAAGATCAAGTAAGATTCTGAGTCTAACAGAAAAGAGGGTCTGATATGCATTCAGTCACTCTTTTGAAAGCTAGTGTGGGAATTCACTCAAGGTCAGAGGCAAGCTCATGCCCTGCCCTCTGCAAGAACATAGCTGAAGTGGAAAAGAGGAGGAATTGGTAATTGCCTTTCATTTGGCAAGAAAAGCACATTTTAGTGTTTGAGAAATAAGGATGAAGAACTGTTACATTCAGATACTGATATTCTCTGCAAGAATTAGTGGGCTAGAAGGTTCACAGACTCATTGCCTTTGAAATAAGCAGTTTCTGCTTCTGCAATAGGAAGTGACCTAGTAGTTGGAGACTTCCAGAGAAAGCTCATGGAGCTCCATCCAGGTTCAGTATAAGATACATTTCTAGGGGACCTCTAGCCAGTTGACCTAACTTTGTTCTTCAAATAAGGAAACATAGGCTTTGAGTGACAAATGAACACATTCAAAATGAGTGGCATAACCATGGTAAGAACCTATAATTGATGCTTGTTCCTTGGGTCCTTTTTCTTCATGGGATTACCTCTGTAAAATTCAGGAAATATTTTGTTATCTTACATATGCTAACCCTAATTTGGGCACTGTGGAATACCAGGACACATATGATATTAACCTACTCACAGGGAAGATATTAAACCTCATTAGGAAGAAAAGACACATGACGATTTTAGAACTAGAGAGCCTTGCAATCTGATTCATGTGCCATGATTAGTGTCAGCACTAGTCCCACTATACAGTAACTAATATTTGATCTTTGCAATAGCTATGTAAGCCAAAGAATCCCATTTCAATAGAAATTGAAGCTTAGGTTAAACAACTCGCTCATGGTCAAAGAGCTAGTATGTTGCAGAAATGGAATTTGAAAGTTGGGACTTCTCATTTTAAACTAAGGTCTTTCCTGCTATATTTTGCTACCTTTCAATGTTATAAAACACCTGGTTTCTTATCAAGAGGCACAAGAGACATGAAACCTTGTCATCGCTAGGATCCAGCTGTTGTCATGAAATTGATAAGGTGAAATAATTATTTTTTAAGCATTCGAAATCAGCAAAACCACCGTTTAAGAAGTGAAACAATCTTAGAAAAAAGTTGTTGGTTTCACTGACTTAGCATTCTTTGACAGGTGTCAAAATATCACGGAGATGGAGCCTCAGTCACTTTGCTGAATTCCTGCAGAATCAGAATATTCTGAGAACTGTTTGCTGGTCAGTATTAAACCACAACATCATTGCAGAACTCACAGAATATGAGTCATGAATAGTGAATGTCCATTAACAGGGATGTTTTTTAGGTTTCAGATGTGTTCTGTAAAACAGTGAGGGGTCACTGTAAAAAAGGGAAGAGGAGGCTCTACAAAAATGGGCAGAACCCATAAACAAAAACAATAATAAAGGAAATAAGTACATTAAATACAGCTCTGCAACTCTAAAGCTGCAACAGTAAAAGCCAGCCATGCACAATTATCTACAATGAATAGCTTGGGCTAAAATATAACCCCATGTATCTAGAAATACTGTAGTCATACAAAGAAATTTATAGGAATACATTCTTTTTTTATTGAGGTATAATTGACATACAGCATTATATTAGTTTCAGGTGTATAAGATAATGATTTGATACTTGTATATATTGCAAAATGATCTTCACACAGTAAGGCTAGTTAACATCTGTCACCACATTGATAGTTACAGAATTTTTTTGTGTGAAGAGAAGTTTTAAAATTTACTCTCTTAGAAACTTTCAAATATGCAATAGAATATTATTAACTATAGTCCACATGCTGCACATTATATCACCATAACTTATTTATTTTATAACTGGAAGTTTGTACCTTTTGATCCCCTTCACCCACTTTTCCCATCTCTCACCCCCACCTCTGGCAACCACCAATCTGTTCTCTGTATCTATGAGCTTGGTTTGTTTTATTATTATTCTATTTTATTGTTTTTCTTTAGATTCCACATATAAGTGAGATCACACAGTATTTGTCTTTCTCTGACTTATTTAACTGAGCATAATGCCCTCCAGGTCCACCCATGTTGTTACAAATATCAGGATTTCATTCTTTTTATGGCTGAATAATAATCCATTGTATATATATGCCTCATTTTCTTTATCCATTCATCCATTGTTGAATACAGATTGTTTCCATATCTTAGCTATTATAAATAACGCTGCACAGAATATGGAGGTGCATATATCTTTTCAAGTTAGTGTTTTGTTTTACTTTGGCTAAATACCCAGAATTGGAATTGTTAAATCATATGGTAGTTCTATTTAAAAATTTTTTAGGAATGTCCATACTAATTTCCATAGGAGCTGCACCAATTTACATTCTCACCAACAGAGTACAATGGTTCCTTTTTTTCCACATCCTCAACAACACTTGTTATTTCTTGTCTTTTTGATAATAGCCATTCTAATAGGTGTGAGATAATACCACATTGTAATTTTAATTTGCATTTCCCTGATGATTAGTGATGTTGAGCATTTTTTCATGTACCTATTGGCCATCTGTATGTTTTCCTTGTAAAAATGTCTATCCAGATCTTCTGCCTATTTTTTAACCGGATTGCTTTTTTGTTTGCTATTAAATTATGTGAGTTCCTGATATATTTTGGATATTAACCACTTATCAGATATATGATTTGCAAATATTTTCTCCCATTCAGTAGGTTGCCTTTTCATTTTGTTGGTGGTTTTCTTTGCTGTGTAAAAGCTTTTTAGTTTGATGTAGTCCCACTTGTTTATTTTTGCTTTTGTTGTCTTTGTTTTGGGGGTCAAATGAAAAAAAAATCATCACTGAGACCAATATCAAGAACCAATGTTTTCTTCTAGGAGTTTTATGGTTTCAGGTTTTACATTGAAATCTTTAATCCATTTTGAGTTAATTTTTGTATATGATATTAGATAGCAGTCCAGTTTCATTGTTTTGTGTGTGGTTGTCCAGTTTTCCAAACACCATTTATTGAAGAGACTGTTCTTTTCCCATTGTATATTCTTGGTTCCTTTGTCATAAATTAATTGTAAGACTACATTCTTGTTTTAAATAATATTATGTGATTTTACATTTTAAAATTAAGGTTAAAAATGCCTAAATAAACTGGAAATATCATGGTAGAAAGGATAGTTGCATATACAAATATAATCCTTAATCACTTAGAAATTCATTACTTTTTAATTTGTTTTCTAAAATTACCTAAGAGATTTTCTTAGAACAAAACACATGGTTAAATCATAACATCTACCCACCAATTTATTATTGCTTTTGTTTGTGGGTGGTTGGAATATTTTTGGCCTCATGAAAAGCCAAAACTAATTGAACAAGCTCTCCAAAAATACTACCCTGGAGCTGAAACCAAGCATGGAAAATGTTGCCTTGTAGAATGTGATTATGAATCACTAAAAGTGATACTAGAAATCCACATGAAATATTCACTCTAGCAACAAATGGGAGATATGAAATGCATGAGCTGGAAGAGCATAAATAGTGCCACAATTATCTGAGAGTCAGGCAACATCAAAGAGAAAAGAAACAAGGGTAGAAATTGCTGCAGCTTCTGGATCATGGCACAATATCCTCATAGTTACAGAATCCAAGAACCGTTATTTGTATATTCTGGGGCTTACCAACTGGAGCACCTGAGCTACACTAGATTTTACCCTCAAACTAGATTCCAGCTCCAACTTGCATTTTCACAGCAATAGTAATCCAAACAGGGCACCTGGATGCACTCCTTTTGACATGGGCCATGTCATGACCAACATTTTGAAGTGACTAAGTTAAAAGTTATGTCTACAATAGGTATCCTTGACCACCATTTCATTCCTCAGCTCATCTGTGAGATGACTCTCCAGACTTTTTTTCTGACACCTTCTTAGTAAACATGTTGAGAAGGTACCTGCTAAAAATTTCATTTATTTATTTGGTAATATAAAACTCTGGAGTTAAAAACCTTGGTTTTTAAGCTTTGTCAAAATGTTTCCAAGTCAAACAGGTGGACTCAAACTGTCTGGGTCAAAAAGGTATAAGCTTTCTAGGAGTATAAAAACCAAGTGTTATCTGATAAAATATATATAAAGTCTATATGAGGGAAACTACAACTCTGATGGAAGATATCAAAGATGAGGTAAATAAATGGAGAGGTATTTCACATTCATGGATAAGAAGACTCAGTATCATCAACATATCAGTTCTTCTCAACTTCATCTACACATTCAGTGCATTATGCAATCCCAGTCAAAAGCCCAGCAAGTTATTTAGTGGATATTGAGAAACTAATTCAAAAATTTAAATGGAAAAGTAAAAGACCCAGAATAGCCAATTCATTATTGAATGACAAGAACAAAGTTGGAGGACTTACATACACTACTTGACATGAAGACTTACTATAAACTACAGCAATCAAGGCAGTGCGGTATTAGCAAAAGAATAGATGGATCAATGGAACAGAATGGAGAGCCTGGAATGAGACTCATATGAATATAGTCAGCTAATCTTTGACTAAAGAAAAAAGGCAACACAATGGAGCAAAGATAGTCTTTTCTACAAATGGTGTTAGGACAACTGAACATCTACATTCAAAAAAATGAGTCTAGACACAGACTTTACACCCTTCACAAAAAGTAACTCAAAATGGATCACAGACCTAAATGTAAAACACAAACTATAAAGCTCCTAGAAGCTAACAGGAGAAAAGCTCACTGGCTTTGGGTAGAGGAATAACGTTTTAAGTACCACACCAAAGGCATGATCTGTGAAAGAAACCATTGATAAACTGGACTCCTTAAAATGTAAAACTTCTGCTCTGTGAAAGACAATGCCAAGAGAATGAGAAGATAAGCCATAGACTGGGAGAAAATATTTGCAAAAACACATCTGATAAAGGACTGCTATGTAAAATATACAAAGAACTTTTAAAATCCAATAAGAAAACGAGCAGCCCAATTTTACAAAGGGGTGAAAAACCTAAGAGAGTTTATCAAAAAAAGATATACAGATGGCAAGTAAACATATGAAAAAATGTTCAATATTTATTTGTCATAAGGGAAATGTAAATTAAAACAATGACATGCCACTATATACCTGTTAGAATGGCCACAATCTAAAATACTAACAACACCAAGTTCTAATGAGGATGTGGAGTGACAAGAATGCTCACTTATTGCTGGTGGAAATACAAAATGGTTCAGCCACTTTGGAGGACAGTTCAGTTTTCTTTCAAAATCAAACATACTCTTATCAAATGTTTCAGCTATCACACTCATTTACCCAAATGAAATGAAAACTTATATCCACACAAAAAACATGCACAAGGATGTACATAACAGCTTATTCATAATTGCCAAAACTTGGAAGTCACCAAGATTTCCTTTAGTTGGTGAATGGATTCATAAACTGTGATATATCTAGACAAAGAAAGGCTCAAAATAAATGAGCTATCAAACCATGAAAAGACAGGGAGGAAACGTAAATGCATATTAATAAGTGAAAGAAGCTAATCAGAAAAGGCTACATACTATACAATTCCAACTAAATGACATTCTTAAAGAGACAAAACTATAGAAACATGAAAGGATCAGTGATTGCCAAGGACCGGGGAGAAGGAGGAATGAATGGGCAGAGCACGGTTTAGATCAGTGAAACTATTCTGTATGATGTTACAATAGTGGATACGTGTTTTTCTATATTTTTTCAAAAGAGCATGCAGCAAGAGTGAACCTTAATGCAAACTATGAATTTCGGGTGATAACAAGGTGTCAGTGTTAGTTCATCGATTGTGACATATGTACCACTGTGGTACAGAATGTCAGTAGTGGGGGAGGTTGTTGTGTGTGGGGACATGGACTATATGGGAACTATCTGAACTTCCCACTCAATTTTGTTGTGAACCTAAAAGTGCTCTAAAAATATTAAGTTTATTAATTTAAAAAAGGTCAAATGCTTGCATGACTTGGGGGAGGAGAAGGAAGTGGTAGTGTTTGGTAGCATTGCCAAAGGAGAAAAGAGGGAGTCCACTCAACAACAAATCTGCTTTTTATACAACTAACAAAGGGAATGAGACATAAAATGTCTATTTGCAGCACAAGAACTTGACTTGTATTTTTCATCATTGGGAAATACATATACATTAAAAAGGTGTATATAATATAAATACAACTTAAAGTTCTTAAAGCTTGGGGTAGAGTTCCCTGAGACCCTTTCAGGGGTCCAAAACCACTTTCATAACAATACTGAGACATTTTTTGCCTTTTTCATTGTGCTGACATTTGTGCCTACAGTATAAAACAATGGTGGGTAGAAATGCTGGGGCCTGAACCCAAGCAGTGGCACCAAATGGTATTTGTAGTCACTATATTCTCCATCAGTACACACGTTCACGTTCAGATAGAAGAACGCCAGCTTCAATTAAGAATGTCCTTGATAAAGCTGTAAAAATTATTAACTTTACTAAATCTTGTCTCAG
Organism: Smutsia gigantea; assembly: GCA_032199065.1. Lineage (NCBI taxonomy): Eukaryota > Metazoa > Chordata > Mammalia > Pholidota > Manidae > Smutsia > Smutsia gigantea. The sequence goes on along the minus strand of JAVSCE010016441.1, from coordinate 351,912 downwards.
AAACACATAATGAGATGGGACACAGGCACAAGCAGTTCTGCTACCCAGGGAAGTATGACAGTTGTCTTGAGTGGAAGCACTGTGTAGTTGTTTGTGTTGTGAACTGAACTAGCTGCTTTGCTCAAAGAACATGATTTGTACTGGAAAGAACGACTGACAGATGACTATGATTATTTAGGCATAGGCATCTGGCAGACATTTTCTTAAGAAGGAACGAAGTGAACCTGTCACTTCAAGGAAAACAACTGACAGTATTGGTTGCCAATTGCAGAACATGAGCGTTCAAGCAAATAATTAGAATTTTGGAAAACCTGTATTCAACATTATGAGCTTGACAGTTCGTGATATTTAAAGACTTTTCTGATGATATTAGTGGTTATTGATGAATGTGTGTTTTTTTATGTAGAATGAAATGTGGCAACGTTTAGATCTGCATAACTCAGTGAACCATTAGTTTCCAAATGACCAATGCATGATGTCATAAAATAGTGCATGGGTAAAAGATCCATTCAAAGTGCAAGACAACCAATGGATTTCACTGTGACATGTATTAAAAGTTCAGTGATATAGTTCCAGATACCATACTACAACTAACTTTTTAGAAATTACCACTTGTCAAATTTGGATGTAGTATCAAAGAATATACACAGTTAAAATTTTTTTTAAAGCTACTAAAATACTCATCCATTTTCTAACTGCATCGTTGAGTTGCTTCATATTCTTCAAATTGTATAATTCGATACTCTCTAGAAAGACAGAGCAGATATAAGACTCTAGCTGTCTTTTATTTAGCCAGACATTAAAAAGATTTGGAAAAATGAAAAGTGATTTCACTTTTCTCAGTTTGTTTTGCTTTGTTTGGTGTTTGTTTTGGAAAATAGTTATTTTCATAAAAATCAATTATTTATGTTACCAGGTAATGAGCTTATTATTATAATTTTCAAATAAACACAAATAGCTCAGTTTTCATTTTGAATACGGTAAATATCATTAGCTAAAACTCACATTAACAGAAGTCCTTTGGAATGTGTAATAATTTTTAAGGGTATACTGGGTTTCTGAGACTAAAAAGTTGAGAACCAATAATTTAAAAAGATAATGAAACAGGTGCATAAACCTAACGCACAAACTAAAGACTAAAATATGACCAGCACTTTTGAAACCACTGTATGTCCTACCCAGAATATAGCTCTTTCCCTTTTCCCAGGGGTAAGCATATTACATTAATCTTATATTAACCACTCTCTGTTTTCTTCATAGTTTATCTCACATGCATATCTCCCTATACGATATTTAATATTACCTGTTTTTGAACTGCACACAAATGGAACTATACTGTCTGTCACAGTTTGTGTTTCCTTGAAAGCAATAACTGAGAAAAGGACTTGGATGCAGGCAGTCTATTTTGGAACTGAACCTGGGAAGCAGAAGTGTTGGGGGGAGAGCAGAGAGAAGGCAGAAAGGAAATAAAAGTACATTATGGAGTTGATTGTTGCTGTGGGCAGCTGAGGGACAGCCCTATTGTGTCCCCTCTGTGAAAATGTGGAAAACAATTCAAAATTGGTCCACCAGACCAAACTGAAAGAGATGGGGCATTAGTCACTGACTTTTATCTCCATTTGCCTAATAAGGGTTGCTGTCAGGGGCTTAACTCCCTTGCATGGGCTGAGTGGCTTCTTGTGATTCTGAGAAAAGCCTGAGGCAGAAAAGCACAGGCCCCTCACTGCAACGTGCTGATGGCCCACTAGCCGCCGCTGGAGTCCACCACAGCTGCCTAAAATCGGGAGAGCTAAAGGGACAGCGTGAGGGGCACCATAAGTGTTAGCTACACTGTGTATGTTCTTTATGACCTTCCTTACCTCCAGTCTGTTATTGAGATATTTGGGGTTGATATGAGTAGTTTTAGCTAATTTATTTCCATTGGTGCATAGTACCCATCATCGGACTCTTCTACAACTTAATTTCCATTCTATTGTTGGACGTTTGGTGTATTTCTTGACATGGGGACGTTTGTTGATGCTACTTCAGGAAAACAAACACATACAAACATTTCCATGTCCTTACATTCCAGCAAAAAATTTCAGTCAGCAGAAATAAGGTCTTCACTTCACGTCCGCATTTCAAATCTTGCCTGAATTAGATTGGCCAACGTTAAGTCACATTCTGGCTGCAATGGATTCTGGGAAGTGCAGGTTTTTTGCCTTCTGGCTTCTGCAGTACAGGAAGGTACACGAAGGAGCACCAAACTTCACACACTAGGCAACCGGGCAACAGCTATGAAAACTAAAAAACCCTTTGATCCTGCAATTTTCCTCTGGTAATCTATTCTGTAGAAATACAAGTACTAATATAGAAGGGCATATGTGCAATGACATTTATTGCAGAACTGTTTGTAGTGAACTGAAAGTGAATGTTCTTTAAGAAAGGAATGTTTAAATATAGTGAAATATAGCCTCGTATTGTAATATTACATAGCGAAAGAATGAATCAGAGTAATACCAGCTGACTTGGAGTGATTCCACAATGCATTATTAAGAAAAGCAAGATACAAGAACATGCATATTGCATAATCTATTTTTTTTGTGGGGCGGTAAAACGATGGCCAACAAAAGGTGTGTGTGTGTGTGTGTGTGTGTGTGTGTGTGTGTGTTTACATAAATATAGAACTGTATAGAAAGCCACCCACTAAGCTGTTAACAGGGCTTCATACAGTTAGTAAAGTAATACAAAGCTAATGTGGGGCAAAGAAGAGTAGGAAAAAATAGTACATATAAAAGGAGTTCCCCTCAATGTGATTTTAGGAGGTTGGATTTTAAGAAACCTTTATTTTTTTATATTTGTATTTGTTATAATTATTAATTTATGCATAAGCCTATACATTTATATGTTGTATTTATTAATATTTGTATGAACTATTAAAAGTATTTACAGTGAATGTATATCATTTACAAAATCAGTATAAAACAATGAACCCATTTTAATATGAAAACGTCCCTTCTTTCTAATAGAACGGGGATAAAGGATGGTAGAGGGGACTATTATTTTACATCATCCACTTCTGTACTATTAGATTTGATACTATATCTAGATAGATAGATATTACGTATATGTATATTATATGTATAACTTTGATAAGTATTTTTTTAAGTTAGTCCTTGTTTGGGCTAAAGTTGATTCTTGCACCTATGCTCTGGAGCTCACCCAGTTCTACCTCCTCACTCCGTTAATTAAACTTCTCTCCTTTCTGCTGACTTCTTGTCTGGAAGTCAGAAGCAAGCTCACTTATCTCCTGTTTTAGATCTTCCCTTAATGTTATGGCCTCTTCTAACTACTGCCTGGTCTCATAGCTTTGCTTTGTTGCTATGAGAAAGCAACTTGAAAGAGTTGCTTAGGCTCTCTGTCTCACATCTCACTTGCTCCCCATCACCTGCATTTTAGCTTTTACCCTGACAAATACTTCCACAGAACTCTCCCCACCAGGGTCACTTGTGCAATTCTAATTGCCACCTCTGGTCATCCTGGTGTCGAAGGATCACTCAACCCTCTGAACAACCAGTTTCTTAAAGCTTTTCTATCCATTTGATTGCTGAACACTATTCTCCCCATATCCCTTCCTGATTGTTTTGTATGAATTTTTTCTGGGCCTTTTGCTAGCCCTTCATTTGCCTTCCTTCAAAATGTCAGTGTCTCTCAGGGTCCTATCTCCCTTCCTTCCCACTTCACTCATTGTCCCTGGAGATGACACTCTCATGGCTTTGGCAGGGATGACTCAAATCTGTGCCTATGGGATGGATATCTCCCCAGAGTTCCTGACCCACATGTCAAACAGCCTCTTGGAAGCCTAGATGTCTCATTTACTTACCAAACTACAGATATGAAGGGAAGAATGTATTGTTTTCTCTTCAAAATATGCCCACATCAGTTTCCCATCTTGTTGAATAGTATCACCATCCAACTGTCCACCAGCCCACAAGAGGGAAGTTGAACTATGAAGTCCTCATAATCTTGAGTCTCACCATATCTAATAACCAGGCTCATTTGACTCTACCTCCCAAATACCTCTCAAACCCTTCCAATTGCTCCCTGGCTTCCACCTCTTCCTTACTTCGGTCTATTGCTCCTCCTTTGAATTCTTACAGTCTCTTATCTTTAGTGGCATTCCCTTCAAGCAATCTTTCTGTTGCCAGCAGTGTAAACTTTCTTAAATGCAAAACTGAATAGATCACCCCATGCTTAAAGTTCTTGAATAACCTCCCATAGCCTGCATGTCCAAGTTTAAACTACTTAGAAAGACATGTAGGACCTGCCCCACATACCTCACTGCAATCATACTGAATTATTTACATTTCTGAAGTCTAACTTCAAAACCAAACTACGTTTTGGAAAAACATCCTTTACCATGCACACACTTCTCTGAGACAGTGTAGTCCTTGCATAATTCCACCTTCCCATCTGCTCTCCCACTAGACTCTAACTGACTCCAGGGGCTGTATTCTACTCCCAGGAGTAGCGTTTGCTGGGTATTTGCTACAAATTGATTGAATATTGCATGATATTGTATTTGCATGGTCATATATGGAGTATCAATAGGAGAAAGTGACTTTTGCTGATCACACAACAAGCAATAATGCCACATTAAGTAAAACCCCATTCCGGCCTGGAATCTGTGCTGGGTGCTCTTCTCACCACACTCTGTGTCCTTCCATGTTAGTTATATAAATCTAAGCAAGAAATTTCCACATTGGGCCTCAATTTTCTCACCCTGGGGCAATTTTTTTCCAAGAAATAATTCAGCTCTGATATTTGCTTTAGTATAATGGTGAGTTCAAATCTCCACTCTATCACTGAGGCAAGTTATTTAATTTGTCTGTGTCTTAGTTTCCTTATCTGGAAAATGGGGATAGCAATACTAACTTAATTCATAGGGTTCTTATGATTAACTGGGAAAATAATTTGAAGGGCTTAGGAGAATGTCTGGTCTGTGATAAACATTCAACATGTGTCAGCTATTATTATATTCTCTATAAGTATGGAGCCAAAACACCTGACCTCTTCCACAACGGAAGTGGATGCTCAAAGTTCAGCTAACTGGCTATTTAAAAACAATAGCTTAGGTTTGCTGCCAAAAATCATTCCCAGCTTATGGTTAGCCTACCAAGTAACCCATAGTTCAATATAATATACAGGGAACCTCATATCCAAAAATAAAAAATCATGTATTAAAAATCATTGTCGAGAGAGACTTCCGGGAAGATGGTGGTTTGAGCAGGGTGGCAGAAATCTCCTCCCAAAACTATATATATCTATGAAAATACAGCAAATACAACTATTCCTAAAAGAGAGACCACAATACACAGGAAAGCGCACAGCATGCAGCTACACCTGAGAGGACACGGCACCCCGTGAGGCGGGTAAGATACGGAGCCATGACCCGGCGGGACCCAAACACTCACCCACCCCAGCACACCGGTGAGAGGAGAGGATTCAGAGCCAGGAGGGAGTGGAAGTACACCCCGCGAAATAACCAGCCCCGGTGATCTGTGTGGGGAGTGCTGACAAACATCGCATGGTGTAGCGGAGATTGGAGAGACAGAGGGTGGAGGATCTGAGCAGGGAACACGTCAGTGTGCTTGCAGCCAGCTCCCGGTAAAGAAAGAACAGGAAAAAAAAAAAAAAGAAAAGAAAAGAGTGTGCTTTTTTCAGCAGTCTTAAAGAGACAGTAGCCCAGCGGAGGAGCCGGATAGCCCCGGCACACTCAGCCCAGCAGGCTGGGACTCCTGGGGAGGTTAGGTACCTTTACCTGGCGACTGGGAAAGGGTGGCCATATTTAGACTTCCCACAGAGATCAACAGCCTCCCATTCGTTCCCACCCAGCCAGAGCTATAAAGGGCCCTGCGGAGCAGCATGGCCACAGCTGCCGAATAGTGGAGCAACAGCGCCACAGACAGCATCCCCACAGAATCTATTCCCAGTCAGCTTTTTTTTTTTAAGTCTTAAAGAGCCCAGATGACATACGTGGCACCTACCAGCAACCACTTCTATAGCCATGAAAAGACAGAGGAATATGGTCCAGACTAAGATCAACCAGACAGCCCCAGAGAGGGAGTCTGAAGGGATGGAAATGTACAACCTTCCTGAAAAAGAATTCAGAATAAAAGTCATAACCATGCTAATGGATCTACAGAGAAATGTGCAAGAGCTGAGGGAGGAAGTGAGGGAAGTGAGGAAAGACAATGCAGAAATCAGACAAGCGATCGACGGGCTTAACAGCAGACTGGATGAGATGCAAGAGACTGTTAATGGAATAGAAATCAGAGAACAGGAATACAGAGAAGCTGAGGCAGACAGAGATAAAAGGATCTCTAGGAATGAAAGCATATTAAGAGAACTGTGTGACCAATCCAAACGGAACAATATTCACATTATAAGAGTACCAGAGGAAGAAGAGAGAGAAAAAGGGATAGAAAGTGTTTTTGAAGAAATAATTGCTGAAAACTTTCCCATGCTGGGGAAGGAAATAGTCTCACAGTTCACGGAAGCCCACAGATCTCCCAATACAAGGGATCCAAGGAAGACAACACCAAGACACATAATAATTAAAATGGCAAATATCAAAGATAAAGACAGAGTATTAAAGGCACCTAGAAAGAGAAAAAAGATCACCTACAAAGGAAAACACCCATCAGACTTCTCAACAGAAACCTTACAGGCCAGAAGAGAATGACATGATATATTTAACATAATGAAACAGAAGGGCCTTGAACCAAGAATATTGTATCCAGCACGATTATCATTTAAATATGATGGAGGGATTAAACAATTCCCAGACAAGTGAAAGCTGAGGGAATTTTCCTCCCACAAACCACCTCTACAGGATATCTTAAAGGGACTGCTCTAGATGGAAGCACTCCTAAGGCTAAAAAGATGTCACCAGAGAAAATAAAATCATAGCAAAGAAAGCAGACCATCCAAATACTAACTAAAGGCAAAGAATAAAACACCTAGTATATAAAGAATGGAGGAGGAAGAATAAGAAGGGAGAGAAATAAAGAAACATCCGACTGTGTTTAAAATAACTTAACAAGAAAGTTAAGTTAAATTGTTAGATAGTAAAGAAGCAACCCTTGAACCTTTAGTAACCACGAATCTAAAGCCAGCAATGGCAATAAGTACATATCTATCGATAATCACCCTAAATGTAAATGGACTGAATGCACCAATCAAAAGACAGAGTAAAAGAATGGATAAAAAAGCAAGACCCATCTGTATGTTGCTTACAAGAGACACCTCAAACCCAAAGACATACACAGACTAAAAGTGAAGGGATGGAAAAGATATTTCATTCAAACAACAAAGAGAAAAAAGAAGGTATTGCAGTACTTATACCAGCCAAAATAGACTTCAAAATGAAGAAAGTAGCAAGAGATAAAGAAGGACATTACATAATGATAAAGGGGTCAGTCCAACAAGAAGATATAACCATTATAAATATATATGCACCCAACACAGGAGCACCAGCATATGGGAAACAAATACTAACAGAATTAAAGGGGGAAATATAAATCAATGCATTCATTTTAGGAGACTTCAACACACCACTCACTCCAAAGGACAGATCAACCAGACATAAAATAGGTAAAGACACAGAGGCACGGAACAACACACTAGAACAGATGGACCTAACAGACATCTACAGAACTCTGCACCCAAAAGCAGCAGGATATACATTCTTCTCAAGTGCACATGGAATATTTTCCAGAATAGACCACATACTAGGCCACAAAAAGAACCTCAGTAAATTCAAAAATATTGAAAGCCTAACAACCAACTTCTCAGATCACAAAGGTATAAAATTAGAAATAAATTTTAGAAAGAAATCAAAAAGGCTCACAAATACATGGAGACTTAACAACATTCTCCTAATTAGTCAATGGGTTAATGACCAAATCAACACAGAAATCAAAGAATATATGGAGACTAATGACAACAACAACACAAAGCCACAACTTCTGTGGGACGCAGCAAAGGCAGTTCTAAGAGGAAAGTATATTGCAATCCAGGCCTATTTAAAGAAGGAAGAACATTCCCAAATGAATAGTCTAAAGACACAATTACTGAAATTGGAAAAAGAAGAACAAATGAGGCCCAAAGTCACCAGAAGGAGGGACATAATAAAGATCAGAGAAGAAATAAATAAAATTGAGAAGAATAAAACAATAGAAAAAAATCAATAAAACCAAGAGCTGGTTCTTTGAAAAAATAAACAAAATAGATAAACCCCTAAGCAGATTTATTAAGAGAAAAAGAGAATCTACAGACATAAACAGAATCAGAAATGAGAAAGGAAAAATCACGACGGACCCTACAGAAATACAAAGAATCATAAGAGAATATTATGAGAATCTATATGCTAACAAGCTGGAAAACATAGAAGAAATGGACAACTTCTTAGAAAAATACAACCTTCCAAGACTGACCAAGCAAAAAACAGAAAAACTAAACAGACCAATCACCAGCAACGAAATTGAATCGGTAATCAAAAACAACCCAAGAACAAAGCCCCCGGACCAGATGGATTCACCTCTGAATTCTACCAGACATATAGAGAAGAAATAACACCGATTCTCCTTAAAGGTTTTCAAAAAATAGAAGAGGAAGGAATACTTCCAAATCACTCTAATACCAAAACCGGGCAAAGACCTCAACAAAAAAGAAAATTACAGACCAATAATCCCTAATGAACGTAGATGCAAAAATACTCAACAAAATATTAGCAAACCGAATTCAAAAATACATCAACAGGATCATACACCATGATCAAGTGGGATTCATCCCAGGGATGCAAGGATGGTACAACATTTGAAAATCCATCAACATCATCCACCACATCAACAAAAAGAAGAACAAAAACCACATGATCATCTCCATAGATGCTGAAAAAGCATTTGACAAAATTCAGCATCCATTCCTGATTAAAACTCTCAACAATATGGGTATAGATGGCAAGTACCTCAACATCATAAAGGCTATATATGACAAACCCACAGCTAACATCATACTTAACAGCGAGAAGCTGAAAGCTTTTCATCTAAGATCGGGAACAAGACAGGGATGCCCACTCTCTCCACTGTTATTCAACATAGTACTGGAGGTCCTAGCCACAGCAATCAGACAAAACAAAGACATACAAGGCATCCAGATTGGTAAAGAAGAAGTCAAATTGTCACTATTTGCAGATGACATGATACTGTACATAAAAAACCCTAAAGACTCCATTCAAAAACTACTAGAACTAATATCTTAATTCAGCAAAGTTGCAGGATACAAAATTAACACACAGAAACCTGTTGCTTTCCTATACACTAATGATGAACTAAGAGAAAGAGAAATCAGAAAAACAATTCCATTCACAATTACATCAATAAGAATAAAATACCTAGGAATAAACCTAACGAAGGAAGTGAAGGACCTGTACTCTGAAAACTACAAGACACTCCTAAGAGAAATTAAAGAGGACACTAGCAAATGGAAATGCATCCCATGCTCTTGGCTAGGAAAAATCAATATTGTCAAAATGGCTATACTACCTAAAGCAATCTACAGATTCAATGCAATCCCTATCAAACTACCAACAGCTTTCTTCAATGAACTGGAACAAATAATTCTAAAGTTCATATGGAACCACAAAAGACCCCGAATAGCCAAAGCAATCCTGAGAAGGAGGAATAAAACAGGGGGAATTACACTCCCTGACTTCAAGCTCTACTACAAAGCCACAGTAATCAAGACAATTTGGTATTGGCACAAAAACAGACCCACAGACCAGTGGAACAGAATAGAAAATCCAAACATTAACCCAAACATATACAGTCAATTAATATTTGATAAAGGAGCCTTGGATATACAATGGGGAGATGACAGCCTCTTCAGCAGCTGGTGTTGGAAAAACTGGACAGCTACATGTAAGAGAATGAAACTGGACTACTGTCTAGCCCCATACACAAAGGTAAACTCAAGGTGGATCAAAGACCTGAATGTAAGTCATGAAACCATAAAACTCTTAGAAAAAAACATAGGCAGAAATCTCTTGGACATGAACATGAGTGACTTCTTCATGGACATATCTCCCTGGGCAAGGGAAACAAAAGCAAAAATGAACAAGTGGGACTATATTAAGCTTAAAAGCTTCTGTACAGCAAAGGACACCATTAGTAGAACAAAAAGAGATCCTACAGTATGGGAGAATATATTCATAAATGACATATCTGATAAGGGGTTGACATCCAAAATATATAAAGAACTCACGCACCTTAACAAACAAAAAGCAAATAATCCAGTTACGAAATGGGCAGAGGACATGAGTAGACACTTCTCTAAAGAAGAAATTCAGATGGCCAACAGGCACATGAAAAGATGCTCCACATTGCTAATCATCAGAGAAATGCAGATTAAAACCACAATGAGATATCACCTCACACCAATGAGGATGGCCAACATCCAAAACACAAACAACAACAAATGTTGGCGAGGATGTGGAGAAAAGAGAACCCTCCTACACTGCTGGTGGGACTGCAAATTAGTTCAACCATTGTGGAAAGCAGCATGGAGGTTCCTCAAAAAACTCAAAATAGAAATACCATTTGACCCAGGAATTCCACTCCTAGGAATTTACCCTAAGACTACAGCAGCCCAGTTTGAAAAAGACATATGCACCCCTATGTTTATCGCAGCACTATTTACAATAGCTAAGAAATGGAAGCAACCTAAGTGTCCATCAGTTGATGAACGGGTAAAGAAGATGTGGTACATATACACAATAGAATATTATTCAGCCATAAGAGGAAAACAAATCCTACCATTTACAACAACATGGATCAAGCTAGAGGATATTATGCTCAGTGAAATAAGCCAAGCCGAAAAAGACAAGTATCAAATGATTTCACTCATATGTGGAGTATAAGAACTAAGAAAAAAACTGAAGTAACAAAACAGCAGCAGACTCACAGAACCTAATAACTGATTAATAGTTACCAAAGGGAAAGGGACTGGGGAAGATGGGTGGGAAGGGAGGGATAAGAGGGAAAAGGGGGCATTACGATTAGCAGATGTAATGTTGGGGGCGCACGGGGAAGGCTGTACAATTCAGAGAAGACAAGTAGTGATTCTATAGCATCTCACTACGCTGATGGACAGTGACTGTAATGGGGTTGGTGGAGGGGACCTGATGAAGGGGGTAGTTTATTAACCAGAATATTGCACATGTAATTGTAGATTAATGATACCAAAATAAATTATTTTAAAAAATCTAAACATAGAACAGAAAACAGCAGTGAGACTTACGAGAAGAGCATCATTCAATGAACTTTTTGTTTCAGTTGTATACAAATGTATGTATTGGGTCTGATATAAATGTATATTTTTATTGTGAAAAAAACAAAAGATCATTGTCAAAAAATGACAAATAGACATTATAATTTGGTAGGATTTTTTCTCACTATTTTGGACAATTTTAAGCTCTAAATGTTTTGCTAAGTCTATCTTACTTAAATTATTGGTAAGGCAATTTTGAAAGTTAAGGCAATGCCTGATATTTTTTTACATTACTTGCCTGGAAATTTCTGCCAACTTTAACATCAGCTTTTCCCTATGCCTACAATTCATGTTTCCAAGAAAATATTTTGTAAAAACAACTTTTAAGAAATTATATAGAAGCTGGGTTTTATAACCTCTAGATTCATGCACTTGATTTTTCCCTTTGGTGTCTATAATAGAAGATGGTTAAATGCTTGTCTTTGAAAATGTGGTGAAAATACATAGAAACGAACATCACTCCCACATCTAATCAAAAGAGCAACAGAAAAATGTCACTCACCATCAGTATATATACCAGGCTACATGCCAGTACATCTAGAAATGCCCCATCTTCGTTGCTGGCAATCTGCGTTTCAAGTGCCCCAGACAACACTAAATCAAGACTGTCTTTGCCAGTGTTGTCCATGCCAGTGTGTATTCAGAAGAAAATCTAATCTGTATGTGTCTCATTCATTTATAAATCATCAAATATTGATTTAACATAGCTGGTGGATCACCAAGAAACATCTAAGTTGTTTTATGATTCCTCTAACCAGCCACTACCCTCAAAACAGAAAGATGTATTTTGCCTGCCATAAACAAAACAGAACATTAAATTTTGAATCAGAGTTAGAAACTGCCAGCTCAGTCAGCTCAGAGTGGTGTTCCGTTTTGAGGTCCCGGGTTTTCCTTGCTCCTGCTGACAGGAGGAGGAATACAAAGTCAAAATAAAACAACATCGACGGTGTCGGCCTTGGTTCTCTACCAGGGGAGTTGGACATGGCTTGTCCTGGAAGAACAAGTAGGGCACACAGTCTGTTCTCTCTGCCCCTGGATGTTGGATTTGGCAAGAGGGCAGAAGCAGGAGCTACAGGAAGATGAACAGGGATCCAGTGAACAGCTGCCTAGTTAGGATGCTGTAGGATTGCTGACTATGGGTTCCCGATGGATAATCTGGGCTTAGATAAGCAGAAGAGGTGTCAGGTGGCAACCAAGTTAGAATGTGCCTCCTGCATTTTCTAAATGGCCGAGGCAGCTCAGGAAGCTAAGGGATGCTGCCAAAAACAGCACCTTTTTCCTTGTCAGTACAATCACAAACATGAAATGCAGCTGAGTAACTGGTTGCAAATGGGAGATGGTGCTCTGCTGGGGTATGTGAGATGGGGCACAAAACAACCCCCCACTCCGCCTGCCACTCACCATGGGAGTGCCAGAACTACCTGTTTGTTGAGTGCCAGCCCACTAGCACCTCTCAGGTGGCGCAAACTGCAGCTACCTCTGCTTTTAAACACCAAAGAAAAACACTAAAGACTACAGAAAGCACAAAGCAGAAGAGCTCCTGAATGCCCCTAGGCTGCCTGTGACTGTCATTTTGAAGGATTGTTATTACTATATTTTTATGCCAGTGGACATATTGAACTTCTTTCCTTAGTGCCATTGGTGTCAGAAGGATCAAAGGTGTGTGTGCGCGTCTGTGTCTCTGCACAGGCATGGCAGGAGGTGAGATGGATGAAACGGGAAGAGAGGAGAAAAAATGAGCAACTGAAGAAGGAATGAAAGACGAGAGTGGATGGGAGCCCTGATTTGAGGTTATGTGGCTCACAGAAGATGAATCATTCTGTAATATAGTTCAAAGCGGGGACCAGCACACATATTTCCTTCAAAGACATTCTGCCCCCACTGAGCCACATTCTCTGAGCTTATTGAGGGAGCCAAGAATCCTATCTATTGTGGGCAAGACTGATCCCAGGTATAGAAAATGCAAGGCATTTGACAGATGCAAAGCTGCCCTTTAACCTAGCTACAAGAGTAGTAATTAAAGCAGATGAATCTTTACTCACTTCTCTGATGGTGTTTGTTTGGTAGCAGTTACAGGCCACGCATTGTAATAAGTGCTGGAAATATAAAGATGAATAACAAGGTATAGGACAGTCCAAAGGGGATGTGGAACTATCCCCTTTATAATACAGTGGGATGTGTCTATAAAAGGTTGAAGAACACAGAGCAAAGAAAGAGCATAAAAGGGCAGTACTCAACTCAACCCAGGGAAAAAAGAATACTTTCTGGGAGAAAGAGCTTAAATAAATCTCTCCAAAGGACGTTTGAAGGAAATGGGAAGTAGAAATTAGCCAGGCTGAAAAGGACAGGGGAGTCCTTAGAAGAGGGAATAGTCATAGCTAACGCATATACAATCTGTACCAAGGACTGGCCTGAGCACTTTACATATATTAACTCATTTACTGTACAACCACCATATCAGAGAAGCCATATCATCATCCATATTCCTGTTTTACAGATAAGGACATTGAGACAGGAAGAGAGTAAGTCATTTGATCGAGATCAAACTGCTAGTAATGGGCAAAAACACAATTTTAACCCAGGTGGTCTGCTTTTGGAATACATGCTCTTAACTAAGAACACGGACTGCCTTTTCTTGCTAGTGAAAAAAAAAAGATATAAAGGTGTGAAGTATTCAAGTAGTACCTTTGTTCAGTTCAAACAGTTTATCTACTGGAGCTCAGGTATCATAGCAACTACTGATGTTACAAAGGTGAATGAGACTTAGTTCTTGCCCCCGAGGTGCTTAGAATATAATAGGGAGCGAGACCCTTAAACATCTGTTTCCAATATAATGTGGAATAATGTTGAGATATGTTAGCTGACTTTCTTTTCATTCCCTGTAATTACCTTTCACTCCATGGCTCTTCTCCCAACCAAACTAGGTTTCAGGATTGTTAAAGCAGTAAAGCAGCAGAGACACTTTTTTTTCCTTTACCATCTTTTCTTTTTTTGTATCATTAATGTACATTATGGTTACTAGACTCCCCCTATTATCAAGTTCCCACCACATACCCCATTAGAGTCACTGTCCAACAGCATAGTAAGATGCTATAGAATCACTATTTGTCTTCTCTGTGTTATACTGCCTTCCCCATATCCCCACCCTCTACATTATGTGTGCTAGTTGTAATGCCCCCTTTTCCCCCTTATCCCTCTCTTCCCACCCATCCCTCCCAGCCCCTTTCCCTTTAGTAACTGTTAGTCCATTCTTGGGTTCTGTGAGTCTGCTGCTGTTTTGTTCCTTTAGTTTTTTCTTTTTTCTTATACTCCACATATGAGTGAAATCATTTGATACTTGTCTTTCTCTGCCTGGCTTATTTCACTGAGCATAATAACCTCTAGCTCTATCCACGTTGTTGCAAATGGTAGGATTTGTTTTCTTCTTATGGCTGAATAATATTCCATTGTGTATATGTACCACGTCTTCTTTATCCATTCATCTACTGATGGACACTTAGGGTTGCTTCCATTTCTTGGCTATTGTAAATAGTGCTGCGATAAACATAGGGGTGCATATGTCTTTTTCAAACTGGGCTGCTGCATTCTTAGGGTAAATTCCTAGGAGTGGAGTTCCTGGGTCAAATGGTATTTCTATTTTGAGTTTTTTGAGGAACCTCCATGCTGCTTTCCACAATGGTTGAACTAATTTGCCTTGCCACCAGCAGTGTAGGAGGGTTCCCCTTTCTCCACATCCTCACCAACATTTGTTGTTGTTTGTCTTTTGGATGGTGGCCATCCTAATTGGTGTGAGGTGATATCTCATTGTGGTTTTAATTTGCATTTCTCTGATGATTAGCGATGTGGAGCATCTTTTCATGTGCCTGTTGGCCATCGGGATTTTGTCTTTGGAGAAGTGTCTGTTCAGCTCCTCCGCCCATTTTTTAATTGGCTTATTTGCTTTTTGTTTGTTGAGGTGCATGAGCTCTTGATATATTTTGGATGTCAACTCCTTATCAGATGTGTCATTTATGAATGTATTCTCACATACTGTAGGATGACTTTTTGTTCTACTGATGGTGTCCTTTGCTGTACAGAAGCTTTTCAGCTTGATATAGTCCCACTTGTTCATTTTTGCTTTTGTTTCCCTTGCCCGGGGAGATATGTTCATGAAGAATTTGCTCATGTTTATGTCCAAGAGGTTTTTGCCTGTTTTTTTCAAAGAGTTTTATGGTTTTATGACTTACATTTAGGTCTTTGATCCATTTTCATGTTACTTTTGTGTATGGGGTTAGACCATAATCCAGTTTCATTCTCTTACGTGTAGCTGTCCAGCTTTGCCAACACCAGCTGTTGAAGAGGCTGTCATTTCCCCATTGTATATCCGTGGCTCCTTTATCGTATATTAATTGACCATATACACTTGGGTTAATATCTGGACTGTATTCTGTTCCACTGGTCTATGGGTCTGTCTGTTCTTGTGCCAGTACCAAATTGTCTTGATTACTGTGGCTTTGTAGTAGAGCTTGAAGTTGGGAAGCAGGATCCCCCTGCTTTATTCCTCCTTCTCAGGATTGCTTTGGATATTCGGGGTCTTTTGTGGTTCCATATGAATTTTAGAACTATTTGTTCCAGTTCATTGAAGAATGCTGTTGGTATTTTGATAGGGATTGCATTGAATCTGTAGATTGCTATAGGGGGGATGGCCATTTTGACAATATTAATTCTTCGTACCCCAGAGCATGGGATAAATTTCCATTTGTTAGTGTCCTCTTTAATTTTTCTTAAGAGTGTTTTGTAGTTTTCAGGGTATAGGTCTTTCCCTTCCTTGGTAAGGTTTATTCCTAGGTATTTTATTCTTTTTCTTGCAAGTGTGAATGGAATTGTTTTCCTGATTTCTCTTTCTGCTAATTCATCATTAGTGTATAGAAACGCAACAGATTTCTGTGTATTAATTTTGTATCCTGCAACTTTGCTGAATTCAGATATTAGATCTAATAGTTTGGAGTGGATTCTTTAGGTTTATGTCATCTGCAAACAGTGACAGTTTGACTTCTTCCTTACTAATCTGGATGCCTTTTATTTCTTTGTGTTGTCTGATTGCCATGGTTAGGACTTCCAGTACTATGTTGAATAAAAGTGGGGAGAGTGGGCATCCTTGTCTTGTTCCCATCATAGGGGAAAAGCTTTCAGCTTCTCGCTGTTAAATGTAATGTTGGCTGTGGGTATGTCATATATGGCCTTTATTATGTTGAGGTACTTGCCCTCTATACCCATGCTGTTGAGAGTTTTTATTATGAACAAATGTTGAATTTTGCCAAATGCTTTTTCAGCATCTATGGAGATGATCATGTGGCTTTTGTCCATTTTGTTGATGTGGTGGATGATGTTGATGGATTTTCGAATGTTGTGCCATCGTTGCATCCCTGAGATGAATCCTACTTGATCATGGTGTATTATCCTCTTGATGTAGTTTTGAATTCAGTTTGCTAATATTTTGTTGAGTGTTTGTGCATCTATGCTATGTTCATCAGGGATACTGGTCTGTAGTTTTCTTTTGTGGTGTCTTTACCTGGTTTTTGTATTAGAGTGATGCTGGCTTCATAGAATGAGTTTGGAAGTATTCCCTCCTCTTCTGTTTTTTGGAAAACTTTAAGGATAATGGGTATTATTTCTTCTCTAAATGTCTGGTAAAATTCAGTGGTGAATCCATCTGGTCTGGAAGTTTTGTTCTTGGGTAATTTTTTGATTACCAATTCAATTTTGTTGCTGGTAATTGGTCTGTTTAGATTTTCTGTTTCTTCCTTGGTCAGTCTTGGAAGTTTGTAATTTTCCAGAAAGTTGTCCATTTCTTCTAGCTTATACAGTTTGTTAGCATATAGATTATCATAGTATTCTCTAATAATTCTTTGTATTTCTGTGGTGTCTGTCGTGATTTTTCCTTTCTCATTTCTGATTCAGTTTATGTGTGTAGATTCTCTTTTTCTCTTAATAAGTCTGGGTATGGGTTTATCCATTTTTTTTCTCAAAGAAACAGCTTTTGGTTTCATTAATTTTTTCTGTTGTTTTATTCTTCTCAATTTTATTTATTTATTCTCTGTTCTTTATTATGTCCCTCCTTCTACTGACTTTGGGCCTCATTTGTTCTTCTTTTTCCAGTTTCAATAATTGTGACTTTAGACTATTCATTTGGGATTGTTATTCCTTCTTTAAAGAGGCCTGGATTGCTTTATACTTTCCTCTTAGAACTGCCTTCATTGTGTCCCACCCAAGTTGGGGCATTGTGCTGTTGTTGTCATTTGTCTCCATATATTGCTTGATCTCTGTTTTAATTTGGTCATTGATCCATTGATTATTTAGGAGCATGTTGTTAACTGTCCATGTGTTTGTGGTCCTTTGGTTTTTTTGTACAATTTATTTCTAGTTTTATACCTTTGTGATCTGAGAAGTTGGTTAGTACAATTTCAATCCTTTTGAATTTACTGAGGCTCTTTTTTTGGCCTAGTATGTGGTCTATTCTGGAAAATGTTCCATGTTCACTTGTGAAGAATGAGTATCCTGCTGCTTTAGGGTGTAGAGTTCTGTAGATGTCTGTTAGGCCATCTGTTCTAGTGTGTTGTTCAGTGCCTTTGGTCCTTACTTATTTTCTGTCTGGTTGATCTGTCCTTTAGAGTGAGTGGTGTGTTGAAGTCTCCTAAAATGAATGCATTCCTTTCTATTTCTGCCTTTAATTCTGTTAGTATATGTTTCACATATGTCGGTGCTCCTGTGTTGGGTACATAGATATTTATAATGGTTATATCCTCTTGTTGGACTGACCCCTTTATCATTATGTAATGTCCTTCTTTATCTCTTTTTACTTTCTTTGTTTTGAAATCTATTTGGTCTGATACAAGTACTGGAATACCTGCCTTTTTCTCCCTATTGTTTGCATGAAATATCTTTTTCCATCCCTTCACTTTTAGTCTGTTTATGTCTTTGGGTTTGAGGTGAGTCTCTTGTAAGCAGCATATAGATGGGTCTTGCTTTTTTATCCATTCTGTTACTCTGTGTCTTTTGATTGGTCCATTCAGTCCATTTACATTTAGGGTGATTATCGATAGATATGTACTTATTGCCATTGCAGGCTTTGGATTCATGATTACCAAAGGTTCAAGGGTTGCTTCTTTACTATCTAAACATCTAACTTAACTCACTTACTATGCTATTATACACACAGTCTGCTGATTCTTATTTCTCTCCCTTCTTTTTCTTCCTCCTCCACTCTTTATATGTTAGGTGTTTTATTCTATACTCTTTTGTGTCTCCCTTGACTGATTTTGTGGATAGCTGATTTTATTTTGCATTTAGTTAGTATTTGGTTGGTCTACTTTCTTTGGTGTGGTTTTATTTTCTCTGGTGACATCTATTTAGCCTTAGGAACACTTCTATCTAGAGCAGTCCCTTTAAAATACACTGTGGAGATGGTTTGTGGGAGGTAAATTCCCCTCAACTTTTTTAAATCTGGGAATTGTTTAATTCCTCCTTCAAATTTCATTTCTGTTACCTCCCTCCAGAATTCATCCCTTAGCACTTGCAAATTTCTCTGCAGCAACATCAGCATGATTAAGAATTTTATTTTGAATTATTTTTTAGGAAGATTGGTTATATCGATCTCACCAAGCCCTCTCTCTGGGTTTTGAGTGATTTTGGACTGGATCAGGTTCTTCTGCCTTTTCATGGCAATAGAAGTGATCGCGGGCAAGTGGCACATGTGTCAGCTGGGAGAACAAAGTCCCTTCCTGCTTGCTGGTCTCCTTGCCCTTCTCCTTTCCCTGTGCCGGTCACCCACACACAGGGAGCAGCTTCTGGGTTAATCCCCTGAGCTGCCATGGGCGGGGTAGCCCTCAGGATGGCCTCGGGCACTGGCGGTGCTTGCAGGCGAGCAGCACGTGTTCGCCACCAGAACAGAGCCCCTATGTGCATACCAGACTCTGCGCCAGTTTCCTCTGCCTGTGCTGGTCAACCGGGTGCAGGGGGCAGCCTCTGGGTTAATCCCCTGAGCTGCCATGGACCGGGCGGCCCTTGGGTTGGCCTAGGGCATTGGCGGTGGTTGCAAGAGAGCAGTGTGTGTTCGCCATGAGAACAAAGGCCCTACGTACTTCGTGGACTCCACGCCTGCTTCCTCTGGCTGTGCCAGTCAGGCTGGTGCAGAGGGCAGCCTCTGGGTTAACCCCCTGAGCTGCCATGTGCAGGGCGGCCCTTGGGATGGCCCAGGGCATTGGCGGTGATTGCAGGCAATCAGCGCATGTTTGCCGCAAGAACAGAGCCCCTACGTGCTTCCCGGACTCCGCTCCAGTTTCCTCTGCCTGTGCTGGTCAACTGGGTGCAGGGAGCAGCCTCTGGGTTAATCCCCTGAGCTGCCGTGAGTGAGGCGGCCCTTGCGATGGCCTAGGGCACTGGTCGTGGTTGCAGGTGATCTGCGCGTGTTCACCAGGAGAACAGAGCCCCTACGTGCTTTCTGGACTCCGCGCTGGCTTCCTCTGCCTGTGCTGGTCGGCTGCGCGTAGGGGGCAGCCTCTGTGTTAATCCCCTGAGCTGCCATCAGCGTGGCGGCCCTTGGGATGGCCTAGGGTATTTGCGGGAGTTGCAGGCGAGCAGCGGGCATTTGCCGTGAGAATAAAGCCCTTTGTGCCTTCCGGACTCCGCGCCTGTCTCCGCTGTCTGTGTTGGTCAACTGCGGGCAGGGGGAAGCCTCTGGGTCTGGCCCGGTTAGCCGCACACTGGGAGAAGCCTCTGTGTGGTGCTGTGGTCGGGGCTGCTACCCGGTTGCTCTGCAGCAATGGCAGGTCAGCCGGTTCGCTTGCAGTGCTGGCGGTGGGGAATGAATGGCAGACTGCTTATTGCCGTGAGCGGCTTTGGTGCTGTGTTGCCGCCCAGGGGGTTAGGGCACCTGAAGTTCCTTAAAGTTCCCAGGCTGCTGGGCTGAATGTGCCAGGACGATTTTGTCCACCTGTTAAACCCTTGTCCCTTTAAGGCTTTTAAAGCACCCGCTTTTCTTTTGTCCCAGGGCAGCTGGCTGTGGGAACCTGTTTGCAGTCTTAGTCTCAGGTTTTGCTTTTCCATTCCTCTAATATCCAGCACACCATGCAATGTGTGTCTGTGCTCCTGGTGCGGATTACTAGGGCTGGTTATTTAGCAGTCTAGCAGTGCCCCCCCCCCCACCCCCCCCCCAACACTCTGATTCTTTTCCTCCTACCAGTGAGCTGGGATGGAGGGAGTGCTCGGGTCCTGCCGGTCACAGCTTTGTATCTTACCCTTTTTGTAAGATGTTGAGTTCTCACAGATGTAGATGTAGCCTGGCTGGTGTACTGTATCTTCTGGTCACTCTTTTAGGAATAGCTGTATTTGCTCTATTTTCAAAATATATATGGTTTTGGGAGGAAATTTCTGCCACCCTACTCACGCCACCCTCTGGAGAGTCTCCCAGAAGAGCAAAATCCAGGGTCTGAGGGACCCGGGACATGAAAGGTATGACATAATTGGTAGATTTGGAAGAATACAGCATGATGCAAGGTCCCATGTTGCCTTCCTCCATCCACCCACCCCAACAACAACCCTCTAGATGAAATGAAGATTCCTTAGTCTGGGAAGAAAGAATAAAAGGAGAAGCAAAGATATGGAGGCTGGCATGAGTTCCTGAGATGGGTCCCCACGACAGATAACTTGTAAAGATCCGAGGGCGGAGAAGACAGTGCCTTTCTTCCTGAGCAACTAGCTGTATGGGTCTGGCATTCATGAGGTCTGAGTGGGAAAAATGAATCAGTGTCATCAGCATGTAGCTGATATTTACGGCATTAGGCTATAAATATGAGGTCAAGGGAAAGCAGTGGGTGGTAGAGTCTCAAATAACCCTTTGCACGAGTTTAGAATGGACTCACTAGACGGCAACCGTGCAGATGGGGTGGGATGTCCTCTCAGATTTTCTCTGCACCCAGTATGATGCAGTTCCCATAGTTCCCACTAGAAGCTCTGTGAAGGCAGGGGTATTTACTGTTTTGTTCACTATTATATTCCCAAGGCCTAAATTAGTGCCTGGGACATAGTAGGTGCCCATAAAGTGTGTAACAAATAAATGTATATGCCTCACAAGGTTTGTTGAAACAACAAGGAGGCTTGCAGTTTATTAACTCACTCAACAGATGACTGCTACATACAGCACTGTTTTAATTGCTTGGAATATATCCATGAACAAGAAAACAGATTTCTACCCTCCTGGAACTTATGTTAGGGGAAACAATAAACACTGAACCAAAATTGTGAGTTTACTGTAAAGAATGTTTCCCTACAGAGTCAGGCTGAAATCACCCTTCTCTGGGACATTGCCTGAAACTGTGCCCTGCTTGATGTCTTCTTACTGTTCCTGCTCTCCACCCCGTTTCTTGGGTTTTTTAGAAGCACTTCCTTAATGAATTGCTTGCACACAAATCTGCTTCTCAGGTCTACTTCTGAGAAACCTGACCTAAGATAGGAGTTGTGCAATCATTTAAGCTTAATTATAGAAAAAAATGTATTTCTTGCATCCCTGAGTTTACAGCTTGAGCCTGGTACCTGCTGCAGATATAATGCAGCAAATGCTACAATCAAAATTTGCACAAAGAAGTGGCACATGGTTCATTTTGGAGAAACCAAAAAGCGCTTCCTAGAGGATGAGTAGAAATCTGCTGGGTGAAGAGTGGTGAAGTCAAGCTATGAAGAAGGGATAGTAAGGACCAGGCTCAGGTGTTCCAATGTATGGGGGTCTGCCCCTGGGTCAGTAGGCATGTAGCAGTGTGGTGGCAGATGGCCAAAGGTGAGCATGCTTGAGAGAGGCCTGGGCGGTGCTCAGACATAGGGTGTATGAGGAGGCGTGGGTAGGAGAGAGGGAGCAGCCAAAGATGATGCAAAACGTGGGCAAAGGGACCATTGCGAGCATCATCCAGGTTGAAAATTTGAACTTTTCTTAAAGGTGTTCAGGGATACGGGGAGTTTTGTTTAGCCTTGTAATCAGGTCATATATTCATATGGCACAAAATTTAAAGGTACTAAAGTTTGTAATTAAAAAGAGTCTGTCCCCCACTTCTCCTAGCCATGGAAACCACTGATACAAGTTCCCTGAGTACCCTTAAGGAAACATGCTTTGCATGTATAAGCAATATGTATATAAACCTGTTTTGTTCACCTGACCCTCTATCATAATGATCCTTGCATATTATTGCAGAGTTTTAGGTAAAGGAGTAATATGATCAGATTAGCATCTTATAAATATTATTATAACTTGGTATGCAGAATAGATGATGAGGGGAACAGGGCAAGAAATGACCAGTATCTGATATAAGTAGCAATATCATAGAGAAAAGGATGACTTTCAAAGCAGCTCTTTTCATCAAATAACAACATCAAATATTTATTTAGTGCATGTCTTATAAAGAGCTCAAAGCATCTTCATCTAATCGCCAAACTACACTATGGTCAGCTGAGAAAAGATATGCAAACTTAAAGTTTGCAGATGGGAGAGACAAGGTACATAGAAAGGTAAGTTCAGGATACCCCAATTCTGGGACAAATAATCTCTCCCCTGAATATCTTAACTCTAGCATCTTGGTGGTTCTAAGCCACCAGCACAATGAATGGGTAACACTCACCAAGAACCATCAGAGTCAGTTACTACACCAGAAAAGTAATGTAAGGATCTAAAAGCTTCTACAAAATAGAGGAGGAAGTTTTGTTCTGATGCTCACAAATCCTTTTAAGTCTCTAGAGTAACACAAAGTATTATTAAATTTCCAAAGTTTCAAATAATTATTTTCAGAAGAAAACAGAAATAAGACAGGGCAGACTCTCTTGTTAAGGGTTCTTTGGACAATTAGCTTGATTCAGCTTAATGTCATCTGAGCCCAGGGCTCAGGGCATATCCAGTAACCATGTCTCTCTTTCAGAGGTGGGCATGAAGGCTTTGGTAGGCAGACTTCTAAGATGGCCTCTAATGAGCACCTCTTGGGTATTCATATCTTGTGGAATTCCTCCCCCATGAAGGTAGGCTGGACCTAGTGACTTGCTTTCTAACAGAGTAAAGCCAAAGAGACAGTATGTTACTTTGATGACTAGGTTGCAAAACAGAATGACCTCCATCTTGCTGGCAGATTCTCTTCATCGCCTTCTGGGCTGGCATGTTTTGAAGCTACAAGCCACCATGTTGCAGAGGCCCACACAGCAAGGGACTGAGGCTGGCTTCCAGCCAGTACCCAGCAAGAAACTGAAGCCTTCAGTACAATTCCCTGAGAGGAACTGAATGCTACAACCAACCACGTGAGTGAGTTTGGAAGCAGATCCTTCCCAGTACAGCCTTTCAGGTGAAATGCGCCCCTTGGCTAACACCTTGATTGCAGCCTTGTAAGAGACACTGAAGCAGAAAATCCAGCTAAGCTGTGTCTCGATTCCTGAACCATAAAAACTTGAGACGATAAATGTGTGTTGCTTTAAGCTACTGTATTTTGGCATAATTTGTTACACAGCAATAAATAAGTAATGCAAAGACATTCCAGCATATACAAAACTCAGATCCCTTCGCTTTATTTACAAAGACTAATGTCATGCAGCTCAACCTTACATGAACCCTTCTCATGAAACCAACAGTATAACTTGGTGACCCAAATGCTAAGAAGAATGCACACATGACTAAGACTTCGATACTGGTGGGTCTAGAAATTCACAGTCT
Source organism: Smutsia gigantea (assembly GCA_032199065.1). Taxonomy (NCBI): domain Eukaryota; kingdom Metazoa; phylum Chordata; class Mammalia; order Pholidota; family Manidae; genus Smutsia; species Smutsia gigantea. The sequence continues at coordinate 327,827 of JAVSCE010016441.1, read as the reverse complement.
TGTCTTTACCACCACCACTTCCCGTGATGTTCCTTTAGGTTTTCAGGACTTCTCCCTTGATTCAAGATCCTTTGAGGTGGACTCTGACGAAGCTGGTGTTACTCCTGTGACACAAACAGGAAAGAAAAGATGCTAGACTGCTTACTTAAGGGCGCATCACAGAAAGGGAAAGCTGTCAGCACCTCCAGGGCCCTGGATTTAACAAGAGGACCCACAGCAACACAGGCAGCCTTACATGCAAACAAAAATATTGGAGTTGGGGAATACATGCAGTCAGTCCTGACAGAGAATGTCTTAAAGGGATCCTAATGTATTTGGGAGGTGAGATGAGATGCGATACTATAGGCTGAGATCGTTCTTTTCTTCTTATTCCAGGTGTTTTCAAACTGCCTTCACTCAAAGTTGACAAGCCTGTGTTTAATTAGCACTGACCTAGGGGACTTGAGAAGATGGAAGAAAAGTAAAAATCAAAGTTTCTGCTCTTAGTGACACTCTAATGGTGAAAACAGGACACGTACAAAAAAGATCTACCAATACTGACCAGAGTCCTAATTTCACAGGAGGCAGTAAACATAGAGTGCTTATCACTTGCATGCATGCAGTAAGGCTCTCAGCTCACTAATTCAGGTGTCCATGAAATAATCAATTGAAATTTTCTTCAATGAAAATTAACCCACTTGGCCTCTGCTGCCTGACTAGTGGGAAATTTGATAATTGCCATTATTTGGGCCCCTTCTCATTCAAGGATTGCTAAAGAATTTCACTGGAAAGGTGGACAAAAAGCCTCTAACCTTGAATGCACCTTTGAACTTGGGCCATGGGTAGTAATCTCAGGGTTCTTCAACTTAAGGAGCAGAACAGGCATTCAGACCTTCTCTGTCCATCACTTACAGTGCTTCTTGGAAAAATCACCCTTTTAAAGGCTCTGTTTCTCTTTCTGTAAACCTAAGGGCAAATACAGTAGTATTCCAACTGCCTCATCAAATCACATGGGGGGGTTTTATCTCACTTCCATACTTTTCAAAATGAGTTTTCATGTTTTCCTTCTGAGAAGTAAGCTAGACAGGAATTCTAATGCCCATGTGATAGATGAGGCAATTGGTATATCGCCATAAGAGAGTCATCTAAACTCACATACAGCAGGTCTACAGTCAAGTCAGCGTTAGAACAGAGAGTTCGTCATACTTAATCCAGTGTTCTTTGTATTGTACTGTAGCTGCCATAGTAGTAGTAGTCACTCATTGTTGTTACCCCAAGTAGATGTTAAAATATGCATATAGAAATAGCACTGATTATGGGTTACATTGTAACTCTATGTGGATCATCTCTAGCTGAAGAAGGGCTTACATGTGTCTAAGTAAGGAACTGCAAATAAAAAGACAACAGATAGCAGAGGTAAGCGTTCGCATTTGGTTGATAGGGATGGTTTCCACTGTACCTTTGTTTTTAATATTGGATCTTTCTCCACAAATGTATGGGTACAGCACAGAGGCACTATTACCTATCTCTGAAACATCATCAAAAGCCCCATGGGCAGCAGAGTATAATGCAAGGTGCCAACATGACAAGTGTGAAGTGCGTCAAGTCAGGGAACACCATAAATCCTCTATTCAATTCTCAAAGAATATGATACACAAATGTCCATTCATCTTACTCTCTCACCCTTCCACCATTTTCAAAGAAAGTATCTAATAGGCTAGCGAGGGCTCCCTCTGTGCTGAGCTCCGGAGGGCAAGACTCATTAGCAGTGTGGCCATCTCTAAAATTATTATATCCGAACACACAGGGAAAATAAGAACCTGAGGTAGCACACCACATCTTGCTGCTATCATTTGTCAAAAACTGGCACCAGATAGAAATGACACAGGATAACAAGTCCAGAAGTATCTAGAACAAACAAGAATGATTCATCATTGAAGACAGGGCAAAAACACACTCCCATCCATCCACATATCAATTATACCAGCCATGAAAATAAATACTGGTTCACATTCCCAAGGCCTGAAAAAATATCATGTGGGCCACAAAGGAATTATATTATAGTTAAAATAGGAACCAAATCTAAGGAAAAAAATAAATGTGTTGTACTCTCTCTCTCTCTGCTCATCATTAGGCTCGATTTTTCAAGAAAAAATAAGTTTTGAGGGGACTATCTGTATTTGACTACAGAAAAATATACGCATCCCTCTCCCTTAGTTTGCTAACATGTGAAGTGGTTAAGAGAGGAGGCAAGGACATTCAAGAGAATGGAAGGGGCCAACTCAGCAAGGGCTGAAAAGATGACAGATGGGAAGAGGTACTCTAACAGTAGAGAATGGGCAAATTTTGAAAAATAATAGCTAAAATCTATGAAGTGCTCACCAGGTATCAGGCCTTGCTAAACTTTTCCTATGTTATCTCAATGTAATCTCACTACAATATGATGGTACTATTACTATCCCACTCATTGATGAGGAAAACTGAGGCACAGGGAGGTTACAATGACTTGGAGGTTAAATATTTGAATTCAGGCAGTCTACGCCAGAGCTTCACTATGAACAACCAAGCCAGTAGTTTTCAAACTTATTCCTGCATCAGCATTCCCTGGAGGGCTTGTTAAAACCCAGATTGCTGGTCCCAGATGCAGAGTTCCTGATTCAATGGGTGAAACCTGGGAATTTACCTTCTAACAAGTTCTCAGGTGATGCTGACGCCCCTGGTCCAGGGACCACACTTGGAGAATGACTGCATTAAGCTATGCTGCCCTCTTAACAGGTAGACCTTCTAGTTTGAGGCGGGAACTGTCACCAAATAAATAGATTTAAAAAGAGATCAAGTCAGGTGACAATGAAGAAACACACCTAATGACAGCAATCACAGCTGAGACTTGGAAACACTGGAGTGAATATTGCAATACATAGACGGAGATGCTATCCTTTTCAGCAGAAACAGTAAAGCTTTGGGGACCTACACATAACATAAGAGCAAACAAACTTTTATAGGTGAAGCTAGGTAGACAGGTGTACCATAAGAGCTATTAGCCTACATTTACCCCTAGTATGCTTAAGCCAAAAGGGAAAAGATGGAAAGAATACTTTGATGTATGTGTGGTCATAAAACCATATTTTATGTGGTATCTATGTCCTGGCCAGTTTGCTAAAAAAAAAAAATACTAAGCAACTGGACAGTCTTCTCCAACTCCATGTCAAAATCTGAGGATTTCATTTAAGTTTAAGAATCCCCAGTGGAATCCATTGTCTTTGGAATATATAGCAAAAGGCAACTGAGACCCTAAAGAAATCTATTACTCTTGGACCACAACAGACATCTTTAAGCAGAGATGTGTCTCTTGTACAGATATTGAAAGATTATTTTAAGCTCAAACTGTTTACTGTAGTAACCAAAAAAATCTCCAAAGCCGGGATACTAGTTTTATTTCACTATACTGGTAGTTTTGACATAGAAAAGCATGTGTAAAATAAAATCAGCCATATAATCATTCTTTGAATGCCTTCTGTGATAAAGCTCAGAGGATGCAAAGGGTTTGGGCATCGTGACTATCATGATAAGGCTCACAGCCTAACTGGAAAGACTTTGTATTTTTATTTATATGTGTGAATATATCTCTGTCTCCCAGAGTGATTTAGCCAATCACAATTATGCACTGAATCCAGAGGATAGTGCAAAGCATTTCCTTACCTTTCCATGGAACCCCACATAGAGTCTACCACAGCGTGGTGGTTTGTGTCTCTTTTCCCTTGAACAGTTGAGAGGAGGTGAAAGATATTAATGAAGGGAAAAAAACATATATTTATTTATACAAGATCAAATATGGTAAGTACCATATACATTGTGCAATAGTACATATAAGCTTGGAAGATAGAGATAGCACTGGAAACACTGGAAACTTCCTGAGAGATGATAGGACTTCAGATTTGAAAGAAGGTTGGAGAAGGAACATGCCAGACAGAAAGGTGCTTCTGAGGGTTCAGAGCTCAGCAGGAAGACTGTTGATCTGATATCTGCCATTACAATGAAGTAAGTACAGTAACATGATAGGGACAGCAAAGTTTAAGTAGAGAAAAGCCCTAGGACAAGTCATAGCAAAATATCTTGAGCAGATCGGAGAGGAATGCGCTTGTCTCACCAAGGATGACTTATTTTACAGTCATTGAAGAATTTGATAGGAGTGATGTAAACCAAGCAATGGTTTAAACAGACAAGATGGTAGCATTTTGTAGGACACATTGGAGGGGAGAACATCATCTGGGAAACTACTACAATGGGCCACATGTGAAGCAACAAGGACCCAAGCTCAAGGGAATGAAAGGAAGGGATGACTGTGAGCTGGGCACCTCCAGAGAAATGTCTGTTCTGGCTGTGACTGTGGCTGAAGGAGAAGGAACAGCCAAGGAATGATTTCAATCTTTTCAGCCCCAATGTCTGGCCAGAAACAGCAACTGAGGCCAGGGTCGGCTAACTCACGTGACCAGGCTCATATTTAGTCAATGGCGGGGTGGCCTGCACATATTTGGAATCTCAGCTCAGCCTTTCTTCCATGTACATCGCTGCTTCATGATGTTTCATACAAAATTCCTGAGTCATGACACACCCGCACACCATGATAACTCTAAAATCATGTGGCACATCTTGTAACAACAGCAAAAAGAGAGCAGTTCTTTTTCTGTTCCCAAGTTTTAATTGAAATAAGTGGCTTTATAATAAATCTTTTATTTTTTGAATCCTAATAAGATTATTTGTAATGTCATAATTATAGACATTTTTCTCAACAGAAACTCTGTTTGGTTCCTCATTCCGCAGATAGAGTAATGTCTCCCAAGTCCTCATTCTTCATTGATTCTAAATGTTCTTTGGAGCAGGGTTCCTCAACCTTGGCTTTATTGACATTTGGGGCCAGATAATTCTTTCTTGCGGTGCTCTCCTGCGCACAGTATAATGTCTAGCAGCACCCCGACCTCTACACACTAGATGCCAGCAGCACTCCTACCCAGCTGTTACCATCAAAAATGTTTCCAGACATTGCCAAAAGTCCCCTGGGGGACAAAGTCATTCCTAGTCAAGAACCACACTGCCTTAGAGATATTTTTTTAAGTATATTAATGATATCATTTCAATTTAATAGTCCTCCTATTGGGAAAAACCATCCCAAGTTCTCTCTCAGGATGGTGGTTTTCTTCCACATGGAAGGAGTTGGGGAGAGTTGGAAAGATAAGACTCAGTCACCAGTTATCAGGTTTTACTTCAAAGTTCCCCTCGATGGGACATCACAACATCTAGAACCGAATGGAAGGTGGTTTGCTTACAAGTAGAACCCAAAGGTCTTCCAGGATCTTTAGGAAACATGACAACAAACTGCTTTCCATGCACCCACTCTTCATGTAATGCCAATTAAATTCTTTTTTAGCTGTTTAGAAGGGATGCCTGTCAGAACAAATAGAACTGCAGCCACCTTCAGCAAATTTCAATGCCTGAGTTATAAGCCCTCCAAAGGGTATCACGGTGGAGGACAGAGCTGATCCCTGTAATAGCCCTGGTCTATTAAATAGGACCAAGGAAATGGCTCTTCATCTGAGGAAGGCGTGGCTATTACAGTACACTGATCTACTCCCCCAGACAGGCAGGCCTGGGAGGAAGTAAAATAACTGATGAGCCGTAATGTGCCATCAACATCAACTTCTGTAACTTCATCTTCCGGATTCATCAGGAATTGAGTAAAGAAGAAGGGACCTGTTACCTTCAATCCTAAACCGACAAGACATTTGTATTTATGCAGCAAGAAGTTACATCTGCCAACCAGGCTCCTGCCTCCCTTAAGTAAAAGCTTTGTGTCAGCTCCTCTGTTTACTCAATCGCAGGCTGCTTTCTGGTCTCACTTGCTTTCCTATGTATTTATATTGAAAGAATACATTCTCAGCAGCTTTTAGGCCCTTAAATGCATTTCAAGAGGAGACCAACCCCAATCACTGTTACTTAATTAACACAATTGTGAAGACTTCAATCTAGCTACACAATAGCTTTCCTGACCTTGCAGAAGGAGGCACAACTTCATTATTGAGTATATTGTTTCCTATAAACATATAAAACCCCTACAATAACAATCCCATCAGCCGAAATGAAGTTATCTGAGAACAGAATTAAACTCTAAATGACCTTTTGCTCTACTCCGTAGCCCCTATTAATAATTTCTAATCTAATCAGTGTGGATAAATGTACTAAGGCTGGTCATGCCAGGCACAGGGCCAGCCCAGCCAATTGCCGTCCATCTGATTCATTCCAGTCCAGAGCTTGTCTGGAAAAGACGCATCCCTCGCTGAGAGGCCACTGCTTGATTTCCTCTTTTGTTATCTTTTCGCGGCAAAGTCATGTCCTTGTAACTGGTAGACACGTTTCTTTGTAAATAACCCTGGAGTGACTGATAGAGCTTTTGCCAGACAAAGGCAGAAAATAGCAAGGCATTACTCATGCCAAGCTGGAGAACACTGTGTCATGGCTGACAAATTTATGGGAGATATGAGCTCACCTTTTGCACAAATATATACTTTCCTGGCAAATTCATCACACGCTTTAATGGCCCTGTACTGCATTTGTCAGCTGTCTGTCCCTGTGCCTTGTTGCCTCTGGTTTCCTGTCAAGGATTGTTTGTTGAAATCATCTAGCAGCTCCATTCTTCAGCACTGAGACCCAAGAAAGATCAATGATGACACCTGTATTGATAATATTTTATCTTCAACTATTTGGCTGATAAATCATTTTAACAATGCTGATATGTTTATTGAGTGTCTACCGGCCTCAAGATTATAGGGAAAGCGGTGCCAGCTTAAATCTTTGCTTTGTTGGTCTGGATTTTATGTCTTTCTTTTCATTTTCCCATAATTAAATGTGCCATGGAACTGATTTGACTTCCCCCTCTCAATAGAGAACATGTGAAAACAGGAGCAGCAGTGACCTCGCACTTCCACACATTGGTGTGTTTAAAAAGAGAAAAAGAAATGGCAGCCTCATGGTCATCCTGGGTCGGGGTGGTGGTCATCAGAAGGGGGCACAAGGGGGCTCCTCAGGTCAGGAAACAGAGGAAATGCTCTGTTTCCTGACCTGGGTATTAGGGACAAAGGTGTTCGTCTGTGAAAATTCTTTGAGCTCTTCCCTACAGTATGGGCACTCTGTCTCTACATTACACTTCAGAAAAACTTACACAAAAAATTAGCAAACATATCACACACACATACATGCACACACATATAAATATACAGGGTTCGAGTCAAGGTTTGCTACCTTGAAACTCTATATTACCTATAATCCCTTCAGTTTCTCTCTTTTAATACCATTTGGCTAACGTGGAAATTACATCCAGCAAGTATCTTGGAGGGTGGTCATTTCACAGCCACCACCCATAGAATTTCAAAGAAAACATTAGGGCTCTCAGATTCCTTCACCTTTACCTTCTCCCTAGGACACTTCAGTCATAGACACCGAGGTCTCTATGAGGGACCAGAAAGAACTAAGGTATGGATGAGAAGAGATCAAATTCTCCCTTAATTTCCCACTCAAATTCCTTTTGATTCAAATCATGCACTCAATCTGTCTCCAGAAACATTCAGATAAATACACACATTCAGATGGAAAGTGAAAAAGCCAAATACCTGAACTGACTAAGTTACTATTGGAAACACCTGGATAATTGGGCCGCCCACATAGAAAGTTCTTGTCATTGGCCACAGACTGCATCCTCAGAAGCTCCTCCACCTTCAGGGAGTCTGGGAGAGAGACTATTAACTTCTTCAGCTTCCATAATAGAGGCCAGTGATGAGATGACATTTGGGAATAAGTGTTGAACTGGCCAGTTCACAGTTCTAGCTAGACGAGTGAAAGCTAGAGCAGGCCACAGGTGAAATAGGATATACAGGAAACATCCACGGAAGAATGATTTAAATTAGTGGTTTCCGCTTTGGACGCTCACTGCAGTCACCTTGTTATTACACACTGAGATTTGAATTTAACTGGTCTTGGGTGTGGTCCCAGCATCAGGACCTTTAAGAGCTCCCTTAAGTGATTCTAATACTCAGCCAAGACTGAGAGCTTCTGATTCAAACAGATGCATATAAAGATTTTTATGCCCAAAGAAAAGAGCAAAAGTATTAGATGTATCATCATCAGCCATTGTTTCTGTGGATTTGAAGTTGAAGACTACAGAAAGGTTTAAAAAAGAGCTCAGAGGTAGAAAAAAAGAGTCTGGAAAAACTATCCCCTGATTTTGCCAACACCTAAGTGACAAATGGGCATTAGATAGACCATGAACAAGTTTATTTCTAAAGTGGTGTGTGGATTAGTAAGCACTCAATTTAAGATTGGGATCTATTAGCATAAGAGGGGGCCAGTCTCATTTCTATAATTAATTGGAAAACTTTGTCACTGTACTGTATTCACATTCTAGCTCCCCCACTTCCTGCCTGTGGTCTCGTGCAAAACACAGACTTCTCTGAAAGCCTCAGTTTTCCCATTTATAAAATGGGAGAAATGATTGAACCTACTTCAAAAGGCCTCTACCTCACAAAGGCCTTGGAGTCTATGACAAGAGTATCCTACAGAGAAGGTAAAGACTAAGAAATTTGAGAACCTTAAGATTTTCTTTGAAATTCTGTAAACAGTGATTGAGATCATCTGGAAATGTCCAGCATATAGTTACAATGTGACCATTGCTCCCGGCATCACACCAGCGTGCTCATTTACAAGCATCAGTGTTACTGAGGAACAATTAGGAGGAACTGCATATGAAAACACTGAGGTGACAATTAAGTAACTGTCATCATATGTGGCTTATGATCAACCCCTATTCAATTATGCAGAAGCAAAATATTTTAAAATAGTTATAAAATGTTGCTGGAGGGACTTCAGTGAAATATGATAAAAATGGGTAACTCTGGAGGCAACAAAACATGACAAAATGTTAGTACAGGAAGCCATGGCCTCTCGTTTTCCAAAGATCTGCTTTAATAGGAGATATTTTTGTCTTTTTAGAATAGTGTAAGCCAGGAGTGTGGTGAGTAAATTAACTTTCAAAATCCTTTTTAGCTTAATGAATCAACAGTTGCTGCCCAAGGATAGAAACTCAGGGAAATGAAGCTCAGATTGCAGTTTGAAAGTAATGCTTCTTCACTAGCTCTGAGACCACTGACTTGTTTGTGTAATACTATCACAAAATCCGCATTTCCTCCAGAACGTGAGCGGCCTTGGCCTGAACAAGTGAAAGCAGAAAACTCACCCTGTAAACGCGGCACCCCCAGGAGCCTGGCCGGAATGGGGGCCACCATGTTCTGGTTGTCAGGCTTGGGCTCTTCCTTCCCGTCTGGGTGCCGTGCACACTTAGGTCTACACCACCCAGGGTCACTTGGGGTTTTGCTCCCACATTTCAGACGCTCTTTAAATAAGAGATCTATTGGACTCTACTGTGTCTGGCAGAGAGTAGGCAGTCAATAAATATTTGTTGAATGAGCTTCAGCCTTCTGATGAAAAGAGACTCCTTTGTTTTTTTGCACCATTGGCTTTACCATTTACTGAACCGCCTGTGGCTTCCCAGTCTGACAAATGCGTAGCACCTGTTTATGTCTTTCTCACCCACAGGTTTCAGCAGAATACCTGTGGCCATACTTACAGGAGGTGGCCAGAAGGACCCATCCATTCCAGCAAGTGCCTCTGGTCTGAAAGGCACAAATCAGAACTTTCACCACCTTCCGTCTGGTGCTCACTGGTGGTGCCAACACCTTGAAAGCCCTGCTTGGGCCATTTGTCACCTGTGGACACACACAGACCACTGACAGAAAATGGAATTTTTGAACTAGCTTGAATGACCTGCCTATATGTGTAGACAGCCATGGTCACTTTCTCTCCATACTGGATATGCTGATTTCAGTGTGGTTCCTAGTATGCTGTTATTTTTACCTTTAAAAGTAAAATTTCTTTCCTAAAGCTGGAAATTTCTGAAATGATTTCACATCTATTCTTTCCCTTGGCTGTCCAAAAGAGCTGTTCACAATCTGAATATTACTCAGCAAACAATAAAAGAAAAAAAATCTTTATTATTATTATTACTGTTTATTTTCCTTAGACTCCCAAGGAATATTTTATATAATTTAGAGTAAGCCATTAGAAGGAAATCATTACTTTCAATGTGGTTCTTCCTATAGATGTATAGATTGAGAGATCCTACTCCGTCTGTCCTGGAAATCGGTGCTAGACTTTAAGAACAGTGAATTTTCCTTAAACCACATGAAATTATCACTAAGATGTAATCAATTATAGTCATAAATCTGTAAGACTTGTCATTTTTCCCTACAATATTTTTCCAGGTTCTCACCAGCAAAGTTGAGATTTCTTTACCATTTGCAGAACTTTTTTTTTTCCTTTTTAGCATTAATGAAGAAAAATTATGGACTTTCCTGATAGTATTCCCAAGTGACAAATGTGGACCCAATTCCCCACACTACAGAAGAAAAAAACAGAAAATAATTATCTCATTATAACTCCTACTCAAAAAACATCAGGTTCTTAACATTATCTTACAAACATTACACCCTATATTAGTTATCTTTCTTATGTATGAATCTTATCTTCTCATATAATAATCTCCCTGAGGGAAAGGGACCCCATTTATTGAGAAAAAAAACAGCCTATTATGTATTTTATTACATGTATTACCAACAGCCCTATGGTCTTTACAGATGAGGAAAGTGTGGGAGGTTTGAGTCATTCTTCCAAATGCACACAGTGACTGTGTAATGCGTCCCCACCCTCAGCCTGAGCTTGTCCAGACACCCGTGAAGGTTTGCTAAGTGACACAGTCCAGCGTCAATAATCGTCATCAAGAGATTAGGGCTACGAGCCTGGTATTACCAGAATGTCTGTTACTTGAGTATGCCTGAGACTTCTGGAGCCACCTTTGACCTTAAGAACAGACTTAGCTTTAAATGTCAACATTGGCTCTGGCTTCCATCCCACAAATTTTGAAAAACTCAGTGTCCTCTGCCACACTCCAATATTCATTACTCATTTAAACTCAGTGCTTATTGAGTGCCTCTGTGTGCTAGACATTATTCTACCTGCTTGGGAAAGCGTGCCCAACAAGACTGAAAAGTCCCTTCCCCCACTGAGCTTACATTCCAGTGATGTTAGTTGCCAATTGCTGCATAACAAATTACCCTCAAACCTAGTGACTTCAAACAATACACATCTATTGTCTCATGGTTTCTGAAGGTTAGCTTGCAGCCTCTGACTCTGGGGGTGGTTTAGCTGGAGGGCCTCTGACTCAGGGTCACAGGCTACAAAGTGTCAGTCAGTGGAGACTAGGGTCACCTCAAGTGGCTGTTTATAGGCCTCAGCTCCTGGCTGGCTGTTGGCCAGAGACACTAGTGCCTTGCGACACGGGCCGCTATATGGGCCTCTTCATAGGTTACTCACAACATGGCAATTAGCTGCCTCTGGAGCAATGACTCCCAGAGAAGAAGTGAGATAGGGCAAGGGCAGGTAAGATGGAAGCCACAGTCTTTTTGTAACCCAGTCTCATCACTTTTGCTGAATTGTATTCATTAGGGCAGCTGACATTCAAGATGGCAGGGATTTGCACAAGGGCATAAGTAAATGCCAGAAGACAGGGATCCCTGAGGACCATTGTGGAATCTGTCGACCACAGAGAAACAGACAGTAAATAAATAAATAAATAAAAATGGAAGGTGATTATGAATAAAAAAGAAGCAAGGTATGACTGGAAAGTAAGGAGTTGAGGGACAAGTATTTAAAATAGGATGGTCAAGGAAGGTTTCTTTGTAAAGTTGACATATAAACTAAGTTCTGAATGATGTTTGGAAACCAGCTATGTCAGAATCTGGGCAAAGAGCACACCAGGCAGAGGGGTTGCAAAGTGTAAAACTGTGAGATGGTAAGGTGCTTGGCATATTGCAGAAATGACAAGGAGGCCCATGCGGGCAGATCAGAAGGATGGAGATGAAGGGTGGAAGAAAGGAGGTCAGAGGGTCAGCCATGAGTCAGAGCACAGAAGATCTTTTTGATTGACCAAGGCCAAGAATTTGGACTTTGTTCTCAAAGGGATGGGAAGCCATCACAGTCCGGATGCTCTCTTATATTCCATTGGTCTATGTGTCTGGTTTTTGGCAATACCAAACTGTTTGGATTACCATAGCTTTGTAATATAATTTGAAATCAGGAAATAGGATGCCTCCAGCTCTGTTCTTCTTGCTCAAGATTGCTTTAGCTATTCAGGGTCTTTTGTGGTTTTATAAGAATCTCAGGACTCTTTTTTCCACTTCAGGGAAAATGCCATAAAATTTTGAAGGGATTGCTTTGAATCTGTAGGTTGCTTTGGGTAGTATGGACATTTTAACCTTGTTAATTTTTCCAATCCATGAACACAAGATATCTTTCCATTTATTTTGCATCATTCATCTAGATCCTGACTTAGTGTTTAACTTTTCATAGCCAAAATACCCCTTCAAGGTATTTTGCCAAACATCATAAAGAGCAACTATAATTTCCTAATTGGGACACTTAGATTCTGTTTTAGTGCCTATCTGATATTTGGTGGGAAGGTTATAAGGGAAGGGATGGGCTGGGAAGGACTTCAGAAGCACTGGCAGAGCATGCATAGCTCCTTAGAGATGGAAAAAGTAATGAAAGAAGTGTTATGCAAAACAGTTCCAGCAACAATGTTTCCTTGTCAATATATACTTTTAGTGTTTGGTATTTGTTATCACCCAGAGAGCACAAAATCCCCTATCTACACAAAAGTCATAATCATTCTACTTCTCCCACCCCCTAACTCCCACACATTTTGGCAGCCTCATACATTCTAGCCACTGTAAACTCAATTCTCCAGAAAATTTCAAGAAAACTAATTTACTTCCCCTCTTTAACCATTTATATGTATTTTGGCTTACTGTATTAAGAGTTTAGGTGGGGAGTTCAGATTCTGTTAATGATGTCACAGTTCAGAAGAATAAAATGATTGAAGAGGAATTAATTTCCGATTCATGCAGCAATAAATTGAGGCATGTTGACTTGATCATTAGTTTTGCCAGGAACTTTTGCTGCCAGATTTTATTTACAGAATGTCATCATTTTCCAAAACATGATCATTTCCCTTTTCAGATTGTGCTTTCTGACTAGTGCAGGTAATTTGGGGAAGATTTACACATAATGATAGTCTAAATCCCTTCATTTATAAAATTGCATATTAACTTGGCTCATTAATGGTTGTTGAAAATGCAAGTCCAGTAAAATCATAAGAGCTTTTACCTGGTGAATTTAATTGCTGAAACCAAGTTGGACCTATTCCTAAACATTATCTGGAGACAATCAATCCAGGGGCTGGGTATTTCTCAAAGCAGATATTGGGAAGGCTCTGCCCTGACTGGACAGGAAACTGTTGTTATGAATTTACCATCTCAGGGCTCCTACATCACTCATTGGACTTGGGTGCAGTCACCAACCTGTTTATTCACCTCCATTTGGGCAAATTCCATTGAGGGCTTTGACGGGATTCCAAAAGCCAATAAAATGTACATAATATAATCCTGGTTTAAAGGATTTAAGTGTCTGTCAATGCACCAGTGATGACATTGGGCTTTCATCATTAAGCACATAGTGAAGTTGTGAGCTGGAAGTAAAAGATTAAAACAATGCCAGGTAAACACTTCTCCATAATTATAGATCTTAATAGCCATCTCTGTTGTTTTATTCTCCCATCTCTGTTGTTTTGCTTGAGACCTGGTGGAAGAAATACTTTGTGTTGTGCCAAAGAGTGCAATAGTAAAGCTGCTAATTTACCTGAGACCTATTCCTGACGTTTGAGGAGGGCACAGTCAGATCTCAGGGGATAAGGACAGAGTGTTGTGGCTCAGACTGGGCCTCAATTTCCTCTTGATAATTGTGCATTCATGTGTGTGTGAAGAGTTTACAAATAATTTCCGATAATTTGATCATCAGAAGCACTTTAGGAATCCTTAAAAATACAGATGCCCACTCTAACCCATCCTGAGGTCTAGGAATCTGTCCTTGTGAAATGGGTGCCCATCCAGGTAATTCTGATTATTGGCCAGGTTTAGAGCCATGTTACAATATCCATTGCTCACCTCACCTTCACCATTTCTCTTCTGGCTTTCTTCCAGTGATTTAGTTTCTCAAAGTTTCTATTTCCTTGTTTCCTTTTTATTTTGACCTGCATTTGATCCATACCAATGTTTTTTTCTTTGCTTACAAAGACATTTGTCTTTCCATGTGGAACTGTTATTCTTCCAATTTCTAAAAATTTGCAACAACTAGGTAAGTACTTAGCCAGGTAAATGGATGTTCTTTAGCTCCTGGGGAAATTTCAGCTGCACATGGGTCAAGTGCTGCCCAATGACCCAGTGACATGCTCCCAAATCCTTATCTGAACTGACTCTGAGGCAAACAGAGGGACTGACTGAGTTTGGGGCAATACCCTAAGTACTGTCAAGGGCTCCAACATCTTGAAACAAACGAATATTTGATTTTCAGAAAGAGTTTTTGGCAAATAATTGCTCCTTTGTTTAACAATGAGAAAGGGTTTAAAATGGATTACATACAACTTTAAAGTACATGTTCTTACAAAACAATAGTTTCATGAGCTAACTCTAAATGTCAGTTGTAAATGAATCAGGAACATATGGTTGCAACTTTTCTGTAAATACAAAGGAGACTGAAAATTCAAGGGAAAGAAGCTAGAGACAAACATGAAGTAGATTTTCCAAAGGCCTAGATGTTGAGCAATGGTTTGAAAGATTTACCCAAAACTCAAAGCTGTCAGGTTTAGTCAACTCTATTGTTTTAGTTCAGTTATTAGGATATACAAGTACCTAAGAGAAATCAGTTTCAAAAGAAAGTTTTGAACAAATCTTAACAAGAAGCAATTTTCAAATTACAGTCTAATTACAGAGAACTTGCTAAGAACAGGATATGAGTAGATGGAGACATACTCAGAAAACCCAAAACTCGGCATCCAACAATCTTCAAGTAATTTTTAATAAAAAGAGAGTACTCAAATTGAATGATAGTTGAACAAATCAATTGTTGCTGAAGAATTTTTCCCTAATTAAGTCCTGATGGCTTTACAATGCAGTAAAGAATGCACTGGGCTTTTGACAACTCCTTCCATTCCCAGTGAAAAGGGAAGCCAGCCCAGAAAATCACTTAGCAAGACCCGGACAACAGATGGTACACCCAAACTGAACAATGATCTCAATAAGGGAGGCCTCAGAGACATGACAATACATTCTCCAGATGGATACCATAAAACTTGGGTACTGGTGGTGCATCGGTATGACGGAGAAACTATGTTTCTCTTGAGCCGTGGACCAGTGTGTGTGATCTGTCAAAGGCGAGTCACAAGCTGAACAAAGTTGTGGGATGGATCAGCATCTGGGAGGAAGCAAACCTCCCCAGGTTCGCTATGGTATGACTATTACCTTAAGCAAGTCAAAATCTTCTGTCTGAATTCCCTGTCAACTGAGGGCAACACGATTTATTTGTGTGAGATGTCTATCTCACACAAGGATCCAAAATAAAGAAATTGCTTTAAAGTATAAATATGCTATGTTGCAATAGCTGGTATTTTGTAAAAAGGAATGGGCACAATGTAGAGCTTGTATTTTTAACCCACTATGCTAGATTAAATATGGCTGCATATTGTTTGACCCTCCTCCCGTTAAGAAGAGGGGTCTATGGCCTCTTCTCTTGAAACTGGGCAGGGTCTGCAACTCCCGGACTCACAGAATATGGTGGAAGTGCTGCTGGTTTCTAGGCCCAGGGATCTGAGGGCAGCTTCCACTTCCTATGACTTATAATACTCTTAGAACCCAGGCTCCACGCAGTGAGGAAACGCAAGCAGTCCTATTACAAGACCCATACAGAGAGAGCTGTGCCTTAGCTGAGCTCCTAGGTAACTGCTAGCACCAACTTGCCAGCCACGTGAGTGGATCATCTTGGAAGAGGATCCTCCAATTTCCAATTGAAATGCCCCAAGTACGACACTGAGCTCTGCCCAGACTGCTGATTCATGAGTAAAATAAATGATTATTGTTATTTTAAGCCTTTTAATTTCAGGTTGATTGGTTATGAAACAATAGATAACCAGAACACCCACTATCTTGTATCATAATAACTACATAACATAATTATATGATAATATGTATAACAAAAATTATGTAATTATCCTTATATCACAACTATTATTACCAGGAATAATAATCTTCACTTTTTAAACATTAACCATGTTCCAGGCACTATTTTATGTGTTTCCCCTCCATGCAATTGTTAATTGCATGCTTATTTGTTTACTTGTCTGTTCATTGCCTGTATTATTCAGAAGAGTGTAAGCTCCAGGAGGAAAACAGTATACCAAGCATCTAGCACAATCTCTGGCATATAGACATGTTAAATAGATTATTCTGCTATTGGATCAATTTTCCTTATTAAAATTTCACTGGTTGTTTTTTTTCATAACAAAGTAATCAACACAAACCTTGAAAAGTTCAGAACCAGAAAAGGAACTAGAGATTAAGAGGAGTGAGGGCTCAACCAAACAAGTCAGATGAGCAAGATGACACAGTATCTTCAGAAAGCAGAGTTACTAAGGCTGTACCTAAGTAGGAACCAATTTGTTGACTTTGCCTTAATCATCTGCTACCTCGTGCTTAATGGTTGATTAAAAGAGCCTAATCACTTATGCACGTGGGCATTATCAAAGAGAGAGGGAAACAGCAGGGAAAGCTGGACAGCTTTCACAAAAAAGAAACAATGTGGTATTACTGGGGAGCTTATTCTCTTGGGCACCAAATTCTGCTGCGCTTGAAGTAGAGTACACCAATCAAGGGATACTTGCTGGTCCTTCACCCTCATCCAGGTCCCAAAGGGACCACCAAAAGAGGGTATGACCTGTACTACCCTTGGGTAGGATGAAATTTGTCAGACAGGAGCCTGGCACTCATTATTACCACATCTGTTACTTCAGTTAATTGATCAGAACTGGAGGCAGCAGACTTCTCAAAGGAGTCATCCCCAACTGGTGTGACTTAACTATCCTGGAAGGGACCACAGCCTCACATTTATGATACTGAGGAGGGCATGTCGGATTGTCAGGAATTGGGTGGAGTGAGAAGAATGGAACCACAGCCAACACTGCCCAAAGGACCTGAAGTCGCTGACGTCCGAGCTAGCACAGGTGCCAAGGTTGAAGCTGATGTGAAAACAGAAACTTTTCACCATATCAGGTGACTAACAAATTGGGAGTGAGCAGTAGAACAAACAGAACTGGACCGTCAAATGGTGGACGGTCAGGCTTACTTATAAGGGGTCACATTGCATGGAACCACATGTATCCTCAGGCTTTGGGAAGTCAGAAGCCTAGGAGGACAGGAAGAGGAGCACAGAGGCTATCTTTGGAGGAAAGCATGTTACGTCTCGAAGTTGTCATCCTCTAGCTCAAGTCACCAACTGACATGATCAAGGGTTGCAGGGCCACAGGTCCATCTGGTAGAATGCGCCAACAGTGTGCAGTGCCAATGACATGCAGCGATCCCACCCAGGCCACACCTTTGCAAAGAGCCCTAAAGGGCAACACTTGAAGTTGATGCTCTAGGTATTTTTCCAAAAGAAACAATCAGATATTAACACTGCCTGGAAACATGAATGAGCAAAACAAAACATATAAAGGCAGTCTGCAGTAGAGGAAAGTCATAAGAATCAAGGAAAATCACCTTTCTGTCCATCAGGGGAAACAAGGCAATAAATGCTGCACTGAGCACTGTGTTACAGTAGAGAGAATACAGCAACTAGTTAAGGTTGGTGGCATATTTCTCTAGGTAACCTCCAGATAAACGTTAAAATAGGCAGCTAAAGATAGGCTGTGTGTGTACAACATATTTCAATTTCCATTATTTTGATAAATCCACATTGTGTAGCTGGTAGATCATAAATCTCTGGTTTACATTGGGCTATTATTTAATTAGGCCAACCCTTAGTGACTCATGGCATTTTGTCATTTCAACAATTCTTTATTTTTCTCACATCTAAATGGTAAATCATTGCTTATCAGTTTACGGACTCTTTATTGTACTATCCTCTAGCCACTGTCCCAGGTGATAGGAACTTCAAGCTGTTAACTTTCCTCAGTCTTCAATGGAGGTTGTTATAGAAAACTGAGTTTTTGACAAATCAACAACCTATGTGCAATGCTTCTTCCTGGGTGCAACTTTAAGGAATTTGGAAACTGTCTACAGTTTTGGCCTGGAGTCATATGCAGCTTGAGACCCTGTCATTTACAACAAGCTTGAAAATATACATCTTAATACACCGCAGTGTTTCTTGGGCTCTGATGGTATCTGTTTGCCCGATGAAAAGGGTTTTCACCACCAGATTTGAAATGTTTGGCTTTTTTAAAAATCACAGACTCCTTTTGTCTAAAACAAGTTCAGGCAGTAGGAAGGAGTGAAGAGAGTTGAGATTTATTCACATGGCATTTTCTCAGAAGTGTCTCTTTTTTTAAGAAGCAATTATTAAGCCATCTACATTAGGCCCCTGCAAATGAAAAGATCAGAGTTAATCAATCTTGTCCTGAATAAGAAAAGTGACGAATAGCAATTAAATATTTTGCATTCCTCAAGGAATTGGCCTGCTTGCTTACTCTTTATTTCTCAAGGGAGGGAGTTACTCTCATAATATGGGAAAATGGTTAGTGGAGAGAGCTAAGGCTAGTGACTCATATATCCCAATTATCTTTCTCGAGCATGACACAGGAAAAATAATGAGAGTTTTTGGAGTCACACAGACCTAGCTTCTAATTTCAGTTCTAACATTTGCTAGCTATGAGACCTTGGCTAATTTATATAAACTCCTCATCTGTAAAGCAAAGCTAAAAGGGCTAACCTTCCCCACAATGCTGGTGAGGCAGCCACCTGTTTTCCCATGGGCTAGAGCTAGTGTGAAAAGAACACCCTTATGAAGTTCAACTTGAACCCAAAGAGGTTTATTCAAGAACAACTGAAAACATAAATTATATTTCTAATATCACACTGCCTTTCACTTTATTTTATAGAGTACTTTAAGGCTATGTCAATACCCCAGAATATTTACATTTATTCAGATAAACAAAAATAGAAAAAATAGTAACTCTAATACAAAAATAATGACAATAATAATAACTGGTGTTATTCTGATGGAGGAGAGTAGGTAGAAAGTGCTCTTTCGGTTAAATGACCTCAAGTCAGTAGCTGGTTGCCTTTCTCACTATTCAGCTGATCTTTGAGGCACCATTACACTTAACAACCAATGTCTTTATCAAGGAAAATAATCAACAAGTATATTAATTAGGCATTGCTTACATTTTTACTGCGAGTCTAATGATTTGTTGATTTTAAGTTTGATGTCTGTCTTCATTAAAGTCATTAATACTCTAAGTGAATTTGTGCTTGAAATTCCTTAAGTATTTAGGAATTACACACAGTTTACTTTTTACTGTGGGACCCTTAGGCTATGAACATATTCCTTTTGCAGACATCTAAAACTACAAACAGAGCTCTTTAGGCATTTGTTAATAAATGCCTTGCCCTCACAATTGAAAATGGAAATGAAACAAACACAAAAGTATAAGGGACAAAACCATCAACAAAACTCTATGCACATCAACTTCTCTTTGTTCTTGGTACATGTAAATGTCTTCTGCAACTGGCCACAAATTAATGCAGCCATCTAAGGCAAGGCTGGCATTAACACTCACTATTCAGTTTTCACCAGAATGCCAGAAGAAACTGGACCCAACCCTTCCCAGGCCTCACTGTCGAGTGAGTATGACTACATTGTCTTTATGACAACAGCACATATCTTGAACCTATGAGCCCCATTCAGGGTCTTACTTCCAAATGCTTTCTTCTAGGGGTCTTGGTGGTGGTGTAGGGATAACAGTCACAGCTTTGTTTTGAAGGCTCCTGCTCTTGTGATCTTCAGTTCTGTGGACCACTGATGGACCCAGGTCTACTATCTGCAGAGCCACAATCCTCTCTTGGACCTCAGACTTCCAGGAAGCTTCCTCCACTATACCCAACAGGAAAGCTTTTTCATAGGACTTTCTCACAGCAGAATTATCCAGATGCTATGTGGATGGCAAAAGAGAAGAGGAGTGACAGGAGTGGGAAAGTATAGCCTCACTCCATACCTAGGATCCATGCTTCCGCTTCAACCCAGTTCATGTTCATCACCTTTTCCTTCCAGCACTGTGCCTTCCTGGGGCAGAGGGCATGCACCAGTGTTTTATCTCCTAGCCATACCTCCTTCAGCAGCTACCAGACATTGAGCAAGTCTGTGCACCCAGTTCAAATTCTTTCTACCAGGTATTGCATGAAAGTCCAGGATCTACTGAGCATAATATTAATGTGTATAATATAAAAATATATAGCAATATAAAAAATAGTACATATAATATAATATATGATATGATATGATATGATATGATATGATATGATATGATATGATATGATATAAATATAACAATATCCGTACTCTATAATATTTCCTGAAAGTTTGGAAATTCTCAAAACATCTAGAGGCCAGTAAGTCCTAACTCTGACACAGGTTTCAGCCTAACAGAATCACATTGACCCACCTCAGCATATTTTTTTCTCTGTGGGTTTTTACTACCAATTTTATATTCCAGAGCATGGAACCCACAGAGGAATGTCATATGTACCTTTCAAGGCCTGTCCACACCTCACCTACCTATTCTGATCACTAACTTTTCCTTCAGCAACTAACCCCACAGCATTTCTGTAACACTGCCTGGGATGGTCCTTCTCCTTAGAATTATTTCTTTCTCCACCAATTTTATGTCATTCCTCTCCTTCTTAAGGACTGATTTAAATGCTAAAATGCTTCCTCCATGAAACCTCTCCAGTTTCTCCAGCCCATGCTCCTTCCTCTCTCTCTTCTCTGTTCATGGATTTGGCATCAAAATCACAGCAGCTAATTGCTCTGCAATCACACACACATTAGTGTTGGCTTTGGTTTTCCTGCTAAACTGTAGATCCACTGAGGATAAGGTTCCATGTTCTTTATGCATCCCTGTATCCACACAATATTTAGCTATACTCAGTTTGTCACAGAGGCACAACAGACAACAAATTAAAATAACAAAATAATATGTTGTCTGTTTGGTTGGTTCATTTGCTGTTATGTCTAAAGCTGCAGTAGGCACTACAGGCTGTGACAAAGTAATAGGCCCAAAGTGGAGTCACTTACGTTAAGCCTACCAAGACTTCCTACCTAACCTAACTGCAGTTGCAACCTCTTCCGGGAAGAGAATTTTAAATCAGCCTGGAATTTCCTGATCACTAATGAGGCAATCTGCATAAGACCACCTGCTCTTCCCCCTAAAGGAAAGTGACCTAGACTACAACAATCCCTTCTTTCCTTCTTGCTAATAACGTCTTGCTCGACCCTTCCCATTTTGCGCAACTCTTCTGAGCATAACTCTACTCACTGGATGAGATGTTGCCTGATTCATGACTTGCTTAATAAAGCCAGTCGGATTTTCACACTTACTTAGCTGAATTGTTTTTTAACAAGGCTATACAGAAGTGGAATATGATGTGGACCCTGTCCTCAAACAGCTCCCAATCTCATTGAGAAGGCAAGAAATACCACATGAAATAATTTGACCATAGGTAAATGCTAAAATGCTTGATACATGTAGGTATTGCTCTGACATCCTGGCATAGCACAAAGTTAACTGAATTAACTAGAAAGATTTTATGGATATGACTGGCCTAAACAAATTATAAAAGTCGAAGAGGCTGATAAAATTCAGCGGTTATGTTCATACAAAGACCTGTACATGAATATCTGTAGAAGTTTTGGTCACAATAGCCAAAAGTTGGAAACAGCCCAGGTGTCATTCAGTGAGTGAATGGTTAAACAAATTGTGGTACATTCATACCATGGGCTATTACTCAACAATAGAAATGAAAGAACTATTGATAAATGCAACAAATCAGATGAATCTCCAGAGAATTTTGCTGAGTGAAAAGAAGCCCATCCCAAAAGACTGCATACTGTATGCTTCCACTTATATTGCATTTTTGAGATGACAAGAACTTAGACATAGAGGACGGATTAGTGGTTGTCAAGGATTCAGAGAGGGGTATGTGTATGGTAATAAACAGAAAAAAAAGTCCTAACTGACAGAGTTAGAGTTCAGCCTAATAGAGTCACACTGACCCGCTTAACACATTTAGTCCCTGTGGGTTGTTAGCAATTTTATATTTCACTGGATGGAACCAGCACAAATATCTCCTATATACCTTTCAAGGTTTCTCATACCATCTCTCAGGAGAGAGGTGGATATGGTTATAAAAGGGAAATCCAAGAATGTCTGAGATGATGGAATTTTCAGTATCCTGACTGTGGTGGTATATGCTCAAACCTACACGTGATAAAATTGTATAGAACTAAACACCCTCACCCCCCATCCCCCACCACACACACATAGATGCACACAAATGAGTACAAGTAAAACTAGGGAAATCTGAATAATCTGTGGATTGTATCAATGTCAGTATCCTGATTGTGATATTGTACTATACTTTTGCAAAATGTTACCACTGAGGGAAACTAAATAAAGGGTACATAGGGTCTCTCTGTACTGTTTCTCACAAACACATGTGAATCTGTAGTTACCTCTATTAAAAAATGATTTTAAAAAGATACCATTTCAGATGACAGGGTACAGCAAAATTCAAGTGAATAAAACTTAGATCCAATTAAAACTCAGGTACAAGATCAAATTTCAGAAGTCTTGGTGCCATAAATATTTCTTAACCTGCTAAGCTACCTTGCCTCAATTTACAAGTCAAAAATTTATGACTAGAACACAGTATTATGTGGTGAGGAAAAGTTAAGTAAGACATTCAAACACTCAAAGAAGACTAGTTCATTTCATCAGTTTCCTTAGAGAGACTATGGCCATTTCACCAGAAGAGCCAGAGGTTGAGAGGCTGTCTTGCAGCAGACTAGCATACCCTAGCCCTCAAATTAAAAGCTATGCCCCCAGTGTCCGACTCATCCAGGGGTCCTTAAACAATGATTACAAAAGATTCATCTCAAGAAGTAAAAAATACAGATTCCCATTCAGCAGGGCTGCTTAGGGTACTGGAATTTCCATGCCTAATAAGCAACCCAGGTGATTCTAATCTACATGGAAACAGAAGTCAGAGTCAACTGGAGTACTTACTAAAAACGAGAATTCTTTTCAGACCTATTGGTTTGGTCCTACCAGTCTGTTTTAATTCTATTCTGATGACTCAATGGAATTTATAGAAAGAGGTTTGGGTACTTAAAGGTCAGGGGCTTGTTCTTCTATGGTTGGGGATGGAGAGAGAGGAGGAAGCTGTCAAAGTAGAAAACCTTCCCGGCCCTTCTCTTCCAATCACAACTCATCAGAGAGCATTTTGCACAGGGAGATCAAAGGCTCTTGCTGAGGAGAAGTTGAAAGACTCTGCTGTTGTAATTCTGGGGCAGAGGTGCTTGGATATAAATGATTCCTAACTGTGGGTTTGGGGGACCCTGCTACGGAGAAATGTAAACACAGATGTCAGGCCTTTCATCCCCACTATGTAAACATACCAGCTGCCAGGGGAAGAAGGAGAAACCCTTTGGAATTAGCTGCATTTTTTTGCCATCTAGAGCATAAAAATTGGCTTCACGCTTGAATTTCCACCAGCAACACAAAGCACCGTTCGCCAGAATAGAGCTGAACAATGAACAAGACGTCCACTTGCCAGTTGCCTCTTTTCTCCAGGAGACAGTCTGGCCATTCTCCAACATGTGAGTGGCTGTCCCAGAAGAGGACAATGAGAAGAGGTGGTGGCACCCCATTGCAAAATTGCTGGACTTCCAGAAGGGGTTCCCTAAACAATATGTGGCCATTTTGTTTCCAGGGATGTATAAGCCAAGAGTCTGACTGAGATTTATGCTCCTGATTGACCCGGATTTAGGGAAGAAGGAAACCCTCTTAAGCTTTTGTGAGAAAAACAGAATGATTTCCAGTAAAAGAGGAAATGATTATTCCAATATATGAATATTGGAAGGGGCCACAACTGGTTTAGCCACACCCAAACCACAACAGACTTCTCACACTATTAAATATTTTTTTTAAAAGGAAACTTTTTAAAAAGTCCTATGAAAGGACCCATTTCTAAAAAAAAAATTAGATGTGCAAAAAAGTATAATGGGAAATGTATTTCTAAACAAAACATTTCAATCCAGGGAGAAATGTGTCTTCAATTACATCTCAAGCAAGCGTGCCAACTTGCATAGCGTGTAAATCTCGTGTTTTCTACAGAGCCTCAGTTCTGAAAGACCTGAAGACTTGTGGTGAAAGTATATAAAGAGTGTGTTTTCATTGGAAGGAGGATTTTTTTCTGAAAATGTTATGACAGTCAAACACATCTTCAGACAACGGATAAGGTAGTTGTTATATGATTAACAATAGACAACAGTCCAAGGTAATAAAAATAAATCTGAAATTACCAAGCAGTACACACACGTGGACTTACAGGGCAGGACCACTGAGGTTTAGGACACATTAGTTCTAACAGAATTTAACCCTTTACAAACGGTCCATCAAAGTATTGTAAAAGATTATCACAGTGAGCTTTTCAAATGGTCCTCTTGCTTAAAACTGGTCACCCAAACCGGCCGCATATGACAGGAGGCCAACCAATTCAGGATAAATGCCTTAGCACTCAGAATCCTGCCCTGTCGATGCTTAGCTTATAAGATACTATTTTTGGTAGATTATAGACTACAACTAAATAAAAATCTGTGTAGACAATATTTACTGACAGTTAGGTTAGTTCAGGAAGGCTGTTTCTAAATCCATATGTTTCTAAGTTCAAAAGATCACTACCAAACAACCCATTTGTATACCTCCCTGCTTTTACAAGCATTCCAGATTGCATTGTTGTTTGAACTGCATCTCTCTTCTTGCTGATTAAAAAAAAACTCATGTATATATGTACTTGTATATGTATATGTAAGTGCATTTGTGTGTGTACATATGTGTATGTGTGGTGTCTATTTCTATGTATGTGTGTATGTATCTGAGATAGTACTTCAAACACAGCACACACATCAGAACATCTCAAAAATTCTGACTTGAAATGGCTATGCATGACAGCCAGTGGACCCTGTGGGTGCAGGCAGTTCCTTTATTTGGAGCGTGAACATTTCTCAAACTGAGTAAGTAATACAGTTTTCCTAATTCTTAATTCATGTTAATATAGCAAAAATATGCATCATGATTTGGCTCCAGCATAACTGTCCAGGCTGGACTCTCACCCATTCTGTGCTGCATTCAAACTGTTGTGTGTGTTTTTTTTCCAATTCTCTCAAAGCATCATTTTTTTCCTCTTCAGTCATTAAATTTGTATTGATCACACAGTTTGTGTTTGACATGATTCTAAGTTCAAGGGGAAGCAGCAGTGAATCAAGCAGACAGAACTTCCTTCCTTCTCGTAGCTTAGGTTCTAGTTGGGGAAGACAGAATAAACAAATGGGTAAAATATATAGTATGTGCAAAAAGGCAGTGGGGCATATGCATCTGCGGTTCAGAGGAGAGGAGGAAATTGGAGATATAAAACTGGTAAGTTACCAGCATATAGGTGAGATTTGCATTTATGAAACTGAAGCATTGCAAGAATGAAAAGATAGAGAAGGGAAGACATTGGAAGAGTGAGCCTTGGTTCATGGAAAAGATGACTGCACCTCAGCACATGCTGTTCACCGGGCTTGGTGTGCATTCAGCCCACCACCATTACCTTTGTACAAAATTATTTCCTTTTTCTTAATTTTTTTAACTTCATAATGAATGATTTTTATGTTTAAAAGTTTTCGATGTATTCATATATATTCATATGAATATTCATTTATATTCATACATGAATGTAACTAGATAAAGCAATAATAACATGGATGCTTGTGCATTTATCATCCAGCTTAGGAAATATATCATTACTACCCCATCAGAACTCCCCCTACACATTTCTCTCCTTGCTTCTCCCTTTCCCTTTGTGGTGACCATTTAATTTATGGTCATAATTTCCTTACTTTTCTAGGGGGTTTTACCATCTGAGAGTATTCCTAAACCATTAAGTTTTTAGATTTTACTCTTCTTGAATTTTATGTATATAAAATCAACTGTAAGTACTCTTCTGAGACCTTCTTTCTCTCTTTGTTTTTAAGGTTCATTCATGTTTATGTATACAGCTATTGTCCTTCTATTTTCACTGCTAGATAGCATTTCATTGTATGAATATATTGCCATTTATTCAATCATTCTTCCCAGGTTTTGGCTCTTAAAAACATTTCTATTATGAACATTTTTGTAGGAGTCTCCTGGTGTATGTGTGCAAGACTTTTTCCTGAGACTACACCTGTAAGGGAATTTCTTGATTTTCAGAGTATGGATATATTCCACTTTACTAGCCACAGCCAGATTTTTCCAAACGCTTGTGCCACTTTTATTCCACCGGTAGTGAATGTGAATTCCTATTGCTTCACATTCTTGGTGGCACTTTGTATTGCCAACTGTTTCAACATTGTTTGCTTTTCAGGTACATGGAATATGGTACATCATTACATTTTTATTTTACATTCTCATAATTATTGATATTAAATGTAGTTTCATAGTTTACAGGCCATTCACATTTTGTGAAATGTTTGTTCACATCTTTTGCCTGTTTTTCTATATTGTCATTTTCTAATAGATTTGTAGAAATTCTTTGTATTATTTAGATACAAATCTTTTTTACAGTTACATGAGCTGTGAATATCTTCTATTAGTGGGCTTGGTCTTTCCACTCTGTCTGTGAGATCTTTAGATGCAGGTGTTCATTTTATTGTGGTTGAATTTATCAGACTTCTTTTTATAGTTAGTACATTCTTTTACTTTTACTTAAAAAAAAACTGACCCACCACAATATCAAAGTAATATTTTCCTGAATTATTTACTTTTGGCATCCTCACTTCAGCTATTAATCTATCTGGAATTGGGTTCTGTATATAACATATCCAATTTCATTTTTCCATATGGAAAGTGAATGTCCTAGCACTGTTTACTGAATAACCCATAATCGTTTCATTTATTTGCAGTACCCACAAGGTTCTGTATAAGTGGATGTGTTTCTGCACTGTATTCTCTACCACTGGTCCATTTTTCTATTCCTAAATTGATACCACAAGGTATACGCTGTGTGTGTGTTTGAGTGCGTGTGTATGTATCGTGTGTATATTTTAGAATTTATCTCTCCTTATTTCACACCTTGTTCTTCTCCAAAAATGTTTTGGCTATTCCTGGGCCTTCATATATTCAGAATGAAGAATATATTTATAATATGCTGATTTAGCTTATTCAATTCTACCAAAAAAATAAAAGCTACTGGGATTTCCACATGATTACACTGAGCTTACAGTTTTATTGAGAACAACTGACAACATTATGATACCTACACATCAGATCCAAAAACAAAATATAACTCTCAATTTAGTTAGTCATTTTAACAAAACTTATATGTGTTTCTCCCCAGGTGAAGTGGTAGTTACCCTTCACCATAGTCAACATACAGTCATTGTCTTCAGCTACCACTGGTCTGGTTTGTTTTCAATTCCTGTTTCTTCTGTAACTTGTTCCCGGTCACCTTTACCTCTAGGGCTCCAGCTCCCTCACTAGTCCTCTGAGTATAAGAGGTTATTAGTAAAGTTCCACCCAACCATTTCATTCATCCTCTGTTGAATGCTGCTTTCAGAGGATTAAAGACCAGAATGTCCTGATTAAACACTTAATTAGACATAATAAAAAATATTGTCGGTTTTAAATAATTGATTCACTCATTAGTCTAATATACTAATTACAGAGCCTTGAGAAAAGGAAATGGAATAAAATTTATCCTCTGAGAAAATGGGCTGAAATTAGATTTTTAAACTAAGATTTTTCAGAATATATTACCAGCTCCCAATAGACGGGAGCTGTCTAACTAGTATGTCATTCACTGCGTGGACTGTTCACGCCAAAGTTTTGCAAATGAGAGCGCTCAGGGCAGATATATAGGAATATGTAATGTTAGAAGCTGACATAGACCATGAGATACAGTGGATAGAGCCCTGTACTCAGAGCCAGGTGGCTGGTGTTCAAATCACATCTATCTCTTCCCTACTGTGTCTTGGAAAAACCTTCCAATCTTTCTGAGCCTTTGCCGGACCTTCTGTTAAGATAAAGACTGAGACTGTGTCCTAGATAATTTTTTGTATCTAACATGTTTCATGGTGCCTACTAAGTATTAGGGACTCAGTATATACTTACCAAATTAATAAAACAAGATGATTAGAATAGGTGATATCTTAAGTATATTTCAATTCTAAACTTTCAGTTATAGTATTGAACTTTCTGTGACTTTTGTCCCAAATTTCTAGGCAAAATTTTGTAGCTGTTTGATTTGAGTTCCTAAGTCTCTCTAAAGCATATTTATTGCTTGGAAATCACATGGAATCCAGATGAGTTATGTCTGAGTCTAAATGCTGGGACTGGTTAGTGCATAGGGGTCTCTTTCAGAGAGTAACTTGCCTCTACAAAAAGGCCAAAAGGACTGCCTGATAGAAACAGTGATGCTAGAAAAATTAAAGCTCTTGTTTTCCTCTTGATCAGGTTTTTTTATTCCCTCCTGATCCTGCTTTGGAAACTGAGGGGGTGGGGTCGTTACTGGCTGAGATGCTGTTTTTCCCAGGATTGTGTCTTGGAGGAAAGGAAGAATGAAGCCAGTGGACAAAAGTACAGAGCAACCAGCAAAGCTTTTAATGAGAAGTGAAAAGAAAAAATATCCTGCTAATCAGGAGAGGCTCCAAAGAAGTATACCACTAAGGCAGCAGTGTCTAGGGGCTTATATAGCTTTTTCAAAGAAGGAAGTCCTGCCTCATATGCCTGATAGACAACTGAACTAATGACATCACAGCTCAATCCTAATTGGCTGAAGGTACAATGCTTCATTTGCATAGGGTGTAAACAGTGAGAGCTGAGGTCTATCTAAGTGAGCTTTTGAATGGCTGAGTTGGATTGGAGCTTTTTGAAACTTACAAGGACCGTGAAACTCACAAGGGCCTTGAAACTATCTCCCTGTGTCCCACCATTGCCTGCCTCAGGGTGAGAAATCCATTAGTACAATAAAAATTACACCCTTTTCCATTAGCAATGCTTCCCCCACTTCAGCATTAATAACATCCTCTACCCAAAGGACAACGATATCTATATGCCATTCTTTTAGGGATAATCTGTCACTTCAGGAAGTGCTGGGAAAGTTCTAAAAATCAAAGAAAATGATCAGTGATGGTATTAAACTGATGATATTTAAAAAAATCTTACTGTGGAAAATTTCAAGCACAGAATAGTACAATGAACTACTGTGTACCCACCATGCAGCTCCAACAATAATCAAATCATGGCCAATCCTGTTATCAGCCACTCCCGCCTCCCATATTATTTTTAAGCAAATTATGCATATCATTTCATCTGTAAATATTTCACTATATAGTTCATGTATATCTTAAAGATAATGAATCTTTAAGAAACCACAATACCATTATTACAGCTTTCAAAATTAACATTATTTTACAAATAATTATCAATAGCTAGCCAGCATTCACATTTACAAGTGTCTCATAAATGTCATTATTTAAAAATTGGTATGTCTGAAGTAGGGGGCAGATGAAGTCCACATAATGCAATTCATTTATAAGTATTTAAAGTATCTTTTGATCTATGGGTTCCATCTCACTGCACTTTTATCTTTCTTACAACATGTTTGTTAAGAAATCAGGTAATACGCCCTGAAGATTTTTCCAGTCTGGATATCACTAATTGCAACTCTGTGGTACAGTTTAACACTTTCTTTTCTTCTCCCCTATAAATTGGTAGCTGGAGCTAGAAGTGTCTTCAGATTCAGGTGTGGGTGGTATTTTGAACCATCAGTCAAGGAAACGTATTCTTCTATCTTCTCATGTCTCAGAGATACATATTCAAAAATGCCTGGGAAATTCCAAGCTGCAACAAAGTGCCATTTCATTACAACAAATAATCCAAACTGAGGGAGTTCACATGGCAGGAAGTTATTTTGAAACTCTTGCAAGCTAAACAAACTGCAGGAATGTGGGTCTATAAGCACAGACCCTATACTCTCATTTGTAAGGATATAAACACCTTCTGGATGTTTCATTGATCAACCTACCTCATTCTATACTGCTGAAAGTCCCACTTAGACAAAGCAGGCTAAAATGTAGTTCCCCCTCCCCTACCTGACTTCTAGGACCCTCATCTTTTTCGTCTTTGTCATATTTGACATAGTTCCCCTGCAGAAAAGTCAACTACAAACAATCTAAACAAACATTGCTGAAACAAAATTTGATGCAAATCAGTATATATTACAAAGTGCAGATATTG
This sequence comes from Smutsia gigantea, assembly GCA_032199065.1. Lineage (NCBI taxonomy): Eukaryota > Metazoa > Chordata > Mammalia > Pholidota > Manidae > Smutsia > Smutsia gigantea. The sequence goes on along the minus strand of JAVSCE010016441.1, from coordinate 297,271 downwards.
GATAAGATGGCCTCCGATTCTAGGAGCTCTGTGCAGCTATCTGGGCTGAGTCCACACACATTTTCCATCAACAGCATGCTGTCAAACCTCAAGCAATTCTATGCTGAAATGCAGTGTTGAACAAATATGAAAGCTTCTTAGAAATTATTCAGTCTGTTCCTTTTGGTTTTCAAAAGCTCAGAGAAGCAACTGACTTGCAGTGAAAAGACACATGAGTCTAGAACCCAGTATTCTTGATTTCCAATCAGTGGATTTCTGCACTACTTCTCTACTAAAAAAGCTAAAGATATCTCAACTCACCAGCCCAAAATCTATGAAATTTTAAGCCTCTCCCTCATTGTCCATGACCTGAAACCTAAGAAGGGATCTCTCTGGAACTAGGGAGTGGATGATCTCCCCCGACTCCTACTCTCATTACAAACTGGGATTATACTATTTCACTGTTCACACTTCCTATCTTGGGATGGGGCAAATCCTTGCTTTCCCCCTGTGGCTCCAGTACCACTGACAATGTCATTTCCTCACTCCTTTGCCTCTTATACCTACCAGGTTGCAAAGCTAAGTAGTTCCTCTGTATGTCATTCATTCTCTCCTTTTTTCAAGTTCCCTGCTCAGATCCATGTTAGTCTGTCTATGAGTTGCAGTATTCTCTTCTTGCTCACTTCTTGTTGCCACTAAAACAATCCTTTACAAGTGCTGTATGGATGGCATACTTCAGTTACTGAGTCTTACGAGGACAACTGTCATCTGCCCAGTCCAAAGGCAAACCCTTGACCCTGATTTTCGATGCTATTCACCAGTCGGCTCACCCACACCAATCTCACCCCTGATGCTGCTGGTTCAGTCCTCTGATCTCACGTTTACATCCTCCTCACAGCATATCTTCCAACATGCTCAACAGACTTGCCGAACCTAGAGGTCACATGCAGAGAAAATTTAAAAACTCAGGCCAAGTCCTCTTTCTTCTGAGCAATCTTCTCCACTTAATACAAATCCCAACTTCCTCAGCCTTTTGGGCACTTATGATATTCGCAGCCACAAGCACATATGGTGCAGTCTCCACCTAACTGCTCTGAGTAAATTAATACCACTTACAGGAACATTTTGTCTGTGAACAAATTCGGCAACTTCCCCATACAACTGCAATCTACTTATAAATATTTGTTGAATATTTATTACATGCACAATATATAAAGCACTAATCTAAAGAGTATGCTATTTATACCAGTGTACCAAGCCTGGTCTCTGTCTTCAAGACCCTTATATTCTAACTGAACCAACAAAATATGCACACTTGCAAAGGTGGTTAACAACCAAAAAGGATAATTACAAATAAAATACTGTTACTAGCCTGACAATGGCTACTATGGGCAATTCAGAAGAAGGGAGGTCCTGGAAGGAGGAAGAGAACTTAGGCTTTGAGTTTGGAGTTCTAGGTAGAGATTTTTAATGGGCAGGGAAAGGCTCAGAATTAGCTAGGGCACAAACATCGAGTGTAGGTTATGGCAGATACAGACCATTTTTCATCTTCAGTGTATTTCTAAAAAGAAATACGACTGCTGACTATAAAATGATGAAGATGATGTTAACATTGGTGCTAATGATGATGATGTGAGGAAGGTAAGGACACTGGTGGTGCTGACAAACGGTGATTCTAGGAGCAGCGAAATATGCTTTCCAAAAAAAGCCATTCTCTTTTGCCAGTCTGGCATTGATTTGTATCAGTTAGTGCGAAATAGCCTTTCATCTGCCACTCCAGTACTATTTGTGATAGCAATGCTGTGGTTGACTATTTTTGTCTTGCTTTATGACTTCATGAGTTTGTTTTTTCAGTGGAACAGCCACAAAGTTTGTGGGCTGATGCTAATGTATCTGGCTATACTCTTGTTAATAGACTTTGGTTTAGTAAAGCATGGTCTACGGAGCACCCAGGAAGAGCACAAATATTTGAGTGCTTTCCCCAGATCTTTGTAGATTGCCCCAATTTCACTCCCATAAACTTGGCTTCTGGGCTGATGATACAAGTCTAACCTTGCCTCCAATTGAAAAAGCAGTGTGCATATACATAACCAACAGTAAGAGAATCTTGACAATGCATTCATACAGCTAACCTCACAAGAACACACACTCCACTTTATGTGAAAGCCCCTGCCATTTTACTCTTAAGCTTGGGAAAATTGAAGGCACGAAGGCAAGCATGTTCTCAGTTCCACTTGGTAGGGGCATGAGCTAAAATGACGCCTGGAAAGCAAATGCGGTGACCTTTAAAGGAATCGAGAAGAAGCTATTTCCAGCATATTACTAAATGCTATATTTTAAAGGTTCTAACCTTATTTGCTACAAGTGTATAATATCAGGAAACCCTTGTGAGGGAAGGTTCTGCATTCATCACATGGCACAAGTCACTTCCAGCAGAGACAGGGCAAGTTATTACTTTCCAACTTGCAGACACCAAAGTTCAACCCAGCTCCTTTTGTGGCTCGCTGCATTAAATAAGGTTCAGGGAGCACTTGGAGAATTATCGGCTTCTTGACCTAACAAAAATATAAGGCTCTCTGCAAATAACAATGACTATATCATTATGCAGAGCACTTTATGACACAAACATACACACACTTCACCTTTTATGGTTCATGCCACCTGGCAAGACTGACCCTTCATGTGTCTATGGTATTAACTTTATTTATTCTTCCAGTTTATTAACAGTAATAATTGATCTTTAAGACCTACTATCAAAATAAAGAATGGGTAAGTAGAAGAAAATTGCTCATGGAAAGAAACCCCTAAAATATAACCTTTGAAACTGAAGTTGGATTCTACCGTGAAGGTCGGGAGAACAACTTACAAAAAATTAAAATATGGGTTCATAACCCTGATTATCTTAACATCTACCAGAGTCTTCATGTGTAGATGTATTCCAATAGGTAGATAGATTGATTGATAGGTCTTGATAGTACTGAAAATATCACCTCATATTTGCAATAGGCTTTACAAACCAGTAGTATTTGGCCACACTTTTATATTCTTAACTGCATTGTATTTTACAGATTGAAAGTAAATATTTCTACCCAGTCAGCATCAGTGAGTCATTTTCCCACCCTGAGTGCATAACCCACATCTGTGAAGGAGTGAGTTGCTAATTATCTCATTAATATAGGATTTATAAATCAGCCAAGCTAATAAAATATAGTGTGGGGGGTCTATGTGGTCAGAACTGTTACTAGTTCACCTTTATGCTAAGTGTAGCCATTAAAACATTAGTGAATAGCCCTGGTTATCGAACAATTTGCTGGTCTCTGTGTGATGGTCTAGCTGATCTTGTTTTTTAATGGTGGACTGGAGAATCCATTTCAACCTTGTCAGCATAAAATCATTTGTTGCTGTTTATTGGTTGTCCATACTTAGAGTTGCAAGTCTGAGCCCACAAACAGAAAACAACATCATTAGGCCAATGACATGAATTTTCAGTTGAGGGGGAGCTCTCTTACAATTCTATCCTGGTCAGAAAACAATTCTGTGAGAGCTCTGAAATCTCTCATTGAACCAAAGCCCCAGGCAAAAGAACCCAATGAGGGCATTGCTCTCAGAAGCAGCAATATGCAGAGTCAGAGAAGGAAAGGAAACCAAATAGTTAAAGGCAGTGTGCAAATTACACTCAGAAGTTAGTTCAGTTTTACAAATAAGAGCAGGAAAAGATGGGAAACTCAGCAATGAGATATTAAATCTAGAAATCACTTAAACCAAAAGATCTTACCAATGGTTCCCTTGTGACTTGGGCCATCACAGCCCCCAAATACCCTTGACTGAGTTACAGGAAATTTCATAAGCCATCTGTGGCAGTGGCTGGCTTTTAATGGCACAGTGAGTCTCCTGAAGTGTTTTAGGTCACTCGTGTTGAGACTTTCTAGAATTAAACAAAATACACACTGACTATCAGTACAGTGGTCTGTTACCATAAGTCAAAGGGTGTTTCTGCAAGATAATTCCTGTAGCCTGAGACATGATAAAATAAGCTCAGAGAAGGTCAGGCCTGTGAAGCTCCTCACACTAGCCCATCCTGAATCATCTTGGATTACCCAGTCCAGGCTTTTGTTTTTTGCTGCCCTACCCTTTATCTGTCCTCATCTCTAGGACAAACTTCATGCATAAAATGGTTTTATTTAATCCAAATTCAATCAAGATAATCTAAAGTGACAGAAATGAAAAACTCACATAACAAGTGTCAGGGCTCACCTTATATGTCCCTTTGGCAAAATTGCCCGTGGGTTTATCAAGGGAGACTGGAATGGTATGTTTGCAGTTGAACTTCAGGTTCATAAGGCTTAAGTGGAAGGCTGTGTTAGTTTATCTCCTTATGAACACGCTGTATATTAGAATGCAGGGATACACAGCACTTAGGCCATTTCTAGGTTTCCAATAGACAGCGTGCCTTCTTGGTCCACCATCTCTCTGTTTTATCATCCTCTATAATGATAATGGATAACTTTTCCTGAGTGCTTGTCATATGCCTTGTACTGTTCTCAATACAAAATATGGTTCTGAGATGAAATAAGATTACTCATTGCATATCCCAAATACTCCTTAGCAGTAGGCACTATATTATTCCCATTTTCCTATTGAAACTGAAGTTCAGCGTGGCTAAAAGACTTGCCAAGGTCACAGAGCCTGTGACATGGATTTGAACCCAGTTTATTGATTCCAGGGCATTTGCTACATCACTGTTTAGCAGAGATTCAACCATTCCTGACACATAGTACCAATAAATGCCACCTATTAGCTTTTATTCCTTAGACTCATATCCTAGTGTGGTGATCTCATTTTTTTAAGCTAGGTTTTTTACATACTATGGTAAAGATTGTGACTTATATGTTTATTATACTCTGTCCTTGGTTTGTCTTCTCAAAATACTGTGGAATCTGACATGACGCAAATATATCATATTTGGTTTTATTAGCTGACAAGGAACCTGCTGTATTGGTTAATTTTATGTGTTAACATGGCTGGACCACAGTGCTCAGATATTATTCTGGATGTTTCTGGGTGTTTTTAGATGAGGTTAACATATTAATGGACTGAGTAAAGCAGATAACTCTCCATAATGTGAGTGGACCGTATTCAATCAGTTGAAGACCTTATTATAACAGAAATTGACCTCCCCTAGAAAAAAGGAGTTCTGAGGGCAGATGGCCTTTGGACTTCAACTGCAACATTAGCTCTTCCCTAGGTCCTCAGCCTGACAACCCACCTTGAAGATTTTAGACTTGCTGTCCTCCATAATCATGTGAGCCAATTCCTTAAAATACTTCTCTCTCTCTATAAATAGATAGATGATCATAGATGATAGATAATTAGATAGATAGATATAGATAGATAGATAGATAGATAGATGATAGATAGATGATAGATGGATGATAGACAAATAGATGGTAGATGATAGATAGATGGTTGACATCCTATTGGTTCCGTTTCTCTGGAAAATGCTGACTAATATATCTATGAACTGAAGTGTTGAAAACTAGCCTGGCTCACAGGCATATTCCATTAGCTTAAACAAATTTCATCACTTCTCCCTGTCCTTCCTGGAACCATGAGAGTTATAAAATCCCCAGATTCCTCCCAGAGATGTGCACCTCCAAAGTCTCATTTGTCTGCTCTGACTCCTTCATGGGTTCAGTTTGCCAGCAAAGAACTTTCGGCTGCATGATAAATAAACACAGAAACTCCAGGACAGTGCGGACTGCTTGAGGATGTGGCTTGTTCCCGGACACTCCCAGTCATCCTGAGAACAAGCCCTCACAGCTGGCGAGGAGGGCATCTTGGCCTGGCAGCCTCAGCTGCATCTGCCTTTCCCACAGCTGATCGCAGCCCTCGCATGGGCTGAAAACCAAGATGTGATTGATTCAATATCATGCCAGAGATTTTATGCCTAATTATTTAAATTCCCTAAAGCTACTCTTTAAGAAAACAGAGGAAAAATAGTATCAATAGCTCGCAAAAGATAACTCTCACACTATCAAAAGCAAGTGTAGCATTTCACCCAGTTCTGCTTGTTAAGCCCCCAGCATGGACTTCCTGTTATGTTATAAACAGCTGGTGGGGGGCTTAATATAGTCACAGGTGAGTGGATTTCCCCCCCACCCACCCATTTTCTCACTATTGTCACTTTAAAAATACAAAAGCTACACCCTCCAGCAAGCACAAGATATAAAACCAGTGTGTTTGCCTTTCAGTTAAAGACGTCAGGCTCTCAGCTTCGGAATATTTTTCTAAGAACTGTGAAATGCAGGACTGTGGCTGCGAGTGTTTCTGTACAGCAACCCTGCTAATGAGCTTTAGTGTCCCTGGCAGCTTAGATTGCTCGGGGCTGAAGCTGGGTCTGTGAGTTGTCATCTTGAGCATGTCTTTTTCCCAGAAATGTTAATCTACTAAGACATATTTGAGGATTAACAATCAAAGTATTCACATAGATTCAAACGTTCCTTATTTTTTTTAAGTTCTGGCCAACAGAACTATGAAAATGATACCAGAAATAGAGTCCAAACTCACTTCAAGGAAAAAGAAGTTGTTAATTTTTTTTAAATTGCATTTGTAGAACAAAGGGTTCTGGGTGTGCCGGGCCAGTTCAGTGGGAGTGGCCCTGAGTGAGGAACCCCAATGAGTTTTAAAAATATTATAGTCTTTGATATGACTTAATCTGGCTTAATCACTCAATGTTAAATATTGTATAAAATTAAGAATTTTAATTTTATAATTTTAATGTATAAAATTATATATAAACACTGCTGAAATCTATGGCTTTATTTAGCAATTTCAAGTTTTACCTACCTAGCAACTTCCTTCATTCAAGACCTCGAGTTATTCTGTTGACTGCCCCATTACATTAAGAAAGAATAATATTAGCCTTCTTCATCAGAAGGAAAATGAAGCCAAATAGCTACACACACAAGAAAAAAAAGAAGAAAGAAAGAAGGAAGGGAAGGGAAGGGAAGGAAGGAGGGAGGGAGGGAGGAAGGAAGAAAAGATTCCTGGCATGGTATATTCTCAGATATAAATTCTGCTTATATTGTGTCCTCCCCATGACATGCACAGAGACGTTACTAAGAAAATTAACTGGCTGCCCAGCTAGTTGTTTGCATCATATAATTCAAATTGTTTTTATCAAACCAATCCATTTGTCATGAACTGCTTTGCATTTCCGTGATAATATAAGCTCCATGAGGGAATCCATCGTTTCCTAGTTTAGTTCCTGGAACACAGCCCTCTGCAAATAATTGCTGAATGAATGCCTATTTGTTTGCTTCTTTGGTTTAAATGTATAGGAACTATACCTAGTTCACAGGGTGGCTACACCTGACATCATATTAAAACCAGTTCAACAAATCTGAGAATCAACCTCTGCTGATAGTTCCCAACTCCCTTCAGCTCTAATTGATGAATTGATCAGGGCCAGATATACACATGCATAACCTCCAAAGGGCACCATTTCCACAAATGGCAATGATGAAATTGCGGGCCATGGAGTTAGTGTGGCATCCTTCCTTGATTTTACTGATTTTCATCAACATTCCCTGAGAAACGCCCATTTTACCTCAAAACTAAAGAGAATCAAGTTGAATTGTTCTTTGAATGTGTTTTGAGAATTTAAATGCCACCTAACTAATTCAAGATACCTTGGAGTATTACAACTCTGAGAACCCGTTGCTATTAGCATCTTTCAAGTAGGGATAAAAACTGTGCCCAGGCTTCCTCACTGGCATGGAATAACTTTCTGGCCTCTGTTTGCTCATCTGTAAGCCCAACAGGGCTAAACCCAGAGACTTCGATGGATTCTTTTATTTCCAACATTCTATAAATTTATAATACAAAGAATCTTAGAACTCAGGCCTATGCTGTGATTATTGCCTTTGACACCAAAGACCAAATCACATTGTAAACAAAATCTTTGTGGTTTTTATTCAACAAAAATTTAGAGAATGCCTATTATCCTAGTAGTCAGCGGGAAGAGAACAGATATGCCCAATCATCTCCCCGAAGAAGACAACTACTATTTAACAGCCATGTCAGCATGCATTAAGTACTTCCTGGGCAATAGCCACACTTAAGATTTTATATATTTTATTGATCTTCACAACAGTCTTATAACATAGCTGCAGGTAAGGAACCCGAGGCACAGACTGGGTACACCCCCTACCAATAAGTGAAGGAGCTAGGATTCAAATACAGGCAGAGTGACTCCAGCCCTTGCTCTTAGTCACTGTATTATATAAAAGAATCATAAAGAAATTATAAGAGAAAATAAAAAATGTGAAGAGTTACTTACAGAGTCTTCATTTCCTCCATGGATTTGTAAACCAGAGGAAAGTAATTATCCATGTAATCTAAAATAGATTGGTTGGCAGGAATCAGAATGGAAAATAATGACAAAAACCAAAGCCTCCATCTCTTTATATAAGTCACTTATGCTAATATTATTATGTCAGCTTAAAAGGAGCGCACTGCGAACACTCTGAGGGATTGAGCCTTGAGCTAGGAGGAGGTGTTCCTGGGGTGGGGTCGCTCTAAATAACCTGAATAAAACCCAAGTCCTACTTATGTCTGGAAAATCTCACAGGTCTTTTCCTCTTTGCTCCACAAGTGTGGACTTTCCACACCATAGAGGTTAGCACTAGAAAGGTGCCACAGCTTCACAGTCAAGAGGCTGAGCTCTGGCACCCCATCTAGCCATGACCTCAGAAATAACTGAGTGTGAATCCTGGCTCTCCTGGGAGGGTGGTCTGGCCAAGTTCCTCAGTCATGCCAACATCAGGTTCCTATCGGAGCTATGGGGAGAAACACAGCACTTAGCTAATGGGATTGTTATGAGGGTTAAATGACATGATACATTGAAAGATGACATAAAACCTTGGCACTCAAAAAACTGTTTTGCTACTGGTCTTACATAATGCCACTCCATACTTGTCAATAGTGTCTCTCAGCTAGACTGCATGTCTAAAAGGGTGGGTTTCTAATATTTGTTTTTCTTTGTGCTTAGTACTTACAATGCTCAATAAATACATATTGGGGATTAAAGATGGCAGCATGAGAGGTGAGATACAGGCTTCCTCCTAAAACTGCATATATAGTACAAAAATATAATTAATACAACTAATCCTGAAAGAGCAACAGGAAAGAGGACTGCACCAGACTGCATACACCTGGAGAAAAGAGTAGACCTCACAGAACAGGGTAACGTACCAAAGCTGTGGCCTGGCGGGATCCAAGCCCTTCCCACCCCAGTTCACCAGCGGGTGGAAGAGAAATGGAACAGGGAGGGAGTGGAGGCCTGGGACTGCTGAATACCTAACTCTGGAGATCTTCTCTGGGAGCTCAAACCTACAGTTCTAGGTGCTTGCATGATACTCTCATGATTATGGGGTTGGAAAGCTAAGACAGGCAGAATTCCTGGAGAAACTGAGATTCCAGCCACTTGTGGAAAGCAGGGATCTGTATCTGGCTGCTCTGGGACAAAAGAAAGGTGGGCAGTGTGAGAGACTTCCTAACAAGGAAGCCCTTAGCAAGAGGGCTGCTAAAGGGGCAAGGACTGCACAGAGCTTACAGCTCAGGAGAGAGGACAAGTAGACAAAATTATCCAGGTGCACTCTGCCCAGCAGGTTGGGAGCTTTGCCATATAGACTCTCATATCTAAGGAGGAAAAAGAAATCTTCCTCCTTAGATGATCTTCAGGTGCTCCAGCTCCCTGGCTGGCTACACAGCTCCAAGGACCCCTTCCGTGATACGCAGCCTACTGCACCTTTATCCCAGCCAGCCCCACCTGGCTCGCAAACCAGCAAAACCTACCCTGGTGTTAGCCCATCCAGAGGGAAGATCTGTCTACAGCAACTACAAATGCAAAGCATAGAGGCTTATACCTGTATGCTCAGCCCACCAGTTCAGGCAGTGGAGACAGGCATAGCATCCGGGTAGCAGGAAACAGCTGTTTCCTCCACCCAGGCAGCAATACCACTCCCCTGTGGCCCCTAACATTGCTTCAGGGGCTGAGCATCTCCAGGGAGTAGAGCTTCTGGGCACTAGAGGGTGCAATCCATATACAAATATGAAACGCCAAAGGAACCTGGTTCAGAGAAAAATTATTAATACCCCTCCTGAGAAAGATTTAAATGACATTGACCCCATGACTCTTCCTGCAAGGGAGTTCAAAATAAAAATCATTAACATGCTCATGGAGGTACTGGAAAGATATTCAAGAACTCAGGAATGAATTCCAGTCAGAGATCCAATCGTTGAAGAGCACAATGGAGGATATTAAAAGCAGATTGGATATGGTGAAAGAGACGATAAATGAAATAGAAACTAGAGAAGAGGAATACAAAGAAGCTGAGGCACAGAGAGGAAAAAGAATCTCTATGAACGAATGTTGAGAGAACTGTGTGACCAACCCAAACGGAACAATATTTGCATTATAGGGGTACCAGAAGAAGAAGAGAGAGAAAAAGGGATAGAAAGCATCTTTGAGGAGGTGATAGCTGAAAAATTCCCCAGTCTGAGGAAGGAGATAGTCTCTCAGGCCATGGAGGTGCACAGATCTCCCAACACAAGGGACCCAAGGAAGACAACATCAAGGCATATAGTAATTAAAATGGCAAAGATCAAGGATAAGGACAGACTATTAAAAGCAGCCAGAGAGAGAAATAAGATCACATAAAAAGGAAAACCCATCAGGCTATCATCAGACTTCTCAGCAGAACCCTTACAGGCCAGAAGGGAGTGGCATGATGAATTTAATGCCTTGAACCAAGATTACTTTATCTGGAAAGAGTACCATTTAAATTTGAAGGAGGGATTAAACAATTCCCAGATAAGCAAAAGCCGAGAGAATTTACCTCCCACAAACTATCTCTACAGTGTATTTTGGAGGGACTGCTCTGGATGGAACTGTTCCTATGGTTTAATAGCTGTCACCAGAGGTAATAAAACCACAGTAAAGAAAATAGAACACCTAATTACTAAGAAAATGCAAAATTAAACGAACTATCCCCAGAGTCAATCAAGGGATAGACAAACAGCACAGAATATGATACCTAATACATAAAGAATGGAGGAGGAAGAAAAAGGAGGGAAAAATAAACAAACAAAAAATAAGCTTTAGATTGTGATTGTAATAGCATATTAAGTGAGTTGTTAGACTCTTAGATAGTAGGGAAGTTAACCTTGAACCTTTGGTAACCACAAATCTGAAGCCTGCAATGCCAGTAAGTACATACCTATCCATAATCATCCTAAATGTAAATGGACTGAATGCACCAGTCAAAAGACATAGAGTCACTGAAGGGATAAGAAAACAAGACCCATCTATACGCTGCCTTCAAGAGACTCACTTTAAACCCAAAGATATACACAGACTAAAAGTGAAGGGATGGAGAAAGACATTTCATGCAACTAATAGGGAGAAAAAAAGCAGGAGTTGCAGTACATATATCAGACAAAATAGACTTCAAAACAGAGAAAGTCACAAGAGACAAAGAAGGACATTACATAAGGATAAGAGGGTCAATCCAACAAGAAGATATAACCATTATAAATATCTATGCACCCAACACAGGAGCTCCTACATATGTGAAACAAATACTAACAGAATTAAAGGGGGAAATAGAATGCAATGCATTCTAGGAGACTTCAACACACCACTCACTCTGAAGGACAGATCAACCAGACAGAAAATAAGTAAGGAGACAGAGGCACTGAACAACACATTAGAACAGATGGACCTAACAGACATCTACAGAACTCTATACCCAAAAGCAGCAGAGCACACATTCTTCTCAAGTGCACATGGAACATTTCAAGAATAGATCATATACTAGGCCACAAAAAGAGCCTCAGTAAATTGAAAAAGATTGAAATTGTACCAACCAGCTTCTCAGACCACAAAGGAATGAAACTAGAAATGAATTACGCAAAGAAAATGAATAATCCCACAAACACATGGAGGCTTAATAACATGTTCCTAAATAATCAAAGGATCAACGACCAAATAAAAACAGAGATCAAGCAATATATGGAAGACAAATGACAACAATAATTCAACACCGCAAAATCTGTGGGATGTAGCAAAGACCGTGCTAAGAGGAAAGTATATTGCAATACAAGCCTACCTCAGGAAAGAAGAACATTCCCATATGAGCAGTCTGAACTCACAATTAATGAAACTAGAAAAAGAAGAACAAATGAGAACCAAAGTCAGTAGAAGGAGGGACATAATAAAGATTAGAGCAGAAATAAATAAAATCAAGAACAATAAAACAATAGAAAGGATCAACGAAAGCAAGACCTGGTTCTTTGAGAAAATAAACAAAATAGATAAACCCCTAGCCAGACTTATCAAGAAAAACAGAGGATCTACAAACATAAATAGAATCAGAAATGAGAAAGGAAAAATCACTACAGACACCACAGAAATACAAAGAATTATTAGAGAATACTATGAAAAATTATATGCTAACAAACTGCATAACCTAAAAGAAATGGACAACTTTCTCAAAAATACAACCTTCCAAGGATGACCCAGAAAGAAACAAAATCTCAACCGACCAATTACCAGCAACGAAACTGAATCAGTAATCAAAAAACTACCTAAGAACAAAATACCAGGACCAGATGGCTTCACCGCTGAATTTTATCAAACATTTAGTGAAGACCTAAAACCCATGCCCCTTAAAGTTTTCCAAGGAGTAGAAGAAGAGGGAATAATTCCAAACTCATTCTATGAAGCCAGCATCACTCTAATACCAAAACTGGGCAAAGACACCACAAAAAAAGAAAACTACAGACCAATATCCCTGATGAACATAGTTGCAAAAATACTCAACAAAATATTAGCAAATAGAATCCAAAAGTACATCAAAAGGATCATCTGTCATGATCAAGTAGGATTTATTCCAGGGATGCAAGGATGGTTCAACATTCGAAAATCCATCAACATCATCTACCACATCAACCAAAAGAAGGACAAAAACCACATGATCATCTCCATAGTTGCTGAAAAAGCATTTGACAAAATTCAACATCCATTCATGATAACAAATCTCAACAATATGGGTATAGAGGGCAAGTACCTCAACATAATAAAGGCCATATATGACAAACCCACAGCCAACATTATACTTAACAGCGAGAAGATGAAAGCTTTTCCTTTAAGATCGGGAACAAGACAAGGATGCCCACTCTCCCTACTTCTATTCAACATAGTACTGGAGGTCCTAGCCACGGCAATCAGACAACACAAAGAAACAAAAGGCATACAGATTGGCAGGGAAGAAGTTAAACTATCCCTGTTTGCAGATGACATGATATTGTACATAAAAAACCCTAAAGAATCTACTCCAAAACTACTAGATCTAATATCTGAATTCAGCAAAGTTGCAGGATATACAAAATTAATGTGCAGAAATCTATGGCATTCCTATACACTAACAATGACCTAACAGAGAGAGAAATCAGGAAAACAATTCCTTTCACAGTTGCATCAAAAAAAATAAAATACCTAGGAGTAAACCTAACCAAGGAAGTGAAAGACCTATACTCTGAAAACTACAAGACACTCATGAGAGAAATTAAAGAAGATACCGATAAATGGAAACATGTCCCGTGCTCATGGACAGGAAGAATTAATATTGTCAAAATGGTCATCCTGCCTAAAGCAATCTACAGATTCAACGCAATTCCTATCAAAATACCAACAGCATTTTTCAATGAACAAGAGAAAAATCATTATAAAATTCATATGGAACCACAAAAGACCCTGAATAGCCAAAGCAATCCTGAGAAGGAAGAATAAAGCTGGGGGGATTATGCTCCCCAACTTCAAGCTTTACTACAAAGACACAGTAATCAAGACAATTTGGTACTGGCACTAGAACAGACCCATAGACCAATGGAACAGACTAGAGAGCCCTGATATACCCCAACCATATATGGTCAATTAATATATGATAAAGGAGCCATGGATATACAATGGGGAAATGACAGCCTCTTCAACAGCTGGTGTTGGCCAAACTGGACAGCTACATGCAAGAGAATGAAACTGGATTATTGTTTAACCCCATACACAAAAGTAAACTCGAAATGGATCAAGGACCTGAATGTAAGTCACGAAACCATAAAACTCTTGGAAGACAACATAGGCAAAAATCTCCTGAATATAAGCATGAATGACTTCTTCCTGAACGCATCTCCTCGAGCAAGGGAAACAAAAGCAAAAATGAACTCATGAGAAACATCAAACTAAAATGTTTCTGTACAGCAAAGGACACCATCAACAGAACAAAAAGGCACCCAACAGTATGGGAGAACATATTTATAAATGACATGTCCGACAAGGGGTTAACATCCAAAATATATAAAGAACTTACACGCCTCTACACCCAAAAACAAATAATCCGATTAAAAACTGGGCAGAGGCTATGAAGAGACAGTTCTCCAAAGAAGAAATTCAGATGGCCAACAGACACATGAAAAAATGCTCCACATCACTAATCATCAGAGAAATGCAGATTAAAACCACAATGAGATATCACCTCACACCAGTAAGGATGGCCACCATCCAAAAGACTAAGAACAACAAATGTTGGCGAGGATGTGGAGAAAGCGGAACACTCCTACACTGCTGGTGGGAATGTAAGCTAGTTCAACCATTGTGGAAAGCAATATGGAGTTTCCTCAAAAAACTAAAAATAGAAATACCATTTGACCCGGGAACTCCTCTCCTATGAATTTACCCAAAGAAAACAACTTCTCAGATTCAAAAAGACATGCGCCCTTATGTTTATCGCCGCAGTATTTACAATAGCCAAAATATAGAAGCAACCTAAGTGTCCATCAGTAGACTAATGGATAGAGAAGAGGTGGTACATATACACAATGGAATACTATTCAGCCATAAGAAAGAAACAAATCCTACCATTTGCAACAACATAGATGGAGCTGGAGAATATTATGCTCAGTGAAATAAGCCAGGCGGAGAAAGAAAAGTGCCGAATGATTTCCCTCATTTGTGGAGTATAACAATGAAGCGAAACTGAAG
Organism: Smutsia gigantea; assembly: GCA_032199065.1. Taxonomy (NCBI): domain Eukaryota; kingdom Metazoa; phylum Chordata; class Mammalia; order Pholidota; family Manidae; genus Smutsia; species Smutsia gigantea. Next base: position 282,192 of record JAVSCE010016441.1, on the reverse strand, counting down.
GAACAAAATAGCAGCAGACTCAGAGACTCCAAGAAGGAACTAGTGGTTACCAAAGGGGAGGTGTGTGGGAGGGTGGGTGGGGAGGGTGGGAGAAGGGGATTGAGGGGTATTATGTTTAGTACACATGGTGTGGGGGAATCACAGGGAAAACTGTAGCACAGAGAAGGCAAATAGTGAATCTGTGGCATCTTACTACACTGATGGACAGTGACTGCATTGGGGCATGGGTGGGGACTTGATAATATGAGTAAATGTAGTGACGACATTGTTTTTTCATGTGAAACCTTCATAAGAGTGTATATCAATAAAACTTAATAAAAAATAATAATATAAAAAAATACGTATTGATAAACTGATTGGCAAGGAAGACAAAAGTCTAGGTCTCTACACATAAAGTCCCAAAACAAACAAACCAAAAACAGCCAGCAAGTCAGACTGTCATTTGGTCTTTTGATCATTCTATTCAGATGTCTACTCTTTTATAAATCACAGAAACGTCTCTTGGAAGCCTCAACCATCCTCATATAAGGTTAAATATTTAAAACAGAGCTGTGCATGATCCTTGAAAATATCCAGACAAACATATGCTGAAAACCTTTGGTGAAGCCCACCACAGCACAATGAGCCACGTGTGGCCAGCAGACCCCTGCAGCTGTGTTCTTGGAGCACACGCACCCATTTGTCAAGGGCCGTCCATCCTGAGCACAGCTTGCAGGCCTCTTCTCAAGAATGAGGTCACCCCAGATCCCAGATGGGCAGACGGGCTGCAGAATAAGATATATCTGGGTGCAGATGTGGGAGGACTGGGACTAACAACCATAATGGAAACAGGAAATGAGAGTTAGGTCAGCTCAACTGCACAGTTGTTGAAAAAGCAAAACTTAGCCATGTGGTAAAATTTTCGTGCTCCATAATGTTTACCACCAATCAGCTAACTTTACCAACAGGTTAGGCTTTCACTATTAAAAAAAAAAAACCTCAAGAGAGTCCATCAGACCCTTTTCCCCTCCACCGTCTTCCTAAATTCCTGCCTGTACTTCGAATCAACATAACATGAGATATAAAGGGTCATCCCATTCAAATGCTTCAATAGCAAAACTATATTTTTTCCCTACTGTTCAGAGCCATCGCAATAAACTTTGTAAGGTCTTTGAAAACTGAAGGGCCTCCCTAATACATAAAACAAGAAATAAAAAAATATGGATTTAGTGATAATAAAAGAGTACACCTCTTCCCTTATGGTACACTTGGACACGCACAGAATGCATGCATTCACAAGCACACTCATACGCATACATGAGCATGGACAAATGTAGGGCTTCTGCCCTATATATATATATATGGGAAGTTTTTTGAGAAGCTTGTTGTTAGGTCTTTGGCCAGAAGAAGAGCAAATCATTAATTTCTCAGATGACTAACTTATGCTTGCTACTGTGGTGTTACTGACCTCACCCTCCCCAAGTATGTCCAAGGCTGTTTGCAGACCTAAAAACTTTGTTTTACATTCTCTGCCATTCAGGCCTTAACTTCGCATGGACCTTGACATCCTTTAGGCTAATGATAAAAGTCATGCACATCTGAGACATGCAGTCTGACAGAATTACCAGCACAAAGTCTGCTAATTTTTTTAAAACTATCTCTAAAAATCCATGATTTTACTCTTTAATATGTATGAACATGTTTAAAATTTGGAAAGCATCCTACACAAAACCTTTTCTAATTATGCAAACTCTCTGTGATCTTTCCATTTTCCGGAAGCCTTAGAATTATGTGCCATATCACCAAATCATAAAACATCTTATACAATTCTCTCATTGTTTCACTTATATTAGGCCTGCTTTCCTAAATGAAGTGGGCCAGAAAGAAGCAAAACTTAGGGAAAATGCTTAGGTGAAAAGTTCGGGTTTTTTTTTTCTTTGCCATTTTAAAACAAGAGTAGGAAGGAAGACAGGGCCTACTGAGTTGATTAGCTGGTAATGCATTAACATACATCAGAATTAAATAGAATGTCCCAGACTTCATCTCATTTGTCAAAGAGAAAGATGTTCAAACTAGAGAGTATGAACAAATGTAAGTGAGAGAAAGTAGAGTCCAAGTTGAGTCAAATAGAAAACTAGCAAGCTAAAGGTCATGAATTTAAACTCCATAACTCAGAAGAAATTATGCACCTACGAGAAAATTACTGAATGCTTTAGAAACCAATATACATAGAGAAGATACTATAAAAAAGAGGACTAAAGAGTTTATCTGACTACAAACTCAATATAGCTTACTCATTTAGTAATTCGTTAACAAATATGTGTCAGGAAGCTACTAGTCTCAGGGACGACTCAGAACATGTCTGGAACTATTTTAGGTACTTTATGCAAAAAAAAAAGACAGATAAAATTTCTGCTTTGATATACTCCAGTGGTAGAGACAGAAATGAAACAATGAATAAATGTATAATGGCAACTGGTGATATGTGCCAGGAAGAAATATAAAGAAGAATAAGGACATATAATGTGACTGTGGGGAGATGTAAGGATTCTAATTTAGACAGAGTAGTCAAGTATGGACTTTCTGAGTAGATGGCTTTAGAAAAGAAATGAACTAAGGGAACAAACCAAGAAAATAAATATGGAGAAGAACATTCCAGGCATAGGGGACAGCATGTACAAGAGTCTTGAGTAAGAAAGGAGCTTAGTAATGTTGAAGAAACAAAAAGAATGCCCAGGTGGCTGAAGCAGAAGAATGAAGAATGAAGGTGGATAGGTAGGCAGATCATGGAGGGTCTCATGGGCCACAAGGAAGAAGATGGGACTTTGCTCAAGTGTGAGTTGGAGGATCCTGAAGAGTTTTGAGTAAATAAGTATCATAATGTAACTTATGATTTAAGAAGATTGCTCTGTCTTCTGTATGGAGAAAAATTAAATAGGATCTCAGAGAGGAAACCCTAAGACAAGTTAAGCTATGCCATCATCCCAGAAGAGAGATGGAGAGTAGGGTGGTAGGTAGAGGTGATGACATCCTTTGAAGGAATTGCCGATGGGACATACCAATGGGTTGCTAAAGGGGAAGGAGTCAAGGATAATAAACAGGTGTTAAATGAGCAAAGGAATGAATTTGGGGCTGTTTATAAGATGAGAAAGCTGGGTAGAGAAGCAGAATTGGGATCAGGGTAGAGAATCAAAAGTTACATGGAAGTGATATTATTAACTATGTGATGCAATTGCTAAAAAAAAAACTAATGCAACCTGTGACTACATTGATAGAAGTACAGTGTCCAGATCAAATGACACAATAACAATCATCCTTTCTACTGTGCACAGTTTGCACCAGATAATAACTGCTCTGTTCGGTGCTAGACTCCACATTTGAAGGAGGATATTAACAACAAGCCCACATTCAGAGGATGCAGTCTTGGAAGGAGAAGTGGCTTACATGACAAATGCTTGAGAAAATGGGGAAGACTAGAAGTCAGAAATCCAGGTGTAGGCAGAGTTGGCTCTTTCTGAGGGCTATGAGGGAGGATCTGTTCCATACTTCCCCCTAACTTCTAGTGGTCTCAGGCGTTCTTAGCCTTGTAGGTGGCATTCTTCCCATGTCTTCACTCTGTAAGCATCTGTCTCTTCACATGGTGTTTGTAATATAGGAATACCAGTCATATGGGATCAGAGACCCATTCTACTCCACTGTGACCTCATCTTACCTAGCTAACTAGTCAGCTGGACCAGAAGAGATCTGGCTGAGCAAGGTCAATACAGCATGTGCTGGTTGTTGTCAAATACTTAGTGCAATTTACTTTATCCTGTGTTACTACAAAAAGCACTTGAGTAGAGGTGGGTAGAAGACACCAGGAGGTGGACTTCAGAAAAGAGGGGCTTTCTATCAACTAGAAAGCTGTTCCAGAAGACACTGGCCTTTATGAGGGGAGCACATCATGTAGTAAGTGTGACCAGAGGACATCTAAGTCCCTCCCATCGTGAGGGTTCTGTGACTCTAGATGTAACTCTTCCTGGTCAGCAACCATCATAATCTTTCTCTAAAGTCTCCAGTAGGATACACAGCAGAGGCTCAAAATATACTAAAAATTCGATTTTGTTTCAGTTGGCATTCAGATCTAGCCAATGAAACCTTTTAAATATCTGTTCGTTTTTATTATTTTGTCTTTTGTGGATGGGTGCTGCAAAAAGTCTGGATCAACTCTTTCAATCACCAATAATGACTGAGACTCATAATAACCAAGGACAACACAGAACCCTAAGAAGTAACTTGGTGAATCCCTTCTGTCCCTGAAAAGACTGGATAAAGGGACAACCAGATGGAATGACAAGAGGACAGACATTCCAGTTAGACACATTGGTCAGAGATCTTGGACAACTGTATTTCAAATGAATGTTGTAAGAACAAAACGATAAAGTCCACGTAAAGTGCCCAGCAAGTGCCCGAACCCCAATCAACAGTTACTGTCATTTTATCACCATAATTACCCACAGATGTTAAAGCATTTAAGGTTTAAGACTCTCCAAGCAGAGGGGGTGGGGCCTTTTTGGAGCCTGCCTTTTCTTGTGGTAGAGTGCGGTGCTGAGTCTTCCTGATGGGTCATCTGTGAATTGAGAAAGGAGGGTGGGAGACCTTTACATTCTTTAGACCCAGCTCTCACAGTTGCTATGAGATTTACCACCAAGGAGAATATTTCAAACAATGTGCTAAGGCTTCAAACTTGGGATTAATGAGAATTTTTAGTAAAAGTGGTTGAATCTGATATGAGTATGTAGAAACAAATCATTTTTCTTCATACTAGTTACAAAAATACCATGAAAAGTATGACATTTATAAAAGCAAAAACCCATAAAATACTCAAAAGTCATGTGAGCAAGACATGCAAGAGACCTATGTAAAGAAAACATCAAATTGTTCCTGAAAAATACAAACTGATTATTGAATTCTTGGAGACATAATGGTCAGAGGGCAAAACTAAATGAGGTAATCATGTTAATTATTGACAAATTTAGTTGTTTGCTTAAAGTATATCCAGTGAAAACTCCAATAGCATTTTTCTGCCTTTTCATATGCTCAAAAAAACTGCTTCAAAGTTCAGATGGAAGAATGTATTTAAGTAAGAATAGTTAAACATATTTGAAAGAAAAAAGAAATGAGAAAGGACTTGGTACAATACCATAAGCTTTGTATTTCACTCCATGCACAACCTATGCTCTCAGTACACTTACTCGAGCACTAAATGTATGGTCCAAACTTTAAAAACCAGGGGGAAAATGTTCCAATTGAGTGAATACTGTCTCTCTACCAGGAAAAGACTTGAAAGTAAGAGAAGAGAGCAAGGAAGTAAGAAAAGAAGGAAAGAAGAAAAAGGGAAAAAAAAAACACTCATGGAAATATTGATTATTCAAACTCATAAAAGTTATATTGTTTATCAATTAAAGTAACAAACTACATTAAAATGTATATAAACTATAAGAATATTTATAGAAATAGGAAAGAGATTTAATATTCACTATATATAAAAATCTCATATAGAGCTTATCTTCGCCCAGGTGTCCAAGCAGCAGACAGTAAGCCAGGACTAAAATGGGAGGACTTTATTAGGTGTGTTAGTTTCCTGTGGCTGCCACAACAAAATATAACAAACTGGGTAGCTTGAACAACCCAGTTGATTGTGGAATTTATTATCTCAGAGATCTAGAGGCTGGAAGCTGGAAGTCCAGGTGTTGGCAGCGGTGGCTCCTTTGAGGGCTGTTGGAGAGGATCTGTTCCATGCTCTTCTGCTAGCTTCCAGTGGTCTCAGGTGTTCCTGGGCTCATAGGTGGCATCTTCCCTGTGTTTTCACTTCATCTTCCCTCTGTAAATATACCTCTCTTCACATGACGTTCATTATATAAGGGCACCAGTCATATTGGATTAGGGGCCCATTCCACTCCAGTATGACCTCATCTTAGCTAGCTGTATCTGCAGCAACCGTATTTCTGAATAAAGTCACATTCTGAGGTATGAGGTGGGGTAGAATTTCAACATACTGATTTTGAGAGGACACAATTCAACTTATAACATTAAGGGAACTTCCTGTGTGAAAGGACATAAGGAGGGAGCTAGGCAGGCTGGGAGGGCCATCAGAGATGAAGAGAGATACTGTAGACTGCCTTGTTATAGTTCAAGGAAAGTTCAGAAAATGATAGGGTAGTCCTGGAGACACAACAGCAAACAAAGAAGTTCTGTGCCTCCTAAAAATTTGTCTGTCTTAGCACCCCCAGCAAACTTAGTCAATGAAACTCTGGTAGTACATCTGGGAGGCACCCTCTCATGGCGGCCACAATACCATCACAGATAAATGGATAAAGAAAATATAAAAAGGTTAGCTTCACTGACAATCACAAAAGTACACTCTAAGACTGGGACTAGTGGTTACCAAAGGAGAGGATGGGTGGGGTGGGAGGAGAAGGGGATTGAGGGGCATTATGATTGGCACACATGGTGTGGGGGGGATCATGGAGAAGACAGTGTAGCACAGGGAAGGCAAGTATTGACTCTGTGGCATCTTACTACACTGATGGTCAGTGACTGCAATGGGGCATGGGGGGGACTTGATAATATGGGTGAATGTAGTAACCACAATGTTTTTCATGTAAAACCTTCATAAGAGTGTATATCAATGATACCTTAATAAAAATAAAAAATAAAAAAAGACTGCATACCAGTTTTTGTTTTTAAAATTATCAAAGTAAGTTTTTTTTTTAATGAGGATATTCAGTGCTGGTGAGGGTGAGCTCTGTTAGTGTTATTGATAACCTGTTTAAAATAAATTAGTACAACCATTCTGGAATGCAATTTGGTAAAACTATGCCTTTTAAAATAACCATGTGCTTTTACCTAGTCATTCCTTATTTAGGAAATAGTCAGAAATGTATTCAAAGATATAAGAACAAAGATGATTATTAGAGTATTTAACTCATAAAAAAGTAGATGCAACCAAAAAGAAAGGTTTAATCACAAGAGAATCTAAAGGAAATGGGGTAAGATAAAGCTATAAAAAATTACACTTTTGAAGTGTTCATAATGTCACAGGAAAACATTTATAATAATACTCAGTTAATACAGATTATTCTCAGCTATGTTAAAAAAGGTCAGCATAGAAAAAATAACTGGAAGGAAGCATGCCAACATTTCAACACTACTCCTGGGGTGCGGGAAGATTTTGCATGACTGCCTTCTTGACTTCTCCTTGTTTCTCCTCTATCCTTTCCAAAATAAGCATTAAAGTCAGTCATTTATTTATGCTAAAAGGGCAGCTCTTCCACGGGTGGGACAGAGGTAAGAATGAGCCAATGGCAAGAGATTTCAGTGATGATAAAAGAACCGAGGGAATTAAAACCTCCTATTTTCTCAGTGATGTAGAAGTAAAGGTGAAAGAGGAAATAAAATAGGTAATTAAATGTGCCTTCAAGATCCCCTGCTATCCATGCAATCATGTTCAGTAAGGGCAAAGAGAACCCCAAGTCAGCTAATGCAACTGGCTCAGTGCCCTTCTCTATAACCACATCCTACTTCACATCGAAGCCAAAAGGAAGTGACAATCCACTTCCAATAAACCACTCTGCATCCTAGAAAACAAAAGCATTCTCTCACTAGAGAATAATACCTAAATGTATTATGACTGACAACAAGGCATTATTCCCTTTCAGTCTCCTGGGGCTCCTGTGATTATATGATATCCACTCGCTCTCCCTTCTGCCCAAGAACAGACAGGACCACTGGGGAATTAACTACTGCTTACATGTCTCCCCCTTCTCAAACCCATTCACTCCTAGCCTCATTTCCATCCTCAAAGCCACATTTCTCCTCCTTCAGAGGAAATTCACAACACCAAAGTTACAGCTATAGTGGAGAAATAGCACATCTTCTGGGCTTGGCAACCTTACTTTTCAGTGGTCAGTGATTGCCACGATTTTAATAATTTAGCTTGTCAAAGTCAGCAGGTCAAGGAAGATGATGTATTTTGCAAATGAGACAGTGAAAACTTTTTTCTCTCTGTCCTTTCCCCAACCAAGAACAAGATCATTAGAAACAAATATAAAAACTTCCTGGAAAAATGTCTGTTTAATTTTCAATGCAAACTATTCAGAGGACTTTTCATCCATTTGACATGGAAGATACTAATTTATGTTTAATATTGGAGAAGTGGAAGTGTAAAGAGAAGGGGAAATCACCATCCCATGAACAATAGCTTGTGAATAAGCTCTAAAGCTCTTGTACTATTACAGTGGCTTGCCTCTGATATTCCATTTCCAAATGCCTCCTGACCACATTACTTATATGATTTCCCACCACATCCCTCCAACTCATTCCAGTTTGTCAAGGCATCTCTTCTTTTAAGTTCTTCCCTCTCCCTCGAGTGTCATTTCATTATATCTTGGGTTTGACAATAGTGCCTTAGTTTGTCCCATTCACCTTTTTCCCCGGGAGGCACATTTTAGCAGAGTTCACAGCATTAAAGAAAAAAGAAAAAGCCCTTTCTAGTATCTGTTCTGAATTTGTGTTCTATTCTGTGTATCCCTCCTTTGTTCTGTCCTCTGTCAGATGGAAAGCAATCATCCTGCCTGAAATGTATCTATAGCCAAGGCTCCATGTAAATTACAGAGAGAGATGACAAATTTCATGGCCTGGTTATGGTAAAAATGGCAAATTTCACAGTTTGTCATGGATTAATAGAAAGGGAAAACAAACACAAATGAAGTCATCCCAATTGTTAGAAATAATTCCGGAGTGACTATTTGATGAATTTAAACAATGGAATGGAATGCAGGTCATTCAACATGTAACCCACGATTTTAAATTTAATAAAGGACTTTGTAGTTTTATACTTAGCCACTCTCATGCTGAAGGTTGAATTCAAACACATTTGCACTTCAGCTTGGGCCTATAATGAACAAGCCGCAAACTCCAAAAACCTGAGTTTACCCTCCTTCACAGAAAATAATAAGCATCCATGAAATATTTTCATGAGGAACCGTGGACTGCAGGTTTTTAGGGTCATTGGTGACATCATGATAGATGAAGAGATTTATCTACATGGTTGGAAATGTTACACAGCTCAGTTGATCCACCTGGAAAGTATCTTTAAAAGATTAAGGAACTGAGCCCATCTTCATAGTTCATTCTCTTTAGTTCTAGTTTCAACTTTCTTCCCTCTCTTTGCTCATTCTCAGCTACCACTGCAACCTTGTGAAAAACGTATTGACCAGGGATTCATTCACCATGGGATTCTGAGAAGGGTCTTAGGAAAGAACTGGGTAATCCATCATCATCTCTTTAAACTCAGATTCTGTAGACTGGGCTTTAGGCCTGGCATTCCTGCGGTTTTGGTAACTATTTCTCCACGTTGTTTAAAATCCCTCAAAAGAAATCTTCATTGTTTCAGAACCTGAGCAGTGCGTCTGCACTGTGCCTCATTTCTGTGTCTGTATTTGGCATATGATCCCCATATCCAGTGTTTCTTTCTGTAGCACTCATATCTAGGGTCTGAGAGAAACAAAAGCCAGGATTATAGCAGAATTATGTACAGCCAAATATTCATTAGAGCCAATATTGTCAAGTTGCTTGATACTTGTCAACCCAATCAAATCGACCATAAAAATTTAGTTGAGGAAACCTTTCAACCACTTTGGATTCTTCCACAAAATGAACACCTCTAAGGAGAATGTACATGCTAACATATGTGTAGGTAAATAAAGGTAGGAAAATAAAATAAACTGTGACATTAGATGTCTTCAAGCACTAAAGATTTAGGGACTGTCCAAAACTCTAAGGTGAAACAGGCACAGGATATTCTAAGGGGCTTGTATTATAGAAGTGCCATTTGATTTCCCTCAAAAGGAGGCCTAGGTCATTTTCCACCTTTGCATCTTAATAGACTACTATATTCAAAGCAATCACAATTATTTGACTTATTGTCAGCTTTGGAAATCATGACTAATTCATCCAGAAATTGGAAATAAGTAACCAAGAGTAGTCAAATACTGATGTCTCACTTTTTTACTTTACTAAGAGATTTTCAAGTTTATGGCAGAGAAGACAAGCAAGGTGAATTTGGCTTCACCTTCAGTCCCTTCAGTGCTTACATAAACAGTCTGTCTCACACATGCACCTTCTTTATATGTCACCTTGAAATGTTCCTGTGTGCATGTCTTACCTATACAACTAGACTGTAAGTTCTTTTAGGGTAGGATCTTCTTCTTTTAATCCATCCTGGGAGCAATGAGAATAATTCAGGGTCATAAGTTCTAGCTGGGCTGAAGACTCTCCTAGGGACCACATCAAGGACATCAGCTGCCCAGCTTGCCACTTTAACTGTAGTCATTTGCAACAGGTCTTCCTAAATCATTGCTAAGGACACAAGCCTCCAGAGCTCCATGGAATATCACCACTTAATATTCCCAGCACTGCCACAGAAAACAGTTTCATATGCAAATATAGCCACTCAGCTTTCTGATCATAGAAGCTTCACATTAAGAAAAAGCTGCTAGAACATCTGGTGTCCCATCAAGCTCCAAATATCACCATCAGTAATGAGCGAGCTTGACTTGGAGTGTGAGGATAAAGGCACCAGCCCCTGGCAGAGCCCCATTCCATATTGCTGATGGAATTTGAAGAGTGTAGCCATTTGCTCTAAGTCTATAACAAATGACATAGATTCTAGAAGATAAGGAATAACTTTAAATCTGAACCTGTTTTAAGGTCATGAAGTCTTACATGTAACAGGGCTCTACTGTCTTCATCCTCATTCCCTGACAAGAAGACTGCAACTTTCCGACAGGTGAAGTGGGGGTGGCAGGCAATACCATTGAGTCTTTCTAGAGGAAGGAAGTTCCTTCCAAAAATCAGAGGTTGAGCAAGGTTGAGAGTTAGGTGTACAGCTGAAATCTAAAACACCAAAGCAGTGGGCCAAGGAGGCCAGAAGCAAAAATTGAAAATAGAAATCCAGAGATAGAAGCTGAAGCCCAGTTGGATCAAATGTGATAAATCTACTACCAATGGGTCATAAACAATGGCCATTTTTGTTTGCTTGCTCTCGTATACTACTTTAAACCAGATGCTCAGATAAGCCATAAAGTTAAAAGAACACAAGAGAAAATATATACTGCCTCTTCTTTATGTGTCTTTTATCTCACAGAAAAAAAAAATGACAGGTATTCCTAAACTTATCCAAGGAAATACAGACCCGATCTGAGTATTCTTGAAGTAGGAGACTGGCTCCCTTGACCTTTCTTCATGACCCTATCCAGTGGAGCAAGTTCAGGAACTGGTCCTGGACTTCTTCCACTATATCCTTGGGTCCCCATTTGGGGTTTTGTGGCTGCATGAGAGGCAGGGCTTAGTCATATTAGGCTGGGTGCAGGTGGAAGTGGTAAAGATGTGGTTAACACCCTTCAAGGAGGTTACTAAGGTTGGAAAGTGATACATGCAGGCTGAAAAAATAGCCAGAGCTCTCTCACAAAGCTTCCTCCTCCATGGCCTGATACCTGTCAGGGGCATCTCATCTCATACAACAACTCAGTCTGCCATAGAGCAGTTAGTAGGTGCTCTTACCTGACCTAAAACATCTCCAGGTATCCTGCTGCCTGAACTATGGTGGAAATCAGATAGCAGGTTAATAGTGGCAATGAGATTGCTAGTTAAATTAACTTAAGTCTGGCAATACTGATATGGACTTGCCACTTAACAGCTGTGGGTCTTTGAGTAAACTACCTAATCTCTTTAAGGTTAAATTTCCTAATTTATCAAATGGGTGTTCTTCAAGATTTATATTAGTCAGGTATGTAAGACTGGCTGTTATGATAATGATGATGGCGATGATGCCTATGAGGTACTCCACCCAAAATTTGTTAATTTCCTATTGGTGTAGATCAGCTAGCTCTGCTCCAGGCAAAACTCAGGGATTCAGGCTGAGCTAGGAAGTGGTTCTGATTGGAGCCACATTAAATCCTCTTCATCTGCCAAGAAAAGAGGAAAGCAAGAGAGCAGAGAATCTCATGCAGATTTTAGGGACTGGCAATCTATTTACATCCCACTGATAAGAACCAGCTCCACCTAGATTCAGTGGGGCTGGGGAATATGTGTGAAAGAGAAGGGAAAACAGACACTGTTGGGCCCTGCTGTGATCTGACTTAGCCAGCAGGGAGGCAGTTCAACTAGCTAATTGTGGTACTAGGCATGGAGGATCTTGAACACTCAAAACCAGGATATGAACGAAAGAACCAACTATCGTGGAGATTAGGAGGGAACTTCTTTGCTGATGGGGAACTGACAAGGGATGAATAAAGCCATTTTAGTGGGCCTGCTCACCATCAATTCTCTGCTTCCCCGGATAAATAAGAGTGGAAACACCTCCTCAGTCCAATCCTAACTAATATTAAGTGAAGCCTGGATGTCTTTGTGAAGCCACTTTTTTCAAAGGCTGCAGAGATCATTATAAGTTGGTATATAGGCAGAAAGGTTTCAAAGCAATTAAAGAACTTATCTATGCTTTAAAGTAGGCAAAGAACTAGACAACTGATACAAGGAAAAAAATTCATACTCTGCTAAATATATTTGCCCCATAATTACCGAGGAAAACAATGAAAATTAAAGAAGAGAAGCTCACTAAAATATTTGGTCAAGAATGAAAATGGTATTGATGAAAACAAAAAAGACTACCTTCTATTCAAAACAACTTAAAAATGTGATAGGCAAATTAGTTTCTTAAAACAACAGCCCTTTTAGCCATAGTTCTGAACATAATTTTACAGGCTTCATGTTTGCAGGTGAAGAGAGAGCTGCATGTGGAAAATTGTCAGAGCATTCCTAGTCTGCTTACAAAACGGTCTAAGAGTCTCATGATACAGGTGCTTTCTATTTTAAAAGAACAAAGAAAGGGGAGGAAAGGAAACAGTGTCAGAAGGACTGGACCTACAGAAAAACAAATACTCAGCAAGTGACAAATAGTACTTCCATATTTGCTTCTAGGGTACAAGAAAAAAGTCAAAGCCTCTATCACCAAGTTTAGATAAGGTAGTTCAAGAACTTTTCATGCCAAAGCATAAGCATTTCATTCCCTAGTGATACTATGTGTTTGTTATAAAAAGGAAATGGAACACACTTATAGTTCATGCAACTACAGGTCTTCCTCATTGAAGTGACTTCTTCTCAATTATTAGAGGTCTATAAATGAATGAAAATGTAATTCTGTTATGTAGTACCTGATAACAGGAGAAATATGGAAAGGCCAATATATACATATTACCCAGTTGTTGTATTTATTATATTTTACTTCAATTAGCTTTTCCCTTAATGTTAAAACATGATCATAGGTAATGGAATTTAATTAACTTTTACAGGTCTATTCCAACAAGTAATGTATCCTATTTTTAATTCATTTCTAAGAGAAGAAGCATTTACATTTCTCTGTGATGTAAGTTATCTGTAAAAAAAAAAAACATTTTCTCTAAAACAATTTCTTCCTCTTGAAGCTCCTAATTCTTGTAATGTTTCCTCCCATGCTGGTTATTTATCTTTTTGTTTCCCAACCCCATAGCCTGCCCTTTGATACTCTGCTCTGTATTTCTAGGGCTGGAAGCCTACAAACTACATTTCCCAGATACCCTTGCTAGCTGGCTTCTTATTATGTTCCACCAAGGAGCAGAACTCATGGAAGATTAGAAAGTACGAGGAAAGATGGGAGCAATATTTTTTTCTCTGCTCCTGATTTCAACATCACTGCAGTTGCTATGAGTTTTGGGTGGAATGATGGCAGCATGAACAAAGGAACTACAGGCTCTAGAGCCTCAGAATAGGCAACCCCTCGAACATGGTTCTTGTTACAACGAAGGCAACTCCTAATAGTCAGTTTCAACAGAAGCCCATATAGGTTCCTGAGCTCCAGGACAAGAGCACCAGTAGTCCCTCCATTGTCTATTAATCCAGGTTTAAAACGTTGAGATCATTCATGACCATTCTCCCTCTAGCGTACAGTTTGTCAATCATTTTTTCTACATAATATGTCTCATAGTCATATATTCTTTCTTTTCCATCTCATTTTCCCTTCCCTGGCCCATTCCCTGCTTATTTCATGGACCCCCACAATATTCTTCCAGACACTGAAACTTGGAAAGACTTGAGTTCAAATTTCAGTGCTTTAACTTACTTGCTATGTTATTACTTGAACAAGGTATTTAACTTATTTATGACTGAATTTTCTCATCTGTAATAATAGTGAATATAAATTGCTAACAGTTATTGAGCCCCTACAATGTACTTGTGGTTTTGCTAAACACTCTATACCTGCATTCTCTGTTTTAATACTTTTAATCACATGGGGTGTATGTGATTCTTCTCATTTTTACAGCTAAAAAAAAATGAGGTGTAGAAGAGTTAAGTAATTTGCTTAAGAGCTCACTGCTAGTAAACAGAGGAAGTGGAAGTTGAACCCAATTTCTCTGACTTCAAAGTCCATGCTCTTAAATATAAAAATACAGTTACTGTAAAGTTACTGTAACAGTTATATGAGATATGTAAAACACTAAAGGGCCAATATATAATAAGAATTCAATGAATGTTAGATGTTATATCAGGAAAGTACTGTAATAGTCTCAATTTCTTATTTAACATTACTTGTGAGCCTCAATGACCCAAAATATCCTGCTTTGTTATCTTAACCCAAATGATTGGATGTTTATCCCCCATAGAAACATATATGAAAGTTAATGTGAATACAGGATTTGCCTTATAGTTCATGTTGTTGTACCATGTGTTCTGTAGACAGACTCACACCAGCATTAAATACACCCTCATATTTCCTTATGCACTCATTTGTTCATGCCTAAATATATCCTTTTCTTTGTGTATAGGTAGGGTCTTAGTTGACACTTAACAAAAATTAGACTTGAAACTTTAATGTGAGTATTTGACATTAGAACAATCGAGACAAGTGGAAAAGCCAACTTCCAGGAAGGAGGAGAAGGCCCAGGGAGATCAGGAACAGCCTAATTAGATAGAAAGGGAGGAACTCCTAAGAGAAGATCCCACATAAGCCTAAGGTTAGAACACCTATCCAGTGAATTCTGTTTCAAAATACAGCAGTATATCTTTTCAGGTAGTTTAGCTTTGTCCTTTGCTGAATTGCTGGCTTCACTACTTCTAGTAAGAATTTTTATACCCACAGGTCAAAAATTAACAACTAGCAACCCAAATAAAACTTCCTGCTATCTTCTATCATTAATTTTTAAAACTTCTGGAGCATCACCTTATATTCAAAGGATTTTGTTCATTTTTAAAGCACCCTGTCTCACCTTTCCTATCATCTAAGTGGATAATCAGAATGAGCTCCTCAGGAGTCATCACAGTGTAGTAAAAAGAGAAGGGGACAGGTGTCAGGAGACCTGGGCTCTGATGGTAACTCTGATGCTAAATACCTTTGTTAACTTTCTTGGCTTTATTCCCTCATTTGTACAGTGAGACCCACAGTTCCATCCTGTGCAGAAATTTTATGATTCTAATTAAGAATGATTTTCCATTCTGATTCACCGCAATGAATTGAAGCACACCCAAAGAATGAATTTGGCTGCATTCCAAAATGCTGCCTCTGGGAACTCTAATCTCAACAGATTCACAGAATATGCAGTTGACCAAACACTCTCTGAGCAGCTACTATGTGTGCAACTGCTTAATGTTCTGGAGAAAATAGGACCCACTCCCAATCCCCAGAGATCTTATAGTCTAATTGGTGAGGCAATACACATTCACCAGAAAGAAGATACCAGTACAAGGTGGAATAGGACATGAATCAGTATTGAAAGTGCTAAGCAGACCATATGGTAGAGAAGAATCACTAGCAAGGAAAAGAGCATGGGCCACTTGACAGTGAGTTCAAAGTCAAGTAGGACCCAAGTGGGAAGTATGATAGAATCAGATATGGAACACGTGTGAAGGCCAGTATAAGGAAACTTGACTTCATTCATTATACAGTAGGAAACACTAGGTTTTGACAAGGAAATGATAATTTCTCAAGAGTCATGCAGGATTTCAAAATTGTGTTATTTGTCGTGATGTACAAATGCTCCATACATCCAAATGACCTGCTGAACCTTTGGAATCTGGTCTTCATGTCGTTTAAACTGGATGGGTTAGATAGGTTCTCATAATCCAGAGGAATGTTATTTCAAACACACAAGTCACACTTACAGACAGTCCTTTGACTGACTTTTGCTTTAATTAATACACTTTCAACTTAATATGAATAAAGATCAAACCCAGAAACTAGTGGCAAAGTAAAAGCATCAAAGAATTCCAGTCTCTAGAACTCTCTTTCTTCCCATTTTTTTAAGTTAGACATCATTTCATTAGACACTATCAAACATTCGCACACCTCTCACATGTCTATACGCATGTTGCCTAATCATTTCTGAAGTCTAACAGTTAAGTTAAAACTCTATCTCTATCCCCAAAAGTCAATTACATTTTAAGGGATGTTTATCCCAATCACTTGGGCAGCTGATGGATATTTCCTTGTGTTGCATGTAAAAGAACCAAGCAAAAAGCTTCCAGCATTTACCACCAAGGGCTGGAGAGAGAAAAAAATCTCTATTAGCATGAAACTTTGCTGTTTTCTCTACTGAATTAACTCCAATCATTTTCAAGAAAGAACATTTCAATACATTTTTCTGACAGGTAGGAAATTAACTGCATACCAGAAGCTATTGAATTCAACTTTAACAGTATCAATAAACATTTCTGATTAAATTATGAAATTGATTTTATAATTTTGACCATTATGTTTTTACATCAATATCATCATATGACAGTAAATGTAGTTACTGCTTCCTTATTGATCTCCAACATGGCACTCTAAAGTACTCATTTGACTATATTACAAAATCAAACTTGATTTCCTGTAGTACTGCAGTAACTTCAGGTCATAATCTAGTCTGAAGAATCAAAATAGATGAATTATTCAGTTATTAAAAGATATATTTTTCCTTAGAGGAAAAGGAACACTTTGGTCAAGCCATTTTTAATCATTGTGTTATAGGATATTTCTCCATGTGGGATTACTTTGTGTGGGTCTCACATAAATATACCATTGCCTCATGCTTGTGTGTTATCAATCATGTTTCTGGTGAATAACATAAACACCACTTGAACAGAAAGAAATGTTTATACTTCCTACACAGGAATTCAACAAAAATGCAATGTTTTCATGACTTTAAAACCCATGTCTTGGTCTCACCAGCCCAGCTCATCAGAATAATACTAATATATTGAGCCATTGCATTTCCCAGGAGAGTTACGTGTCTTGTGTGCCTTTCCTGAGATAGATTTTAAAAGCAAACCAGAAAAATGATGCTCTGAGTCTCCGGCAGAGTTAATATGAAACAGTGCTCATGCTGGAGGCCTGGCCTCCCTGGGTAGACACGCATAAAGACATTCCATGCTTGTGAAAACTTTTTTACCAAAGAACTTATTTTTAAACCATAGAATGTGAAAACACAGGGAGACCTCTCAAATTGTATTGTCTACTACATCATTTGGCAGATGAGGAAAGCGAAGCCTAATGCCATTAGGGAGATGGGAGATGTTGAAGGAGACAGAGCTGGTTCGTAATGGAGTAGGACTAGACCCCC
Organism: Smutsia gigantea; assembly: GCA_032199065.1. NCBI lineage: Eukaryota > Metazoa > Chordata > Mammalia > Pholidota > Manidae > Smutsia > Smutsia gigantea. Next base: position 264,541 of record JAVSCE010016441.1, on the reverse strand, counting down.
CATCTCTTGTTTCCCAAGCCCAAATCCTTTCTTTTTCCATTTCAGGTACACCCTGATTGTAATTTTTGAAGTAGCCTATGAGGTGACAGTTAAATGATCAAATCCAAGGTAAATTACATCCACCCCAGAACCAAACAAATCTGTTCATACTACAGAAGTTCTAAGCCTGGACCATTAGGATGCTACTTTTTATTTACTTATTTATTTTTTGTCCACTTCCTACTTCCATGGAAATAGAACTCCTATGTCAGGACAGCTACAAATTTTTAAAAGATGTCTTTCAGACAGTGACCAAAGGACCAAGAAGTGAATTCACAGTGGCCCAAGGCCCCAAAAACCAATACATACACCACTGCTGTGAGGATCTGCCACAGCTTCAAGCTTGGTGGGTTGCATTATAACCACTCCCTTTGTACTCTTCTTCATACTTGCATCAGCATTTGCTGAACATATCTTCCTTGAAAAGATTTCTGTTATATGGCCAACATTTGCAACCAATGGGTAGAAAGATATCAAATAATAGATTATCAATAAATAGAGCCCCAGAATCTTCAAGTTGCAAGCAATCATAAAGCTCACTTCATCCAACCTTCCCTAAAGGACAAATGTCCTATGTACAGTCCTAGAAAATGCCAACCTCACCAGGCTCAACAGCTCTGGAGCCAGAGGATCTTCTCTTTCCTGGATAGGGCATTCCATTTGGGAATAAAAGTGAACACTGGATGTTTTTCCTTACAAAACACTAACATTTATTTACTGATTGATTTAATGCCTCTAGAGAAAAAGGGGGGGACTGTTATTAAAACTCACTTTAAGAAAAGTGAATCTAGCCCTAGATATTAGTCACCTATTTTATTATTTTATAATAAGAATATCTTCCCGGTTTAGCTTATGCAAGATAAACAGTTCTCTGAAAGGAAAGATGTATCCAGAAAGCTATGTATCCAGGAAGAGACAAAACAACAGGAATCTATTATTTTCTGACTCAGATGTTGGATGTCTATGGAGCAGGAGATTTGGAAAGGGTGGACAGCACCCATTATTTGGAGCTAATTCCAGGCAGTGCTCTAACTAGAACAGTACCTATTCATTGCTTTAACAAGGACCACTATTGAATGAAGAGGCAGGATCTGAGATAGAAAGATTAATTTAATAACTAATTTGTTACGCAAATTTATGGAGTGTCTTCTATGTGCCCAGTTCTGTACAAGGCCGTGAAGTACAACCTGAGCATAATCTCTCCTGTCCAGACCTCACAAGCCAGTGGGAGAAACAGACATGGACCCCTGAAGATAAGAAGGCAGAGAGGAGAGAGTAGGTAAGGGCAAAGAGAGGGTTCAGTCCTCAAAAGACAAAGCCCACTTCCCGCCCAGAGCTCCACCCTGCTTTGTTTCCCTGGCCTGGCTTACTGCAACTGACCTTCTAACAACTGATTCAATGGTTCGCTCAAATTCATCTTTCATGTGGTTCTTAATGATATTTCTAAAATACTGACCTGATTATGCTATTCCCTTGCCCTCAAATAAAAGTGCTTGTTTCTTGGTACAATATACAGTCATTTATAAAAAGTCCCTCCATTCTTCCAGCCCCTTATCTCCTTCAGTCACACTAACCTCAGTGTGGACATCCAGACAGAAGGGCTTGCTCACCTTGGGCCTTCATCCACATAGCTCTCCTCACTGAGGATGACAGTCCCTCCTCGTACGCTTCATAGAACAAATTCTGAGTTAAGCTGCAGACCATGTATTATCTTTTCAGGAAGTCATTCTGACCCTCCCAATCTGGGTCTGGCATTTCTCTTCTTGGTTCAAGAGCTCCCTGCATTTACCTTGATTATAGATTGTAAGCTGTTGAAAGTCTATCGTTGTTATGGTCCCTACCACTTAGGTTTGGTGATCACCTTATCCAAAGACAGAGAGAGAAAGGAGGGGTGGAGGAATGAAGCTAAGGAAGGAAGGAAGGAAGGAAGAAAGGGAATATGCCTATTTCTAGGCTATTACTAAGCAACAAATGAAAATTTCTGTAGCTAAAATTATTCTTTAACCTATACATTCCATAGATCTCAACATACCTTCATAATTATTTAACTGATAAATATTTAATTGGTGAATGAGTTAGTGATATGCTATGAAGTGGCTTTGAGTGGCCCAAAGACATATTTACAATGTCCACACACTGTATTTCAAGCCCTGCTTGCTCAGACATTCCTTAAGTAACTTAGTACCAGGGAAACTCCAGGCTGGCTATAGATGAAGGACATTTCAGCATAGGTACCTTTAAAGTGAAAAAGTCCCTCTACGGCTGCCAGGGCAGGACTGACCCCTCAGATATCACGTAAGCACAGTCTTCTCATTCTTTCCTTGTTACTGTACTGAAGAACAGGAAGGGCAGACAGACTTCCATGGAGCCAGGTTCTACATCAGCAATACCCACAGGCAACCTGAAGAAGCTTCTCCTTCACTTTGTTCAGAAGAAAAGTTTCATTCTCACAAAAATAACATGGGTACTATCCCTAGATCGCAGAGCTTGAATTCAACTTCAAAAGCTCTAGGGCTTTTTGTTTTCCTTCCTCCTCAGCTGTTCTTTTAACTTCTGATGTTTTAAAAGTTTTAAAGAAACTGCTCGTTGAAATTTCACAACAAATTTCTCTTCTATAGTGAAACTTTGGGTCCAGCTTTGCAGATAAGTAAACTAACATAATGGGTCAAATACTCCTTTTGCTGGTGTCTATCATGCTCCCATAGAGATAAAACAATAAGTGATATGAGCTTGGGGGCAATGGAAACCCATTCTGGAAAGTGAGCAACATTACTCAGCATAAAATTTCTGCAGGCAAATGTACAAGATCTAAAATGGAAACATTAAAAATTTTCTACTATAACTTAGCCATGGTTCATACTGTAAAGAGCCATCCCAACGCTCGGAAGGAGAATAGGAGGGTATGATCTACACCAGAGTTTGGCACATGTTTCGGTAAAGGACCAGATAATCAATATGTCAGACTTTGCAGGCCCTATGATCTCTGTTACTACTGCTCGACTCTGCCATTACAGGCAAAGAACAGTCACAAACAACCTAGAAAAAAATGAGTACAATAAAACTTTATTTATGGGCACTGAATTTCACATAATTATTCCATGTCACAAAATATTCTTCTTTTGATTTTTTTTTTCACAATCATTAAAAACCATCAAACCACGCCATACAAAAACAGGCAACTGGCTGAGTTTGGACTGTGGGGCTGTACTCTCTCCATCCCTACTCTAGAATATACCACAATACACTTCCGGGCTATTATGCAGAAGCCAAGCTATGCTGCAGGTAAGGTAATGGATAAGCATTAGACTGCTCCTTCCCAGGACTGCAGGACCTGTGGCAACTCCTGCAGAGCCTCTCTGGGTAATGCTCTGCCAAATTCCCAGGAAAGGACTATAAATGCTTTCAAATATTTGTACATGCCTGCTGTATCTTACATTTTTCATGTGTTGTCTCATTTAATTTTTACAATGGCCATGTGAGGGCATTTTTTTAACTTGTCACCATTTTTCAGAGTGTGAAGTGAAGCCCAGAAGACTTGTATAATTTGGCGACAGTCACCAGCAGGCAGTGGGCACAGGATTTTCACTCAGTCTGCCTGACTGCAGAGTCCATCCTCCTCCCACTTTGCTACCTGCCACATTACACCCTTGAACCTGCCACTGTGTTCAGAATTCACCATTTATACCAGCAAATGAATAAATGGTGTAGGAATTACTAAGACTGGAATTCAAAACCTTCCATGACATCCTTTCATGACCTTTGTGATTGGGCTTCTATCCTGCTGTCCACCTTCTTCTCATACTGTCGCCTTACATAAACTCTTTGAATCCTGAAGAAGTCCTGCCTCTGTGCTTTTGCCTAGGCCACTTCCTCAGCCAGAAATTCCTGGCTTCCCAGGCCTACTTTAAATGCTACTAGTACCAAGAACCTTGCCCTGATTTCTCTACCAGAACCTTTTTATTTATTGAAAGTGATCCTTTTATTGGATGACGGCCAAAGCACCTTGTACCTCCCTGTCACACTCAACATTACAGTCATTGATATTTAGGTCTCGTCCTCCCTGCTGATCATTAGCTCCTTGAAAAATATCACATGAATCTTTAAATATTCATCCATATGGCATAGGTTGAACACAAATAGATTTGTTAAATGAGTTAACAATAAGCTTCTCTACCCAAAAAAGCTACAATCATCCTCAGTAAAATAAAATGTAGATCCTTTGAGATGAGCAGTGGAGGGCTGCTCCCCAACATGGGCAAGTAATTAGGCCACTCAATTTTGTCCCACATCTGAAATTCAGCCCATGGCTGACTGACTCAACTCTATTAACCCGGGGAGGATGGCAGGAGCTTCTCCCTCTTAACACTCTGTCCCAAGCACGGACACTTAACCTTTTCCTGAATTCCCTGTAGCACAGCTATGAGGCAGAAGCATTAAACAAGAGTCTATTAGAGTATAGAAGATGACAAAGGGAAATAAACATAACAAGGGACTGGAAAATGAGACTGTAGGAGTTATAAATCGTTTATAGCTCTGCAGCTTAGTTCAACCAGAGGGAAGCCTACATGTGGCTAAGGCCGTCTCACGACTCTACTCCTGGGAGGGCACATAGTGCCCCGGATTCTCTGAAGATGAGACTCAAGAAGCATGGCCCCGAAGAAGTGATAGCTTGCTTTTACTCTGGCTACAACCTGCTGCCAAGACATTCAGGTCTTTTGTTAGAGAATATATACCTTTATCAGAAAAATTAATTCCAGGATATCTATCTCCTTTGGGTCATAAATCATCCTAATCCAGTGCAAAAGGATCAAATTTGGGGGAAAGGGAGAAGAGGGCATCAAAATCTGATACTGAGTAAAGAAGTGAAGAGCTATTTGCTAACGGTGCTCAAAGCAGAATAAGGTAGAAGTGGCTCAGATAGCAGGGGGGAGGACTTAAGAAAGTTATAACAGAAACTTCTTATTAAAAGAATATTTGGACCAGACAAAGGCTATAAAAAGTATGCATATGGGAAAAGTGTTCCAGAAGAATTGAAGTCAGTCACTGTTAGGCTGTCCCAATTTATGACAGTTTGAAAGTGGGGACCAAGAGGCCAGAGGAGGACTGCGTAACATTTAGACTTCTTTCCAGATTTAGGTGTCTTTAAACCATAGATTATAGAATATGGCACTAGAAATGAGAACTCAACTTGTAGTATAAAATTGGGGGCAATATTTTAATATGATTGTATTTCCTTTTTTAACTATGAGAAAATATACTGAGTGGTGTTAATAGATACACTAAAAAGATGCTTAAACTTCAGTGAGTTATTTATAACACTTGAGAGAAAGGAAGAGAAAGAGGAAAGGAGGAGAGAAAGAGAGACTGGGAGAGAGGCTGGGAAAACTGGGTGTATGACCCTGTCAGTTTCTTGTGGGTTTCCTCATCCATAAAATGGAAAAGGTTTCCCAGGGCTGAGTAAGGATCGAATGAGATAGAAAGATGAAAGAACTTTTGAAAAGTAGAAGGCACTCTCCCAAATGGAACGGATTATTATTAGCTAAATGCATTACAGATCCAGCAACATCAGGAAGGTTTACTCTCAGGAGAACAGCAGTCTAACAGGTGATTTGAGTAAGGGTTGAGGTTACGTTTTGATTAACCCACATAAAGCCCTTACATCATATAACGCAATGTGATACATCCAAACAGAGCCCCTTAGAGCCAAACTGGGCCTCTAGTTTCATGTTGTTATGATTGTGTTTTTCATTAATTTCAGTGACCCTTGCAGGTCCTCATCTAAGGACTGGGGAGTAGGGGGGTCTGTAAAGAAGCCTGGGACAGAAGAGAAATTTGGATGCTAAAGCAAAGGAACATTAACTTTTGCAAAGGCGTGAATTAAAAAATGTAAACAAAATCATTAGGTCAGTTAAACAAGCAGGCCATTGAGACTTGCCAAAGTATGTAATGAAATAGATAAGAACAAATTTTGGGGGCTGGTTTTGTTGTTTGGTTTGTTTCTTAAGAGAAATACCTGGTTATTAATTTAACCCATGGTTAAGATCTTTGCTTAGTTTTATGTAGGAAAAACAAGGGGCCAAATCTCATCTACTAGGCAATATGTAATAAAATTCTTATTAGAAAAACAAGAGGGGTGGAGAAGTAGTCTTTGAATACTGTTTCTGTCGGTCCATTATGACAGACTTTTCAAAGGAGATAGGAAGGCTATTTGCAGAGAAAACACTAACCTGAGACCAAAGCAAGGGAAGAGTAAGGGTTTGGACTTGTTTGGTTTGAAAAGTGGCATTCAGTTCAGCATGACTGGCGAGATAACCAGGCAAATGATTCATCAGTCTCGTAACTCAGCAGGTGCATTGCTGCACGCCCGCTGAAGAACCATTCAGGGCTCGTCTCAAGCTGCGACTTTCTCTGTGTGGCAAGAACAAGAGAGGAACAGCAGACACTCAGGTTTCCCCCTGTAGGTGCACCACACGTCATCCTATTCAGTCCTACTCAGAAAATACTTCTCAGACTCTCATTCTGTGCTACTAAATGTCCCTGGCTGCTGATGGGAATGAGAGCGGAGGTGAGGGAAGGAGAAGGGCATAGAAAAGGAGGAACTATTCCTGCACTCAAGGAATTTATCATCTGATTAGAAAAATCTGGTCTCTCCTCATGAAAACACTTATTCAAGTATGAAACAGTGTACAGGAGAACAAGCCCAAAAGCAAGGACCCCAAATGTAGCACAAAATGAAGAGAAAGACAAAATTAAGTATACACACTCTAAAGCACAATTCGATTTAGCCATTACGTGTGTGGATGTGTAGATAAGATTCACATGCATACTACTAGCATACATACTCACAGAACAATAATTTATAGGTACATATCTAATATTTGTAATACTGGTTATCATCCCATATGGAATTATAGGTGATTTGTTTTCCTTACTTATAAATTTTTTTTTATTTTAACTTACCTGGCCATATGCAAAATTCACTTTCAAAACCAGGTAGAGAAATTACTAAAAAGCCATATATACATGTACGTGTATATATACAAATACATATACACACATATATATATTAATTAAAAAGCCATATATATGCACACACACATATATACATATATACATGTACAGACACGTATATAGACACACACACGCACACACACACATATATATATATATGTAAGCAGCAAAAACAGGTGGTAGTGATGAATTCTGTGAGAGGGATGAGGAAATGTCTTAAAGGGCTTCTGACTGGGAAGCACAGAGGCTCTGAGGGATGGATTTCCCTTCTTGGGAAGTCAAGAGGGGAGATTTTCCATCTGAGACCCCTGTGAGGAGAATAGGCAGTCAACTCTGTGAGCTACATGCAGGCAGAGGGAACGACATGGAGTGTTCCACCTTCAGACAAAAAGGCCAGGACTGCATAAAGGTGGGCTGTCGGTGAGCTTCGCCTCAGGAGTGTAACCATCAACAAAACAGTGCAGCCTGGCCAACTGCGACTAGCCCATCACCAGCTGCACACACGCCTCCTGAGGAAGACCCTTTCTGCGTGAATCCTGGACCTTCTCTTGGGTTGTTTGTGATAAACAGTAGGAAGAATTGGAAACTGAAATGAGCCAAGTCAAGGGAAAGTTTTTATAGTTTAAGGGGAGAAAGAAATGAGAATTACTAGCTGGAAAGAAGGATTTCATTCAAAAGAGGGTTGAGGCTGGTGGAGTTGCTGCCTCGATTTCAGGGAGGGATTTTTGATAGGCAGTTAAGAGGACAAAAAATATAATTTCCATTTTCCAGAGACCAGCTGCTGTCCCTAAGGAGGTCACTAAGAGTGGTAGAAATACAGAAACAAGTGTTTACTGTACATTAAGAATGCTCTCCCCCTCTGGCACCGTCCAAGAAGGGGGTCAGCAAACTTTTCCTATAATCCAGAGAATAAATATTTTCAACTCTTAGGACCACACGTGTCTGTCACAACTACTCAACTTGGCTATGGGTCACTTGAAAGCACTCATGGATAAATAATGTGCCTGTGTCCCAATAAAGCTTTATTAAAAAAAAACACTTCATTAAAAAAAAAAACAGATTTGGCCTGGGAGCCACAGTTTGCCAATTCCTCTTCTACGATATTAGTGATATTTAAACATCTATTATTTTTCCCCTGACATATTGCTCTTTCTTTGAATCTGTGTTTGCATAGATAGGGCCATGTGGTATATAAGTTACATTCATGTTATAGCAATAAACACAGCAAGTTCTTTCACTGGCCTCTTCAAATGGAGTAGAACTACAGAACAGCAACATGACTATCAGAACACTGTAAGATTTTGTTATTTTTGTGAATGATTTCTACAGTGATCAGGAGGGAACACTTCATGTTGAAAGAAGGCTTATCTTCAGGGTCTGTGTTAGTCCACAGAACACCATCGACCAGGGTGGCTTACTGACAGCAGAAATTTATTTCTCGCAGTTCTGAAAGCAGGCAAACTCAAGATCAAGGCATCTGCTGCCACTTCCTGGTTCACGGACAGCCGTCTTTTCTGTGTCGTCACGTGGCCGAAGGGGCAAGGGAGCTCTCAGAGGCCTCTTTGGAAAGGACACTCATCCTATCCCTGGTGTAAGGGCCCTTAATCAGCTCTCAGAGTGCCCACCACCAAATGCCATCACATTAGGGATTAGGTTTCAACATATGAATTTGGCGGTGGAGACACAAACACTCAGCCCATAGCAGGGGTAAAAAGGAAAAGAGGAGCTGACACACTGTGTCTCTTTGGGCCACCTTGCATGAAGAACCTCAAGGGGCAGAAAAGGTAACAGAGGAAAAGAGGGAACTGAAATGATCTAAAGAAGGAAGGAAGAGGACCTGGAGCGGCTGGTCTAGCTTAGCACAGAAGAGTCTGTGTGGCTTATGGAGAGAACTTCATTCACCCAATCCGTATCTCTAAGCACCTCCTGTGTGTACAGTGCTAAGGCAGGCACGGAGGACAAGGCTCAGGATATGAATTCTGACCCTGGCCGGGGGTGGCGGGGTGCTAGTCATGATCACAGGGAGCAAGAAGAGACTGCTGGCGGAGCAAGGGGGAAAAAATTATTCTCAGCTGGTGAGGAGTGAGGCTCTATAAAGAAGAAAGTCGATGTTGTGCTGCTCCTTCATCAGGAAAAGGAGATCTAGATTGCCTAGTATCGCCCATTTTTGCATCAACTTATATTCCTTGAGCCACTGAACACATGAGAGGCAGGAAGGAAAAGCTATTCTTTGCCCAAGGATAGATTTGCAATTTCAGGGCAAGACAAGCCCAACATTCCAGCCAGCTCATGCAAGATGGGTTTGGACGTGTTATTCTCACGCATTTACTCACAGGGACTCAGCTATGGTGTCAAGCAACCACTACTACTTCCAAGACTAAAGCACTAGTCAGTTGCACAGATGTTTGTAGTGCATGAAGCTAAGGATCCAGATATTTAGAAGTGTCTAGTTGACTAGCTGGGGACTTTTTCATTTTTCAGCTGACTATATTGGCATTCCTTAGAAACAACCTGATACGGGATTATTTCTACACAAATCAAATCAGGTGCATTATTTGTCAATGGACTTTCTAAGAAAATGCTGTTCCATATTTAAATAAGAGTACAGTTCTTGTGAACCCTTCAAAGATAGACGTGGCCACGTCTGTGCCATTTTTTCTACTATGGTACCAGGCTCATGCAAAGAACTTTCTGTTTGCAGTGAATGATTACAGCAGAGAACACACAGGTCTTTTTCTTCATTTGTGTGCCCTCCATTAGGATGCTTTGTGTAAACAGTGTGGTTAGGTTTTGTGCTGCCCAGCGCAGACACTGCTACTGCAGAAAATTGCTAGGTGCTGGATCTGTGCAATAATTCTAGAGCTCCTAAGACCAAGTAGTAAGTTGCAGAGGCTTTCTAACATGTGTCAATCTAATACTTACTTCATTTCATTAGACCTAGTACTTATTGCAGAATTTAATTAGTTTAAAAAAGAGCAGAACACAAAACACTCCTCATTGAGGCCCTGTACACCCTACGCAGGCAGAAGATGACCAGGCACTGTAAGGTTGCCATAAATCTAATATCTTATTGCCTTCTCTTCCTATATCCAGTCACTACAAACACTTATCATTAAAGCAACCTGTGTTGCCTTGCTTTCTGTATCTTATCAGCAAGGGAATAATGGTGATCTGCAGAATAGAGAAGTTAAGCAGCCGTAATTTCTAGGAGGCTCAGTACTTCAGACTTTAAGGTGTATGGGTTTTAACCTCGTCCTCTGAAAAGTACTCACTTTTACATCCAACCTTCCCAGTGAGTACAAACCTCTCAGAGAGGAGAAATGACTTTTCAGATCACTGAGGGTCAATCATGGATAGAAGCCAAATTCAAATCCATTGTTGTACTCCAAGACTCAAGGGTTCTTGGGCCAGAACCACTTGAATGTTCAGACCTTGAAGATCTCATATATCTGCAGTATATTTCATGCCCCTGGTCAGCATCTCTTTGAAAGAAACAGTGTGGAATTAGATTTTTATACCTTCTGAGTCTTGAGTGGAACACATCATATCAACCCCTCTGCATGTGTTCAGTGTCCAGATCTGTTCACCAGTAAGCCACATTTATGCAGGTATTTTTGTTTCTCCCATCCTCTAGTTTCTCTCCCGTCCCACTTCTTAGCGCCCCTCACACTCACACTCAATTCACTGTTGTTCACCACATCCTTAACTCTTTCGCCAATCCCTGATACTAAGCCTTCTCATTTCTTGAGGAGTTTAAACTTTCTTCTCAGTAGTTTCTCTGATTCATCTTATTCATTCCTCTTTTTTCCTCAAGACCTGCAGTCTCACTAGCAAAGTTATTTGCTTTCCCTTCAAGGCTAGCAATGACTAGCTAAAGATTCTTCCCTGGTTTTTAGATTGGGGTCCTGGAACCTTCAGTTTCAAATTTGATGTTGATGCTGGGAGAAACATGGCATGCTCCTTGTCTGCTGGTATGTGCAAGGCACATTGCTTCGCACTCCGTCTGGACTCTCACCTTTCCCTTGGGGCAATTCTAAACTAGCATCTCATAGCATTCCATTAGAAATCAACTTTCCAATATATTTCTACCTTAAACATCTATTATTACCCTCTATAACATATAACTTTTATTTATAAAATCATTAAGTCTTGATCTGGAAGGAACCATTTAGTCCATTCTGTTCATTTTATAGTCGAAGGAACCAGAATCCAGATGCTGTAGTGACTTGGCCAGTGTCACACAGCTAAGACTAGGTGGTGACATTCAAGACTAGGACCTGCTTGGCCCACCCCGCTTCCTGCATGGTCTTCTCACTGTATCATCACCTCCCTCAAGCTTGTCAATTTCACTTCCAATAAAATCTTGCATCAGGAACAGGGACATACCAGTACCCTTTGTTATGTTACCTTAACATAAATCTTACTAAATTGGGTGATCAAATCCCTTGATTTAGTAATTAGCAAAATAAGCATGAGTTCTAGATCTTCTCCTAATATGTAAACAGTTCTCACCTTTCCCCTCTTTAACCGACTCACCTACCTTCTCAGGCAGTGAATGGTGGTGGTTCTGACCAGCTTTCCCCAAAGCATGTTCTCATGAGATGCTTCAGTCAGGAAGAGCCCTGTGTCAAACACATTTGCAAAATGCTCACAGTTTATCTCATTGCTGGTTTGGGAGTTCATAATGCATGTCAAAAGCTCTGAGAGTGGTGTAATCAAGAAATTGCCATTGCTTTGTTTTAATTTAACATTTACCAAACCTAGTTGGTTATGGAACTTTTTTTCCTAATAATACACCTATTAAAATCTTACAATATACATTGTATGGAAAAGTAGCTCTGGACTCCTTATCTTTATTTCTCTCTAGATTTCCTACTTTTCTCACATTCTTGGCATACTTACACTGTATGTGCATATATATTTACATTGCATATTTTTACCCTGACCTATGAAAACATTCCCATTCTATGCACTTTTTAAGTTCCTACATGTATTAAAAAGGGTTCACTATGCCTAGAGAAAACACTGAACTTGGAATCTAAAATGGGTTGAACCCCAGTTTAACTGGCTGTATGACCTTGAAGGTGTAGCTTTATTTTATGTGAGCCTTGATTACTTCACCTAAAACCTCAACATTGTAACTTCTGCTCTGCCTATAAACTATTGCTTGGATGATCCGCAGAAAGAATAGATGGCAAAGCATGATCATTCACTCTAGAAAGTGGTATAAATATGAAAAATTATTATCATGATAATCACAATGATGCTAAACCCCTTAAGTAATAGATTTACATTAGTGTCAAAAGTTCCCAAAGAGGGTTTAAAAATGGTCATATTGTGTTTAATCTGCCAATTGAGCATAGGGAAATATGGCTGAAAACTCAAAAATGGAAATCAGCCAGTTGCAAAAGAAAAGGAGATGGGAGGTATAACCCTGGTGGGGAGAAATGTTGGGGGATCTAAAATCATTCTCTGAGGAGGCAGGGCTCTTGCATAATTTCAGTCAGAGATCTCCCCTGACCCAGGGGCAGAGGTAATAGTACAGCCACAAGCTAGGTTCCTGGTGGAGCCACACAAGAAATTGTTGCTGAAATGGAAAGCTTTGGGGCAAGCACTAGAAACCCCTCCTCAGTGACTTGAAGAGAGCCAGAAATTCTGTGAGAACTCACAAGAAACAGTCTTCTGTGATACAACCCAGAAATGTATGCCTTTGCCTCAAAGGGAAGAAGGTAAATAAGACTGGATGCCAGTAACTAGAGTTCAGCAATTCAGAGCTAAACGAGAGAAACACTAGTTTCTCATAGATGTGTTTATGTGTGTCCTTATTGTCTACCAGGCTGGTGGCCAGAAAAACATCTGTTACACATTTTAATAGGGGTCTTCTGAATACATGATGCTGTAACCCAAGGGAGTGATGTAAGTGGTGGGGAAATTTAGAGATCACAGCCGGCCAGAAACTAAATGTGACATTGGCCCTTTAAGGCTTTGTCCTTCTGACCATTCCAGGTTCCTAATCCTCCTGCCAAGTGGGCTGGAGGCCAAAATATTTCTTAACTTTGCATGTATTTCAGGGTGTTAATCTCATAGGCAACCAACTCCTATTTAATAAACTCAAACTCCCCAAGCCCTCCCCTTGAGGAATGCCTGTGTTTGCTCTCCCAAAGGCTCAGCATACATGTGCCTCTGCCCCTGTCTTTTCCTGCCTGGGGAGGGTGTTGACACAGGAGTGGCAAGGCCTTGTGCAGCTGTCATCAGCCCCATGCCACAGATGGGACCTCAGTCATGCATCCTCTTCCCAAGGCACTTGCCTCAGCAGCACAGGCCCTCTACTTGCCTCTGGGTCTCACTTCAGGCTCTAGACACTAGAAGGAAAGGCAGAGTAGCTGAACTCAAAATGGTCTCAGGAACCTTTAACTCTGTGATGATCGCAGAAGGAGAGAGCTTCATTTGCCCCTTCATCGGCCCTATTTTTAATCACCAACCATGGAAGGTAATGAGAAATTACTTGAATTACAAAGATCCCTATTTATTACTAGGGCTGCCCCTCCACAAAGCATCTCTTTTCCCCTTTGGCAAGAACAGATCACTATTGACACTTTTAGAAGGCCCTGGGCCCCTCTCAATTATTGGCCTAATCTCTGCCTGCTCTGAAAGCAGAATTCTTTTCTAACTAGGTTTTTTAGAAAGTTAAGAGGCTACTCTCTGCTGTATTCATCGGAATGACTTTGAGAGCTAATGTATTCTCCTGTCAGTGTATTTCATGGGCTCTGCAACATCTGCAGGATGTGGGAAGAACAGAAACAAACCAGATGTTTCAAAAAGGTAGCTCCACTAAGCCTTCTTAACATAATTATTGCAATATCGCATCCGCATTTTATGGTACATCTTCTGTATTTATACACTGCACACTTTTCCTGTAGAAATCAAAACCACTGGATCTGAGCTCCTTCTAAACAGATTTTCAATCTTTAAAAAAAATTGATGTATATCCCCCATTAAATCCAAATTTCCTTTATCAAATTTTGGAGGAGAAAAATAGATTAAGGAAATGTAGATATTTATCTCAGCCTTCAACATTTACACTCATTTCGTTAATTAGCACTTAATTCCACTGTCAGAGGGGAAAATTTTACCACGGACTGACCAATGCCCACCCCTCAGGCCCTCACTTCTTCAGAGAGGCAGACCTTTGCTTGGAGCCAACTCCTTCCTCCACGAAACATTTTTAATGATTACTTGACCAGAAGTGCAGATCGAGGATTGCGCAATGGAGAGCCATCACTCGCCAGAGCCCCGCCAGAGTTCCCAAGATGGAGCAACAGCGCCCCACAAAGCAAGCAGCCAGAAACACCCTGCAAGCAGACACTCAGCTGCCCAAACTTCTATTTTCTGCTTCATAAGCCGGAGATATTTTAAGAGTTGTTGGCCAAAAAGCAGGCTCTATTACAACCAGACGAGCATTCCAGCCAAGCTGGGGAGCCTCGGCTGGAAACAGAGAATGTTTCCACCTATTTTAACTCAGACGCCAGGAATTCTCTAAGGAGGAGATGGGGGTTGGGGGCAGCAGAGACACAGTAGAAAATTGGAAAACTTCAGAACTTTGCCAAACTCGAGGGAACAAAGTATAACTAGATTAATGCATAAATCTTATTAACCAGAATGCAGCTGAATAGAGTCGTTTGTCATCAGAGTTTCTCCAATCTTTTAACAAATGGCAATAATTTTGGGTCTCACAGGTTCCCTGCCAAGTGGAAGACCTCATTAAAGCTGTTGGAAAATAATTGTATTGTAATTAGCTTAATTATGATATGATGAATTATCAACTCAATTTTAAAAACAATACACAATTAGCCTTTTTTTAAGCCAAAGACTGTTTTCCAAAACAGGAAATGAAGCATAACACCCTTACTTTCATTGTTAGGGCAAAATCCTAGACACCCTAATGCAGTGGTATAATGAGCATGTAATGAAACCAACAGTCCCCACTCCTCCAGCGACTCCCTTTGTGCATTGTAGGCGGCCTTTTGGCTCCAAGAATGGAAACTGCATTAAGCTGGAGCCTGACCCAAATTTTCTCTTTCAAGTTCTAAGCCCTGTTTTCTATTCTCCCTTCTACTTGGAATAGGGTCACCCTATAAAAGATGAAATATCACATTCCTGAAAGACAATGAACTGATGATGTCATATCAGCATGCTTGGTTTTTTACGCTGCTCTTTGGGGTACTCAAGGGGAAAAAAAATAACATGGTGTTGGAAATAAGGAATGAAAACCAGGAAGCCTGAAAACCAGCCTTTTAAAGCCTAACCACAAAATCCTAAACACCTATGAGAAACAAGAAACCAAAATGAGGCCCTCATCCTCTGGGCATCTACCAGAACAGCTAGAATTAAAAGGACTGATAATACCAAGTGTTTGTAAGAATAGGAAGAAATTAGAATTCTCATTTTTGGTGGGAGTATAAATTTGTCCAACCACTTTGGAAAGCTCTTTGGTAGTATATACTGAATACATAAATCATAAGACCCAGAAATTCCACTGCTGGGTATATATCCAACCTAAATGAGTACATATGTCCACCCAAAGGCATGTACAAAGATGTTCATAGCACCTTGATTCAGGATAGCCCCAAACTGGAAACATCCCAAAGGTCCATCAATAGTAAATTGTTAGATATTCATTCCATAGAACAGTATACAGCAATACTTCCTAGACACAGAAGAGTGCATGCTGTATGTTTTCACTTATATTTTGTTCAAAAGTAGGCAAAACTAATCTGTGGTGATATAAATCTTCATAATAGTGGTGGAAGTAATGACTGGACAGGGCATGACAGAGCCTTCTGGGATGTGCTGGAATTGTTCTTATCTTACTATGGGTATATACATAGGAAAATTCATACAGCTGGACAGTTAAGACGTATGCACTTTATGACTAGTATGCACCCAAAAGAGTAAAAACAGAAGGAAAAGAAAACAACCTCTTCCTGAAAGCTGGAGTCATCAGCTTCAAACAGGTCTCATGCCATGCCACTTCCCTAAATCAAGCCTGCAGGGCTTCCTGCTTCCTTTGACAATGACCTGCTAACTCTTCACTTGGCCTACAAAGATCAGGCATGTTCTGGGCACAGCCTACCTTGAGATCTCGCACCACTTCTGCCCCCCTTCCTCTTGCTCATTCCCTTCCATGCACATGGATATGTTCTCCTCTAAAACACCAAGCTCATTCAACCTAGTACTCAGCACTTGCTTTTCACTCTGCATGGAACACTACTCTCTCAGATGCCCCAAGATTACTCCCAACTCTTCACTCAGAGCTCTGCCTCAATGCCATCTCAACAGGGTGGCCTCTACTGACCACCCCAGCTAAACGGTAGCCTTTTCCTCTCACCACCACCTTTCTCTAGACTTTCACCCTACCTATCCTCTTCGGTTTTATATATATAGTACTTATCACTCTCTAAAACTACTTTGTTTTCTTACTTATTTTCTGTTTCCTCTATTAAATGTGTGCTCCTTGAGATTGAAGACAAGGTCACTCTCTCAAGATCACTACTATAGCTCCAGTGCCTAGGATGGAGACTAGAATCTGGTAGACTCTCAGGGAATATTTGCTTAATGATGAATAACTAATGATTCAATAAATGAACAAATCACTGCCCTCAAGAGTTAATGGGCATGGTAAAATTAACAGGGATATAGCAAGACATAGTCTAAAGAGTACTGGGCCAGGAGTCCAAAGACTGAGAAGTTTGAAGCAGATGATCATCTGCTTTAACATATTTGATATTCATCTATCTGTATCTTCTGGGGAGATCGGACAGATGGAAATGAGAAAATATAAACAACCCAACGCAGCAATGGGTCAAAATAGAGACCTCAAAAGAGGAAGCCATCAATCAGGTCAGGTTGGCATGGTCAAGGAACCTTGCCAAGATAGTGGGTTTTCACTGTGCCTAGAAGGCAGGGTGGAAGCAACGGGAGTCAATGGAGAGGAGCAGAAGGTTCTAAATAATGGCCTTGGGTCAGCAAATATGCAAAGGTGAAGAAGTCCAATGTATCTCTCATCAAGAGCCAGGAGTAGATGAGTATCTCTCAAGCAAAGGATTAGTACAGAAGACTGGGGCCCCACAAGTGTCCAAACAATGACTTTTTCCTCATTTTGAGCACACCCAGATCTTAGAAGAGGGCTCAACAATTACCAGTGAACCAACCTTCTCCCAAAGAGAAGCAGCTTATATTATATAGTGGATTCAATGACCACTGACCTCCCTTGACGCTGGCCTGAAAGATGATAGAACAGCAATCAAATGTCAGAAATTTGTGTGATAGTCTCTGGAAAGACAGAAATTTACACATGAATCCTCTGTGGGGAAGTGAGAGGTTTGTACAAAAAACAACCTGTGGAGATATATTCTTTTACTCATTTGCTCTAATATTTTGGCTATACATAGCTAATATTACTGCTTCATTCTGAAAGTTAAAATGGTACCTTGTTACCTCCATCTGCTATCATCAAGACCATCATAAAGTTAAAATAAAAAAAAAAACAGACAATTAATTTTCAAACTATACCTGTTTCTGAATAAATGATTTGACAAAGTAGGAATCATTTGATTAAACTGAGCATATTGTCAAGGAATTGTGTGTGTGTACACAGCCAGAGTGCAAAGCGTAACACACTTGGCAAACAATTTATAGGTAATAAAGTGTTCAGAACCTAGTCAGGCTCAAACTACCAGAAGTGGGATGCAAGCAGAGATAAAGAGGAAATTCACTAATGTCAACTACCTCTCATTTGAACACAATTTAGAGTTTTATGTGGAAAAAAGAAAGAAACAAGACTTAATTGTTATTTTTTCAGAAATGATTCATCTCTTTTCATTGCACAGCTGGAAACACATGGAAAGAGGTGAGGTTTTTACTGAGGAAGGCTCAGTTGGAAGTAATTTGCCATCGAGCTCATAAACTGTGGATTTCAGACCTCCAGTTCCGAAGTCACGGCCTAAGATTGGCAGGGACCACCTTTTGGTTACAGAATCAAACGAAAGCATTCCAGGGGGTCCTTTCACTGTGTATTCTCTCCCTTAGTCCATAAGATCGGCAAAGTTGAGGCTGCTTTCCTTAGGACCAATCTTTTGTGTTTTTGGAATCCGGTACAGATTTCAGAAAACTCTCAATGGGTAGCAGGGCTACTGTTGTTTCCGACGTCTGTACATTCTCATGATGCTTATGAAAGTCACGACTATCATGGATCATAGATGACCACCACAGTCAGAAAAACCAGCAGTACATTTCTATGTAAAGGTTGAGGCAAAGGAGGAAGAGGCGGAGGGGGAGAAGATACCTTTCATTTATACCAAGTAGTACAAAACCTCAAACAATGAGAAAATTCCAAATTTTGCTTTCATCACTTGTCCCAGGCTGTGTCTACATGCTAGGCAATGAAACACCGCTATCCTTAACTTTTACTTAAAATGATTGCTATGGTGCATGTAAGGTATGACATCAATTTTCCAGTTAATCAATAGTTCCACGATGATGATAAATTGGTCTATCTGAAGGTTGCCACTTTAAGGTTTTGCGTTGACAATTCAATCATTCTCAGCTGTCCAACTCCACCCCCAGCTACCTGCTCAAAGCCAGCCCTCTTCGGGGTTTATTTATTAATAAGTCATCATAGTTTAGTTATTGTTCCCTGAAAACTCTACGTGAATCCTCATCCCCGCTGCTCACCCTCTGCACGGTGCTCTTCCTTCCCTGTCAAAGCACACACCTCTGAATCTACACTCCTTGGCCCATCTGCTTCCTCTGCCTCAGAACTTCTATAGCACTTACTAGTATCATTTAGTTCCTAGCTAAATGTTTCTCTTCATGTTTCTTTTATTGTCAGCTATGTTTGTCCTTGATGTCAACTCTCTTTGTCCTAATTTGGTTTTACACTTTTTGATATTTTCGTAACTGTCGAGATGTACCATCCATAGTGAGAGTTCAATAGTAATAGCAGCCCTGAAAATTAAGAGGATTTTGGATTCAGACAGAACTAGGACAAATTCTTCCCTTCCCTGGCCCCCACATCCAATTTGTCAGCAAACCTTGTTAGTTCTACTTCCAAACTGTATCTGTTTAATCTAGTTACTTCTCTTCTTCTTACTGCCATTCTATCTATTCATACCACCATTATCTCTTGCGTCAACCACTGAAATAGCCTCTTGACTAGTCTCTTTGTTTCCGCTCTGACTCCTTACCTTCCATTCTCCGAACTACAACAAAATTATCCTTTTGTTTAAGGCAAATAGACTATCTCATCCCTTGATGAAACTCTTCAATATCTTCCCACTGTACTTAGAAAGAGCCCAAATCCCTGACCGTGGCTTCAAGACCCTACATGATCTCAGCTACCTTTGGACAGTTTCTAGAAATGGCCAAATGCTTTCCCACCTTCAGGACCTTTGCTAAGAGAACTTATCACAGCCTGGAATCTTTTCTTTTGATTCCTAACCAGGCTGGTTTTCATCTCTCAGGTTTCAGCTCAAATGTCCCCTTGTCACAGACAATTATCTTGCTCACTCTAACTTATTCCTGTCCATCTTGTTATTCTCTATTATAGTGGCCTCTATGGCACTTTCACGACAGTCTATAATTATCCTACTTACTTGTGTACTTGTCTGTTAACTGCCAACCCCATAAAATGTACAAAGCATGAAATCAGGGATCTTATCTGCGCTGCTCTCCATTGTATCAGTTACCACTAGCACAGTGTAGAATGCATAATAGATGCTCAACAAACAGTATTTTCAACCATTGCTAGACAGTAAATGTGAATTTATGAATGGCTTCATGATGCATACACTTACACTTCTCCCCTCCTGGTCTCTGTGCTACTGTTATCATATGTTTCACTACTACATATATTATAATCCCCACACTGTATTTCTGATGTTCTTCACTATGTTGTATGGATCTATATCCCTATCTGGTTTCATATTCTTTCTGCCTATGGATTTTCTTGAACATTTCTTGTAGTACAGTTCTCCTAATGATACATTTTTCCAGTTGTTGTATTTCTGAAAAAGTCTTTATATTGTCTTCATTCTGAAAGATATTTTCACTAGGTATAGAGCTCTGGGCTTTGTTATTTTAGGCTTTTAAAGACATTGCTCCACTGTCTTCTTGCTTGCATTATTTCTAATGAGAAATTACCATCATCTTTATTTTTGTCCTTCTGTGTATAATGTGTCTTTTTGCTATGGCTGTTTTTAGGGTTTTCTCTATTACTTGTTTTCAGTAATTTGGTTACAGTGTTTGGTGTGGTTTTAGTTATGTTTCTTCTAAATGGTGTTTGTTGAGCTTCCTGGATCTATGGAATTATAGTTTTCATCAAATTTGTAAGCTTTTTAGCTCTTACTTCTTCAAATATGTCTATGCTCCATGTCACTCCCCTTTTGAGAACTCTAATATGTACATATTAGACTGATTGAAATTGGTGCACAGTTCACAGATGCTCTCTTCATTTTTTTTCCTGAGCTTTATTTCTCTACATTGTTTCCTTTGGGAAAATTTCTATTGTATGTCTTCAAGTTCACCAATCATTTCTTCTGCAATGAATAATTTGCTGTTAGTCCCATAAGAAGTGATTTCATCTCAAACACTGTACTTTTTCTCAATGTCAGTACTATACTGAATTCCCATTTTCAACTCAGATGGGTTATATATTCCTGTTTATTTGCATGCCTGGCAATCTTTAATAGGATATCAAGCACTATGAACTGTATTTTGTTGGATGCTGGATTTTGAATTCCTATAAATATTTTTTTTTTGGTATCATTAATCTACAATTACATGTGCCCCCCACCAAACCCATTACAGTCACTTTCCATAAGCATAGTGAGATGTTATAGAATCATTACTTGTCTTCTCTGTGTTATACTGCCTTCCCCATATCCCCACCCTCTACATTATGTGTGCTAGTTGTAATGCCCCCTTTTCCCCCTTATCCCTCCCTTCCCACCCATCCCTCCCAGCCCCTTTCCCTTTAGTAACTATTAGTCCATTCTTGGGTTCTGTGAGTCTGCTGCTGTTTTGTTCTTTCAGTATTTTTTTTTCTTTGCTCTTATGCTCCACATATGAGTGAAATCATTTAATACTTGTCTTTTTCCGCTTGGCTTATTTTACTGAGCATAATACCCTCTAGCTCCATCCATGTTGTTGCAAATGGTAGGATTTGTTTTCTTCTTATGGCTGAATAATACTCCATTGTGTATATGTACCACATCTTCTTTATCCATTTTTCTACTGATGGACACTTAGGTTGCTTCCATTTCTTGGCTATTGTAAATAGTGCTGCAATAAACATAGGGGTGCATCTGTCCTTTTCAAATTGGGCTGCTGCATTCTTAGGGTAAATTCCTAGGAGTGGAATTCCTGGGTCACATGGTATTTCTATTTTGAGTTTTTTGAGGAACCTCCATACTGCTTTCCACAATGGTTGAACTAATTTGCAGTCCCACCAGCAGTGTAGGAGGGTTCCCCTTTCTCCACATCCTCGCCAACATTTGTTGTTGTTTGTGTTTTGGATGTTGGCCATCCTTACTGGTGTGAGGTGATATCTCATTGTGGTTTTAATTTGCATTTCTCTGATGATTAGTGATGTCGAACATCTTTTCATGTGCTTGTGGCCATATGAATTTCTTCTTTGGAGAAATGTCTGTTCAGATCCTCTGCCCACTTTTTAATTGGATTATTTGGTTTTTGTTTGTTGAGGTACGTAAGCTCTGTATATATTTTGGATGTCAACCCCTTATCTGACATGTCATTTAGGAATATATTCTCTCATACTGTAGGATGTCTTTTTGTTCTAC
Organism: Smutsia gigantea; assembly: GCA_032199065.1. Lineage (NCBI taxonomy): Eukaryota > Metazoa > Chordata > Mammalia > Pholidota > Manidae > Smutsia > Smutsia gigantea. Next base: position 242,633 of record JAVSCE010016441.1, on the reverse strand, counting down.
TGATAGTGTCCATTGCTGTGCAGAAGCTTTTCAGCTTGATATAGTCCCACTTGTTCATTTTTGCTTTTGTTTCCCTTGCCCAGGGAGATATGTTCATGAAGAATTCGCTCATGTTTATGTCCAAGAGATTTTTGCCTATGTTTTTTTCTAAGAGATTTATGGTTTCATGACTTACATTCAGGTCTTTGATCCATTCTCAGTTTACTTTTGTGTATGGGTCTAGACAGTAGTCCAGTTTCATTCTCTTACATGTAGCTGTCCAGTTTTGCCAACACCAGCTGCTGAAGAGGTTGTCATCTCTCCATTGTATATCCAAGGCTCCTTTATCATATATTAATTGACCGTATATGTTTGGGTTAATGTCTGGCTTTTCTATTCTGTTCCACTGGTCTGTAGGTCTGCTCTTGTGCCAATACCAAATTGTCTTGATTACTGTGGCTTTGTAGTAGAGCTTGAAGTCTGGGAGCATAATTCCCCCTGTTTTATTCCTCCTTCTCAGGATTGCTTTGGCTATTCGGGGTCTTTTGTGGTTCCATATGAATTTTAGAACTATTTGTTCCAGTTCATTGAAGAATCTGTTGGTATTTTGATAGGGATTGCATTGAATCTGTAGATTGCTTTAGGTAGTATAACCATTTTGACAATATTTATTCTTCCTAGCCAAGAGCATGGGATGCATTTCCATTTGTTAGTGTCCTCTTTAATTTCTCTTAGGAGTGTCTTGTAGTTTTCAGAGTATAGGTCTTTCACTTCCTTCATTAGGTTTATTCCTAGGTATTTTATTCTTTTTGATGCACTTGTGAATGGAATTGTTTTTCTGATTTCTCTTTCTGTTAGCTCATCATTAGTGTATAAGAAAGCAACAGATTTCTGTGTATTTATTTTGTATCCTGCAACTTTGCTGAATTCAGATATTAGTTCTAGTAGTTTTGGAGTGGAGACTTTAGGGTTTTTTATGTACAATATCATATCATCTGCAAATAGTGACAATTTGACTTCTTCTTTACCAATCTGGATGCCTTGTATGTCTTTGTTTTGTCTGATTGCTGTGGCTAGGACCTCCAGTACTATGTTGAATAACAGTGGAGAGAGTGGGCATCCCTGTCTTGTTCCCGATCTTAGACGAAAAGCTTTCAGCGTCTCGCCGTTAAGTATGATGTTAGCTGTGGGTTTGTCATATATGGCCTTTATGATGTTGAGGTACTTGCCCTCTATACACATTTTGTTGAGAGTTTTAATCATGAATGGATGCTGAATTTTGTCAAGTGCTTTTTCAGCATCTATGGAGATGATCATGTGGTTTTTGTTCTTCTTTTTGTTGACATGGTGGATGATGTTGATGGATTTTCAAATGTCGTACCATCCTTGCATCCCTGAGATGAATCTCACTTGATCATGGTGTATGATCCTCTTGATGTATTTTTGAATTCAGTTTGCTAATATTTTATTGAGTACTTTTGCATCTATTTTCATCAGGGATATTGGTCTGTAATTTTCTTTTTTGGTGAGGTCTTTGCCTGGTTTTGGTATTAGAGTGATGCTGGCTTCACAGAATGAGTTTGGAAGTATTCCCTCCTCTTCTATTTTTTGGAAAACGTTAAGGAGAATAGGTATTATTTCTTCTTTATATGTCTGGTAAAATTCAGAGATGAATCCATCTAGCCCGGGGGTTTTGTTCTTGGGTAGTTTTTTGATTACCAATTCAATTTTGTTGCTGGTGATTGGTCTGTTTAGGTGTTCTGTTTCTTCCTTGGTCAGTCTTGGAAGGTTGTATTTTTCTAAGAAGTTGTCCATTTCTTCTAGGTTTTCCATTTCTTAGCATATAGATTTTCATAGTATTCTCTTATAATTCTTTGTATATCTGTGGGGTCCGTCATGATTTTTCCTTTCTTATTTCTGATTCTGTTTATGTGTGTAGATTTTCTTTTCTTCTTAATAAGTCTGGCTAGGGGTTTATCTATTTTGCTTATTTTTTCAAAGAACCAGCTCTTGGTTTTATTGATTTTTTCTATTGTTTTATTCTTCTCAATTTTATTTATTTCTTCTCTGATCCTTATTATGTCCCTCCTTTTGGTGACTTTGGGCCTCATTTCTTCTTCTTTTTCCAATTTCAATAATTGTGTCTTTAGACTATTCATTTGGGATTTTTCTTCCTTCTTTAAATAGGCCTGGATTGCAATATACTTTCCTCTTAGAACTGCCTTTGCTGCATCCCACAGCAGTTGTGGCTTTGTGTTATTATTGTCATTAGTCTCCATATATTGTTTGATCTCTGTTTGTATTTGGTCATTTATCCATTGATTATTTAGTAGCATGTTATTAAGCCTCCATATATCTGTGAGCCTTTTTGTTTTCTTTCTAAAATTTATTTCTAGTTTTATACCTTTGTGATCTGAGAAGTTGGTTGGTGGGATTTCAATATTTTTTAATTTACTGAGGTTCTTTTTGTGGCCTAGTATGTGGTCTATTCTGGAAAATGTTCCATGTGCACTTGAGAAGAATGTGTATCCTGCTGCTTTTGGGTGTAGAGTTCTGTAGATGTCTGTTAGGTCCATCTGTTCTAGTGTGTTGTTCAGTGCCTCTGTGTCTTCACTTATTTTCTGTCTGGTTGATCTGTCCGTTGGAGTGAGTGGTGTGTTGAAGTCTCCTAAAATGAATGCATTGCTGTCTATTTCCTCCTTTAATTCCATTAGTTTTTGTCTCACATATGCTGGCGCTCCTGTGTTGGGTGCATATATATTTTAAATGGTTATATCCTCTTGTTGGACTGACCCCTATATCTTTATGTAATGTGCTTCTTTATCTCTTGCTACTTTCTTCGTTTTGAAGTGTATTTTGTCTGATACAAGTACTGCAACACCTGCTTTTTTTCTCCTTGTTGTTTGCATGAAATATCTGTTTCCATCCCTTCACCTTCAGTCTGTATATATTTTTGGGTTTGAGGTGAGTCTCTTGTAAGCAGCATATAGATGTGTCTTCCTTTTTTATCCATTCTATTACTCTGTGTCTTTTGATTGGTGCATTCAGTGCATTTACATTTAGGGTGATTATCGATAGATATGTACTTATTGCCATTGCTGGCTTTAGATTTGTGGTTACCAAAGGTTCAAGGGTAGCTTCTTTACTATGTAACAGTCTGACTTAACTTTCTTGTTATTATAAACACAGTCTGATGATTCTTTATTTCTCTCCCTTCTTATTCTTCCTCCTCCATTCTTTATATACTAGGTGTTTTATTCTGTACTCTTTTACGTTTTCTTTGACTGTTTTTGTGGATAGTTGATTTTATTTTTTGCCTTTAGTTAGTATTTGGGATGGTCTGTTTTCTTCGGTATGATTTTATTTTCTCTGGTGACATCTTTTTAGCCTTAGGAGTTCTTTCATCTAGAGCAGTCCCTTTACGATATCCTGTAGAGGTGGTGTGTGGGAGGCAAACTCCCTCAGCTTTCACTTGTCTGGGAATTGTTTAATCCCTCCCTCAAATTTAAATGATATTCATGCTGGATACAATATTCTTGGTTCGAGTCCCTTCTGTTTCATTACATTAAATATATCATGCCATTCTCTTCTGGCCTGTAAGGTTTCTGTTGAGAAGTCTGATGATATTCTGATGGGTTTTCCTTTGTAGGTGATCTTTTTTCTCTCTCTAGCTGCCTTTAATACTCTGTCCTTATCTTTGATCTTTGCCATTTTAATTATTATGTGTCTTGGTGTTGTCCTCCTTGGGTCCCTTGTTTGGGGAGATCTGTGGGCTTCCACGGTCTGCGAAACTTATTTCCTTCCCCAGTTCGGGGAAGATTTCAACAATTATTTCTTCAGAGACTCTTTCTATCCCTTTTTCTCTCTCTTCTTCCTCTGGTACTCCTATAATGCGAATGTTGTTCCGTTTGGATTGTTCACACAGTTCTCTTAATATTCTTTTATTCCTAGAGATACTTGTATCTCTCTCTGCCTCAGCTTCTCTGTATTCCTATTCTCTGTTTTCTATTTCATTAATAGTCTCTTGCACCTCGTCCAGTCTGTTCCTAAGCCCATCAATTGCTTGTCTTATTGTCTTGTCTGCACTGCCTGCATTGTCTTTCCTCACTTCCTCCCTTAGCTCTTGCATATTTCTCTGTAGATCCATTAGCATGGTTATGACTTTTATTCTGTATTCTTTTTCAGGAAGATTGTGTAAGTCTTTCCCATCATGCCCCCTCTCTGGGGTTGTCTGGCTGATACTTGTCTGTACCATATTCCTCTGTCTTTTCATGGCAATAGAAGTGGTCGCTGGTAGGTGCCACATGTGTCAGCTGGGAGAACAAAGTCCCTTCCTGCTTGTTGTTCTCCTTGCCCTTCTCCAGGCCTGAGCTCTTTTCCTGCACACCGGCAGGCAGTCTCTGGGATAATCCCCTGAGCTGCCTGTGTGCGGGGTTGCCCTCAGCTTAGCCTATAGCACTGCGGGGGGTTTGCAGTCTCGCTGGGTGCGTTCTGGTCCCCTTGGTCCTTTCCAGACCTGGTTCTGGGGCTCTTCCCACTTAGTTGTGCACCAGCCGGGAGTAGGTTCTGTGAGGTTGCTGTGGGCGGAGCCGCTCCTCCACTTTTCCGCAGCAGTGGCGGCTCTGCAGGACCTTTTGCGGCGCCGGCCGGGGGGGCGAACAAATTGCAGGCTGCTGATGTCTGTGGGAAGCCTCAGCCTGGCTGCTTTGCCCGACTTCCAGCCAGGGAGTCCAAAATTCCCCAAGACTCCCAGCCTGTTGGGCTGAGTGCGCTGGGACGATTTTGTTCCGCTATTGGGCCCTTCTCTCTTTAAGGCTTTTAAATAAGCACCCGCTTTTCTTTTGCCCTGGGGAGCTGGCTGAGGGGATCTGCTTGCAGTCTCTGTCTCGGATCCTGTCCTTTTTCTCTGATATCCGATACACCATGCAATGTATGTCTGTGCTCCCGGTGCAGATCACCAGGGCTGGTTATTTAACAGCCCTGTGCTTCCACTCTCTCCCCACCTGAATCTTTTCCTCCTGCTGGTGTGCTGGGGAGGGGGGAGTGCTCAGGTCCGCCGGGTCATGGCTTTGTGTCTTACCCACTTCATGAGGCGCTGAGTTCTCGCAGGTGTAGCTGTAGGCTGGCTGTTGTACTATATCTTCTGGTCTCTCTTTTAGGAATAGTTGTATTTGTTGTATTTTCACAAATATATATGGTTTTGGGAGGAGATTTCCGCTGCCCTGCTCACGCCGCCATCTTCCCAGTCCACATTCCTATAATATTTTTGAACTTTGTTCTGAGATACTAAGTTGGAACACTTAGTCCATGCCTGGCTTGCTTTTTAGTTTTGTTAAATAGCTTTAGTTCTAGGGCTATTTATTGCCCATTTCTGAGGCAAAATGCTTCTAAAAATTCTATCCAGCACCCAGTGAATTGTGTAGTTTTCCTATCTAACTCGTAGGAACAGGCACGATTCCTCACTTCATGTGAAACGTCAGGCCCTGTTCCGTCTAATTTTTTATTCCTCCTGGGTAGTTTCCTCATACACACCAGTTGATCCCTATTCAACTGACCATTCAAAGAGGACCTTATATGGATTTCCAAATGGATTTCCAAAGTTTTCTTTCTATGTAGCATTTCCCTCCCTGGCTCTCTGTCCTATGACCTGTGGCTGCCTTTTGGTCTCACCAGATTCTAAGCTTCATCTCTTCATTCAGGGAGTCTTTTCTCCCTGTGCCACACCCTATAAACTTTCTCAAGGCTACAAGCTGTGGCAATCTTAGGGTTCAATTTATTTGTTCTCATCTCTCAGGGATCTCTCTCCTTTGATGCCCAGTGCCCAATGCCTTGAAAACTGCTATTTCATATATTTTTTTGGATTTTTTAATTGTTTCAGGGGAGAGTGTATCTGGCCTGTTACTCCATCTTGGCCGGAAGCAGAAGTCCCATGGTACATATGAACATTGCCTAATCCTTTCCCGTAAAAGCTACTATCTGGGCACCACTTCTAATGGATCATAAAATGGTAACAGGAGGAAAAAATGAAAAAGAAAATCCGAGAAGGAAGAATACACAGTGAAACCCTACACTCTAATCATACTGAGTTGGATATTAGAGAAAGAAGGAAATCACCTTTACTGATTGCTACATTATTTGGAGTATATGGAATAGACCATGCTATATGAAATTCTATTCTATTTTGGTAGGGAGATAAAACAAAGAAGAGTTAAGGTGAAAATAAAGTCACTTTTCCCACCCACCCCTCCACACATACACACACAGTGCCTCTTACCTCATTAAGTGATGTGACCCTCCTCACAAAGGAGGGTCATCGGCAAACACAATGGTTTGGGAACACATCACAGGATGTGCTCATTATATCACAAAGATAGAGTAGGGACCAAGCAATCACAGGGCAAAGTGGAAAATTGTTTTATAAGCCGACTTTTACAAATTGATTTCAAAACTGGGGAGCAATTACCATTAAGCAAAATAATTTGCTGCACCAAAGAGGGTAGAGCAAGGCAGTAGGCCCAAAGATAACCTAAGCCATCATTAGAGAAATCCAGTTATTTAGTCAATTTTACTTATTTACAGGACTAAAGATTAATGAATTCAGATACTTACTCAGACAGTAATTAGGTTTCAAAAACATACTATAACACAATCAATCATGGCTCTTGAACATAATGGCATTAGGGCAGAGCCCTCTTTCAGCTCCAGTTATTAGCAAGTGATTGGTGAACACTGGGCTTATGCTAAGAGGCTACCCCAGGGCCCTGAAATAAAATGAAAGAAGACCCTTAATTAAGAAGAAAGTATATCTTTCATCCTTTGTCCTTTGCTTGGATATTCTGAAGTTTTGTGCTCAGGATGTAGGGTTATGTAACAGAACTTCAAAGATGGGTGGCAGTCCAAACTACAGTTGGTGTTTTACTTTAAATATATATTTACTTGATAATATAGCTATTTATAGGCCTTCGAATTTAATCTTTGGGGGATTCTGTCATTTTCTTTTAGATTTTTTTTTTAATTTACTTTCTCATAACTTTATGAATAAAGATAACTCAAGAGTTTTATAAATATACCGAGACTTCATGGCACCAAAGAAAAAGCCAGAAAATAAAAAGGCAAAGAGCTTTTAGATGAGGGAGAAGTTTACATTGCCTGCTTTTACTTTGCAAAGAACAGTTCCTCTTGTTATGAAATAGGGAAACTAGATAAAGTTACAAGTCCTACCTTCATGGAACCTAGAGCAAAGAGATCGGATATAAAGAAAAAACAGTCATCATTTTGAATAATTTTACATTTACAGAAAAGTTACAAAGATAATAGAGTTTCTATATACCCTTCACCCAGTTTCCCCTAATTTTAACATTTTACATAGCACATTTGTCAAACTAAGAAACCAACATTGATACATCACTATTAACTAAACGCCACACATCATTTGGGTTTCACCAGTTTTTCCCACTAACAACCTTTTTCTGTTTCCAGGATCCAACCGGGTATACCACTGGGCCTTGAGTCATGCCTTCTCGGTCTCTTCTGGTCTGTGACGTCTGCTCAGCCTTTCATTGTTTGCCATGACCTTGACAGTTTTGAGGAATACTGGCCAGGTATTTTGTAGGACATTCCTCCGTTTGTCTGATGTTTTCTCATTACTAGACCGGGGTTATGGATTTTGGGAAAGAATATCACAGAGGTGAAGTACATGTCTCCTTGAATCATGTAAGAGGGAATAAGAATATCATTTTTTTTCTAATGATGTTCTCCTTTATCACAACCAAGTAGGGTCTGCCAGCTTCCTCCCCTGGGAAGTTATCATTCTTACCCTCCCTTACTCTGTTCTTCAGAAGTGAGTCACTACATCCGACTGTCACTGGAGAGGGAGGGAAGGAATTAAATTCTATCTCCTGGAGGTGGGTATCTGCTTACACTATTTGGATTTCTTCTTTAAAGAAGGTTTGCCCATTCTCCTCCATTTATTTGTTTATTCAATATTTTTATTAAACATTTCCTTCCAGCTGCTTTTATATCTATATTGGATTTTATATCAAAGTATAGCAAGTACAGTAGCTCAAGCTATATTGCAAAGACTCACCAGACCTCCTTGCAAGATACATGATTATCCTTTATGAAGCCACTGTGCAGTTTATTGAATTTGTACTTTTATCCTTCAATTTTTTTCCTTGATTCTTTTGGATGTAAAGCTTATTTTTCTGGGGTTGTTTGTGTAGACTCCATGCATTTCCTTTTAGAGTGTTAGGACTTTCTGTGATGTAGCTAATTCTTTCCTATAGATTATGCAGGCTGTGGAATTACTCTAAGTGTAAATTTAGGCCATGTCTCCACAAGTTTCTAAGAGTGGCTGAAAAATAAAAATGTAATATTAATATCATTTGATCCAGCAGTTGTTTGGTTTCCATAATAGCAAACAAAGGGTTTGACTGACTTTCTCTAATCACCTTTCTCTGTGTTTCTATTTGGACTTACAAATCCTTTCACCATGTGAAAATCTCTGTGGAAAAAAATGAAGAATTGACATCAACTCCTCTACATAGTCTCCTCCTGCTCTAACCCTTCCCCAAGGGGGGGAAAAAAACACTCCTTTAAACCTTTCAATTTAGTCCTGAGATAGACAACCTCATAAGAACATAGGGATTTGCATTTAATATTTGCTTTATCTGAGGTCTAATCAATTGGCTTCCTGAATGTGCCAGGCCAAATTCCTTGCATCCTATGCCAGGCTCCTTATGAGTCACAAGTCCAGCACTAGTTTCTCATCAGCTTTTCCAGTGGAGAGCAACATGAGACCCTGGGGGACCTCCTGCATTCCAGTTCTAAGAAAGTTCTGTCAACAAGGCATCGATTGCAAGTATGGGTAAAGGAATCCCTGGTGTGTCACTCTGCATGAATATTGCCAATGCTAACATGCACTGTAAGCCAGGCTGTCCCTCATTCTGTCAACAACAAGAGGTGCACAGGAGCTCAAGGAAGAGCAGGGAAGACTGCTACCCCTGGAGGATGCCCATCAAATCCTTGGCACTGAGCCAGACCTGCCAAGTATAAAGAGGGCATAGACCCCTTTATTCTCATCCCTACCCACTGATGTTTCTCCTGTCAGGAACTCCTTGCCTTCTTTCCTTCCCAATCTCATTCATCTTTCAAGGACAAAAACAGTCAATCTCCTTTCAAATCTTTCCATAGCTCATGGATTTCCATTCTTTAGAAGCTCTAAATGTCCAAACATACACACTTCTTATTATATACTATCTTGTATTTGTTTTTTCAAATGTGTTCCTTTTCATTACAATCTAGCTTGTAAGCAGTTTGAGGTTTAAAAATGTCTTCCATATTTTATCAGTCCTTCTGCTAGAATGTAAACACCAGGAACACTCTTAAGGTTTGTTTACTGCTGTGTTGTGTGTGCTTATCAGTGGACCTAGAAGATAATATGGGCTCAATAAATATTTGTTGCTTGGGAAAGAAAATGAAAGCCTCCTTACAATGGCTTGTGTACCACCTGGATCCAGTAGTTGCACTGACTGCCTGATTAACTCTTGTCTATTCTCAAGGGGCTTCAGATCTACAGTAGCCATAAGATCACCATGTCTAGTAACAGGTAATGGAAAATGTTATATTTTGTATTTATAGAACCATTTAAGGCCTCCCTTTTCTCCAAAATGCTTTCTTATCTCATTCTTGGAACAATTCTACGGTATAGGCTGAGTGATCAGCTTCTCAGCATTCTACTCTGGGAGAAGATAATTGAACAACCTTCAGTATTTTTAATCCTTTGGTACTGAAAACACCAAGTATTAGTCATGAAAGGGCTAGCTGAATGAGGAAAGTTAATTTCTGGACCCTTTCTGCTTATTCCAGAAATGTGAAATCATAAAAAAAAAAAATCAGAAGTCTTTCTCACGTACATTTTTGGTTTTCCAAAATTAAAACACAAGCATTTTCTCTGCATCAATTTTATGTCTCCTACTTCAAACCTTGACTTTTTGTTTGTCAGTAAGCACACTTTTTAGCTAAGCATTTTGTGTTCTAGGTATTCTCATTTTTTGTTCAAGCCTTGCCCAAGCCTTCACATCTCACAAACGAACCAAGCATGGTCATTTTGTGAGCATTCAAATTTCTTCAAGTGTTTAGATATATTTATGCTTCTAACCAGACAAAAATGACCTTTAAGTGTAATGGAACTAGAAAAATACATACTACATATGTATTTTGTTACATATGTAAATGCATATTGTTACAAATATGCATTTTGTTTCTTCCAAAAATTTGTTTTTCCTGAGTTAAAAAATTATTACTACAGAGGATCTAAAATATTTCCCAGTTTTTTAACAACCTCTCATCCAATCCTTCTATTCTAATGGAATTCCCATGGACAAAGAAAACAAAAACATTTTAAATAGTTTATATAAAATTTGATCTTGTCAAAAGACTACATTTAAACTACAGTCCCAAAGGTAATTTGTTGACAGTTAATTAATCTGTTAAGGATTTAGTCGTGTATGTTTGTGCATTTAAACAAACTATAAAAACAAACACCCATAAATGCTTCACTGCATTTCCTTATTTGAGATGTTGGCTTTTCACCTGACTTTCTCATTTCTCTTCTGCTGTCTCTGCTATCCTCTTTATTGCCTTTGTCCCCTTATCCCTTGACCTTACCCCACTCCTGGATTCCATGAATCTAGGACTTGTACCTTTATTGACTTCTCTTTTTTCATGACAAATGGAAGAGATAACATGGGCTCCCTGAATCTCCAACTTGAATACATGTGTATTAAATAGGAAGGGTCTCCTGGCCCTCTCCCCTTATCACAAGCTTATCACAACAGCCAGCTGAACCTGCAGCAGGGAGGGCCAGTGTATGAACCTTTCAATTTCTAACAGTGGTCAAGTCACCAGGATCAACCTCTTTCATTACCAGAATTAAGAGGACCAGCCGACATTAATTCCAATGTCACAGATACAGGTTCCTGAAAGGGTCAGAGACTTGACTGCAAGCCTTTCGGTCTCAGTTGTGTCTGAATAGGCCCTGATTCAAAATTCCTCCCTGCTCCTGTACCCATGGACAACCCAGATTCCAGTGCTAGACATATTCCTCTTTCTGAACAAAATTAACCCCACTCCCACCCCACCCCAGTGGATACAATGTCTGATCAAGAGGCAGGTAAGCTGAGTGAGGATCCTGGTGTTTGAATTCATCTCTGCTGAGGCCCAAAAACCTTTCCAGACACAGTGCTGACCCTCTGGCTGAAGTTTAGGGTCAGCCCTTCACGATGGGAGTTTCTCACATGCTTTCCTCCCCTCTCTGCCAATCTGTTTAGTGACAGCTAACTCCGAGGGGATGTGGAGTATGAAGTGAGAGGGGGCCAAGGCAGAGCTTTAATGTTCAAGGCGTAAGAGATGAACTTGAGGCCGCCAAATCCAAATCCACAACCGAACTGAGGCTCTGTGCTGGTCTGAGCAACGACTCAATGTTCTATGCTTTAATATTTTAAGAAAGTTTATTATGACAAGTCAATGGTGGCACTTTTAGTAAGTCAACAAATCATGTACGTATCATATCACAGAGATGACAACTATGTAAAGCATCACAGGAAACCTGATATTATTTCAACAAAATAGCAACTTAAGCCTCTTGGAACTTGTTGTAATTTTAAGTCAAGGTTTAAAAATATATTATTATTAATATTACTGAATGGGAAATTCTTGGATGGAGTACTAAGAAATGAAACAATGCATTGCAAAGTTTAGCGTGAAAGGGAACAAAATATTTAATTTTGCAAGGAAAGGTTTGTGAACACAGCTTCTCATACCGATGTTCCAGTTATGTTTTATAATTTGCTAATGTTAGGGTGGGGGAGAAAAAGAAAGCCAAACCAGATGAAAAATAGGATAAAAAGATTGTTGAGAGCTTCCCTTCATGGCCTTTTACTAAGCATACGGGAAGAGAAGAGCATTAATTTTTTAATAAGGTTTGGGGCATGCTAGAGTAGAGCTTGGAGGCTGAACCAACCTTGTTTTGTTACTTTCAGTGAAAACTTGGAAGCAGCTGTCAGAGCTAGGGCGACAGACGTTGGCAGTAAGGGTGCAAAGGCAACAGCTCACACCTCCTTCCAAGCTGTGAAAATTATCCTGTGCCGACGTTTTTCTATCCTTTGAGAGGAGAGGGCAGTGGAACGGCCAGATTAAGAAAGAATAATAAACCCTAATACTTGGATAGTATGTTCCAATTTATAAAATTCTTTCATGTGTTTTATTTCATTTGATCTTCAGATCAACTTTCTACAGTAAGCAGTTGCAGCTCCACTGTGATTCTTTTCACAGAAGGCATAAGGCAGTTAAGTGACTTTCCCAAAGCTACCCACCCAGCTGTGCATGAGCAGAAAGGGGCAGTAACGCAGTTCCCCGCCATCGACCCACTGCTTTGCTCACTATGTGTGTTCATTCTATTTTTCATCTGGCTTGGGTTTCTCTCCATCCCCCACCCTGATACTAGTAAATTACAAGACATGATCAGAACGTCAACATGAGAAGCTGCATTTGCAACCCTTTCCCCACTTAATCTTCTATTCCCTCTCACACCACACTTTGCATTAAGTTGTTTCATTTTTCGGTATTCCACCCAAGACTATGTTAGTCTCATGTTGCTGTTACTTTTAACCTGGTAACACTGGGACTCAGGAGCTCGGTGGCCATGTGTCCTGGTGCTGTCAGTCCCTGGAGGGAGAGGGGGCCTCTCGCACTCCCCCTTCCCAGCTTTGGCCTCAGGCCACCTCTTTGGTTCTGGTTTTGGTCATGAGAGAAGGAGGGTACTTCACAACAGGAAGAGTTTGTTGCTCAGAACAGCACATTGGCAAAGGCAAAAGAGGTCCTGTCTGACCCCCTGGCTCCTCGGAGATACTAATAAAGAGTTCAAGAGCCTTATCATCCAAGTTGCTTTAATGTTTACTGAATTAAAACAGGACCTCAGAGCCCACAACTTGTGAGCAGGTATGAAAAAGGAGGTATAACTGAACTGTGTTCACCATGTCAATACCCAGTCAGAAAATAATTATAATAATAATAATCAAAGTAAAGTAAGTCAAGCTATTGTTATCCCAATTTATTCACTCCCCCAGGCTGCTTTTTTGTGACTTCTTCTCCGCTCCAAAACTGCTCTAGAAAATCACTTCATATAATAATAGAAGTCTGTGTATATACACATCTGTTCTGGGCTGCCAGCCCATGTCCATCCCTGCCTCTGGAGCTCCTAGCATTTGAAGCACAGTATTCTTTATTCCCAGGCAATCTAGAATGTGCCTCCTAGAAACAGCAGGAGTATCTTTTGCTTGATTTCTTTTTGTGTGCCAGGCTTGGGCACAACCTGAAATGAATTCAGCATATAACTGTCAACAGCCTTACTGGCCAAATCTGTATCTAAACAGAAATAAACCCCAACTGACAGAGAGGCAGGGAGTGCAGTGATGTGATTTCATCAGAGCACCATCCTCCCCAGAGGTCTACAGGGAGCCAGCTCTAGGTATGAACAAAGAGCCCAAGGAGAAAGTGGCAGCAATAAGGACAGACAGAAAACCACCAGGCACAAGTGGTCTGAAAATAAACAAGGGCAGCCCATCTGAGCCCAGCATGAAGCCACCTGAGGGGTGCAGTACGTGTACTCGCTGGGACCGCACCACCCCTTTGTGCACTGTGCTGGCTGCACAACTGATTTTACTCATCTGTTTCTTTTTGCAGATCTGTGAAATGAAAATGATAACATCTGCTTCACAGGGCTGTTGACTTCGTGTGCTGGGAGGGCTGTACCTAGCAGAGTAGATATGAGAAAATGCTTTGAAACCACCAGATGAGGTTTTTGGCCTCTACTTTTTACCAGCTATATGACTTTGATAAAGTTACATAAGCTCTCTCAGATCCAGACTTCTCGAAAGGGGATAATAATACCATCTTCATGGGAACAGGGAGCAGATTAAATAACAGACATAAAAGTATTTAGTGTAATGCCTAATTTATAGTAAGTGCTCCATACATGACTGAACACCCACTCACTCACCCACATGTATATTTTTATATTTAGTCCGAGGCCCCAAATAAGACTGACTAGGAAAGAGCTTGGAATAATATGAAATATTCTATTATTTTACAATTCACTTTAAAAATAAATGCATGTTATTCTTATTAATATTGGTCCTTTGAAAATCCAACCACCTTTTAAGCGTCTTAGTGTCTGTGATGTTCAATAGTTTTGATGTTGCCTGACTGGTGTGTTTATGCATTGGTCCCGGTCTCCTGCAGCCGTCTTGAGACATCCACACCCTCAACACAGTCTCCTGCTGGACAAAGTTCTCTTTCCCACACCTTGACTTTGCGTTTGGCCATGTAACTTGCTTCGGCTTACTGGAGTTTTCTAAGACAACTGGAAATGGGCTTACAGAGTGGGTTTGCCCTCTTATTTATGGTCACAGGAACAACTTCCTGGAGCTGCAGGTTCCAGAATGATGAATGACATGTGAAACAGACCTGAACCCAACCAAAGATTAAGCCAAGCCTGAGCCAGCCAACCAACAGACAGGTAAACAAGAAATGCATGTTTATTTTTGTATGCCACTAGGTTTGGGGATGGTTCTTTATGGACCATTATTGTGGCAATAGCTGACTGATCAAACAGAACAAAATAGCTCATCTTTAGAGGTAAGAAGGAAAATCTCTGGTCCTTCCAGATGCATCTGCCCCATTGGGAACTTCTGTACTAAGTGTCAGGAACAGATGCCCCTGGAGGGAGGGGGTTCTCTGGCCCACCCCCAGCTGAGGCGAGCAAGGATACCTGGGTTATTTTCTGATGATTCTCCCATAGTCTGGACTGATTTCCACTAGCTACTTTGCAGATCTTTTCTCCACCTTAGTCAAAAAGTATAATGTCATGGGATGTGAAGAATCAGGGGCCCTAAAAAGCAAATTGAGGCTTTTTAAAAGTACCTGAGATCCAGAATGAAAGAGACTAAGAAAATGCAAAGGCAATATTACAAGGGTGACAAATCTGTTTTCAGCTCTGTCAGCAACTGAATCTCCCCTGTATTATCCATTTTCCATTCTCCAGAGCTCTCTCCCACCTTTCAGGAAAGTCTCTCCACCATACGGCCACATCCAAAGTCTGCCCAGCCAAGAATCAAGTATCAGCCACTTAAACCTTGGTCTAAATTTAAATCTTTATTACTCCTCCTAGGGCTATTTTCATATCAAGCCTATATTTAATTGTGGAATGAAATCTTTTTCCTGTTAAAAATATGAGGAATGACAATAAGCATGCAAAAGTTGCTTAGTGATTTTCTTAGGAAAGAGAAGGGAAAATTTCCCCAAATCCCTGACAGTAGGCACTTTTGAAAAGATGATCCAAGCACTGAGAATAATAACACAGCATTGTATATATTCAAGATATAGTTTAGAGGATAAGAAGTGATTTGGCATCATATTTCAAAGGTGTCATTTTGAAGGTGTGTCACTGAGACACTGAAAGAAATGGAAATGATGGCCATCAAAAAAATTAAAAAGTCCCTGGCTTCTAGAACACTTCAGAAGACATTAGGACAGGTAAAAGCTATCAACTTAGGCATCATATGCTGGGAATTCCAGAAAACTTCAAATTTGGAGTACAGCTTTCATAGGACTGGTGATTGGAAATCTACCAGGCAGGCTTTAAAATCTAATGGCATAAATGCAAATTTACTTAACTAGTAGTACTAACCAGCTCCCTGTTCTTCCTTTCTATTGCTTTCTAGGACCATATCATCTCATTCTGATAACATAACTGAGAGGCACAGAGAAGATGAAAAACATTATCCTAGCTATATGTAAACTGAAATGGCAACACCAGAAATTAAGTCTTTTACCCCAGGGTGACCAAGGAGTAGAGTCTATGCCTGCTGATTCCCCTGCACAAGCAGTGGGTGCTCTTACAACAAACAGAGGAAATCACAGTTCAGGGAATCTCTTAACAGTCAACGGTAATAAAATCAAGACTTAGTAAATAGCTAAGTCTTGGAAAAATTAGTTCTATCAAACTGCAAACATGGCCTGGGTCAGAGTGATTATATGGCCAGCTTTGTTCCTACCTCAGAATGACTTTGGCATAAGAATCAGTCAACCACTCAACCAATCACAGAGGTTATCTCCATAACATACACCCAACCAATGTATATTTAGTGCCTATTTTATACTCCAAAGCAATTCTAAAACATCTCTGGGATAAGATCAGGTCCTATGTAACCCCACAGGGCACCACAACTGCTTCAATGTCCTGGCTTTGCACATGAGAGTCTGGGTTTGAGGCAAAGCCAAGCAAAGACATTGTAAACAATGTAGAAAGTAGCCCCACAAAACCCCAGAAACAGAATCAACTTAATGGACCTTTTCATTTTAATGTGAGCTTTTATTCATAAGGTAGAGTGGGAAAGAGTTTAAAGCCCATGTTACTATAGAGTAATTCTTCTAGCCCATGAATGGAGGAATACAAACTAAGCGGATAACTCAAAACTGCCTTCCTTAAACAAGAACCACAGGCAGAGGTGGGAGCAAGGGTAAAAGAGAAAAGTTGTGACATGGTATAACATTATTGAAAATTCGAGTCTCTATGAGTGGAAGAAATATTCTAGATGTAGAAAGTAGATTTTCATGAAAATATGCACCCTCTAGGGACTTTAACATCTTGGACTTCCCAAGCTGTGCTGGGGAAGTGAAAACTTGTGAGGAACAAAACATCGGGGAATTTTTATTTGCAGCCCTAAGTTATCCCATATGGTTGGAGAGTGATTTCTTATATGAAGAGTAGGAACTTGAATTAACGTGGCTGTTTATTGCAAGAAGAAGGAAGAGATGGGTGGGCTGGGTTTCTGGGTCATGCGGAGCCTGCAGTAGACAGAGCAGCAGATCATCTCAAGTCAGAATAGTCTCAGGTGTCTGGAAAATTATGGCAAGAGTGACAGTGGGGTACATCAGTAGGGTGGTAGGGAGAAGAACAAACTGGAAAGTAAGGTAAGTGATTACCAGCCAGCAGGAATGCATGGTAATAAATACCAAGGCAAGAGAGAGAGGAGGAGAGGGGAGAGGACAGCAGTGCTGGGAAGCTCATTCAAAGGCAAAGAAGGGGACACTCAGCAAGGTGTGACATATCAGGTAGAGGAGGTGCTCTCCGATTACAGGAGAGAATCAAGAGAGTGTAAAAAATCATCAGACAAGCAAAGGTTCAGAATGAACACAAGATAAATTACATAAGAGGGTGAAACAAATAAGACATTTTTAACTACATAAGGAACAAGAGGTCAGAGAAATGGCAAAGGAAATTTACTATCAGAAGAGGCAAAAAAAAAATTTTCAATGAGGTCTCTGCCTGAGTGTTTCACAGAGGATGGGGCAGATGCCAGAAACAGACATAAATTTCCAGAAGGAAGAAGGAGAAATGCTTAAGGAAATCAAGATCAATAGTAAAATCACCATCAAGAAATTGCAATGTTCCCAAGCCTCTGAACTCCAGAGGCAGAAATGGCATCCAGCCCGGATGCTGAGGGACAGTGGTGAACCTTCTCACCAGGCTTTTGCAAAATTAGAAAGGAAAAGGCAGGTGTGGTTCTCTGGAGGTGACGTGATACCAGCTGGGGATGATGCACAGTCCACTCTGGGGTTGCCAGGTGATGAGGCCTAAATGCAGATGAGGGCGGACACCCAACCCTCCTTCATGATTGGCATTTTCCCTTGAAAAGCAGCTGTCAGTAAGGGCTCTGTGTCAGTATGAAATGGCTGTTATTTGGACACTCTCCAAGGCCAGTTGTTCTCACTCTGGTCTTTAGCTAGGGCACCAACCAACTGGAGACTAAGCGTCCACAGTGCCTTTTGACCCTTGATCTCTGGGAATTCTTCCCTGACATGCTTCCAGGGAAGAAAGATCACCAAGACCAGTGAAAGAAAGCAGCAGGGAGCATCCGGGGAATCTGACTCGCAGCGGGGGCTGTGTACTAACCTCCCTTCTCTTTCACATCACATTTTCTGTTCCAAATCTCCTCCTGTCTCACTTCTTAATTTATTTCTTTAATTTCATTATATTGTCAACATCTTCGCAAGCTGCCTGAAATGCTCTTTGAAAACAGCTCAGAAAGTAAGAAGGCGAGGAGAAAAGAGGAGAGAGGCAAGAGTGGGGGAGAGGGATGGGGGGAAATCGTGAGTTCATTTCTCGGGGAGACCATGGCGTGAGGGAAGAGGCATGTGCATTGGTCTGAATGGGCAAATGAAATGGGTTGGAAACAAGAAAAAGATCTAAGAATTTGAGAAATTGTGTAATAAGGTAGGATTGAAAGAGAAGAAGGAAGTAAAGAAGAGTAAACTAAATCATAAGAAATGAAGATTTGAGGTAGGGAGGAAGTAGGAAGCATCGAGGGAAGGGAAAAAGAGGAGTGTGAGAGAAGAGAGGCTGAAGGTGCCTCAGGATGTAAATTTGAAAGGGTAAAATGAGCGAGAAAGAAACAAATCATCAGCAGATTGACACTTGTCTTTGAAGAGAGTCCTAGGAGACAAGTAACTAAGCTGGTGAGAGAGAAAAAGAGCTTCATCATGAAACCAAAACAGCAAGAAGGGAGAGAGAAATTTAGGGGTAATCACACGAGCTTTGCACCTCCGGAGGTGGGTGTCTTGTAGTAAACTGCAGCCGTAGCACTGAGTCTGTGAACATCAAAAGCAGCTCTTTGAGAAGGACACATACACACACCACCCGCTCCCCAGCACACCGTCACACGCACGCACGCCCCGCGCACATCTATCAAAATAAATGTGTTGGTTCCCTTTCAGAAATCGACTAATGTAGGTTCCGTTGATCCAAAAAATATTAGCTTAGTGTAACCAGCTCACCAATAAGGAAAATAATGTGCAAATCCTAAGAGGTCAATCATTCAATTTCACAAAATTTCAGGGTTGAATGTGAGACACGGTTGTGGTCACTTCGGCCATTTCCCCCTTAACATATGCCCAGTCCATAAAATATGTCAGAATGGTAAGGATCTTTCATGTCATTTATGTCAAATCATAGTCAAAAAGTTCTATTTTTCCCTCTTCACTGTGTGGTTCTGTTCATTGCATATTTCTTGGTCAGAAATGTCTGTTTCTACTTCTTTATTTTCTAACCTTCAGTGTTGAAGTAAAGATCAGGAGGTTCTCACTCCTGTTCTGTAGTTAGGCAAACAGAGTCTATGCAGAAGGAGCCATGTGAAACTACAGTCAGCTAAATAAGAACAAGAAAAAAGGGTTGGCCCATAACCTAATGAAAAAGGAACCCCTTTAGTATAAACTAAAATAAATTCAGTCTGAAAATAACAGCCCTAAGATATCTTACTTGCCCTCCACTCTTATGCATGCCCTAGCCCACACAAGAGACAGGTAGTGCCTAAAGGTGGGCGGTCTGTGGCAATAGCCAGCCACAGATGCTTGTCTGCTTTTTGGACAGCAGAATTTTTAAAATTTGATTCACTAGCCAACATCCCAAATCTTCCCATGAAGATGACCTACCCTTTTTGAAAATCAAAGTTTCTGACGACAATATCCCCTCTAGTTAACGACCATCAGTTGCAGACTAGGCCGCCCACTTGAAATCGGACATGGCTCTGTAGTCCATCCCAGTCCCCAGCCAGGCATTTACTCATTTTGGTAGCCTGCTTGGTTCCTGTAGACACTTGACTTTTCGGTGTTTGTGCTTAGAAACCCTAAAGACCCTCAAACACATGGCACAGTCTTTCAAAATGAGGGCCAGTATTCCGGTCTGCTATTCTGGGAAGGCTGAGAGCAAATGACAGGTCAAAACTATCCAGCCACGCACAGTACTCCATATATGTTTACAAACAATAGCTACAGAACCAGATGACAGGGCCTAACTGGCCCCTGCCTCACTTTAAATTACAGAATAAAGTCGACTTCTGGTTTTTGACATTCCTTGACAAATGAGATTAAGAATTACATTATCCTTTTTTTAAGACTAAGCTATTTACGCTCTCCTCTTATTTTATTATTATTTTTCTTCATTATAACATGTTAAACTGATGTTGATAATCTTGCTAATAATTATAATCATATTATGAAACATTTGCCTTCTAATGTCTTCTTTCAAACAGTCAATATATATTTTATTATGACTTTACTACAGATTATGTGAATAAACTAATTTGTTATGATGTTGGCATTTTTCAACATTTACCTTGAAAAATAACACTGGGTCTTTTGAACGTAATGACCTGAAATTTCTACAAGTAATCTGATGATTTATTTTAACTATTATCAACTAAAAGGATGATAAACAATACTGAAACTCCTTACTTCATTATGAGGTCTCAGTCTGTACCCAAGGGGAAAACAGCACATGAGGCATTTGGGCCCTGACCCGTGATAACCTGACAGCCAGCAAGGACAGCCCTGGTTAGAAAAGGTCATACACTGGAGTCTCAGGACCTGTAAGCCAAAAATAGCACAAGGCACTGAGAAATAACTGTTTTTTTTTAACTCATAAAGGTAAGATACTAAATTCAGTGTAAACATATGCTGCTCATAAAGTACAAGCTTTTTTGTTTGTTTGTTTTGCTCTGAATTAAACATCTACCCTTATGCCAGAAGAGGTTTTTATTAAAAGGCTGCAGACCAGAGTGCGTCATCACTCCGTTACACACATAGGTGTCCCACCCCACCTCACTACAAGCACACATATCACAAACTGGGTCACAGGCTGGGTGGGCTAGATGATTTGCAGGGCCTGGTGCTCCATGAAAATGCCAGGCCCCATGTTCCAAAAGTATTAAGAATTTCAAAATGATGACAGCAGAGCATTCATTCAAGTGAGGAGTTCTTCTGAGCTTGGTGCCCTATACGGCTGCACAGGTCACCTGCCCATGAAACTGGCCCTGGGTGCAAGAAAGCAGCTTTAAATGTTTTGAAAAAATAATTCTTCCTTTCAAAGATATAAAACCATTTAGCCTTTATGTCTGCACCGACATATCCAAACTTAGGGAAGACAGCATCCATATTTGGCACCTGAACGTGAGGCTACAAAAGTGAACCAACCGCTTCCCCAGTAACTCCCCACTTGTTGTCTGCACGCTGGTCTCTTAATGAGCCCCTTCATTGCCCTCTCCAGACTAGGGAAGATTCAGCAGGGATGAACCCTTGGGCATGCATAGCAGGGCTGGGGTGGGGGGCTGATTAAATAACTAAGGCTGAATTTCAGTGTGACTGCCTGCACATTTTTAACCTCAGGGCAGATTGGGAGCTTGAATTAAAACTCTCAAGTCCCTTTCTTTGAGAAGGAAGAAGCCAGCTAGGAGGAGAAGGACAGGTTAAGTCAATTTCCCTTTTTAAACAGCATGAAGTAGCTCTTCTAGAAGGGCTCTTCTACACCAAAGCGGAAAAAAAAAAAACAGACCTTAAAGTGTCAGTAGGGCAGGGAAAACATGTTAGACCCTGAAGGGCACTGCCTTTAGGAACAACCGAAGCTGTGTGAAAAATTCTAAGAGCAGAGCCTCAGGCATTTAGCGGGTATCATTCTGTGAGGTCAGACTTTGGCCTGGACTCCTGCTGCATCAGCTGTTGGCAGGGACCTGGAAGGGTGGGTGCCATGTCCTAGTTGTACCAAAATGTTGTGTTTCTGTAGAACATCCAAGACATTCTTTGGGCGTGGCCTACTCAGTCTCTTCTCATCTCTGAGGAACTGGTACAACAGAATTTCAGGTGCAGCCTGGTGCCTAGACATTGCTGTTTGGGCTTTGGTCAGCCATGGTCAGGGAATCAAAGTAGCTGCGCTCTGCCATTGATGGGCTATGTGACCCTGGGCAAGGCCAGCACCTTTCAAACACAGCCTCTCAGCTTCATCCGTCAAGAACATGAGGGAACTCAGCTAGGTTGGAAGTGGTTGGCTCCCTTCAAGGGGCCCTGGGATGAGGGTATAAGGTGAATGGGTCATTCTAGGCTGTACCCCATCCCAGCTTCAACCAGAGCAGCTCCATGATGTTTTGTCCAATCTCCCCCCAGTGGGGTGCAGAGGAGCATGTCTCAGGAGGACACCCCACCATGTCCGGTTTGTGTCTCACCCGCTCTGACCCCAGTTGCAGGTCTCCCCATCCCAGCTCCCTCTCTTCTTAGCCCTATGACCTCGCACAAGTTCTTTGACATCAGTGTGCTGCTTCCCTTGCCTGGAAAATAAAGACCATACCATTACCTACCTCTAGGGTTTTTGTGAAGACTAACTGAGGTAGTATGTGTAAAACATTTTTATAGTTTTATAGTATGAGTGTCTCAGTTTATAGTATGAGCTGAACAAATGTTAACTTCCAGCAATTTTGTTTGAACAAAGGATTCTGTGGCAAAAGAAAGGCTAGAAACAACACTGCACCTGATATCTCTAAATGTCTCTCTAGGACTACAGTTCTGTGGTTTTCTGGTACCATTTCTTCCCTTATTTCCTTTGTCCCTTCACTGCCTCCTTATAAAACCCCTGCCACTTGGGTTGAACCAAAGCCAAACAGGAATCTTTCCCTGGGTCATGTGTGGTGATGAAAGGGGTAGGGGTTTGGGGAGAGCAGCAGGGATGTCTACCAGCTTTAAAGTATTCCTGGAAATGCTTTCAGGAAGCCTGGTGTCATGGGATTCTGCCTGGCCTGCTTTAGCGGGTGTAACCGAACCCTCCCTCCTCAACTGCCTCCTGTCAGAGGAATCATGCTGCACAGGCAAGGACTAGATCTCTAATTACTGCTGTAGACAATAATGTGAACACCAATGGCAAGTATCTTCACAAAGAAAAAATCTAGGACAAGGCACAAGCGATAGCTAATGCCTCACAGAATACATGTAATTTATGTCCACTTCATGGCACCGATTCACAGATGACCTCTCATCTGACCTTCCCTGTTTTTGCCTTCCACCTGCTTAGCGAGAAAGCAGCCATCGATGAAAGAAGCCCAGGATAAATCTGTTAGCGAGACTTACAGGACAAAATCTCCCGAGAAAGGCTGGAAGAATCCAGAAAATAAATCTCTGTGTCCTAAACAGTAGCAAGGTTACCTAAGTTTATAACATCTCCTTGCAACCCCATCTGGGATGGGCCTCATTGACTATAATCATCACCAGCCTCAGATGACGCCCTGAAGTGGCATTTCTTTGGCTACCCTGAGGACAGACCCACGCAGACCTCTTCCCAGATAACGTCCCTGAGAGCAGCAGGTTTGGGACAAGGGATCGCGGCTATCTCTTATCTGACAGGTATGTTTGATGCTTTGAATCTTCCAGCAAAGGGATGGGCATTGAAAATGGAAGTCGGGCATTTATCACAAGTTGGGAAAAGGATTTCAAGACACTGAGAGACTTTAGAAGACGAGAGAGCAGCAAGTCTCTGGCTGAAAGGTAACAACAGTCCCAGAGCTGTCACCAAGCCTGCAACAGGTCCTCAACTGACATACTTGACTAGACACTACACAGTGGTTCTAAAAGAGGTTTGAGGACACCCAGAAAGTCTCAGCTCTCTTTTAGAATTCTCTTCAGTTTCCTCCTTTTCAGCTCAAGGGCACTTCCAGCAATACTCCACGCAGAGTCAGCGAAAATCGCCAGCAAGATGAGAGGTCAGCAAAAAGCCATGTATGTGAGTTAGACAAGCAAAGGAAAGGGTGGGAGAGTGTGGGGTATCTAAGGCTCCTAACTGCCTAGGAAATAAAGTTCCAACTCCTTTGCGCAGCATCCAAGCCTCTATCAATACAGGCAGCTTTCTCTTTCCAACTGTGGCATCATTTCCACCCAGATTCGGCCTTAAAGCTTAATTGTGCACCCCAAGGGGACCTCAGGGTTACTGCAAGGGGCCGTAGAGTCTCATGCACTAAAGTTGTCGTTCCCATAGCTGTCTTATTTTTAATATATATGAAACCATTAGAGTTTGTATGAAATCCATACAATGTGAGTTCATTTAGAAATACAGTTGACCCTTGGAAAACAGGGGTGTGAACTATACAGATCCACTTAGATGTGGATTTTTTTCAATAAATACAGTACAGTGCTGTAAACATATTTTCTCTTTCTTATAATTTTTAATAACATCTCCTTTTCTTTTGCTTACTTTATTGTATGAATACAACACAAAATACACATAACATAGAAAATATGTGTTAATCAACTATTTCTGTTATCTCTAAGGCTTCCATGAACAACAGGCCACTAATACTTAAGTTTTGGAGGAGTCAAAACTTGTATGAGGATGTTCGACTGCATGGGAGTCAGCACCCCTAACCCCCACATTGTTCAAGGGTCAATTGTATCACTGAATTTTTGGTTACTTTTGGTACTCAATGAAAAATCACTTTCCTGTGGAAGTTTTTTTGTTTTTTGTTTTTCTGTTTTTGACAAAAAAGAAGGGGGTCTTCTCCTTGAGAGAGAATTACATAGTAGTTGCTGATCTACACAGACCAATTTCTTTAGGCAATCTCTTCCCTGACATATTTCTCTTTCCCAATGCTGTCCAATGGAATATTAATGGAAGCCACAAATGTAATGTCAAATTTTTAGCAGCCACATTTAAAAAAAAAAGTAAAAAGAGATAGGAAAGTTAATTTTAATAATATATCCAAAATACAATCATTTCAATAGGTGATCAATATTTTTAAAATTATTAATAGAATATTTTACATTTTTTTTCATACTCAAAGACTTCAAAATTTGATATATATTTTAGAGTTACAGTGCATCTCAATTTGAACAAGTCACATTTTAAGTGCCAAGTGCTATTTTAAGCCACATGTAGCTGGTGGCTACCATACTGAACACACAGTACTATTCAGGCACACTTCAAAGTCTTGGTTCTTCTTGCTCCCTCTACCTTCCTACCTTCCCCACCCTCCTTTCCATGCCTCTCTGCCTGTCTGCAACACAGGCATTCTCAATATCTAGCACATGAACCATCATATCTAGAGATCCGCAAGTCCAGAATGGTCTCCCACTCCTTGTTTCTTCTAACATTCAAGGTCTACACCACATACTTACCCCAACAATCATCAAACCTGGTCTCATTATCAACAGTTTCATAAGTGTGAGTCATGTCTCCCCAAGAAGATTGCAGTCGATTTGTAGATAGTAAATGTGCCTTTTATCTTTTTTCCCCCACAGCACTGAGCAGAGTGCAGAACACACAGTAGGCTCCATTAAGTCCTCACACAATAGAATCAATTTCATTTTCTTAGATGTTCTGCTCCATATTCCTGGAGAAGAAAGACTTTTCTTTGCCAGTGAAAACAATATGACAACAAAAGAACAGAGATATGTGATATTCTTCCTCCGGGGGCCAATTTTCTTACTTGTAGATGGATGCACTTTTGTCAACAAGAATATCTTGAGACTTTCCATGGCCTTATTTTAGACCACCTTGGGCCTCTCATCAGTGTCACAGACTCTGAGTATATATAACCAGTGTATTTTTTAAATACTTTCCAATGTATGTTTCTTTATGCCTCATACCCATCCTGCATTTTAGTTTCACTGAAATAGAGAAGGCAAGGGCCTCTTTGAGAAAAAGGAAAAAATTGCAAGGAAAAACCTCCTTCCTCTTGAGGTCTGAAGGAGAAAGGGCGTGGAGATAGGGAGGTAGGCAGTCATACGGGTGTGTGTCACACACTCTGAATAGAGAGCTATAGAGCCCTGGCAGGCTGTGTGCTGGAAGGTCTGGTCCAGTAACCCTTTAGAGGACTTGACAGAGACTCAGAGTGATTTACAGGAACATAGAGAATTAAGAGGAGGTCAGTCAACAGGGAGTGGCCCGTTATCAAGCTATGAAATATCCCACAAATTCATCAGCTGCAGAATGCCCAGGGGAAGCAGTGAGCTAAACCAGATCTCAGTAAACACCAGTCAGCATTCACCCAAGAACCATGGTGAGACCCCTTCTGCCTGAAACTGGGAAGATTTTTCTCCTTTCCTCTGACACTATCTTAAGAGAAGACAGGGTGTAGAGAAGAATCTAAATAATAACTCAAAGGATAATTTACCTTATTACTGGACTGTGTTTTTGAACCAGCCTGAAAATATAGAAAACTGCACCTTTTCAGCACATCTTTAGTATAGTGTGAATAGCGCTATAACCCTGAGATGTATGAAGTCATTGAACCCATAAAGCTAAGAAGACGACAAAGTATGGAGTGTGTATGATGTGGGTGTAGGAGGTGAATGACTTTCAGGTAATGTTCAATATCTCTAAAGAATCTGTAGTCACAGAATTTACTTTAATGGAACAGTAAACTCATCTTAGACATCTTGTTCAAAACAGCATTCACTGGGCATTGTCCTAGCTCCTGCCAATACTCTGTTACATAAAACACAATCTCAAGGCATTGACACCTTAGCACCATCTTCCCTTCCGGTGCCAGAAGTCTACCTGTGGAAATCTGCTTTCAAGAAGGTTCTGGTCTCTGACATGCAAATTAATTTAGTGTAAATGAAACTAATGTGCACCTCTCTGTAATTTGGGGTTGGTTTGGTTGTTCTGGTGGTTGGTTTTTTTTTATTTTTATGTCATCCCAACTATAAAAGCAAAGCTTTGGTCTCTGCTAGAGAAACTTTCAGGCAATAGTAAGCGCCCAGGGAGCTATCTATCTTTGCATACAAGGAGGTCTTCTTCCCTGAAATTCATTCAACAGATATTGATTAAGTGCTGGCTCTGTTCCAGACCCAGAATTAAATGCTGGAAGACATAGATGCATCTCTGACATCTCCACTTGGAAGTCCCATAAGTATCTCAAATGAATATATACTAAGAAGAGTACAATATTCCCTCCACTCAGATCTTAGCTATCACAGTAAAGAGCAGAACCAGGTACTGGTTGTGCTAAAACTAGAAACCCTGGTGTAATATAATTCTTCCCTTTTATTAACACTACCCCTCAGAAACACACTCTGACACTCATAGCCACATATACTGTTAAATTAATTTCACAAGGAGGCCATTGGACTGATGCAGCTCTAATGCCTAGAGTGGCCTATGTAAGCAAACCCAAATCTTAGCCTGTAAATGCCTCAATGTTATAAAATCAAAACCTAAAGATAACCAATCACAAACAGCCAACCAGGCTTTACGTGATAGCCAATCGGTAATTTCTTTGCTTTGCTTCCACCTTTTCTCTATAAAAGTTGCTTCCCAGCTCCTGTGGCCAGAGAGCTCCTAACCACTTCCAGTTTGGCACTTCCCAATTCAAATCAATTTTTGCTCAAATAAACTCTTAAAATTTTGCCTCAGTTTCTTTCAACAGTACACACACAGATGTCCAAGAAATCATTCCTATTAGTCCTGCCTCTAAGTCAGATCTCAAACCTCTAGAAAAGGAAGAATTAATGTCCCTTCTCCTCTTCTGTGTTCTTGGCTGAGACCTCCTATAATAAAAGATTAATAAGAGACAAACTCACAGAAGTTTATTGGCATGTATACACAGGAGATACCCAAGAAAAATAAACTTCAGCTAAAGATGAAAGAAAGATATTGGGGGGATCTGGGAGCTACCAGGAAAAGCAGAGTAAATAAGGGTACTGTTGTTATACAGATTTAAGCGGGGCCTTTTCCCTTGATAGGAGTTTCTCGTGATTTAGCCACCCTTCTCTTCCTGGTACAGAGAGGGAACCACCCTATAAATGGACATTTCCTATATAAATGTAAATTTTTCTTAGATAAGGACAACTTCTATGTTTTCAGAGCTTCTCCTGTGCCTGCTGTTTCTCAAAATATAATCAGCTCAAAAGAATCTTTATGCCAAAGAAGTACATTTGGGTCAGTATATTCCACCAGCCTTCCCATCTGTGCTCTCCTCTCGCGCCCATTGCCGCTGCTGTCTCTCAACGGTACCTCTGGATGGCCTCACATGGCCTCTGGACGGCCTCTGCTGCCTCTGCTCTTACTCCCTCCAGGGCGCTCTCCTCTGAGAACTCAGGTCTGCAGGCAGATGGCCTCACTCTCCTGCTTTAAACCCTTGCAGCTTCCAGGCCACCTGGAATATTACCCCAACTCTGCCCCTGTCCTCCAAGGCTCTGTGTTACTACCTGCTTCTCCTCCCATGGGATCAACCCTTCAACCTTCCCCGCCTCAGCCCTGATCTCTTTCTCCACCACCTACACGTTCCAGGCATGAGTCTCAGGCAGGTCTCAGAATGGACCACATTCTTTCTACTTCTGGACATTTGCACTTGCTATTCGTTCTGCTTGAATTTGTTCCCCCTGCCCCATGACTGGGTCCCCTCCTACAGGTCTCAGTTTATATAATCATTTCCTCACAAACGCCTTCCTTAACCAGCCTAACTGAGGTTACTCCCCATTTTGAAAGACCACAGAATTCTGTTGATTTCCTTAAAAGCAAAATCATAGGTTATAAATAGTTGACGTATTTTCTGATAGCACAACATAATAGTTAAGAGCCTAGATTCTGAAGCCAGACTCTCTGGATTCAAATACTGGCTCTGCCACTTAAAAGCTGTGTGGCCTTGTAAAAGTTTTGTAACTTTTCTGTGCCTCCATTCCCTTCTTTAAAATGCAAAAACTGATAGCATGTGCCTCACAAGGTTGTTAGAGGATTAAATGGGTCAATATTCATGAACTTCAAATAGTGATGGTCTATAAGAAGCATAATATGTCTGCTTGTCAACTAAATATAAAAACAAAATGTGATGGCAGAAATCTTGTCTTTCTTTATTCAGCACTGTCTCGCCAGGGTTTAGCCTCATGCTTAACACAAAGTAGACATGCAATACTCATTAAGTACAAAAATGAATAAAAGAATGACTAAATGGCATGACTTCGGTCCTTGAAGTATTTGTGGTAGAGCCCAACAGGTTTCAAACTTTAATGTGCAAACCAGTCACCTGAGGGTCTTGTTAAAATGCAGACTATGACTCCATAGGTCTGGAGTGAGGCCTGAGAGTCTGCATTTCTAACAAGCCTTATGTGTTGCCGATGCCACCAGCCCATGGTCCACTTGGAATATCAAGGTTTTCACTGGCTGTTGGCTGACCTAGATCTAGAAACCTGCTCCTGCAGATCTGCTGCCAGAAACAGCCTTCCCATCACAATACCCGATCGATAGTCACTTCTTCATAAGGCCATTCCATAGTTAGAACCTTCTGGAAGTATTGATGAGGTCTCAATGAACAGTGCCCATGATCTCACCCAGGTGTGGTGTCCCCTGAGTCAATAATCATCCTACCTTTGCTTCTGACCACCTGGGAAGGTCTGGAAAAGGTCTCCCTATAAATTTCCCCTTTATCATCACAGGGACACTTATATATTTCATCTGAAAAGAATCTTTTCTCTTTAGGGCTCTCTTTGGGGCCTTAAAAGGTGTAGTAAATGTGTTCCCTTCACACCAGCATTTTCAGTAATTTATTCCAGATACTGGTCTTGTATTATTTAACTCTTAAATGCTTTCAGATTTCAAATATGCTTTGTATCAGCACATACAAACTGTATATGTTGGCACAGGCATTTTAAGAACAAGAAGGTTAACATTTCAAAAGCAACACCCTGATTTCTTAGACATGAGGAAGGTGTGATTTTTTTTTTTTCTGGGGCAGGGAGTGTATGTAGCTGGAATCACTTAGAACTGCTCACCAGTTGCCACTCAAGAATTGCTTGAATTTAAAATGTTGCCCTTGCCTCTACCGTAGTGCATGTCCCAGAAAGGAAGTCCAGCCCCTTTCCAAACTCCCAACTAAAATAACCCTGGGGCACTTTTGAAAGTAAGCATGATCTTCATGCAACAAGACATTTCACGGCTCCACATCTAAAGTCTGAAACCGCATTGTATATCTGCTTTAAACAATCACAGCCTGCAATGCCTAATTATCTGCTTCCAAAAGCATTTGGTTAGGCACACAACACATCTCAGTAATGGAAATGGACTCTAGTCTCCTAGAGCCAGTTCATAAAAGCAATGGAGTTGTTTTAATATTGTCAATTCTCTCTCAGCAGTACAGTCGAGTAATGTAGCAGAACTGTCTGATGGCCAAGGTAATGATCAGAAGGAATATAACAGAGACATCTACTGGCTGATATAGTGGAATGAGCACATTTATTCAGTTGGAAGAGTTCGGCTGGAGGGCCTCACGGTACTTGTTTCACATTACAAAGTCCCTTCCACGGCATCAGTACGGTTCGGGCCGTGTAGGATCATGGAGTAAATGTCTGAATCCTCCTTACCTGCTCCCTGGAACCATGACTCCATTTGTCACTCCAGTGAAATCTCGTTCTCTCTCCCACATGCACCCAGAGCCTTTATTACTGACTCTACCAGTTATATTAGTATTTGAGGATGCTGACGGCTTCAAAAAAAAAAAAGCTGTTGGAATTTTCTCCCTTTGAGATTCTTCAGAACTGACGCCCAAGCGTCCAGCTGACCTGAGCAAGATGCTGGGTTTTCTCTTCTCAGGTCCTACAATGCCCCCGTGTACTTCTTGAAGCTTGAAAACCCCAGGAAGTGCTGTCGCACCCACCATCACTGATGACCCGTGGTCATTGTTTTATCCCAAACTGACTTCCCTCAAAAACACTATGATTCATTATGACTCTGTTTGTTCTGGCTTAATGTCCATGTCAGTTATTCATAATTCCCTACCAATAACCATGCCCCCAGAGAACTTGCTTCCTTTCCTTCTACCCTTTCACTCTAACCTAGAAGTAAAGGGGAATGGCAGGAATAGAAGGACTCTACTAATGGATGATCCATATCTGACCTGCCCAAATTATTAGGCATAAAGGGATAAACAAGTGGTACCTTTGCCCTCATCTCCCGAGGGGCAGCGCATGCTTTAATAGTGACATAGGCAGACTCACAATGCCCATGCTTCTCTACAACAAGCAGCGAGATTGCTCTCCAAGAGGGAAATTATTTTTTTCCCCAGCAAACATATTTTAAAATGGAGGTCACTGACCTTACAGGGAAAATGAGAACCCAGCACACTCAGAGGGGTCCAGTAAGAGTGCCCAGGGGGCATTTGCAGAGTATACTAGACATGGGTTGATAAAGGTCTGAGACTTAAAGCCTGTACTTTCTGCAAGATAACGAGCAATATTCAGACTCAGAACTTAATATGAACACAGCTTGGAAGCAAGAAGCAAACATGCTTATCCAGAAGGTGTGGGGCACAGAGAAGTTTCTAGACAGTGTCTGAACAATGCCATTAAGAAGCAGCATCAGTTTCCTAACTTTACATGTAAGGATGGGCTTTAAACTGTGTAGTGATCTCATTGCAAGATGTGTGCCCACTCATTACCGATGAACCCTTTCCTGCTTTCATAAAGACCCAGCTGAGATCCCTCCTGCCTCGTGATATAAGATGTCACTGCCAGGGACATGTCTATCAGACGGTGGTGAGCCACCCCACTTGTGAACTTCCCTCCTACTCTCCCAGTGCTGGGAGTGTGACCCAGCACACGGGCGGCATGGCTCACCCTTGGCGACAGCAGACCTTCCCCCTCCTGCCAAGGCAGCCTTGGCCTAAAGCACAGAATGCTCTTGGTAAATATAAAGGGCTTTAAAAATATTAGTGACGACTGTCACGGCTGTTGTTAAGTCTACGTTTTGGAGCTGTCACTGTAAACTGGCAACTTCCCCAAGTCTAATTATGACTACTGCCAAGTGGACAAAACAAAACCTTTCTCCTAGAGGTCTCAATGCCTTTCCTCAAGAACAGTGATTCTCAGCTGGGCATGACTTTGCCCCCACGGATGTTTAACAAGGTCTGGAGACATTTTTGCTTGTCACTAACTTGGGGGTGGCAGGACCGCTGTTGGCACCTAGTGGATAGAGGCCACAGATGCTGCTAAACATCTTCCAGATGGTCAGCCCCACAACGGAGAGTTATCCTCGCCGAACGTCAGTAGTGCTAAGGCTGAGAAATCCTACCCTATCGTATTGTGGGAAGGAAAGGATCCTCTCCCCTCATTCTCCACCTAGAACCTCATTATCTGCTTCCTGGGTTAAAGTGGGACTGGGTGTAACAACAGAATCCTGACTGCAAGACTGGAAGCCTGTGCAATTATCCTGGCCACTTTGCAATTGTGTGATCTCTGATAAATCAAAATTACCAGGTACTAATTTCAAATATTTTGCTTTGGTGGCAGATATGTCGTAGGTGGGTATTCACAAACACGTTTATCATTCAAGTGACGTCGTAATGCATCATGCATGTTTGCAAGTGAAAAGGGGTGCTATTAATAATTACTCTGGAATGACAGGTATAATCTGGACTATCCTGAGCCAAACGGGACATGTGGCCATTCCCCTGTATCTATCTGGTTAACTGTCCATCTCAGGAAACTCGCACATTCCCTAGCCATTCTGGTCATTCCATCCAGCCCTTCACACAGGAAGGACGAGGATTATTATTACTCTAACTGCAGGGCAAGCAAACAGAAACAGCTGGGAAGCCGAGTGCCACTGTGCCCTTGGTGTCCTGATTTCCATCCCAGGGCCCCTCCCTCCGCTGTAGTGTCCATCCTCCCCTAGCACCACAGCTACATGAAGCAAGGGGTCAGGACTGCTTGATGGCAGGTTTTGGGTCCATGCCTATTTCCTTAATGTATTTAACAAGCCTGTTATGTGCAGTAAGCATTGGGTGCCTAAGAGAGCCTGTGACACCATCTTAATACTAACCAGGAGAGAAGCTGGTTAGCATTAAGTGCCCAGGGGGTCCTGGGCCAGGACAGATAGTCATCTTTTCTTCATTAATGCTCAACTTCCTATAGTATCGCTAGATAGCAAACCACATCCATCTTTATGGACAGTTTAGGGAGAATAAAAGAAGAAAGACACGCATGGGTAATAAAGAACATCCTCACACAGAAAACTGTCAAGTGTGGTCGCCTGATTTAGATCTGTTTCCTAGCCTCACTTTCTATTTGTTACAGAGCCTCATCTCAGACCCTGATCTGGAGTGATGGATTCACTTTTCCCTCTGCAGTAAGGTAACCTGACCTGATCATTCTCCTGACATGACCTCGTGGCACTGGAGTCTCAGGGCTGGGCCATGCTCTAACTCCAGTGGTCACATAAAGTGGCATTGCTCCTTTGTCCTAGTGCAGGATTGCCAGATCAAATACAGGATGCCCAGTTAAATGTGACTTTCAAACAAATAACACATAACGTTTTGGCATAAGCAAGTCCCAAATAGTGCATAAGATATATGAAAAAGTTATTTGTTCTTTACCTGAAATTTGAATTTAATTGGGTATCCTGTGTTTTTATTCATTAAATCTGGCAACTCTATCCTAATTGAACAGCGACCTGATGTCTTCCACAAAACTACAATCCTGTGACCTGGCATCATTTGACATGTGCTATAATGCAGATGGCCACAGTCCTACCTGAAATTAGAGACCCTGAATCATCCAGACCATTAAAAAGAGGTCGTTCAACAAATATAGAGACCAAAGCTGGCAGTCATTGGTGTGACATGGAGAATCTCTACTTTCCACTTGACAATTTTAACTAAGTACTATTTGGCTCACCTGAGCCTCAGGATTTCACCTAAGAGAAAAAAGGAGCTTAATGAAAAGAAACAATTTGCTGGCTGGTAGCTGGTGACCAATGCCACCTTCCAGGGCTGGCTAGAAGAGATTGAAAAAAAAATATCTAGAAATAAAAGGAACATAAGCCTTGGCTCTCGTATGTGTGAAAAAAATCTATGAACAGAGAAACCATTAGTGCTGTATTTAGGTGGCCGAGTTAATGTTGTATGCAGCGAATGGCAAGTTTCTGGGGAAAGCCCTCTACCCACTTCCAGCGGCAGGCTGTGGGGAAACAGAATGGTGGAAGAGGTACTTGGGAATGTCTTTAAAACTCTGGGTTATAAAGTTGTGAAGCAAGGTGCAGTGTTTGAAGTTTACCTCATATACATTTAATAAATAACTATTTCTCATGTCTAAAAGGAATGTTATATTTGTAAAAGCCTATAAATGGCTCATCTGGCTTTTCATACTTTTAAAAACAAATTCTTTTCAATGTTTTAGTATAACAGAATAAAAACCATATGGGGCCGGTTTTTAAAAAACGTCTGAGATTAAAAACATGGATTACATTGGGTAGTCACTAGACCTCTGGAGTGGAAGATGAGTGGGCAATACAAACTGGAAGAGGAAACAGCTGATAAGTGGTAAAGGGAACAAAATCCCACCCTCCTCGTAATTAAATGACACACACCTAACTTTAACAAGGGATGCTTGGCCGTTTCTCTTGTAGAACAATGTGAGATCCACACTATTTCAAGGGACTGACCTGCATGTCCAGAATCTTCCCTGAGCTCCCAGCTCCTCCCCCAGCAGGCCCAGCCCCCAGCAGGGCGGGACAGCTGCCAGTTGCCACCCTGGCCGCACACCATGCTCGTGCACCCAGAGGTCCTCCATCCTGGCTGTACCAGGCCCCGGGCCAGCTGAGGCAATGGAAC
Organism: Smutsia gigantea; assembly: GCA_032199065.1. Classification (NCBI taxonomy): domain Eukaryota; kingdom Metazoa; phylum Chordata; class Mammalia; order Pholidota; family Manidae; genus Smutsia; species Smutsia gigantea. Next base: position 208,182 of record JAVSCE010016441.1, on the reverse strand, counting down.
ATGATGCACGCAGGTGCAGAGAAGTGCTCATGGCTCGTCTGTTTATATCATAAACCATCTCTGGCCACAGGCTTGCTTTCTAAAATTCTCCACTTGGAACTTACTCAATCATCTGCCTGAATCAAGAGATCTCCTCTCCTTTCAAATATATCCTGAATTAAAATCAATGCTAAAGCATGAACCATGTCATTTAAATCAAAACAAAACAAAACCACCACCCACTCCCTCTCCTAGGTCTTTAAGCCCAGCTTCTTCACCAACAGTGAACAGCTGTCCTGAAGCAGCCGTTCGCTATCACTGTTTTATGACTCAGCCCCTTCCATCACTTTTCTAGGAAAGGTTTACGAGTCTGTGTGCACATGAGACACTCACGACGTGGCCAGGTGCTCACACGCGCCTGTGACTGACTCTGGGGGCCCCCAGCGATGCGTCTTTTAACAACACTCTTAGTATCCTGATATCCGATCTTAGTTCTAGTACATGTCAAAGCACTTCAGTCCGCCCTGGGTTAAGGGCTCATACATCTACGCCGGTGCCTATCCAGAGAAGAGATTGCTGATTTTTTCACTCCCTGACCCAAATATTCATTCTTCTTTCTGTTTGCCTCATAACGTAGAAATGAAAGAAGCAAAGAGTGTGTGTCCTCTGGAATCAGTTGTAACTACTGCTATTACACAGGTCATTTGGCCCAAAGTGAGGCATCCTGCCGGTCTTTCTATGCCTTGACTTCAAGGCGACAGAGAAAGGAAAAGAAGAGCTCACAACGAAGCAAAGTGCTCCAGAGGCACTTCCGGGGAGACGTCAGGACGCGGGGCATTTCAGGGCCCGTTTCAGCCTACTGTTCCTCTAGTGAGATAGAGACCTCCAGCAACACATTAAAAAAAAATGTCCTCTTGTTTTAGTGTGTGCATGCTTCCCACAGCAGGAGCTGGTGTCTTGTACACGAAGTGGGAGGCCCTTGCTGCGTACCTACTTGTATTTTTAAATAAAGTGCATCCAGCTGAGGGTGGCAGTCAGCACATTCCCATTGTTTCATTTAGCACCATGAGGTCTCCTCTTAGCTGACACCACAAGCCACATGGAGCAATTCAATCTTCTGGCCCTCAATCTCCCCATCTATCAAACCAGGAGGGTAAACTACTGCCATCACTAAACTTCAAGTTCCAATCCACTGGGGCTCCTGCCCCGCAATGTTGCCTGGGGAACAAAGAGTATGTCTCAGGTGGATTTTTTTTCCCTGAAGATAGAGGCAGTTATTTTTTTTCATCAGGGTAAGTGGCCTACCGTGAACCATTTCCTAAACTATCAACCCCAAGCTATTTATACCTCAGTGAAGTCCTGTGGACATATCATCATACACAAATTACATCGACAATGAAGAGTAAAGTCACTAAGTGAACAAAGGTGACTCAGCTGAGACTTAGCATCTGAGCTCCCTAAAGAGAAACTTGATATTTGTGTGTGTGTGTGTATGTGTGTGTGTGTGTGTGTGTGTGTAACCCCCAAACTCATCTAGTAATTCAGATAGATAGGGGACAGTGGGAATAACCTGGAATTATATCACTAAGAGACAGCTGAACTCCAAGTTGTACACATGAAGAACAGCCATGACAGGATGGGAGTAATACAGGTGACAGAATTTGGACATAAGTACTGCAGAATTTAGTTGGGGGAAAGGACACAGGCCTGCTGGATGACACTAATTCACTTAGAGCTCTTTTCTTTCCCTAGATACACAATGCCCAACAGGGACTTGAGTATTCTGAGAAAAAGAGCAAGGATACTCTAATATCTGAAGCACTTGTGCTGTTTTAAGTTCTTTTTGGCAATTTACCACTGAATCTTAAGTTGTATAGATTCTTGGTTCTGATGCTGTGATTTCAAAGTTATTTCCACAGTCTGAAAATTGCCAGATCTTTAGAATAAACTGGCTTTCCAGAGAAAGGGCAAATTATCTAATATAGTGGGATTCAGAAATTACTTAGCTGGATTAAGTCCAATGTTTAGTCTCTGAAGTTACAATAAAGGCAAAATGTGTCTAGAAGTTAAGAAAGGATGTATTCTTTAAAGGAGTGAATATTCTAAGCCAGTGCTTTTCAAACTTCAGGGTATGCAGTGGGCTTAATGTTTGTGTCCCCCCAAAATTCATATGTTGAAACCCTAATCCCAGCGTGATGGTGCTCAGAGGCAATTAGGCCATGAGGGTGGAGCCCCATGATGGGATTAGTGCCCTTATAAGAAGAGGCTGGACTGCTTAGTGGCCGCCTCTTTGCATGTGAAGTTACAAGAATTTGAACCTCACCAGAACCCAACCACATTGGCACCCTGACCTCAGACTTCCAGGCTCCAGACCTGAGAAATAAATTCCTGCTGTTTATCAGCCACCCTGTTAGAGCAGCCCTAACTGACTATGGTAAGTGTGCATTTGAGGGCCTTGGAGATGTTGTTAAGAGGCAGAGTCTCATACCCTAGGCCAGGGAGAGGCCTGAGATCCTGCATTCCTAACAAGCTCCCAGATGACGCTCCTGTCACTGCTGGTACCCAGACCACACTTTGAGTTAAAAGGCTCCTAAAGGACCAATTTTCAAAGAATATGTCTGCAACCATCTTCACACTCAGATTATTCTAAGGTCAATTTAATATTTGATGATCTGGAAGGTATTTCTGGTCCCTGCTGGGGTTCAGTATCATCAGGAATTATTTCAAGGAAACACTCCCATTATTTAAGCTTTCTTGTTGTCTGGATCCTGGGTCATAAGAGTTCTAAACTGGATGGAGATGAGAAAAAGACAGGGCATAGCTGTGGAAAAGAGTTTTTATTTTCTCCTATCCTTCCTCCTTCCCTCAGTCTTAAGTTCACATATACATTTTGGCTTGTCAGCACCAGACTGGGAGTAGCAGTGAAAAATTGGACTGCTGTCCCGAAAAATGTATCTAACAGCCCCTTCATCAGCCTCTGTGAGGAAAGAATTGAGGCAGTCCTATTGGCAAGGCCAGCAGCCAAGTCCCATCCGGTGTCCTCAGCTTTTAATGTTGGCATGGGGAAAAGGACTGAGAAAGTAAGGAGCTTGGTCTGTGGGTGATCTGAAGTAAGAGAGATAATATAACATATCTAGAGACCATTTAATACCACATCAATTACTCTGATTCTTCAAAAGCTTTTCTGTCTTTTACTTTGTTACCTTCTCCTGCCTCTACTCCACCCAGTAAATATTTCTAAGTACCTACTTCCTTCCAGATACTGTTCGAGGAGCTGGGAACATAACAGGGATTAAAACTGAAATTTTTGACTTTATATTCTAATAGAAGACACCAGGCCAAAAAAACAAGTACCTAATTTAGAATATGAGAAAGTGAAAAATGCTATGGAGACATGTTTCTAGCAGCACTAGTCACAATAGCCAAAAGGTGGAAGAAACCCAAGTGTCCATCAGTGGCTGAATGGATAAACAAAAAGGGGTATATATGTACAATGAATGGAATATCATTCAGCCTCATAAAGGAAGGAAATTCTGACACATGGTACAACATGGAGGAACCTTGAGGTCATTGTGCTAAGTAAAATAAGCCAACCACAAAAAGACAAATATCATATGATTCCACATGTAAGAAATACCTAGAGCAGTCAAGGTCATAGGGACAAAAGTAGAAGAGTGGTTTCCAGAGCCCAGGGGGAGGAGGAAAGAGGAGTTGTCTAACAGGTGTAATTTCAGTTTTCCAAGATGAAAAAGTTGTGGTGACTGGTCGCACAACAATGTGCGTATTAACACTACTGAACTGTATGTACACTTAGAAATGGTAAAAATGACACATTTTATATTATGTGTATTTTTTTTAATGCTACGGAGAAAAATTAAGCCGAGAAGTGGTTTAGTTAGCTCCAGGGTGAGGCAGCTGCAATTTTAAATAGGGTGGCTAAGAAAGGTCTCACTGAGAAGGTGACTTCGGTGCAAAGACCTGAAAGAAGTTAGATATGGGGCCTCCTGAGACAAAAGTCTTCTGGCAGAGGAGGCGGTGGTGGAGGCTGTAGGAATGGCAAGGAGGCCGCGGCTCTCGCCGCTTCATCCTGTCGCCCTAGGGCGGCTGAGTCAGAGCCGCCAGCCGCTTGCCTCTCCACTCCGGGCCGCTGAGTGGTTGTGCTGGGAGAATCGGCAGCAAAGACCTACCAGGAGCCCTGGTGAGCACTCACCCAGGAGATCTCAGCTTTTCTGTTGCTCTGGTAGCTAGTCACCCCTTTTCAGATGATTTTAATATGTAAGAGCGGAAGTGGAAGAGCAAGCAGAGCGGTGTGCTCTCAGCGAGCGTGCATTACACTGACTAACGGACAGACCAGAGACAAAGACAGACAACCAGACAACATGAGATCTGTACCCAGCCCCGGGCCCTGGGGAGAGAGAAAGTTCTAAGGAAAAGCTGTTAGCATATTTACGGGTACCTGGAAGACCAAAGGGCTGCTGGGGAGAAGGGCCATCCCATCCTGCATGGATCACGGCCTGGCTTCCGCGCCATGCAGTATAAAGGGTACGAGATGACAGGGGCCTGGGACTGGAGCTTCTAGAAGGTCTCAGCAAGGAAAGGTGTTCACACAAAAGGCCCCAGCTGTGTAGCAAGGGTGAGGTACGTGGCTTCAGACATCTAAAGGAGAGCAGAGAATAAATAAGAAAGCTATTGGGGGACACATCTGAGAAACCCCTGGGCACTCAGAGGTAATACAGTAGAGTAAAGTCCAGTAAAATGTGGGTGCCACTCATACTGAGACCCCTTTCGTTGATAAAAGCTAGGAAATCTGGTTTACTGAAGGACTTCAGGCTGTGTGTGTGCGCTCGGCGACTCCAGGATTCCATGGTCTAGTTGAGCTCGTATCTTCAAATGTGGGTCAGCTTCACTTGCACTCAGTTCCCTTATGCTGTTTGTGCTTCAGTTTGTTCATAAGCAAAATGGGGGCAATAATACTTGCCCCCGTGGGGTAGCTGTGAGCTACAGATGGAAAACTACTTGGAGTAGTTCAAAGTCCTAACTCAACCAATAAATAATCATAATTATGATTATATCCTTTCATTGTCATTTTATTACAGAATTCTTCTTTCCCCTCCCCATCCTGGAAAAAAAAAGAAAATCTGCCAAGAGCCTGAGCAAAACAAGTCTTTAAAGTTAGGTGTGCGATTTGCCACGGTCCCTAACGAGGATTTTAGTTTTAAACCCTTTTGAAACATCTGTTGCATCTCAACTCAGTAAATGCAAATAACAGAGAAATAGTAGCATCTGGGCTAGATATGAAAAATAACAAATAGGAGAGAGAGAATGAGAGAGAAAACAGGAAGAGAGAGAGCCGAGAGAGGAAGCGAGACTGCTACATCTCTCATACTGAATGCTGAGCACTGATCACTAGAAATCATGTTCTACCTGCCACGCAGGAAGCTGTGTGATGAATGTGCATGCACGGCGGCCATCTGCTCAGGAGCTGGGCTCTGCATCCCAGGGCCCCGTGCTGTGTCAGCACTCTCCACCGTGGGCGCTGGGAAGTGACTTTCTCTGTTTGCCACTCTCTCCCGTGTGCAGGCCTTTGCTTCTAGGAAAGAGGGAAGAAATGGTCCGTGAAGTTTTGTTTGCCTTGAAAAAAACAGAAACATCATCAGAGAAATTACAGACCACGCTATGGCAGACTGCAGCAAAGAAGGGGCCTGTGGCCAGGGCAGCCTACTGCCTGCAAGAAGCAGAGAAGGCCAGTGGGGACAATAGAATCGCAGCCTCAGAGGACTGGGACAATTTGACCATTTGTGGAGAAGCAAAAGCCTATTAGGAAAAGAAAAAGATTTTGTAAGTCACAGAGCTTCATGTTTTCTCCCGTTTTTAATGAGTTTCCTGGAGTGGTTTTTGGTCTGGCCCAGAGGAGTTCTGCTCACAAGCAGCAGGGAGAGCTGGCCAACTCGTCATCTCCCAAGGCAGGTGCATCCCTGTGAACTGGCTATCAGGACAGGCAGCTGCTGTCACAGAGGGAACTGAGGCCGCTGCAGTGAGGCCAGAGACAGGTGGGGGCTCAGCCCCGAAGCTCCACAGGAAGCCTGGGCCAGTCGAGGCTGGGTGTGTGGGGGGGTCTTTCTCAGCCAGCAGCAAACTCATCTGACCAGAGGCCTTCTTCTAGGCTGCTGCTGAGACAGGACACACCCCTTCTTGAGAGGTGCAAGGACACTTACGCACACACTCCTTGGGCTCTTCCACTCCCATCAGGACCCTCTGCTCCCAATAATTTGCCGAGACAGTCACAGGCATGTGAGAGAATTATCTCATTCACAGTGTGTCTTGCTTTTTAGACCAGCCTTGGTAATAGGGATGCTTAAAGCTTAAATGGAGGTTAAGGACCTTAGACTTTATGCAGTCTGACCCCTTCTGCTTGCAAGCAGGCACCATGAGGCCACAGAGGCTATGACAGGCCTGCCACATGCACTCAAAGCCTGACCCGTGGCTCATTCCGTTCCAGCAGGACACATCCAATTTGTCCCTGAGATGCTCTCAGAGCAACAAAAGGCTTCATTGAGTTGGATCCCCTGCCCACTTACGGCAACAAATGGAATCTGAAGGAAACAAACATCTGTAATTATTGTCAACTATAATACAGGGCTTGGGGCCACCAGGAATGGAGGAAGGACCGAGAGGGACAAGAGACCTGGGTGCCATGCAGTCAAGAAGAGCAAAGGAGGGAGGCACAGGAGCATGGCATACAGGGGAAGGGTGAGGGTGCAAAGGAGAGCGCTGCGGAAGAGGCAGGGAGAGCCCCAAATGTGAGGACTGGACAGCAGAGTGAGAAGACGGGGGGGGGGGCAGGCAGCGGGACCAGATGAGAGACAGGAAAGGCAAGGAGAAACTCAGCCACACATAAATTCACTAGAAGAGTCAGCCTGAACGATTAGAGAAGTCAGAGCAGTAGCCTTCTGCTGAGCCCCACCTTGGTGGGTGTGCATGCGTATGTGTGACAGTGTGTTGCCTTGGACCACAACCTCCATTTTATCCCAGGGTAAAGAGGTCCTGGGTTAACAAGTCCACTTCCGCAGACCTAGATGTGGGGAGCCCCGCTTCCTAGGCATTTGCACCTGGTGGAACCAAGTCCTGGCAGAGGACTAGAGGACTAGTTAGGCAGGAGCTGGGAGACTTAAATTACACACCAGGGGCTGATAGGGCCACACAAAGCCCGCACTGTTCTTACTTTAATCACGGCTTTTGCTTCACAAATCTTGCTTTGAAACCCCATGCTGTACTCAGTGGGATGGCATCCCCTGCAATGGTTTATGGTTTTATCAGAGATTGTTTCTCTATTTTCTAAAGCTATCACTGAATTTCCTTTTTTTCCCTCCTCAGAATAATTATTGACAAATGTGTGTATAAACATAAACCTGGGTAAAGGATGGCCCCACCCCTTGGATTTTCTCTAAATGAAATCAAGCCCTCTACTTTCTCATTCTCTTCTTTCCTTTAGGAAAAAAGAAAGAGAGAGGGGAAAGGCAGTGAGACCATCTTTTTAAAAAATCAGAAAACCAAATTCTCACACTATTTAATGAAGCTTTTTCCTCTGAACAGGGAATGAAGGCTGAATTATGCCGAAGTGTGACAATCAGAAATATTCCGAGTCAGGGAAAGTTTACCTTAACCTGATTTTATGCCTTCAGTACTTGCTTATATTCTAAGACCTCCATTTGAATGGGGATCTGAAATACTAGAAGAAGTTAGGGAACCCAAAAAGACATTTTTCTCTAAATCACATAAATGGCACCTCTTTAACTCCCAAAGGTATCTGTCCATGAGGACTTCCAGGCACTGCCGTGTGGCTGCCCCTGCGGCAGGTGTGCGGGCCGGCAGAGAGAAGGCTGTCCCTGGAGGACTCTGCATATCCTGAAGCCGTCTCCACCCTCCTCCGCATCACCTTCACCTCTCCCTGGACCAGGGCAAGAGCCCCCCCACCTCCCACCCCACAAACTAGTTTCTCTGTTTCCTCCCTTGCTTCCCCACAGTCCATTCCCACACAAAGGTCAAAATGATCTTTTAAACGCCACATCAGAGGACGTCCCTCCCTTGCTCACAGCCTCTGTGTTCTGTGGCTGCTGTTGACAGTGGGAACAAAGGGGACTGAAGCCCACACTCCTGCCCCTGACCTGGCTGGCCAGCACCTGCCTTCCCACCTCAACACCTCCCTGCTCTCTCCCTTTTCCCACAAAGCAAGGGGAGGCCCTTTGGGGTTTACCGTTCCTTCAGCAAACCTGCCTTGTTCTACCTCCCAGGGGCGTCCTTCAGATATTTTGGAGGTCCTTCCTGTAACTAAATGACTGGGAAAATTATGCACCCAGCCCAAGTTTTCATCCACAGGACAAGGATGAACAGTCCAAGAATCAAGAGCCCGGGAACCATGGTAAGAAAAACTACCAAGTCATTTTCCCCTTGCCCCCTTCTGAGTGCAGCTCACTGAAAGCACTAGTAAGCACATTTGCCTTCTGAGCTTCACTAGAAGGAAACCTGAGGGAGTAGCAACCTTCTCTGTCTGTCTGCTACCCTCCCCACCTAGAACCGCCATAGGGACTTAGTGGACATTCCATAGCTGGAAGAGTAAGCAAATGAAAGAAAAAAACAGTGCTCACGCATTATAAATATGGGTTTACAGCTATTCTATGATTAGGTGCAAGAATGAGTACAAATTCTAAATTGGAAACAAGTTCCTTCTTGCTTAAAAGATCCTGGAACAAAAATGGTGATATCATCAAGGCCTCATGAATGTAGTGAGAGAAACCCACTTTCCTGCTTATCTTCTGGCTGAGGCCTTTTGCACACACAAACTGACCACTCAAGGAACCCACTGCTTCAAAAGGAAATACTTGACATGTGGCCTTTTCTTCAGTTGAGGTCGTGATTCACCCTTCTAGGAGGCGTCCATGTGTGGCAAGGCAGTACGGCTGAGCGGGGAGGGATTTGTAACAGTGTTTGAAGTGGTAACTATTGCTGTGTGACTCAGGAATAAGCCTTTGAATTTCAGGATCCATAGCTGCAAAATAGAGTGATAAGATTTGCCTTGACTTCCCTCTTTAGCATTTCTGGGAGATGTTAGATTCTGATCAAAACCTTCTTAAGGAGAAAAAAATGTAATACAGAGACAAAGTACATGTAATGAGTGATCCCTCTGGTTTTCAAGTTCTTATCTGTATGATTAAGACAAAAAGTGATAGACTCCTTTCAGAGAGGTGTCCTCCTCCTCCTTAAGAACATGACTTGATTATTATTCCCACCCCACAGAAACTAGGGATCGAAAAAGCCAATAAATCTGGGGAGAGAAAAGCTCTGTTTAGACTAAGGCCTTACAGAAATCTAGGGAACAATTCCAGCCAAGAGCCCGGCTGAAAATATGGATTCAGTTTCCTGTTCCTAGTAAGTCAGCTCTCTTAGCACATCTTTGCTTGATTTGATACAAGTTCCAAAGACATCCAATTCATTCATATTGAGAAGACTATGTAAACACAGACTGCAGCACCGTCCTGTTGACCCCCATGATCAGCATCGCACGTGGACCACCCTCTCCTGTGATTATGTAAAATGGCACAGTTGCCTAACATTTATTCCCCTTCCGCAGTAAATCTTAGGTAGATGGCTGTGGTATTCCCACACTGCCTGACTGATACGTGTTCCTCTCTCCTTCCTTGTTCACAAAACTCTGATTGTTTTCAAGAGAAGGAGCCCAGCCCCAAGTGAGATATTCATGTGCCCAGCTTCATTAGAAGTTCAAGATGGCAATGTGATGCAGTCTGACTAATGAGATGAAAATAAAAGTCTATTTCAAGCCTCTGTGGCAGGTTTGCTGCTCCTGATATGAAGGGGCCAATGCTGATGGCTCAATCCCTCCCTTACTGTCTTGAAAAGGAGGAGACAGAGGCAGTGGCCACCTAGTAACCACCAAAAACAAGCAAGAAGACAGAAGCCCTGGTTTGACGGGCACAGCAGAAGGATGGGAAGAGTTTGACTCTTTAATGACATCATTAAGCAACTTACATCTATACCAGAAATGGCCTCCATCTGGTCTTCCTGATACCTGAGAACAAGAAACACGTATTTCTTTAAGTCACTGAAATTAACTCATGTAATACTCATAGCCGAAATCACTACTAAGTGATAAAATGACCATCTTATTTGAGAACAGAGAAATGGTTCTCAAGAGAAATAGTATCCTGGATCAATAGGAATGAAGGGCCCGTGAGAGATCCCCGGCTTCCAGGAAAAAGTATCCTTAAATCATCTCTTCCATTTAGTCCCTACCATTCATGGTCCAAACATAGTGATGCAGAATTATTCCTTAGACCCTGAATCCATGGCCTCTATAGCCTCACTGTTTCCCACCAGCCAATTCCCTTAGCTGTTCCACATCCGCCCTTTATTATTTTCCATCCATTAATCATTTGCATTGTTCAAGTTTACAATTTTCCAAACTCTGCCCATTTCAATTAGATGCCAGGATCGCAGACATAAGCCGGCAGCCCCGACCTGTGCAGAGCTAACCTCAGAGGCGACTGGATTCCTGCAGGCTCTATTTCCATGTATGCCATCTTGAGTCCAGGACTAGATAATTTCACTCATCTAGAAAATTAAGGTGAATAAGAGAATAGAAAACTGGAATGGCATATGGTCTAGCTTCCTGAATTTGTGTGATTATCCATTATCAAATAGCAGGCACTGAGTTATTAAGTCTATTGACAGACGCAATGTAATTTTCTTCAAACAGATAACTGATCCTGGAGCTGATAAGGTTTGAATGTACTGTGCACACTCCCTGATATTTTGATCATTCTTCACTTTCTTCATTCCCTGTTCTATGTTATCACATTACCAGAATAAATATATACACAGAACTAAAGCAATATGGGATGCCTTACATTTATACTCAGGGCTCTCTTTATTTAGTTACATAAAATTTTCTGACTCTGAGAAGCACTGCTTTCTAGTCTTGCTACCAAGAACATAAAAATAAGTAGAAAAATAACAATGAAATGTATCCATGGAAAATACAATGAAATTGAAATGAAATGTTCAAAAATCTGAAACTTGGAAATAAACTCCCCAGAAATGGGTGAAATCGGGCTCTGAGTTTAAATATTTGTAAGGACATGAAAGTTTAGAGACTACACTGTTCTGATACTGCTAAATGAGTGAAGGTCTTTTCCTCTTCCTTTTATAACCCCCGGCAAAGAGGTTCTCATACAGGTAATAAATCAGCACTGAAATGTAGCTCAAATACAAAAGCAAAATAAAATCATCGGGACAATATTTGATACAAACTGACCGGTGAAGACATTTTGCAAACATTTTAAAAACACCTCTCTGAGTACACACCATAGACACTCAAAAGCACAACACAACACACCTGTTTCCCAGCCCCTGGGGACAAGCTCCCACTGTTGTGAAGCAAGCAAACAAAATTCCTTCTTGTCCAACAATTTAGCCCAGGACCCTAGTTCAAACTGTTATATTTTCCTCTGACCTTTCTCCCCCACTAAGATGACTTTGTCAATGCTCTGGGTTCCGAAGAGTTAACAGAAGCAACAAAAAGAGCATCTAGACGTATACTTTCAACGGGTGGATATAGTATACACATTGTGATTAAAATACAAATACCAGAGATTACATGAGCCCTTTGGGAGGGAGCACGAGAACTGGTGGTTGAGTTACTCCTCATCTGTGAAGATACAGGTGAGACTTGCGCCTTCACTGTAGATTGGCATTGAGTTCTTACTGGAAACCAAAACATTTTAGAAATTCAAACAGGTAACCATTTGCCTGACAAAAATTCACTATGTACCAGACTTTAAAATTAATTGTTCATTATATCTGACTGTAAGAATATAATGAAAAGTGAGATTGTATAAAAATCTTATTTAGTAAAGGTAGTGATCATGACCCTCAGCATATCAGATGCAGATTTTGTTGCATCTTCAAGAGATATTTTCCTGGTTACCTTCTCTGTTTGCCTAGCTAGAGGCCTTTGATATTTGTTTGAGGGTTAAGATTTTCCCTTTTCTAAACCTACTAGGAAAATATTCTCTTTCTTCCTGGCTGGCCATTTTCAAAGACTAACAGGCAGTTAGGCTTTTTATTCTAATGAGTTGAGGCTCTTCTATAGCTGCGGGGTTCCACAGTTTATTTCGGTTCTCAAACTTTTTCATGAAGCGTTTTCAGTGCAATAGCCTTCTGGAAGATATTTTGTTTCAGAATTTCTCTTTCCTTTTGGAAGGACCACAGGAAGATGGGAGTGGCAGAGTTCAGTGGAAAAATAAAATAAAATAAAAATATTAATTACCCAGAGCTGCCTGAATCCTAACACCATGCTGAATGTGCGGGACACTAGGGTAGGCATCCGAAGAGCATCAGTACTTATTATGAAGATGTGTGTATTGATCGAGCTGTGAAATGATTCAAAGTAATGTATGCCATCCCAATAAATGAACTCCATTCAAAAGAACACCAATTTAGCCACAATGAAAATTGAAAGAGACAATTTTGATTTATTAAATTACTCTACGCAGCCATAAGATATTGAACAAAGAGAGAAAAGGTTGACATAAGTCTATGGTTATACAGCCGCTGTAAGAAAGGACCAGAGGCATCCTTTTTGCACGACTAGGAAGCACCTGGTTCTGAGGGCCTGGCCCCACACTCTTGAGGACAAGTGAGCATTTGGTGGCCCTGAGCAGAACCAAGAGGCTATATACCTTCTCCCATGAATGGTTTGTCCGCTTATCACACCACCTGTCCTCGGAGGCCTTCCCTGCTCACCCCAGACATTAGTGTCTCTCCTCTCTGAACTCCTATGTCTGTAGGTGTTTATGGGCAGGAGGCAGGTAACAGGGATGGAATTCACCTTTAAGGAAATGCTAATGGGGTTTACTTATTAGAATTCCTCCACCAACCAGAATCTCTGCCTACATTTCATTTAAACAGAAGACAAATCACATACGTCTCTGTACATTCATGGGGGAGGGGCAGTCAGTGGGCTTGTCTTTAAAGGACTTTAAGAGTCTGTACTGAGATCAATATATTCATCTCAGCTTTTTAAATTCTCTATTTCTTCAGTTAATAGTGTAAATTCGTATGCAAGTTGCAGACTCTGAGATATTATAAAGATATTATTAAAGAAACATATAATTATCTTCATAATACCATAATTACTAAGGCATGAAAAGTAAACAGCATAGGTTTTAAACATAGATGAAAACAAAGAGATTTTTATGCAACCACCAACCAAAAACGTTAATATCCCTACATACCCCCACTTCATTATTTTGGTTAGTTGGGGTGTACTGGGTTGAATGGCAGCCCTCCAAAAGATAAGCCCCCTAGGAAACTGTAAGTGTGACCTTCTTTGGAAAAAGACCTCTTTGCAGATGTAACTAAGAATCTTGGGATGAGATCAGCCACCTCAAGATTATCTACGTGGGCCCCAAACTTAGTGACAAATGCCCTTAAAAGAAGAGGAGAAGCCACAGAGATGGGGAGAAGGTCATGCGAAGGTGGAAGCAGGATTTGCAGGTACGTGGCCACAGCAAGGGAAACCTGGGGCCACCAAAAGCTGGGAGGACCGAGGACGGACCCTTCCCTAATGCCTTCAAAGGGAGTGCAGCCCTGCTGACACCTTAACTTCAGACCTCTGGCCTCCAGAACTGGGAGAGGACACATTTCTGCCATTTTAAGCCACCAAGTTTGTGGTAATTTGCTATGGCAGTCCCTAGGACACAAACACCTGGAGACATATTAGATTTCCTTAAATGTTGCTCCTTAAATGTGAATAAAATATCGTTAAAGATGAAGACTCTTCTGTAAGTCATTCGACAAACACTAAGTGTTACAATATGCCAGGCCCTGTGTAAGACTCTGGGGACCTAACAGTGAAATTGGAAAAGGAACTTTTTCCTCAGTCTTTTTAGAACAAGAGAAAGAAATACCAGAGATTTTAAAAAGGAGAATATTAACTAGGGTGGAAGATGGTGGAATTCTATCGATACAAAAATTATGAAGGCAATGTGTGTAGAAAACATATTGTTACTGAAGAACTGCAAAAATCTTAGAGACATTCAATTCAAACTCAGAATCTGTCAGTTCCCAGAGAATACAAATATTTTCTATATCACCTGTTAATTACAAAAGGAAAGCAGCACGTGGGAACCCCACCCCTGACATTCAAGACATGAACCCTTTCCCAGGTACCTATTCTGATGAAGATCTTTTCCGCCATCCTATTCAAAGAATTAGAAAATGAAAAATGGCTTTGAGTCTTCTGTTGTTTTTCCACACTTCCCAGATGATAGTTTGCATTATGATGTGTCATCCTATGTTGTATCAATCACATTACAATATGTCACTTAATGTAACATAAAGCAATATGATTGACACAATCTACTATGGCTTGTCACAACATTGCATGTCAAACAGGACATTTTTATGGGTTTTGTAAAGAAAAAAAAAGTCAACATATTTCACTGAATATCGCATCCAAGGTGCAGGGCAAGGGAAAGAAAGGCTCCTTTGAAGATTTTTGCAACATTCCTGTTGACGGAACTGATAAACATCTGCTAAGTAAATGAAGTCAAATGTTTTCCCTATACCCGTATCAAATGGGCCTGATAAACTATTGCCAGCCTGTCTCGGGTTCATGGTCAATGCATATTGCTCTCTGTTCCTGCTTGCCACATTTAATCCAAGACACCTTTAAAAGAGGTATCAGAACTACCAAATGGAAGGCCCCCCTCTGAGGCAAAGGGGGCAGTAAAGGCAGGCAGGCCTCAGCAGCAGACTGGATATGTTCTAGAAGCCATTACTGGTGCAAACGTGACCACAGGTAACAACTCATAACAACTTATGCAAAAAGGGTTTTTTTTTATAAAGCCCTGGGGATTTGTTAAGGAATGAAAGGTAGGAATAGAAGTAGACCTTAGAAAAGGACTAGAAGCAATAATTAGAAATCCATCAGCTTTCTCTCCTCACCTCTGTCTCTGTGTCTCTGTCCTACCTGTTTTTGTCTGCCCTCCTTCATGCTGTACCTACCATCCGTGGGTAGAATGAGTCCCCATTATATCCAACTTTCTAAGTTGGGAGATATTAGTGTATATTTGTTGATTTCCTCTGTGGGATGTATTTCCACCTTGCAAACAGTATTCTAGTTCCCCTGCAATGCAGTGTGTGGGAGATGGACCTTCCCCCTAGTTTCTTGTTTCAGAGGGAAATTCATGTTGGCTTCAGTCAACCAGTGGATTCCACTACCCTGTCCGGAGTTGGTTAAGGGACAGGCAGAGGGCCTAAAAATGTCCAATTAGAGTGAATCCAGGGAAGATTTGTCTAGAAATCAGGAATACCAACTTTCTTTTCTCCCCTGGCCTAAGTGAGAATGAGAGCTTGGGACTGCTATAGCCATTTTTTACTACCATGAGAGGAGCAAACTTGAGGACTGAGGCAACTCAGAAGAAGGAAGCCAAGACTTGGATCCTGGTGACATCATTTGAAACCTCGGTCAAATCACTTCTATAGCCCAAAACTCTCCTAGAACAGGTTGGGGATGTGAGTCAACAAAATCCCCTTATATTTAAGACAGTATGAGTCAATATCCTACTCTGCAACCAAAGGCACAGCAACTTATAAAAGACACCAACTTACTGTCTTTAGGAATATGTCTAGCCAGCCTAGCTTGAGCCAGCCAGTCTAATCAGCCATGGCAAGGGTACAGACATAGTTGCTAGGTGCCAAACTCTGTGGACTGGGTGGGAGAACAGTCCTCTGAAAAGGGAGGGGGGTAGCATTTTGAATAAAATCTGTTATCAGTGAAGATACCCACTGGCTAGTTAGCCTGGATCCTTGGTCTTCTGTGCTTTGGTTCTACTCATTTTTAAGTGGATTGGTCACCATCCCTGCAACCTTAACTCTTGCCTGGTATGCAGAAGGGAGATGAATTGGATTCTCACTCTAAATGGGGTTTCCTACCTCACAGGTAGATTCTAATAAGATGAATAGTTTACATTCAGATGGCTCTTTCCACTTTTCACAACTCTTTTCCTTCTTTCCCTCTGCTATTGCTATTTGTGCAGAGGAAAATAAGGAATGATTTTTAGATTCTTGCATCTGATGATTCTATACTGCCCCTGCTCCCAGGCTTCTATGCAATATTCCTTTACTCATGGCCTCTTTCAGGAGTGGTCATGTGGCTTATCCACAGCTGCTGAGGGTGTAGGAGGTTCAGCCTTTCTGGATAAATCTTGGATACAATGCAAAGAGATTTAAAACTCTCATACCCTTTATTGAAGGAACTCCTTTTGGAATTTAACAAGCAGCAAAACTCAGGGCCATGCATAGGGAGTTCATTCAGGTGAAGTGTTTTGCTTCCTTAAAATAATAATTAAAAATTGGAAACAACTGAATGTCAAAAACATTAACCTTGTTTAATGAAGTATGATTTATCTATGTGAAGGATTTTACTAACAATTAAAAATCTTGTTTCTGCAGAATATTTTGGGAAATGGAAAAATGCTTGTGAAAGAGATAGGTACCAAAGTGTATATATACATCATGATGATCATAAACTCCACACACTACTAGATGGAAAGAAACAAGTGTTAACTGTGGATACCTTGAGATTCTCAAGATAGTAGAATTATGAATGGAATTTATTTTATTTTTTATGCACTTTTTTTGCATTTTCCACATTTGTCCACAGTAAATATCAGTTTTATAATCAGGAGTGGGAGGGCTTACTTAGAACTCATTCAACTTTTGTAGATGTGGAAAATATTTTATTCTCTAAATTTTGATTTCAGAGACAGTAAAAGTATATTGACACAAAATAGTTTTGAGACGATGTAAAGGTGCCATATCTAAATGATACTGAAGAAAATGCAATGAAATAACATGTTTTTAAATAACCAAAAAAATAGGCACTGCCCATTTAAATAAGGAAAGGATACTTTTGTTTGTTATGTTTTCTTTTTGGAGGATTTTGTTTCATCCACAAAATTTAGAACAAAATAGAAGAACAAAGCGTTCCCTCTAATTTCTACCTTTGAAACTCCTCCAAATCAAAGGTCAGTACAACTTCCTCTCTGCATCATCGTATTGCGGCAGCTGGGTGATTTATATCTCTGATTACATTTTTGTCTCCTACAATATGCTAAAGTGAGTGAGGTCAGAGATTCTGCTTTCACTCAGTTTCCTTGTTTTTGTGGCTTGAAGTCAAATTATTCATATTACTTTAATGCAGTTTTGTTTTGCTTAATTATATACTGAAAGTCTGGTGCACATAATTAATCAATGTATTGCGAGTGACTGTTAAACAACCCCTATCTGTTGGAAATTTTATTATAAGATCTTGGATATGAAGGGAAGGAAGATGAGAGAAAAACCATGCCATCTTTCCTCAGACAAGTGTTATCAAAGTGGCCGTGTGTGCTGAGAGCCACCAGTGTAGTTTTATAGATTTGTCCTCACTCTGGAAAATCCAAAATCTATTTTCTACTGTTGTGTTGCCTGCCAGGCCTACATGCCAAGAGCCACCTCATCTGTTTGTTTCCCTCACCTTATACGGATGGACAGATGCATTGCTTTTGGGTCACACAGGAACACGGGGCCTAACTGATGTGATTGTATAATCCAAGGTTTTAACAAAGCCTCTCTTTCGTCTCAGTATTCAAGCATTACTCACACCCTCTCCCTCATTTCATATGAGAAAGCTGGAGAAAAAAATGGCAGTCCAAGTTTTTTTTTCGAAGAAAGGCCTTTCATTTTTAATTTCCTTAGACTTCATGGAAGGGAACTCTATTTTACGAATGTGTGAAAATTGATTTAAAAATTTAAACATTCCCTTCAACACACATTACCAGGAGGAGCTGATACATCGACATTAGCAAATCTAGTATCCTTTGGAGCATGCTTTTTAATGGTAGAGTTCAATCTGTCTACCTTTGGACTGCCTTTGCTGAGTGACAGCATTGCACAGTGTGTGATAAGCGGGCATAGGGCCCACCCAACCTCCAGTGATCCAGGAAGATTTCCTGGAGGAATTGACCCCTGACAGCATTTCCAAGACAGACACAAGGCAGCCAGATGGGAAAACGCAGTCCTTTCACCTCCTGGTTCCTCAGCAATCCTCATAGCATTATTAGCCGCATTCTGGAAATGGAAATACAGAGCAACGGAGAGGTGAAATGACTCGAACAATGTCACACACCCAGAGGGTAAAATGTCTGGCTGCCAAACGGCTTTCCTGCCAACTAACCTTTGCTCTTCCCACGAAGACAAAACAAAGAACCTGTCATTTTGCTGAGGTTTGCAGTGCTCACACAAAGGCACTTCACAGAAAGTGCATTATTTGTAAATACAGATCCTTATTACCTCCCAGAGACAGAAAGTGATCTGAAAAACCTGCTTCGTCCAAGCACTTTTCCTCAGCGAAAACCAGTGCAGCACTTGTTAAGTACCTGGCCCAAAGCGATGGTAATGGGGAAATGGAGGATCCCAACACACAGGCTCTTTTCTGCCCACGAAAGGCTGATCATTCTCGGGAGGACTCCTGGGCACTGACCTGGCTATTTCTCCATTACACACAACCCTAACCTGGCACCTACAACAAAGTCCCTTTTCTCTTCTCTTTAATTGTAATGGTCATGGGCACTGTTGAGTGAAAAATAAAATAGCTCTGTGCTGACATGTCACTTAATTTTGTTCCACTTATGAAAAAAAGAAAGGGAGAGGGTAGAACTGAAGCTAGCAGAAAATAATACTGTTTGGTGAAAGGCAACAACATTATAAAAGTGGTCAAATTCCAACCAAATATGGAATCCAACCAAATATGAAGGAACTGCGATCAGAATATGCTTCTAGGAGAACCATTGGCTTCAAGAAGTGGCTGTGGACAGAGTAAATCATTGCCCCACCAAGTCCCAGACATTTCAGCAACTTCAAGAAATAGGGACAGGGGCTTATGTAGGGTGGCTGAATGTTGTCAGTGGCGGCGGTCAACCCTTCTCATTATGGAGCTGGTTTTGGAAGGTGAGGGCATCTGGGCTCTCCATAGGTCAGCAATAAACCAGTCTCAGCCTCACCTTGTCCCAGCTTTCAGGAGTTTCCAAACACCAAGAAAAACACCTATATGGAGGCAGTTAGCTTCTATTCTTTCCCCAGTGCAAATCTGGTCTCATAACTGCTGTTTTTGATGATGTTGGCGTCAACTTTTCTTTTAAAAAATTTAAGTCAGGGCAATTAAATCAAACTACAGTTGGAATATAATCAGTTAGAAATAAATATAAACAACATCTCTTATTTGCCTTATTAAACAGTCTGTTTGCATAAAAACCACAGGAGGGGGTTATTTGCCAGCGTAGTATTCCCTGTATCTTGGAGAACCACAACTTTCCTATCTCATGCTATCAAACATGAAAACATTTCCAGGTCAACCAACAAAAAGACACTTCCCCCTATCTTTGTGACATCATTCATGGTTCCTGATCTACATCAAGACACTGCTTACTTCTACTAGGCCAAAGAATTCCACCGGGAAGAGATGATACTGTGTGTTTAGCCAAAGACAAATTATCATCCTTGGGCTTACCAGGCATGATTTATAATATGTTGATATTTTATAGCCCTCTCCTTTCTCAAATGGCTGATGCTGTATTGAAGATTAGAAAAGAATGGAATAGCATTCATAGCTCTCTCCATCCCAGAATAAATCTATACATGAACAGAGAGGAGAGAACAAGGGCAGAAAGTTATTTGGGGTCACGATGGGAGTCCGGGGAGGGAGTGTGCACACACACACATGCACACGCGTGCACATGCTTACTCCCCTGTGCATGTGTTAATCCCCACTCCTTGTCTTAGGGAAAGAGAAAATATGATCCTCCCTCATTTACAGTTAATCTCAGAGGTTAATTTTGTTGCTTATATGCTATAAACAAAGAAGATATTTCTTTCCCTGCACGGGGCCTTTTGCCATAAGCGAAACAGAGAAGAAAGTCAGTGTGTCCTGAGGATTAAGGAGAGGTCGGAAGATCCGAGAGCCTGGTGCTGACAGACCAGCTTATTAAAAGCGAACTCTGGTGGCCGGGCTGCCACTGATGGCCCGACACGGCCGGACTTCAGACGACCAGCGCACAATCAGTGGACTATGCTCCTCTGGGGACAGCAGGCACGGGGCGGCCTTTTCTAATTTGTCAAAGTTGTATCTAATTCCACAGAACAAAGTTCGCAAAGAGAGATGAGCAGACTCCACAAATTATTGCTCATTCACCGAGCCCTAGATGGAGCGATAGAAGCAGTACACAGCTAGGTTTTTGCAGAGTAACTCGACTCCTGCCACTCGGCTTTGGGTAATTCCGCTTTGTGGGCATAACAGTTTCCCTTGTTTTTTGTTTAATAGGATTATTTCTCAGAATATTAAAAAGATAACATCAACATCTTTCAGTGGCCCCCATAAACTATTTCTGGAAATATGAAAAGAATGGTTCAGGTGGTTTCGTTAGTCCTAACAGGACTTTTGTTCTCTCATAAGCTGAAAAGAAAAGAATGCGGTTTTGTGAGGGGTGTGCCCGGAGCAAACAGAACTGAATGGTACGTTTTCTAGAAAGGCAGTATCACTCATTCTTGTACTGCCCACTGAAACTCCTGGTTGTCTATTTGGGAAACGAGACTGAGTTTCCAATGAGAGCTCTGAAGTTCAAACTAAAAATTTAGTTGTTGTTAAGGAGGAAGGCATAGACAGGTTAGTTTCCTTGTGTGAGGCAAGGCTTCTCAAAGGAAACACATTCTTCTAAAGGAAAAGGTACTAAACGATCTTCAAATGAAGTCTCCAGAAAATGTTACCTCCTTGTTGGTAAGGAGTGGCACATCTGTAGAAGCACACACAGATCTGTCAGGAAGAGTCCCCTTGATACCCCCAGCCCACTCAGGGAACCAGGGTGCTGAAGGCAAACAGTCAGGTCCACCCAGACCTGTGACATCTCCAAAGCAATCCCGAGGGCTTCTTCCATCTCAGGGTCTGATATTGACAACACAAGGAAGAGTTGGGAAGACCCGACCGCACGCGATGGAATGCACCACATACCACGACTAACCAGTTCATCTACACACAAAATACAATTTGCATATGGATGGAGCCACCCCTCTCCTTCAGATGTTTGATGAAACTCTGCCTAGAGCCTGCCTGAGGTCTCCAAGAAGGCCCCTCTTCTTTTGGTAGGTGATTCTCTGTCACACACCCAATCTCACTCACACTGGTCACTTTTTTTTTACCTAAATAGCAGGCATTTAAAATTTATCCAGATTCACTATTTGCCTGATACTGAACTCACGACTGCGGCTCCACATCTCTAGGTATTGATCTCCTCACTGCATATGCCCATAAGTGCAGCAATTTCAGCAACTGTGACTTCCAACATGGGCAGGTTCGGCGAACTGCTGTTGAGCGGTTTCATCAGCCAAACGCTTTCTCCAGCTCTGAGGAGATTGATTTTAAGGCTCATCCTCATTTTAGGTAAGAAAACGAAACCCTCCAGGTGGAATATCCTTGAAAGACAACTTTTCTTACGTAGAAACCCTTTGCTATTCTTGTCCTCCTCTATCACACAAACCTTTGGACACAGGGCTAGAGATGAAAAGAGAACCTTGCTTGTTGCACTCATGAGGTAAGGCTTTGAGGAAACAGGATTAACCAGCAGGACCTGGAATTTTAAATTAAATCCTGACATTGAATCCTGTGGGGGCATTACTTCCAATGCAGCCTGGAGCATGACTCCCACCATACCCGGCCCTCAGTTCTCTCATATAAAATGGAGCTGAAAATGCTTTGGAGGGCTGATGTGAGAAATAAATGAGCATAGGAAGAAGAGGATACCTATAAAATATTCTATTAATGTTAGCTGCTGTTTTTATTTGGTAGTTTGCTTTTGTTTTATGATTATTAACTGCTTTGCTCATCAGCAAAATGAGCTACCTGACCTGGTTGTCCTTGTCCAGTCCACACAGAAGCTTTGACCGACAGTCCCTCAAAAGACACCTTTCCCACTGCAATTAAATGGCCTATGAGGGTTAAGACTTTCAAATCCCAGTCTATCAAGATGTACAATAACTGCATATATAAAATCAACTTTGCCCTTTTGATTGGATTTTGGTCAAATAAAAAATGTTTCAGACCAGGTGTGTAGAACTGGGCATAGGGTGTGTTTATAAGAAAAACCACACATGTGGTATTATTTTACGGTATTTACTCACATTTCTCTCCTCCAACTTAGAGAAGGATTTTGAGAAAGCTTTAAAATATATGGCATAAATATCATGAAACTGAAAAATCATTAAAATGAGTAAAAAGACAAAAGATAAACAGCAAATCTATGCAGCTGAACACAAAACTTAGCACCAAGGTTACCCACAAAGCAAAATGGGCAAGGTTGTAAGTGAAATGGTTTCTTTTTTTAACATAAGAGAGCCTTGGAGGGAGAAAGTTAGTTCCTAATTCTAAATTCTGGAAGAGATTTTTCACAGGAGTCTTTACGTGACTGATTCCGAACAACACTCAACTCTGTGAAAGGTTTTCTAAACCTGACTGCTCCTTATTGGTTGTCTGTCCTACTGAGAGCAAGTCTGAGTTTGGACACCCAGTTTGGAAAAGGATGTTTGCTATTTGCAATAAAAACTTGGTAACTCATAACTTATTATACGTCTTACTGCAATTTTATATTTTCAATAATGATGATCTTACATACAAGTTTTACACTGAATTTTTGTTATAATTAACTAAGATATACAGAGTTTTCATTATGAGCCGGGCAAACGCTAAGCCCTTTATCTGCACTGGCTCATTTAATCCTCCCCAAAATCCTATGATACTAGGATTATTATTTCACTCATTTTATACTCGAGAAAACTGAGACTTATGAAGGTAAAGAATCTTGACCAAGTTAATACAGCTTGCAAGTCATTGTGGAGTTTGAACTTGAAGCCAGCTCAAGGTTATCTGCCAGACCCCCTCACCATTGTGCAAGCCTGCCTTGCACACTTTCAGACAGACTTTTATAAGGATTTCAACTAACCATCAAATGAAACAAAAGCGTATTGGAGTTGATCAGAAAAGCAAGTTGACAGCCAACATGTATTCCATATTGTACACTGAGAATTATTAAAAGTAAGTTTGTTGAAGAAGAAAGGGATGTTATTCCTGGTCTCCTGGTGGCCAAGACTGAGCAGTCAATTTGGACACCTTAGAAGTATGAACACTTCATTTGAAAGTTGGGTCAGAAGCACACAGGACTTCCACTCTGCCCCCTAGAAAGTCAAGTAGACCTCCCTTGTGCTATGAGGTTCCCTTCCAGAGTTAGAGGCCTATGTTAAGATATCTTTGCTTTGTGATCCTCACCCGCAGTGTGTTCATGTCAACAAGCTGGCGAGCATCATTCTGCCTCTTTAGGCAGCGCGGTGCTATGTAGGCTATTAACCTCCAGCAATATGTGATGCCTTTAAATAATTCTCAGATTTTCCTCATCTAAAAACATGAGAAATTATTATGAATGAGAATTAGATCATGGTACTTGAAAATTCTAAAATTATATGATTCTATGATCCAGTCTTTTTCCCCCAAGGAATTTAACAAGATCTTACAAATTTCTTTTCCTCAAACCTAAACAAAATATTATTTTATATAGGAGCACCCTAAGGTCAAATACCTCTCTTCTTTTGCCTTCTCTTATCAAGACTTATTTTGGATAAGGGATTAAGTGCAGAGGCACTGGGTATCACCCTCTTACTACTGTGTCTTGGCAAGTTATTTAACCTCTTAATGCCTCCATTTATTCATCTGTAAAATGAATATAATATCTACTTCATAAGGTCATTATAACCTCAAATGAGTTAATAGCGATAACCTGCTTTGAGCCATGCTAACAACCTCTCAGTGAATGATAGCCCTTAGCCATCTCTCTCAAACTCAAACACTCTCATTCTTCTCAAGATGTTTATGCTTATTGCATAATTTTCCAGTCTCCCACTCTCTAGAGCTGGGACTTTTCCCAAACTGACCTACAGATTCCTCCCTTCAATAGCCACAGTCCACCAGGCTTTTTCTCTTCAGCCATTACAATAGTAACTGGAAGAGAAAATCTTCTATGAGACTTTCCCAGATATTAGGGCTTCAGATAGAAAAGTCCTCTGTATTTTTAATTCACCACTTCTCCTCAGCCCCCTTCACTCACTTGCAAATACACTTACCCTCCATATGTATTACGGAGCACTTACTTTAGAAGGCACCTATTTGCAGTTGGGGTTGAGGCCAACACAGGAGTGAATTGTTATCTTTCCTGGGGACTTTAGTTTTTACATGCATTTATGAAGACATCAGATAAGTTAATACTCCAAAGTATGAATAAAACAGAAGAATGTGGTTGTCTTGAATTAGAGGAAAAAAAATACATAAATTTAATCTGAACAAGGAGCAAAAGGTGTTGTATCTATTATTCCATTACTCAACAGTACTGTCTTTGAAATGCAAAGGTCATCTTTGACTTTTCTAACCATCTTACTCCTTGGATCAAATTATGCTAAGTCCTGTTAAATTCTTCCTTCCTAAGTCTCCCTTTGAGATGCACTCAGAATACATCATATGACTCTCTCCTAGCAATGTTCAAAGTCCATTTCATATTAAAGTTATTTATGTACATGTCTGTCTTCCATGCTAGGTCTTTGGGGCTGGGAGGCTCTGGAGCCTGATTTGTGTTTAAATACCTGGCAGCATCTAGTTCACAAGGCCTATACTACCCCACACTTACCCCTACACACATACCTGTGCTGGTTCGTCCTTCCATGTTTTCTTATTCCTCTTCCTTTCACTCCCAAATGCCCTCACCAACTACCCTCTCTGCATGGTGAAGCCCTTCTTATCCTTCAAGCCAAACTCCTGTTCCCCACTCACCCTCACACTCACTGTGTAAGTGAGTTCCGGGTTCCTCTGTAGGGTTCCAAACTCTGTAGGACAGTGAGTATGGCACACTCTCAGGGTCCTTCCACACCTTTCTGTCATCCCTGCCTGATTGCACAGTCCTTGAGGCACAGAACCATGTCTTCTTCATCCTTCTATTACTTACAGCACCTGTCATAGAGCCTCACTGAGTGGACACTCAAAAATACTTGTGAAATTGAACTGGAATCCTTCAGACCAACTTCAAGAATAAATGCTCTCCTTAAACAATGACCCTGAATTTCTCAGATGACTTGCCAGAACAGTACTAAGGACAGTTTGCCCATTCATATAGGTCACCCTATGACATATATGTGCTTCAGCACATGAACATTGAACCGAGGCCAAAGCATGAGCGTGAATCAACAAGAAACCCATTCCAAGAAATCCACTGTGGGTTACACAGCCCAGTGACAAAACGTGAGAAGAAGGAAAAAAATCAAGCCTAACACTCATATAAACTCAAAAGCAGAAGCTTAAGAAATACCACAAAATGAACCACATGTTGGTTTCCAGTAAATAACTGGCAACCCTGTTGGGAGGAGTCCAAGACTCTGCTCCATGGCAGGGCATCAAAGTGGCTCAAATGCCCTGAAGAGTATGTGTACTGAGTCTTCATTAAGAATGCAGGCTCTCCTGGAACACTGGCCTCTCTGCCCCACAGGTTGCTTCAACTCTCATTTCTGAATGGTCCTCAGGAGGAAAGCATGAGACGAAGTCCCTTTGTCTCCAAAGCATGATATTAACCGTCCATTTCGGTGAGCCCTACAATTCAGAAAATCTGCTCCAGAGACATCTGACAGTTGGAGAGATGATTTTGTAATTCTTTACTCAGATGAAAAGAAAAGGTGTGAAGTTTCAGGGTGGAATTTCCACCCCTTCCCCTTTTATTTTATTGGATTAAAAAGGTTTCAGTGTTTTTGAATAGGCTTCCTCTTAAGAAGATGCAAATTTATACCATCCTTCTGCATTCTTAGGATCACACGTTCTGCTTAAAATCCACACTCCACTTCAGTTACACACAAGCAATTCTTCCTGACCTAGATGGAACAGAATACTCCCCGCACACAGAGAATACAATTGGCCTGAACGCCTAGGAAAGAAAGCTAATGGCCTGCATGTCACTTCTACATACAGGATTCTTGGGGACTTTTATTTTTGAAATTTTCCTCCTTTTAAAAGGAAAATAAGTTGTTCTTTCATTCCTTATACTCTAGGAAAGACCAGCACCTAAAGGGAGAGACTGCAATACTGAGGGACACATGTGGAGATCGCTTCCATGATGGCAATTTCCTGTACTGCTTTCAAAAGCCCTTTTTTTGGCTTAAGGAGTCTATGGAGCCCTTTTAAGATTTTATACAAAGAAACCGATCAGTTTCATAATGTTGTGATGAAATTAAGAGTCCATACTGCTTAGCTGGAATGACTTTACACACAGTAGCTATCCTTCCTTTAAAGGCAGGCCGTAATTGTCTGGGGGGGAAATGGCCTCTCTAGAGGATTAAAAATGAGGCAGAAAGAGCATGTGGTCAGGCTTGAACCTCATTTGCAGTGATTTGAAGGTTTGAAGAGAATATTCCGACTCCCTGATTGTGAGCCCTGTTTTGATCTCGACACTCAGGGAAGCGATTTCAGTGAGGGAACGTCTGGTTTTCTCCCCTCTTATTTAATAGAGCTAAATATATTTGTAGTCCCTGTATCCTGGAAGCTGTGTGGCCGCACTGTTGCTGCACCATGAGCCCTCGATTACCAATACCTCTGTATTTTACAAAGACTCTTATGCTCCTCCCAATCCCAGAGCTTTTTTGACCTGATGGCCAATGAATCCCACATCAGCTCTCTGGTAATAGGAAATTAAGCACAAATGGAAGGAACTAAGACTTCTCTTCGCTTGGAGGCTGGGCCTCTTTAACAACAATGGCCTCGATGCTCTGAAGAAGCAGCACATTTTCATTTTTATAATTTTTACTGGTTCCCCTGGCTTGGAAGTCACCAGCTTTAAGCAGTTTTGCTCATCTGTGGAGAATTTCCTTCCTGGGGCATGGAAAAAGAGAGGAACTTCTGTCAAAATGATGACATGTGCCTTAGCTATCGAGCCTCTCCAGGCAGTCATGAAGTCATGACCTCATATGCCCTTCATGAGCCATAGGGGCACTTTTGCCTCTGTCACCCCTTCTTCCACAAATAAAAGCTATTAAAAATTATATTTTACAACTGCATTGTTATAAAAGTGCATATATTAATATTTTGTGTTAAAACATGTGCTTCAATCTAAAGGTTTGCTTTTTTTCTTCTGACTTAAAAAGGAAATTAAGATATTGTTGCGGTGCTTTAAAAGTACTGTGAACTTTAGGCTCTGTATCTCCTGTGTTTACTGGGTAAGTAATAGAAAATACTTTCCACTACCTGGATGATTCTGATGCTCCATTCTCACTCGTGGAGTTGGCTGAGAGAAGCCTCAGTTTTGGGGGGGGGTGTAAAATGAGACGACCCCAACTTCCTACTCTATATTATCTTGTTGATTCTCCCCAGCCCAGTGGAATAAGCATTATTATTCCTGTTTTCTATAGACTTTTAACTGATTGTCCCAATTTGCCTCCTCTGCTAGCTGACAGGGTTTCTTGGGAAAGGGAAGGGAATGAGAGCCAGGAATTACCTATTACCCCTTATTAAGTGTTCCAGACACAGTCCACCATTTGATCCCCACTAGCACTGTGGGGTGATCTCTGATTCACCCACCCAAGCCAGGCCAGCCAATGGAGAATTTGGCCATGAGAGAGGGCACAGGTTTCACTAGGAAAAGTAGGGAAACCTTATGACATAACTAAGTCCCAAGGCAGGAGACTTGGTCTCTTAGAGACAAATAGAAAAAGGAGTGAAACAGCAGCCTGGGGGAAATGAAATGGTGATAAGCAGTTACTAAAAACAGGCCAGCATGCACAAGGGCCCACCTGTCACAAAGATGTTAAAGGGAAGCCGGATAATATCATCACCATTTTACAACTGAAGAAACTGAGGCACAAAGTGCTCCGATAGTCTCAGGTCACACAGCTAAGAAGTGGCAAAACTGCACTTGCCCTCCGGTGCCATGTCCACTCACAGAACAGACATCTATATGGAGGTCAGGTCTCCATTCTGAGCTTTGTCTGTGGCTTCCTAAAAATATGTCCCGTTCTTGGGCATTTCCACCCTAGGCAAGCCATTGCCTGAAAACTTGCCAGACTGGTCTCCACTGACTTGAATAATCGTGCATACCCCTGTTATGATATTTGTGGGCCAAACTCACAAGGAAAGCGTGCAATAGCACAGCCCTGGCCAACTTTCTATGTTCAATGAATATACAGAAGCTATGGAGGGAAGGTATGTTTTTCCCCCTTTGCATTTTTTCAAAGAAAAACTTGGGAGAAAATGCAGTCCTAAAGAGGCAGAGAAATCTGACCCTTCAGTCTGCAGTAAAGAGAGAAAAGGGGCCTCGGGCATTTTAAGTCATCTATGTATTATGTGTTTGACATTTTCCAATCAATAGAAGTCCTCGGGGTCCCCATTTCTGTGGAAGGAAATAGCTCTAATACTAGCTGGAAGGAAACTATCTAAATGAGAGTCCATTTCAGCTGCCTCCCTCCAGCCAGCTTTCCTGAATCCTAGGGACCAGCCGCCTGCCCCCTGCCCCCTGCCCCCAGCACAGAAGGGAGAGTGCTGTGGGAGTGGTGATCAGGGTGGGCTGGCCAGAGACTACAGCCATGCAGAGCCCTCGCACAGAAATAAACCATATACGTTCTCTTCCATTCCTGCCAACGACTGATCTTAGGAATGAAGTCCAGTTCACTGTGTTTGTTTCCTAAAAATCTGACTTTTTTTCATAGAATTTTAAAAATGCATTTCGGCAAAATCTACATCCAGCCTATATCTATTCTTTTACACAGTTTTCCTAAGGGTCACTCACATTTGCATTTCATAACCATCCAGAAATGTATCACCCAATTAATAGTCATTTAATTGCAAGCCCAACCAGGGAGAGAGGCCTTTTATCAAATGTCTACACACTCCACTCAGCTAACATGCTAAGTGATCTAGCTCAATCACTTGAAAGCTGTGTTACATCTGTAAATGCACAGTGTATTTTTAACAAAGCAAACCAATCATTGGAGGCTGGTAAGAACTTTTTTTAAAAGTCAAAAGGAGACAGAAAGCCACGTTCTCAACTGCTTTCAGGAGGCAAGATGGGTTCTAGCCATGTGTCAGGGTTCCTTTCCTTGCTATGATTGCCCGTTGACTGGGGTTTCTGTGGAAAGCTGGGAAGAGAAGCGTGCACTGCCATCACAGTGCTAATTGGGAGAGTTGAAAGCACACTCCCGGGAGACCCCGGAAGACTCTGAACAGTTGAAAAGTTGGTCCTAGCCTGGTCCCCTCTCTCCATGAGGGGTAGAACCTAAGTGGTCCTGTAAACCAGCCTTACAACTCCCTTGAAATCTGATGTCCACTTACATCAGCATTTATTACACATCTGCTAGCACAGTACATCTCAGCTCTGGCATTTGATCACAAGTATTCACAAATACTGGCTGGGAACACTTACCAGCACTAACATGCACATAAATTAGTGAGCAGTCCACCACCAAGATCTGTGCACAGTCTTCTCTAGGCAGTTGGCCCGCATATGCTCAAACATGCCTGACACTGTGTTTACTTGATGTTCAAGTTGAGATCCAAAGTCTAACAAGCCATCCGATGCCACATTAACTTTTCATAACGAAAGCCTGTGTGTGCGTGTAAGCGAGAGAGAGAGAGAGAGAGAGAGTGAGTGTGTGTGTGTGTGTGTGTGTGTGTGTGTGTGTGTTTCTGCACTCATGAATTTTGGGGGAATGAGAGGGAATTAAAGTCATAGTCGACGACATATGAAACCTTTATATGTGTCACAGCTGCTCCAACTGGCTTTCATCCCCTGAGCAAGAATTCTAGAACATCACATTTTTAAGGACTCCACTTTCACACCGTGCTTCGGCGTCTCAGAATGCTCTCTTGGAGAGCAAAGTCAATCCTAGGTCACCATTTCAATGTAGTTGCCTTTATACTAAATCCTACTTTCAAGAAAATTCTTGCCATGGTTCACTGGTGTTTAACCTATCATATAATATCCAGGTTTACTGTGTTAGAAGAAGCAGAACAGTATTAAGCTTTTCCCACAAGCCTGTGATTGCATTTGACCTAGTAACCTGTATTAGATTAACATTTATTCTACAACCACACAGCAAGCCCTGCACCTTGGTGAGCTGCAGTTTATAGAGGACACTAACCATTTTTACAAGTGGAGCAGGAAAAGGGAATTGAATCTGAGGGAGTAATTCCAAGAAAGTATGTTGCAGCAGCAGTTAAACTGTTTATACGAGGAGTAGGGGAATTACTTCTGACTGACCTCTCTTTTTATCTGCTTAAAAGACAAAGTGCAGGTCTCCATCGCTGGAGCAAACTCTGGGAATGCAGTTCTATGCTGTATAGGAGCCGGAGGGCCCCGCCAGACCACCAATAAGGAGCAGCTTCAAAGGCAGAGCGGTGCAGGAATGTAAACAAAGTAGAGTCCCTGGAATCAGGACCTTTTAACAGTAGCCAGGGTTCAAATGTGGTCCCCACACCCCTACAAACCCTCCAGGTCAGGTGGGACAGAGGGGAGACACAAGTTGAGAATGAGAACAGGTTCTTCCACCATGGATATTTGATGGGGAGGCCTCTTGATTTTCCTTGGCCACAGCTCAATGTGTGGTGGATTCATTAAGAACAAGTCAGGCTTTGAGGGAGGCTGAGGATGGCAGCAAGGGATTGGTGAAGGCATCTGTTTGGGACTGAAAAAAAAAAAGGCTGAATCCATGAGGAAGCAATTACCAGGAAATCAAAATCAGAGCTGTCTGAGCATCTACCCAACATAACAATGGGAGGAGGTCACCCCACATTATACAGTATCATGTAATGAAATCCAATTTGTTCTTTCAGTGAACGCCAGCTTCACCAACACATCCGTGGTGATGACTGGCAAGTGTCTCCTCTAATGGAGTCTGAGGGGAAACTGTACCTAAAAGATGGACTCCTTCAAGGAAGTCCAATTGTTCCTTGAAATGAAGCAAGCAATAAAAAAGAGAAAGAGCAATGTTCTTACACAAAGAGAGTGCTAATGCATTCCTCTTCATGTCCATGCAACCAGATCCCCTCCCAAAGAAGATGATGTATACGATTATTTCATAATTCCAGCATTTCCTTGTCCACTTAACTTGGTAACATTGTCTCTTAATTTGCAGTGGAATCCTCCAGAAGCTTCTGAGTACCCATTTGTGCTCATTAGAATCACCTTAAAAAAGGAGTTTATTAAAGATACAATTACCCAGGCTCCTGCCCAGATGCTGAATTTGTCATCTGGGTAAGGCAACCTGTCCTGTAGCTTCAACCACTGCCCCTGGTGATTCTCATGGACACTCTCAGCTGAGGACCAAGTTCTAGAACCCAGAGAATGTGACAAACCTCTAAACAGGTGCCGACCAGAGCTCAGCACCAGCTCTTCAGACCCAGTAGCACAGTGAAAGCTGACCCTGTACCATTTAGGAATCGGTTCAATTAAAGGTTGATGAAACATTCTCTGCTACACCACGATCAATAGGTACAGTTCTGCAGCTGTCAATATCATGTGGTAACTTGGCTCTGGGGCTGCCAACCCTCCAAGATTTTCCTTCCCATTGTCTGTGGAGGGAGGTGGGATCTGGAGATTTAGTGTGTAACACAGTCGTTCCTTGGACCCCCCCGCCCTCGCCACCCAAATTTGGGATTTGGCAGGCCTGTTCTAGCTACTTCATTAAGCACAACAAAGTTCTTTCTCGACACCCCAGAAGGGGATGCTTTTTTGTTTTCTTTTCTTTTTGAGGGGGCACACAAAGAGTAAAGACAGGCAGTGGGAAGGTAAAAAGGGAGAAATAAACAAGGTGCACCTGGGAATTTAAAAAAAGCAGCAGTGCGTGAGTTCTGAAGCCGGGATAAGAATGGAATCTGCCCTCCGGATGCCACTTACACACAGGCCTGGACACAGAGAGAAAGCTGTTCAGCTGATGCAACGCCTGTCAATAAGATGATCACTGGATGAAAACACTGTATGCGCAAATGCCCCACTTTTAAGCCCCTCTACTCAAGGAGGTGAACAGGGGAGATTCCAGACAGCCAAAGGAGACAGCTAGACGTAAAGGATGTAATGTGATCCCCGTTCAGCCCCTCACCTGCCACTACAAGAGCCTTAGCTTATTCTCCCGCCTGAGGTGTTAGAGCAAGAGAATGAGAAAAGAGAGTGCCGCTTAGGGACAGATAATCCTACAGCCAACAGGTTAAGGGGTCTCTTTCCCCCAGGTTCACCTTAATCCCAGGCATTTTCATTCTACAGGTAACCTCAGGCCTGTTAGCTTACCTTCTGGGGAAAAACTGTGAGAAGGATTGAAAAACATGAACACTGAGGGTAGAAATAGAAACTTTTTTGAAATCAGTCTCTAAGGTTATGCCATTTTAAAGACATGATAGAAATTAACTCCTAATACAGTGTGAGCCACAAACAGGTTAACATAGGGAAATGTCCATCCATATCTCAATTTATATATGCAATCTTTTACTCAGCTATATCCCTATCTACATTTTCAGAGTAGATAAGTGACAACGGTGGCATCACAATGAAGTGCAGAGCATCTCAGAATTCAAACTGGAAAAGAGTTTACAGATTATCCTATCCAACCCTTTCATTTAACAGAGGAGGAAACTGAGCCTAAGAGAAGTAAAAAGGAACATCCCAAACCACCTCCTAGTCACGGAGGCTGGGTGGAAGCCCCTCTCCTTTCCCCCTGTCTGGTGTTCTTCCCCCAGTATCACACCAACTCTACAAGGAAAAGGGATGGAAAACACAGCCTCAAATGTCACTGCCAGTAGTAGGATGAATCATAAAGCATCCAGAGGAGCCTCTCTATATGGTGTGCAGAATTTCAAGTTGTCTGCTGTGTATAATGTGTCCATTTAGCCAGAGTCTCTAGTATTAATTACCTCTGTGAGATACAGTATGGCATCATGCAGCTTTGGAATCTGTACCCTTCATTAACCGTTTCCCCATTAACCTTGACTGGAATCACATTCC
The DNA here is from genome assembly GCA_032199065.1 of Smutsia gigantea. Classification (NCBI taxonomy): domain Eukaryota; kingdom Metazoa; phylum Chordata; class Mammalia; order Pholidota; family Manidae; genus Smutsia; species Smutsia gigantea. Next base: position 175,033 of record JAVSCE010016441.1, on the reverse strand, counting down.
CACTGTAACCGGTAAGATGTGTTCTATTTGTAAGCACTCCCATTTTCTCTTTGAAGCCATTCTCATATTCTTATTTCATTGTAAATGGTCCTACTTGCAATAAAGTGCCATTGAACGTATTTACTATTTGCTGCTTAATTTTGTCCTCTTGGAAGGAGACCGATGCCAGCTCCAACAGTAGTTAATATACCTTCGAGCACACACTGTGACCTTTCTCCTCCTCATGCCTGACTTCATTCTCAGATCTCATTAAACAGCAGAAATTATCTCCGGAAAGAGCAAAACCAGAAATATGCGGGTTTTGTGCTCAGCTATAGAGAAGAATTTGATTTAAATGGCCCCACAATGGCATGCATGTAGAAAATAAAAGAAAGGATGAAACCTCTAGCTGAAAAGGCCTGTTATTCTTACAAACTGGGCAGTATTCCATGCACTGACCTGGCTGTGGAGAGGATTTGAATGATTCTGTATACCTGACTGTCCTACCTTGTATGTTACAATATGGAAACCCCCTGTCAATACACAAGCTTGTTACTGGGCGGTATGAGGTAGGAATGAGCTTTTGGGAGCAGGAGTGAGATTCTGGGATTTATCAATCCCCTAAGAGAGCCCTCAGGGACTTGGGCAGAGGAAAGGGATTTTTTTTTGATGAGTAGATAAAGGTTGGAAAAGATCAGGGAATGGAGTCACCACTCAAGAAAATGGAATGTGGACAAGAGGCGCTGAGTCATATGTGGTTCCCCAGACACCAGCAGTGAAGAAAGGTAACCCCAAAAGAAAATAATGAAAACCAAAGATGGGGATGGGTTGGGACAGGGTCGGGTAAACCAAATAGAAGTTTATCCAGAGGTAACCTTGCTTTGGACGTTGACCCTGTGCTCAGAGAGAGGACAGGGCCAGAGATTTGACCCAGAGAAATTAAAACACCAAGCTCTCCAGACCCTACCAACCTCCCAGTTTCAGTCTCTGACTCACTGAATTCCCTCCACCGTGAACCCTGCTGCCACTCCAGTGACTTCACGTGGGTGGTTGTCCTAAGCCTCTGGCCTCTCAGTTGCTTGATCATTTTCCTCTACCCACCTGCTAAGGATCATTTTCCTCTACTCACCTCAAGCCAACCAGTCCCGTGGTCAAACCCTGCTGATTCTCAACACTGGCCACACATCTGAATTATTTGAGACAGTTCCTTAAAATTCCCTGGTCCCACACCAGACTGATTGTAGTCAGAATGTCTGAAGGTGAAACCAGTCGGTACTTTTTACAAGCTCCCCTGGCAATTTTGATACACAGCCAAGGCTGAGAACCAATGACCTGGATATTGTTATTATCAGTAACTGCATCAAGGACAAATTTCCTGTTGTAAGCACTGTACTCTCTGAGGATTGCCCTCAATTTACAGCTCCTTCGTTCTACCACCCCAACCCTCCAAATACCTTGAGCCCATTGGGACTGCCCCCACTAGAGACTCGTTTCGGTCTCTCCACGCTGCTCTTCCCTCATTTTTCTCTTTACTCAGCTTAGAGTCCTTTTTCCATCACCAGCACTCCTTCGTATGTACTCACAAATGCCATGTTCCTTTCTCCTGTTAGGTTGCCTGACCACACCCAAACAGGTTTGCCTCACTCAGGGACTTACCACGTCAATGATGAAACAAACAGAGGGCAAATGAGAGTTTAATAAAGGGACTGTTTCTGAAAATGTAGGCAGATAAAGGGAAAACAGTAAGGAATAGGGCAACACCCTAAGGCTAACAGCAGTGGGAAGTAGTTACCAGTCCCAGGTTTGAAGGTATTAGAAGAGGGAGTGGTTTTTGGGGCCTACGAGAGGGCTGCCAGATAGGAGCTGGGGCCTTCACCAAGGGGCGTAGCCACACCTACCAGAAGCCACTGGGGAGGGAGTGCAGCGGTGACACAAGCACCTCACTGCCTCCTGTCTGCCAATCCCTGCCTGTGCCTGCCATTGGCCAAACCCAATTCAGAGGCCAAGGAGTCCCTTGATTCATTCACAAATGGCGGCCTCCCAGAGCAAACCAAGTGAAGAAGGATGGCAAATAGGTCCAAACAGGCAAATGGGGAATGCCCAGCACATGGTTAGATTCACCTCTCCGTTTACATCTCCCAGGCATCCAGCCATAACTGGAAAAACTACACAGCCATGCTGATTGGGCTTACTTAAGATGAAGACAGCAGACTTCAGGTGGGCCATAGCACTAACCAACAGCCCTTCTGTATTTGCTAGTAAAGTCACTTTCTCACCACCCTCAAGAACCATTAGTCCCTTCCTCTCCTTATTCCCAACTCACTGAATTCACCTGAAATTATTACTGACAAAATAGAACCAACCAGAAAAGAATTAATTCATTTTCCCATCAAATCTACCAACCCTTCCATATGTTTCCACCTTCTGTCCCTTCCCTCCCATCCCAGCGATGACCAGTGCCTCCCCCTACAAGGCCAATCTCTCTAATTATGCACAGCATTCATCCCCTCAATGACTCAAAAATTTTGCTTCTGAAAATTAGCTAACTTCTCTCTCTCCTGCATCATAAAACAAAATAATCTAAAAAGGTCTTGCTTACACCCCCACCCCACTGATAATCTTGCATGACTGTGCTGAGCATATTATTTATTTGCTCTTCCAACATCTTGGGGTGATCTTTCTCAAGATATTTGCATAGCTTATCACTCCCTTCATTCAGGTCTCTCTACTCGTACATAATTCATTCTCTCCTGGCCACCAACTGAAATAGACTGTCGCTCCCACCCTGCCATCCTCACTCTGTAACCCCAGTTACATTTTTGTCATGGCAGTTGTCACTATGTGAAAATGCTGTGTATGTTTAGTTGTACTCTCATTTTTCACAGATCCCACTAGAATCTGTTAATAAGGTCCATGAAGATTCTGTAGGTCTTGTTTACTACTATATCTCTAGCCCCTTAAGATAGTATCTGATATATCGTAGACTTTTGATGGGTGCTGGAAGGGAGGAGAGAAGAGAGAATTCAAGCACAGAGGCCTAGATGGTAAGACTATTTGCCTGCTGCTCCAGTGGAAACCAGGCTCACAAGATGAAGTGGCTCAGGTTTCAGTGCCCTAGGGGTGGGTATTTACATCCTAGGGATGGGTATAAGCAAATGCAGGGTAATGGATTGGTATACTGAAGATCCCAAAGGCCAGAGGTTGCTCCTATTTCTAGCACTTCTTAACTGTGCCACTTTGGGCAAGTCAGTTAACCTCTCTGTGCTTCTTTCTGTTTCTTTATCTGTAAATGAAGAAGAGTCAAGGAAAGGAATAAATGCAGGAATGTTCTGCACATTTTAAAGCATTATATAATTGCTTCTTCAGAATAATAGGTTCTCATTGATAGTTTAAATTTCTCAATTCTGGCATTTTCCTCTAATTTTCAAATTGTTTCCTTGCAAAAACATGGTCAAGGCTATTGGTCATCACACAGGCAAATCACCCGTTACAGGCTTAGTATTTAATATATTATTTAATATCTACTTTCTGAATTATGAGCATTTCAATTCTGATGGCCTAGCAGAAATATAAAAACTATTTTTAATCCCCAAACCTTATAAACAAATAAATAAAAAATATGTAAGAGTGAGACAAAATGGCTGGTCTGCCTAGTGGAGCATGAGTTTATGTTAAAGAGCCCTTGTTTTCCTTTTCTTCCACCTGCCTGAGAAATCCAGAGAATCTTAGGGACTCCAGACATGGTTTGAAATTTTCTGATCTATATATCATCTTTTAGGATGCTTTGAGAACCTAGATCAGCCCTTCTCAAATTGATAACCTCAAGGAGTTGCAGAGGTCAGTGGAAACTGAAATTGCTGATCTCTGGGAAAAACAAATACTGATAAAGGCAGTATCAAAGTGTGAACCATTAGACCTGGGACTGCCAAGCTTCCCCATCTGCACACTATGTCCCCCAGCCTTGTCCACTGATTGTTGCGATGGCAACGTGTTTGCAGAGCTCCAACTAGTCGCACAGTGATTCATGCTTCACCGAACACCCTAGAAGAATCAGCTACTTACACCCCGATATTGATTCTTTCATTATTTTTCAAAGTAATAAAACCCACTCTTTTTATCTCGGCACACAACATGGAATAAAGACTATTTCCAGCCTCCCTTGCAGCAGTGCATGGCCATATAACCAAATTCTGGATGAGAGGATGTGAGTGGAAGTGTTGTATTGAACTTCCTGTACCATGGATGTAGGGTAGCCATTGTGGATCAGCATATAAGGGCAACACCGTAATGGTGGAGGAAAGCAAAATAGAAGGAGTTAGGTCTTTGGACAACCTTGTAGAACAGAGCTCCACACTAGCCCTCAACCTCCTGCTTCCAGGTCACTACATGAAAGAAAAACAAAATCTGTCTTATTTAAGCCACTTTTTTCGGGATCTCCATTTTACGCAAGTGAACATTTATCCTACCAAGGTCAGAACAGGAGAGCATCACTTCAGCCCAACTAGTTTTTCAGACAAAAAAACTCTGTCCTGAAATCCTCCATCCCAGGGGGTGAATATAGTCCCAGAGTAATCTTAGGAGCTATCACAGGCTAGCATTCAAACTCTGGCCCTTATGTCTCACCTTATGGGGAGGAGCCATCAGAAAAGTGGAGTGCAGACAAATGTGCAGCCCCAGCTCCTCATTGTTCTATCTCTCCTTGTTTTGCTGGACCCTTTTGAGGTCCACTTCCAGAGCCAGTAGTCATGGTCAGGCCACAGCGCCTCATATTCGGGGAAGGTCTTAGAATACACTGAGCTCTGGTGAGGGAGGCTTCTAAGGTGGCTGCTGAAACAAACCCAGGCCCCTGTTTCCAACTATGCACAGCCCCCGCATCAGCTGCAAGAAAGCTGTGCCGGTGTCCTGCCTGGAATACCCAGCTGCCCCAGCCCCAGCCCCAGGCCCCACTCCTCCCATACGCTGAAAGTGCTACCTCCAGAAAAGGTAAGTTTCAGAGCAGATGTGACCAGGGAAATGAAATACCCTTTAATGGAATTTTAGCGAGGTTCAAAATAATGATACTATGCTCTGTAAAAATATTTTTAGAAATCTTAAAGCATTCTTTGATAACTTTCTACGCACCGTGTAGTTTTTCTGGGACCATTCATGCATAAATTTAATCTCGCAACCGGTTGCAATGCCCCAGGAGGGGTATAGGTATGTACCACTCAATCATCTCTATAAGGTGGAGGGAAGCTCCCAAGCTGAACACTGAGACTGACAACCAGCCACCCTTCACGGCCCTGACTCACCCCTTCGCCATCCTGCCCACACCCACCTTGGAAGATTACAGGGTGTTAGAGCTCCAAGGAATCTTGGAGGTCATCTGACTTGGTGGCTTTTCTTGAATCTCAGATACTCTTAATAAAAAATGACATCTTATGTGGAATACTAATATTTAAGACAAAAAAAAGCAGCAATTCACTTGAACATATTCATTCTGTGACTTCATATATGCCATACACATAGTATAACATATGCTGCTGACAACTCTGAGATTTGATAAATGCAAAAATTTGGAATAATCATAATCATTATCCTCAGCCTCCAACTTATTATTTCCTTTTGGTTTAGTTGCACAATATTCAGAAAATACTGATTCATCTGGCTAAGTAGTTGAATGTGACAATACCTTTATACTGGTTTGTTTTAAAACAACTTGCCTTACAGACCTAAATCCTGGTGGCCCAGGGGGGAAACCAATTTAGATGAGTATGTGCCTAGAAGAACGCCTGTCTGTGGCTGTGAACACTAGAGCTTTCACATTTGATTTACAGATTGGGTTTCTGCTCAACTAAATTCATCCAGAAACTTGTGAGAACAGTCATAGGAAATATCTGTTTCAAAGTTGAATTGCTGCTGATAAATTTCAATGTATAGAGAAGGATTAACGATGGTGGCATGAGAGGTGAGACAGAGACTTCCTCCTAAAACCGCATATAATACGAAAATATTACTAATACAACTACTCTTGAAAGAGCAGCAGGAAATAGGACTGCACCGAACTGCATACACCTGGAGACAAGAGCAGACCTCACGGAAAAGGGTAACGTAATAAAGCTGTGGTCCAGCGGGATCCAAGCCCTTCCCCCACCACAGCTCACTGGCAGGAGGAAGAGAAGTGGAGCAGGGAGGGAATGGAGACCTGGGACTGCTGAACACCTAACTCTGGAGATCTGCTCTGGCAGCACAAACCTACATTTCATGGTGCTTTCATGATACTCTCCTAATTAGGGGGTTGGAGAGCTAAGACAGGCAGAATTCCTGGAGAGACTAAGATTCCAGCTGCTTGTGGAAAGCAGAGATCCATATCCAGCTGCTCTGGGACAAAAGAAAGGCAGGCAGTCTTCTAACGAGGAAGCCCATAGCAAGAGGGCTGCTAAAGGGGCAAGGATTGCACAGAGCTTACTGCTCAGGAGAAATGACAGGTAGACAAAATTGTCCAGGTGCACACTGTCCAGCAGGTTGGGAGCTTTCACGATCTTCGGGTGCTCCAGTTCCCTGACGGCCTACACAGCTCCAAGAACCCCTTCCATGATAGGCACACCACTGCACCTTTCTCCTGGCCAGTACCACCTAGCTTGCCTACCTAGCAAACCCTACCCTGGCGTTAGCCCAGCCAAAGGGAAGATCTGTCTACAGCAACTTCAAATGCAAAGCATAGAAGCTTATACTTGTGTGCTTGGCCCACTGGTTCAGGCAGTGGAGACAGGTATAGCAGCCAGGAAGCAGGAAACATCACTTTCCTCCCTCCAGGCACCTATACCACTCCCCTGTGACCCCTGACATTGCTTCAGGGGCTGAGCAACTCCAGAGAGTAGAACTTCTGGGCACTAGAGGGCGCCATACACAAATATGAAATGCCAAAGGAACCTGGTTCAGAGTAAAATTATGAACACAATTCCTGAGAAAGATTTAAATGATATCGAGCTCATGACTCTCCCTGAAAGGAATTTCAAAATAAAGATCACTAACATGCTCATGGAGATACGGAAAGATATTCAAGGACTCAGGAATGAATTCCAGTCAGAGATCCAATCGTTGAAGAGTACAACAGAGGGTATTAAAAGCAGTGTGGATACGGTGGAGGAGATGATAAATGAAATAGAAGCTAGAGAAGAGGAATACAAAGAAGCTGAGGCACAGAAAGAAAAAAGAATCTCTAAGATGAAAGAATATTGAGAGAACTGTATGACCAATCCAAACGGAACAATATTTGCATTATAGGGGTACCAGAAGAAGAGAGAGAAAAAGGGATAGAAAGTGTCTTTGAGGAGGTGATTGCTGAAAAGTTCCCCAATCTGGATAGTCTCTCAGGCCATGGAGGTGCGCAGATCTCCCAACACAAGGAACCCAAGGAAGACAACACCAAGACATATAGTAATTAAAATGGCAAAGATCAAGGATAAGGACAGACTATTAAAAGCAGCCTGAGAGAGAAATAAGATCACATATAAAGGAAAGCCCATCAGGCTATCATAAGACTTCTCAACAGAAACCTTACAGGCCAGAAGGGAGCAGCATGATGTATTTAATACAATGAAGCAGAAAGGCCTTAAACCAAGATTACTTTATCTGGCAAGATTATCATTTAAATCTGAAAGAGGATTAAACAATTTCCAGATAAGCAAAAACTGAGAGAATTTCCCTCCCACAAACCATCTCTACAGTGTATTTTGGAGGGACTACTGTAGATGAAAGTGTTCCTAAGCTTTAATAGCTGTCACCAGAGGTAATAAAACGACAGTAAAACAGCTAATTACTAAGCAAATGAAAAATTAAATTAAGGATCCCCAAAGTCAATCAAGGGATAGGCAAACAGTACAGAATATGATACCAAATATATAAAGAATGGAGGAGGAGAAAAAAAAAGAACCTTTAGATCATGCTTGTAATAGCATATTAGGTGAGTTAAGTAAGACTTAGATAGTAAGGAAGTTAACCTTGAACCCTTGGTAACCATGAATCTAAAGCCTGCAATGCCAATAAGTACATACCTATCCATAATCATCCTAAATGTAAATGGATTGAATACACCAATCAAAAGACATAGAGTTCCTGAATGGATAAAAACACAAGACCCATTTATATGCTGCCTACAAGAGACTCACTTTAAACCCAAACACGTACACAGACTAAAAGTGAAGGAAGGGATGGAAAAAGACATTTCATGCAACTAATAGGGACAAAAAAGCAGCGTTGCAGTACTAGTATCAGACAAAATAGATGTCAAAACAAAGAAAGTCATAAGAGACAAAGAAGGACATTACATAATGATAAAAGGGGCAATCCAACAAGAAGATATAACCATTTTAAACATCTATGCGCCCAACACAGGAGCACCTACATATGTGAAACAAATACTAACAGAATTAAAAGGGGAAACAGAATGCAATGCATTCATTCTAGGAGACTTCAACACACCACTTACTCTGAAGGACAGGTCAACCAGACAGAAAATAAGTAAGGAGACAGAGGCACTGAACAACACATTAGAACAGATGGACCTAACAGACATCTACAGAACTCTACACCCAAAAGCAGCAGAATACACAGTCTTCTCATGTGCACATGCAACATTTCAAGAATAGATCATATACTAGGCCACAAAAAGAGCCTCAGTAATTTAAAAAGATTGAAATTGCACCAACCAGTTTCTCAGACCACAAAGGTATGAAACTAGAAATGAATTACGCAAAGAAAATGAAAAATCCCACAAACACATGGAGACTTCACAACACACTCCTAAATAACCAATGGATCAATGACCAAATAAAAACAGAGATCAAGCAATATATGGAGACAAATGACAACAACAATTCAACACCACAAAATCTGTGGGATGCAGTGAAGGCCATGCTAAAACGAAAGTATATTGCAATACAGGCCTACCTCAGGAAAGAAGAACATTCCCATATGAGCAGTCTGAACTCACAATTAATGAAACTAGGAAAAGAAGAACAAATGAGACCCAAAGTCAGTAGAAGGAGGGACATAATAAAGATTACTGCAGAAATACATAAAATCTAGAAAAATAAAACAATAGAAAGGATCAACAAAAGCAAGAACTGGTTCTTTGAGAAAATAAACAAAATAGATAAACCCCTAGCCAGATTTATCAAGAAAAAAAAGAGTATACTCACATAAACAGAATCAGAAATGACAAAGGAAAAATCACTATGGAGAGCACAGAAGTACAAAGAACTATTAGAGAATACTATGAAAAATTATACGCTAACAAACTGCATAACCTAGAAGAAATGGACAACTTTCTAGAAAAATACAACCTTCCAAGGCTGACCCAGAAAGAAACAGAAAATCTCAACAGACCAATTACCAGCAACGAAATTGAACTGGTAATCAAAAATCTACCTAAGAACAAAATTCCTGACCCAGATGGCTTCACCGCTGAATTTTATCAAACATTTAGTGAAGAACTAATACCCATCCTCCTTAAAGTTTTCCAAGGAGTAGAAGAAGAGGGAATACTGCCAAACTCATTGTATGAGGCCAGCATCACTCTAATACCAAAACCAGGCAAAGACACCACAAAAAAAGAAAACTGCAGACCAATATCCTTGATAAATATAGATGCAAAAATACTCAACAAAATATTAGCAAACTGAATTGAAATATACATCAAAAGGATCATCCATCATGATCAGGCAGGATTTATTCCAGGGATGCAAGGATGGTGCAACATTCGAAAATCCATCAACATCATCTACCACATCAACAAAAAGAAGGACAAAAACGACATGATCATCTCCATAGATGCTGAAAAAGCATTTGACAAAATTCAACATCCATTCATGATAAAAACTCTCAACAAAATGTGTATAGAGGGCAAGTACCTCAACATAATAAAGGCCATATATGACAAACCCACAGCCAACATTATACATAACAGCGAGAAGCTGAAAGCTTTTCCTTTAAGATCGGGAACAAGACAAGGATGCCCACTCTCCCCACTTCTATTCAACATAGTACTGGAGGTCCTAGCCATGGCAATCAGACAACACAAAGAAATAAAAGGCATCCAGATTGGCAGGGAAGAAGTTAAACTGTCCCTGTTTGCAGATGATATGATATTATACATAAAAAACCCTAAAGATTCCACTCCAAAAGTACTAGATCTAATATCTGAATTCAGCAAAGTTGCAGGATACAAAATTAATACGCAGTAATCTGTGGCATTCCTATACACTAACAATGTCCTAGCAGAGAGAGAAATGAGGAAAACAATTCCATTCACAGCTGCATCAAAAAGAATAAAATACCTAGGAATAAACCTAACCAAGGAAGTGAAAGACCTATACACTGAAAACTACAAGACACTCATGAGAGAAATTAAAGAAGATACCAATAAATGGAAACACATTCCATGCTCATGGATAGGAAGAATTAATGTTGTCAAAATGGCCATCCTGCCTAAAGCAATCTACAGATTCAATGCAATTCCTATCAAAATACCAACAGCATTCTTTAGCGAACTAGAGAAAATCATTCTAAAATACATATGGAACCACAAAAGACCCCGAATAGCCAAAGCAATCCTGAGAAGGAAGAATAAAGCTGGGGGGATTATGCTCCCCAACTTCAAGCTCTATTACAAAGCCACAGTAATCAAGAAAATTTGGTACTGGCACAAGAACAGACTCGTAGACCAATGGAACAGACTAGAGAGCCCTGATATAACCCAACCATATATGGTCAATTAATATATGATAAAGGAGCCATGGACATACAATGGGGAAATAACAGCCTCTTCAGCAACTGGTGTTGGCAAAACTGGATAGCTACATGCAAGAGAATGAAACTGGATTATTGCTTAACCCCATACACAAAAGTAAACTCAAAATGGATCAAGGACCTGAATGTAAGTCATGAAACCATAAAACTCTTAGAAAACAACATAGGCAAAAATCTCCTGAATATAAGCATGAGCAACTTCTTCCTGAATGCATCTCCTTGAGCAAGGGAAACAAAAGCAAAAATGAACTCATGGGACTACATCAAACTAAAGAGTTTCTGTACAGCAAAGGACACCATCAACAGAACAAAAAGGCATCCTACAGTATGGGAGAATATATTTGTAAATGACATATCTGACAAGGGGTTAGCATCCAAAATATATAAAGAACTTACATGCCTCAACACCCAAAAAGCAAATAACCCAATTAAAAAATGGGCAGAGGATATGAAGAGACAGTTCTCCAAAGAAGAAATTCAGATGGCCAACAGACACATGAGAAGATGCTCCACATCATTAATCATCAGGGAAATGCAAATTAAAACCACAATGAGATATCACCTCACACCAGTAAGGATGGCCAGCATCGAAAAGACTAAGAACAACAAATGCTGGTGAGGATGTGGAGAAAGGGGAACCCTCCTACACTGCTGGTGGGAATGTAAGCTAGTTCAACCATTGTGGAAAGCAATATGGAGGTTCCTCAAAAAAATAAAAATAGAAATACCATTTGACCCTGGAATCCCACTCCTTGGAATTTAGCCAAAGAATACAACTTCTCAGATTCAAAAAGACATATGCACCCCTATGTTTATCGCAGCACTTTTTACAATAGCCAAGATATGGAAGCAACCTAAGTGTCCAACAGTAGAAGAATGTATAAAGCAGATGTGGTACATATACACAATGGAATACTATTCAGCCATAAGAAAGAAACAAATCCTACCATTTGCAACAACATGGATGGAGCTGGAGGATATTATGCTCAGTGAAATAAGCCAGGCGGAGAAAGAAAAGTGCCAAATGATTTCCCTCATTTGTGGAGTATAGCAATGAACCAAAACTGAAGGAACAAAATAGCAGAAGACTCAGAGACTCCAAGAAGGAACTAGTGGTTACCAAAGGGGAGAGGTATGGGAGGGTAGGTGGGAGAAGGGGATTGTGAGGTATTATGTTTAGTAACCATGGTGTGGGGAATCACGGGGAAAACAGTGTAGCACAGAGAAGGCAAACAGTGAATCTGTGACATCTTACTACACTGATGGACAGTGACTGCATTGGGGTATGGGTGGGGACTTAATAATATGGGTAAGTGTAGTAACCACATTGTTTTTTCATGTGAAACCTTCGTAAGAGTGTATATCAATAATACCTTAACAAAAAAAAACCAAATCACTCACAAAAAATAAATAAAATTAATTAATTAATTAATTTTTAAAAATAATACCTTAATTTAAAAAATGAAAAAAAGTTGAATTGCTGGTCACGCCTAATAAATTCTTGAATTTCTAATCACAAAGCAAGTGGAGAAGCACCCATTCTAGCTCTAATGTGATGTGCTCAAGATGTGAGAGAGTCAGGTGTGAGTGCACAAACCAGTCTTATGCCACGAGGAGAACAAATGCAAATAAGCCTGACCTGGCACTTAGCTGAGGAGGTGCCAGTGTACTGAGGACACAGGCACTGTTGTGCAATTTTATATCAGTACAGACATGCAGCAGTCATATCAGAATTTAAGAGAGACAGACAGAAAGACCACTGCAGGATATCAATATCCCTCATTAAATATATATACCCAGATGGCAGGGTTTTTATCCTGATGTTCATTCCAAGTAAGTTAACCTAGCAGCACATTTTAATATGCTAATGTTTTTAGATATATTAAAATGTGAAATAAAACACACCTGAATGTGTGTTATTTTTATTGTAGTGTTTTTAAATAGTTAAAATGTATTCTACAAGGATTATTCAAATGAAAAATTTGCAGAACTACGAAAACCTATTCATGGAGCTCTCTAGAGTTCCATGGAACTGAGTCTGAAAACCACTCACAAGGTCCACACAGGGTTCCTCCAAACGGATAAATTTAGTTGCCTGAGGCCACACAGGAAGTTTGTGGTATAAAATTGCACAACAGTGCCGGTGTCCTCAGTACACTGGCACCTCCTCAGCTAAGTGCCAGGTCAGGCTTATTTGCATTTGTTCTCCTCGTGGCATAAGACTGGTTTGTGCACTCACACCTGACTCTCTCACATCTTGAGCACATCACATTAGAGCTAGAATGGGTGCTTCTCCACTTGCTTTGTGATTAGAAATTCAAGAATTTATTAGGCGTGACCAGCAATTCAACTTTTTTTCATTTTTTTAATTAAGGTATTATTTTTAAAAATTAATTAATTAATTAATTTTATTTATTTTTTGTGAGTGATTTGGTTTTTTTTTGTTAAGGTATTATTGATATACACTCTTACAAAGGTTTCACATGAAAAAACAATGTGGTTACTACACTTACCCATATTATTAAGTCCCCACCCATACCCCAATGCAGTCACTGTCCATCAGTGTAGTAAGATGTCACAGATTCACTGTTTGCCTTCTCTGTGCTACATTGTTTTCCCCGTGATTCCCCACACCATGATTACTAACATCTGGGTCTCTGACAACCATACCTGTGCTCTTCCCATCAGACTGACATGCTTATTGTAGAGACATGCCCCTCACGTATCTCATCCAAGGGCATGTTCTAGACATGGGACCTAAATCCTGGTGGCCCAGTGGGGGAACCAGTTTAGATGAGTATGTGCCTAGGAATGCCTGTCTATGGCTATGAACACTAGAGCTTTCACATTCGATAAAATTGGGGAAATTATAATCCCAAATGTATGCCTTGGAATTAGGCATGCTCTTCATTGACAAACTGCTGGAGGTGAAATGAGCCGGGGGGACCTCTTCATAGCCCTGGACAGGTGTTTAGCTAACCCACGGTTTCCTATGTTGGTACTTGATCTCCAAGCCCATTGGTGAAGGTTAGGATGCTTTCCGTAGGACATTGTTCCAGTTTGCTAGGGCTGCCATAACAAAGTACCACAGACTGGATGGTTGAAACGATAGAAATTAGTTTTCTCACAGTTCCAGAGGCTATAAATCCAAGAGCAAGGTGTGGAAAGGGTCGGTTTCTTCTGGGGCCTCTCTCCTTGGCTTCTCCCTGGGCCTCACGTGGTCTTTTCCCCTTTGTGTGTCTGTGTCCTAACCCCTCTCTTTGAAGGACTCCAGTCCTATCGGATTAGGACCCTCCCCTATGACATTGTTTTGCCTTAATTCTCTCTCTAAACACAATCCCATTCTGAGTATTGGGAGTTAGGGCGTCATCATGTGAGTCTAGGGAGGACACAGCTGAGCCCATAAGAGGTGTTGGGGTCAGCTGGGGTGGTCAAGTTCCCTTAAGGAGATCAGAGGAGGAAAACCAAGATGGAAACGTTTGTCAGAGATTTGACCTGTCATCCTCCACCTCCTTTGGACACGACCTTAGACAATCCAAAGGAAAGGCTGAAATTGTGTTCAAACTCTTCCTTACTTGATTATTTCTAGGTAGATTAGAGGTGAAATCACCAAAAAGACACACAGATTTGAAAAGATTAGGGTATATTTTTGGTACTTTTACCTTATTAATTTAGCACCCTAGACTTAAATATTTTTTTAAAAACTGGTTGAAGATTTTAAAAGGTGGACTTCGGAGGTTTCTAAACCCCATAATACTAGCAGCCTGGCCTGTTTGATAAACCACATAAATATAAAATCTATGAGAATTCAGGCTTTGGAAATCAGTTTTGATGAACAAAACTTTATTTTGTTCTTAAACAAAGAGCTTTTATAAGTGAATAAAGCAGACAAAGAATCCCATTATAAAAATAGGCAGAGGGCAATAACAGGTGTATATATATATAAAAAGAGTACGAATGGCAAATTTATACATAAAAAATGTTCAAATGTTCAATATCATTTATTAATGAAATGCAGATGAGATTGAAACAAGATACCATTTTCTACCCATCATTGACACAAAGATTAAAATACTTGATAATATGCAGTGTTAGAGAAGGTATGACTGTTGGTAGATACATAATTCAGAAGGGAAATTTTGCAGCATTTTTAATCTAGAATCAGGAGAAAACTTCTAACATTTTCTGCACTAGATAAAGAAAAGGTTGGTGCCAGAACTGCCAAGATGAGCCCAGCCAGTGATCCAGAATGATCTGTCATTCAGTCTGTCTGCCCTCACAAGTTAGGGCTTGGTGGTTGACATGAAAGAGAATCTTGGAGGTTGAAGTATATTTACTTATAATATACTTCCTCCAGACTTTTAGATGCTCTTCATGTACATCAGTCAATAAAAAGACCATCAAGTCTCCTGTAGTCATCCATGACTAAGTCTAGCATTTCTTCCTTTCAAATTGCTCTGAGATGAACCCTCCCCACTCTTACTGACTCACAATAGCCCATTTTACACCACACTAGCCCCCACCCCATACAGCTGCCACTGACTGCCCTCTCTGCCTTAGACTGTGTCTCCTGAATCCAATTGTATCATGTGGTTTCTTACGTAAGCACCTGCAGCACTACCATTACCTATTTCATCTCCTTTAGTGTTCTCAAGGGACTCAATAATGTGACTCTCCAAACATTATCTCCTTGGTTTCTTTCACTACACCTTCCACCCTAGTCTGATCTCCCCTTAACCCAAACCCCCTACCTTTGATCCTTCAGTTTACCCCACCTGTAATTCCTTCCCTTCTGCCCTCCCAAAGTCTACTTCTCTTCCAAAATCTAAAAATGAATTATTTGATTTTCATTGTGCATTATTAAGTGTTTTCATGGTTCATGACTTCTCATCACAAGCTTTCCCATTCTATCAAATAGTCACTAAATCAGTCTCTCACTTGGACACCTGCGATATAACATTCTGATGGACACTTGTGATATAGAGATGGAATCGACGTGACCCCTGTCAGATAAAGATGTAGAAGAAAGACACTCCATGCAGAAGGGACAGCATGAACAAAGGCATGGAGCCCTGGGTGGTGCTTATTTAGAAAATACCATCTGAAGATTCAGGATGGAGTGGGTCAAACAAGAGATAAACATTTTCACACAAAATCAGTACACATTCCTCAAGTTGCTGCAACAGGCATGTTGGTATGTATCAGCACAGGGAAATAATTTTTAATAAAAATGTGAACTACCAGAATTAGACTCTGGGAGGTTTCCCCCTGAACAATCTTTCTCTGGATTCTGTTGGGTAGGGTACTCAGATTTCCTTTGATAATTAATGTGGCTCTAAGATTTAAATAATCAAAAATAAATAAATCTCAGGAGTTATTCAGATGATGGGTAAGGCTCAAGCAAGGCAGGACCCATCATGGGCTGGGCCTAAGGGTAGGTAGGCAGGGGAGGGAGGTTGGCACAGAGTCAGTAGTGATGAGTGCACCAGGTGAGGTATATCCTCACTTTGGGGAAGGGGCCAGCCCAATGTGCCTTCCTTCGGGAGGTCTCAAAGCTTTATGCGGGCAGTATTGACTGCAACTTGCCAATTCCTATGCCCCTGCCCGGAATCAGGCTCCCAGAGGGCCCATCGGACCTGCTGTGGGCTCTGCTGCAGGACTTCTATGATACAGTGAGGGACAGGGTTGGTAAGTGTCCCTGAGTCCTGTCCATCCCAGTCATTGGGGTGGCTGGGTGTGATTTACATTTCTACATACATCTGCTCCTTCAGGTTCCAAGATTTGAAAATTCCAACCCTGTTTTCCCAAAAGCCAGGCCATTACTGCCCCAAATGTGACAGTTTATAAAGCAATCACCATACCTTTTTAAGATTCTGTTTTGCCTTTAAATTTACTTCTAGGTGACTGGTGGTTACCAGGAGAGAGGGGATGGGTGGGTTGATGGGGAGGGTGAGGGAGATAAAGGGGCACAAAAGTTCTCAACCCATATAAGTTGGTTACAGGGATGGTAGTGCAGAATGAAGAATATAGCCAATGATTCTGTAACCTCTTCCTATGTTGACAGACAGTAAGTGCACTGGTTGGGGTGAGGACTTAATAATATGGGGAACTGTGTTGTATACATGAAACCAATACTACTTCAACAAAAATATTTAGGGTCTAGGACATCAAAAATATCAGTTCCATCTTCCCCTATTTTAGCTGGTCCTAATAATTCTTTTCTGCCTTGATTGCTAAAAAATCACATTTTCCGGGTCACTGAAAGGCTTAGTAATATGCTTCAACCATAATTCACAGAAATGTCTGCCAAGAAGTTCCACTTTTCAACCACCCTAACAAACTCAAATTTACATTTCAGGAGAGCATTAAACTACCAAAGAAAATATTCTCTCTACACCAAGGTTTTCCCTTCAATCTATCTACTTCATTCAATCCCCATGACCTGTACTTTAGTCCCGCCTCTGGAACCTACAGTCCCCAGTGCTAAAGCCACACATTCAAGGTGATGTGTGAATCCAGAAAGTTCCCTTTCCTTTGGTTCAAAAGCTTCTCTTCAGTAGCAAAGCACATTACAAATCCTTCTCAGTAGGATCAATAAGAGCTCCTTTCCCACTATGACAAAAATCTTGTACTGGAAACTCTCAAAGCTCAGTAACAACAGAAGTTTTCCCAATCTTATTTCTCTTTTCCTATTCTTGTTCCTAGTAACCAAAACAAAACAAAACCACTGGAGAGCTTGACTGCCTTTGTTCTCTTCCTGAGCACTCTGCCACTGTCCTTCCTCCTCTCCTCCCAACTACAGCTTAGCCTTGGAGAGCTGTAGTCTCTGGGTTAATAACGACAGAAAAGAAGCTAGAGAAATTGCAGCGTATCTGCTCAACCTGGTCTAAGCTCTTGGCAGCTGCTGTTTGACTGGCTTTGGGTGGAAGGATGGATATGGGACTCAATCAATCCCACCCCATTCCAGGGTTTAGTGAAAATCTTTGGATAAGGACAGGTCTCCCAAAGACTCAAGTGAAACAGTGGGTTGGAGATAGGCTAGGGCACGAATGGAGCATTGCCATATTAGAGCATATTTACACTCTAAGGAGGAAAGAGAGCCGAGATGACACAAATTCATAAATTCATGAACCCTGGAAATAAACCTCCCAGTCATCTCCCTCCTCGCTGTCTTTGAATTAGTAGAAGCTGCACTTTGCAATACTTATTTTAAAGCTACACCTAACCCAGAACCCCTGAGATTTGGGGCTCAAAGACCTTTAGGAGTCTCAGGTAAAATAGATGATCGCTGCCCTATAGCTCTGTGGGGCAGCTGAGCGCCCTGCTCTGAACTTTATTACAGCATTCATCACACAGTTGTAATTGACACTTACATCTCTCTCTCCCACTGGACTGTGAGCTCCCCAAGGGCAGGAATCATTTCTCATTCATCTCTCTATTCACAGTGCCTACATCCATTCCTGCCACAAAGGAAACTCCCTACAAACATTTGCTGAAAGATGATGGATGGATGGATGGATGGATGAACTAAGTAGTCCTAGAGTTATAAAAATAAAAACTTGAAACAAGCATACAAGAATAAAAACAACAAAGAAACAAACAAAACCTCTATCTCTTAAACTTTGCTTATAAAGAGAAATCCTTGCTCTGTATAAAGACTAAAATCTGTATTGAAGGACATTTTCTTGGGTAGTGTTTTTAATACTATTCAAATAACGTCACTCCAAATCTTTCTGTTTTCTCTTTGGAGGAAAATCACTTTGAGTAATTGTCCAACATGTTCCATATATTTCCAAACAAGATTTTATTGATCAGCTGTTGCTGAAAAGTCGGAAACCATTTTGGTCAGGATGTCGGACAATCCCCAGTAAAAGTGACCCCTTGACAGGAAGAGGGAGGCAGCAAAGGGAATGGGGTAAGAGAGGGACAATCTTGGAGGTTTAATTGGTTGGTCTCAGTGTGCCAGTTATCATCGTCTCACCCCAGCCCCATGGCTCAAGAAAGTTCCCACTTGGAAGGAGAGTTCCCCAGGCTCTATCAATCCTGACCCCCCAATAACTTATATCATCCACTGTTTACCCCATAAGAATAAAACTGTAGGAAAACCCGAGCATCTTTCAAAATCATATGTTAAACTATGGGAATCCTGCTTTAAATCAAGGATAACGATTTAACCTAAAGTAGAGCCAGAAATTATTGCTGGTTACAACTATTAGTTTAATCCTTCATGAACACTATTTCCCTGTACCCCCTTTTCTTCTTGAATTTATACCTCTTCACTTCCCTTCAACCCATCTACTTCATTCAATCCCCATGACCTATACTTTAGCCCCGCCATTGGAACCTACAGTCTCCATAGACCTTATTTAACCTCGCTAATGGCCCTGAGAACTAAAAAGTCTTCTGACCTTTAGTCTAGACACATAAATATTCATTGCCACTTATTTCCAAGGCCACTTTTCTAAAGAGTTTCTCACATTTCACTGTGGCCAGATATATTCCATGAATCCCAAGAAACCCAAGAGATGTGAGCCCAGATGGGCCAACCACAACTCCCCAAACCCTCCCAAAGCTTACCTTCATCACTTCCCAACCTTTGCACAGGGACCCTTAGGTACCATAATTTAGAGGGAAAATGTGGTTCCTATTACAGAGAATTGCTGTCTCATGTTTTGGAGAATTGTTTTTCCTTCCTCTTTTTTCCCAACTTCAAATTAAATCTGCACCTTTGTGAGGAAAACAAAACGAAGGGCCTTCCCACATGAGGAGAGGAAAAGCAAACGATGACATTATTACCCTGCATGTGAGCTCACACTTCATCTACAGCCCCTTGTGGCTAATGGGAAGGGGACAATGGAGACGTGAGGTCTGATTGTGCTTTACTGGAAACACATCTGTGCAAATTCCAAGCTGGGAACATGTCTCCCATCTCCTCCACTGGGAAAATGGAAAAAGAGCTCCCAGTGACCTCATTTAAATTTCATGCATATGTTAGAAAATTGTGGATCTTTTAGTAAGTAAAGTATAGGAAATGGAATCTGAAGAGTCAGCCTGGACTAATAGGAGACTGTTACTTGTATGATTTCTAAGGGTTATCTATCTAAATTTCAAACGAATAAGGGGTCCATCACAACACCCATGGCGAAAACCTCTCCCACCCACTGCTGCCTTGGGCCATTTTGTGTTTCCTATTTGGTGTTTGATTCATGATCAACCAACCAATAATATAGGCAGATAGGAGGGAGAATTAGAGGTGAGATGGGAAGGAAGTGTCTTTTCAGCATCTAACTGAAGTTCCATGTTATCCAGAAAATCTTTCTCAACCACTTCATGCATACATCAGATCCCCACTGCACCAAAGCCAGTTCCACACCATTTAGCATTTAATTGTTTTCTAAGTGCTTGGCATATGAGTGCCTTATCTCCCCAACTACATGAAGACTCACTTAGTACAGAGACTATGTTTCCGTTTCCAGCAGAGTATTTGGGGAATCCAGCATAAGGTCATTGCATGTCTGTCGAATGATAGCAAAGTGTGCCTCTTTTGACTTTATTTAGTAAAATAAGATTGGCCAGAAATGATCAAAGCAATGTATCTCATACTCACCATAAAATTCCAGTACCCATATTAAATAAGATATTTAATGAGAAAATGCATATTGGAATACCACAAGGGAATTTGACAATAAGGAAACTAGGTGTTTGCATAGATCATAACTCCCTTTGGACTCATATTTTTGTGTGTATTTTAAACATTTGAGACTTTAATGTTGTTCAGAATTGTCATAGTATTTCAGTTATGTTCACCAGATTATATCTTGATTCCCAACTTTACAGCTATACCTAGAGCTAATCAGTTTGAGATAGTTTTGAAACAGGACCAAGAATACTAGAATTACATGCAAACAAATCTGAAAAATAATCAAAGGACCTTCATGTCCCAAGTCTTCTGAATCGGCTTCAAAGGTTAATGAGAAGTTAAAAACATGGTGGAGGAGTTAGACATGAAAGGAAAGCACAGAGGCAAAGAGAGCTTCCCACTCGTGGGACCACCGCCTTTACTGCCCCACATCACACACAGCAGAGACTAAGTGGAGACCTACATGCAAAATACAGGGACAGAGCCAGGTAGGAAACTTGAGTCTAAATTTTACAATGTAAGAGCTGATACCCTTGGGGAGATTGAGAAGAAATTAAGTTGGGATCAGAAAATTAGTGATTGCTAGTGGCCACAGCAAACCAAGATTCTGAAACCAGAAGAGCAGAAAGATACTATATTGATTTGCTAGGGTTACTGTAAGAAAGCATCACAAACTGAGTGGCTTAAACAACAGAAATACATTTCTTCACATTCTGAGGTACTGGGGTTGTATCTTTTTTTTTTTTTGGTGTGGGGGAGGGCATGGTGGGGACACAATTTAACCCATAACCAACAGAAATTAAAAAGTAAATTGCAGTGGTCAGGAGAACATTGGTCTGGAGTCCTGGAGCTCTGGTAGGAAAAAATAAGAAGTAATAGCAATTAAAACCATAGTCTGGAACTATGCAAGAGTTCCTTACTGTTCTTCCTGTCTTCGGTCTCTCCCTTTTCTACCCACCTTCCACAATGCTACCAGGTTCTTACTGTACATAGAGATGATCATCGCATTCCTACACTCAGAACCACTGTGGCCACCCACCGTTGCTGTGAAGCATGGATGGTAAGGCTATTTGATGGGCCATCTGTCCTCATTTTGCACATTAGGAAGCTTAGGACCAGAGAGAACCCAAGACTTGGCCAATCTCTCATTTGCCAAGCCAGGTGTCACTCAGATCTCAACCCCTTGCCATGGTCTGCCCTTCTCCTTGAGTCCTTATTTAAAGAAAGCTCTAACCCAGACTGCCCAGACTCAATTGGAAAAATTCAGTAATCACGGGGCAGACTAAGTCTCCCCTTTAGCCCAGGTGTATTCTCCAGGACGGGCCTCGGCAGCTTGGAACAAATAAAGCTGCAGCAACCAGAACCCGGCCTCAGGAAGAACTATACCTTGGTGATCACATTCCCTTCTGGGCAATTACCTCTGTGGGGCTCCCCAGGCTGCGGACAAGGGCAGGTGGGGCAAGGGTGGGCAGGAGGGGGAATGTCACTGATGGTGTCAGCCACATCACCAGCACATCCCTGTTGGACCCTAAGTGCAAATCCTCTCCAAGAGAATCACTCACCATCCTCGGGATGGGCCCAAATAGCACACATCCCACACCAAGAACCAAGCCCATGGCTGACCCTGTTTCCGCTGTGGCTTCCCCAGAGCAGCTACCTCAGAGTCCCACACACAGGGAGGGAGAGGTTGGTTTTCTTCCCTTGGCCTCCTTACCTCCTCTCTCACACTTACTTTATTCCTCTGACTTTTTCTTGAACCCAGAATCAGTACACATGGTCTGGCAAACATTATTTCTGATGAGTTAATTCATTCCCCCAAAAATCTCACTCAGGTAGATTATAATCACACAACATGATACGATGAATGGCTTGACCACTCTGAAGAGAAGGAAAGCATGAGCACCTGAATGCAAAGTCAGGTTTCAAGGATACACGCCATTCGATGTGCAAGACAGCCTCCTGAACCCAGACTACAACCTTAAAATGCAGGCAGCAGCAGGACAGGCAGGGAGTGAACTCCAGGGCAGCTGCCAGCACCTCCCCTGCCTGAGGGTCAAGTCCAGCCCAAGGTCAGCAATGTCTCTGTTTTCAGTTCACCTGCACGAGGAAGATGGAAGGCAAAGGCCTCTCCGTTCTGCCGGCTGCACCCCAATGCAGGCCCCGCTTAGAGGCTGATCATTAGGCTCGCTAAATCTTCTAATCTCAGAATTGGAAAACATGACTTCACGTGGCTCTGTAAATGTTAATGACCAATAAAACCAGATTGTAGCACCACATTTGGTTCAGTTTATTAATGTGCTATTTTAGATGAGCTGAAGTAAAAAGAGATTCCATTAGCCAGCTTGTGAAGGTCTCTCCTGTGTGCACCCATTTGCACAATGCTCTCGCTCTCCCAGAAACCCCGATTCTCAGTTTGTCCTTCTGCTTTTAGGGCCTGGCTTTGTTGTTGTTTGGCTTTAGTTTCGTTTGGGTGGTGGGTCTTGGGGCATGTGTGTAGCATCATTCTGACTACGAGGCAATTAAGGTAAGTGGTTCTGAGGCACAGGATACCCGCAACTCCTCTCATCTGCCACCAGCACTGCTTCCCAGAACTCAGACGTTTGCCTCCATTTCCTGCTTAAAGGTCTACATTTTTTAATCATGAAGTTCAATCTTGTGCTAGTGTGCTTGGCTCATGGCAAAAATGATAGCTGCCTCCCTAACAGACATGCAGGGGCTTCCCGTTCAGAAACCCAATCAATGGTTGCCTCAGAAAATGCCTATGAAGGATGGACTCTGTCGGGTATGGGGTACATAGCATTTCAGTTAAGTAAGAATCATTCATTCATTCATTCATTCACAAGCATCTAAAGACCTATTCATTGCCAAGCACTGCTTCGGATGCTGGAGATGCAGAGCAGAAAGCACTAGACCACCCTTAGGAGTTAATTCTGAGTCAGTGAGACAGACCTCAGATCAACACATAAATACTTAACAGAACGTTAGGTAGTAAGTCGTAGGTGCCATGAAAAACATAATAAAGTCTCATAAGAGGGTAGAGATTGATGGGATTGCTACTGTAGACAGAGAAGTTGAGAAGTGGGCTGATAAAATTATGGAGTAAACCATGTTCTTGCAGAGGGAAAAAGTGCAAGAGGCAAGAAGGTGGGGGGACGACGATCACAAATGAGGACAGGAGCCGTACTCACTGAGCTATTGCAGGCCACGGGAGAACTTAGAAGAGAAGAGTTTTACATCTGATTTACACTGGCTTCTGGGTGGAGAAAGGACCACAGAAGGGCATGAAAGGGGGGACACAACAGAAGTGAGAGACCATTTAGGAAGCGACTGCAATAATACCTAACGAGATGTGATGGTGGCTCATCCAGCATTGGCAGTGATGAAGGGTCATAAAAGGCAGGATTCAGGGTCCCTTCCTGCCATAGCACCAATGGGATTTGCTGATGGGTTTGGAATGGAGATAAAAATAACAGGCAAGGTGATCCAAGGTTCAGCAGCGCTCTAGGGTCTTTACAAGACACGTTCACACATATTATCTCACTTAAGAGTCACAGGGACCTTGCTTCTCCGAGCGTGACAAGCAGACAAACATCAAAGACATGACCTGAGAACCTGTTAGAAATACAGACTCTCAGTCCCACTGCAGACCCCAGGCAATCCCTACGCACATTAAAGTTTGAAAAGCACTGGTCTGAGCGGCAGAGACGAGGATGATGAAGACTGGTGACGATGACGATAAAAAAACAGGTCTGTAGAGGTTAAATAATCATTTACAAAGGACACACAGTCAGGATTCGGGGATTCTTTCCAGCACTCCACGTTTTTGAGACATAATCCCTTCCCTTGGGGAACTCACAGACTACCAGGGAACCAGAAAGCACACCACGTAAGACTTAGCTTTTAAAACATCATAGTTTCATTGAAGGTCACAAGTTAAGGATCTCAAGATGGGCTTCAGTGAGGAGATTGAATTCACTTGGCAAAAGTGAGTAGAATGTAGATAGGGACAAAAGCAGGGAGAGAATGTTTGTGTGTGTGTGTGTGCGTGTTGGTGCAAGGAGGGGGAAGCCCCTGTGAAGAGGAGAGCCACATGAACAAAGCCCAGAGCTGCCCCTGACACTGATAAATCACCCTCCCTATCACATTCTGCCTACCAGACATATTGATCCTGAACTAATCAAGTAGAAAGAGTCACTGGGGAAAAAAAATAACGGGCTTAAAAAAATAAATCCCCCTCACTCGATTACTGCTCCGGGAACAGTGAGCTGTGCCCAGCTGACAGCAAATTGGCCAATGGGTTTGGTGGACATGCAGGATGGAGAGGGAGAGGTGAGGATGGGCAGGGCAGCTCCCATCCGAGAGACCCAGTGCCCACACTGTTTGGGTTTAACCTGCATCCACAGCGCCACTCTGGTGCGGCAGCTGGGCCTGGTGCAGGCCTGATTTAATAATGTGCTGGGAGCTGGCATTTGCTGCAATCCCGTAGCAGCAGTAAATAGTAGCAGGGAAGATGTGTACCAGACCTAATTTGCCCCCTTTTTCTACTTAGAAAGGCACATTAATATTTAATAGAAGAAAAATAATTCATGCAGATTTGAAAGCAAAATCCATGAAAAGGCACATTAAAAAAGCTGGGGGGAAATGGGTCTGTTTCAGGAATGCTTGATTTTCCCCCTAAAAGAACTAAAGCTTGTGATTTATGCACATGGAGACAACCTAGGCAAATTTCATCCATCTGCCTCCTCTTATATTTTGGTTCCATGTCTGTAAACATCCCCTAACTTCCCACGCAGGGCTTCTGTTTCTGCCTCCTTGGTCGGGTGCTGGAAATTCAGCAGCAAAGGCGAGGCCTGATGTCAGAGTGTCTAGTAGGCAGCAGGGGAGGAGCTGAGTCTTCCTGAGTCAGAGATGTTTCTTAGGACAACTTCAGGGCTTGGGCCTTGGGCCCCCACTTCTGTTAACTACAGAACAGATATAAGAAAGCTGAATGTTTGGGTTCTCTTAAGAAAGGACTGGCATGGCACTGATCTGGGTGGGAAACAACATACCCCGCCTGGGGCAGGCCCTGGGAAAGACCAACGTGTGTCTGAGGCCATTCTCATCCTCTTTTGGTAGCTTTTTTCCTGGGGGCTCCAGGTGGCCAATGCCCTCCTGCTGCACTTTCAGCCAGGACTTGATTCTGTGACACCCCATGGGAAGATCTTTGCCTAGGACTTTCCCTTCCTCTCTACTTCCATAAAACTTACCGACTTTGCATCCTACCACTGCAGGACCCTGCTCTTGGCATCCCAAACTTATCCCCCAAACGGGTTTGGTGGACATGCAGGATGGAGAGGGAGAGGCAAGGACGGGCAGGGCAGCCTCCACCCGAGAGACCCAGTGCCCACACTGTTTAGGATTAGATTGCCAACTAATCCACCCTGTGTGTCCAGTGACTCATTGACGTCACATCCCAGAAAGCACATCTGCATTTATCAAAGGTCCTTCAGAGATCAGGCCTTAGTTTCAAAGACTGGCTGTCACTCTCAAAGACTGACCTTCAGGCATAATGCACATGCCCCTTAAATTATTCTACACAGAGGGGCCTAGTCCTGTTTTCTAGAAGCATATCCCATAATATGCTGCAGTGAGTCTCAACTGAGGACCCCCATGTCATCTCCTCTCATGTCACATGAGCCAGCAGGGTGGACTCTGGGTCCTCTGTCACTGCAACACCATTTCCTCCACTTCCTAGGGATTACCTTCAAAAAGTGTCTCCCTCAGCCTGGAACATGCACCAACTTGCTTTGGCAATAAGAGGAGAAGGAAGTTTTGGAAGCAATCAGGTGGGCCCAGCCTGCCCCTTGGAGACAGAGAGCAGATTCCCTAGGCAGGGGGCAAAAGCTCAGGCCCACGGGATGGAAGGTATAGTGTTTAGCCCTTTCCCAGCCTGGTAGGGATAATTCCCAAGCCACGCCAGCAGGTCTTCATTTAGCCCAATTTCGCCTCATTTCCTCTAAAATCATTACTGCAATGATTTAATGTTCAGGGCTGAAAACAACACATCTCCTCTCTCCCTCTCTTATGTGAGCTACCCTCCCTTGGGAATGTAACAGAGGCTTTGGTATGGCAGGCCGGAATCATTTAATAAACGTAAGGCAACGTGGCCTTACAGGGCAAATGTGACCACATTTTTTCCATGTCGATAATGTAATTTTTGTGAGGAAGGGACCTCAGACTTTTTTTTCTATGTATAGGGCCATTATGAGCCACACCTGACCAAGAATCATTTTAGGATTGTTCTTTCCTGAGCTCTCTACTTAGCAAATATTTCCTAATGCTAAATCACCATAAGCCACATTTTATGTCACTGTGAACTTGCTCAAATTAAGTTCTATCCACTTCCTTGGATTCTACTTGAAAAGGTCCCTCAGCAAAGATTTGGCTGTTGAAGAGCTTTACGTGGCTGTTTTTGTTGTTGGAAAACTAGGAGGATGTTGAGGGAGATGACTTGGGGAGGTAGGGTTGGATTTAGAAAAAAAAAAAAGGGAAAAAGAATCCCTAGGAGTTTTTGACTCTAAAGCAAAGCTTATTTTGAATTTGCTTACTTTCTGAAAACCAACAGGAAAGAAAGAATTGTGCTTACAGCGTGGGCTGTTCTCCAGGTAGAGACCCAGTGGAACAATTTGCAGAGAGACTAGGTCAGCTCAGTCTGTCTTGGCCTCCAAGAAAAATACTCAGGAGAAAGCTACAACTTCTCTAGGGGGCAATATCAGCAGGTAACCACGGATGGAAACTGAGTATTAATTATCCCTTCCTGTGTTTTATATTTTCAGATTTAACAGATATTTGAAAGCCAGACATTGATACAAATGACAGGAAATATTCTTAGTCAATTAAATCGCCACAATGTCAGGCCTAACAGCTGTTCTAGGAGCCTTGCAGAAATGTGTGGCATTAATATTTAATAAAAAATAGCCCTGGTTTGGACTCAGCAGCCATTTCACGCTGTTCTCCAAGGACATTGACTTCAGATCTTATAACCTTACAGAATTTAAATACATAATGTCTGTCACCTGAGCCACCCTCGTCCTTAGCATTCAGAGAGATGCTCAGAGGAAGCTTTGCTTTTCCTCTTACTGGACCACACACCTTCCAATCCTACTGCATTTTTCACTAGTTTCTGCTCAATGAAAGCAGCTGTCACAGGATTGGCCTTGGACCCTAGTCACCTAAAAGGAAAGACGTCATGTGAGGGGATAGTAAGTTCTGTGTCCCAGAACTCAGCCCCACCAGCGGCTTTTGTCCCTGCGGCCCCTACTGCTCAGCTGCTTCCCTCTGGAAAAGGCTGGATTCACCAGAGTGTCTCTCAAGCCACCATTTTCTTCTCCATCCAACCCAATGGAAGGAGGTCTCCAAATGGTCTCAGTGTGCCTGGAACCTGTCACTCACATGTTCTTGCTGTTGTTGGGCATCTCCTTTGCCTTTTCTCGTCAGTGTCTTTGGTATGTCAAATGGGGGCCCTAAAAAATCCACTGGGGAGACTCAGACCTCTATACCTCAACAGTGCCATCTCCTTTTCCTTCCTTCTTTGTTACCTGGAATTTATATTACTGGGTGAGCACAGAGTCAGCCCCATGCTACCGTGGCAGCACCAGCATTATCAGATTAAAAAACCCTACTTTCCAAAGTGAGTGCAAGTATCTTTCCTTATTCTCAATAGCCCTCAGGAAGTCACTTCTCCAGCGACCATTTATTCCCTCCCTTTACTGTCAACCGTATCTCCCAGAATCTAAGCTACAGACACAACTCAAGTTTAGTGGGTAGGATGGCAATTTCCAAGGCCATCCTCTTAAACAAAAAACACGCTTCTTTTTTTTAAGTTTATTTTGGTATCATTAATCTACAATTAAATGTGCAATATTATGGTGATTACACTACCCCCTTCATCAGGTCCCCCCCACCAACCCCATTACAGTCACTGTCCATCAACGTAGTGAGATGCTATAGAGTCACTACTTGTCTTCTCTGGGTTGTACAGCCCTCCCCGTGCCCCCCTAACATTACATCTGCTAATCGTAATGTCCCTTTTTACCCCTTGTCCCTCCCTTCCCACCCATCTTCCCCAGTCCCTTTCCCTTTGGTAACTATTAGTCCGTTCTTTGGTTCTGTGAGTCTGCTGCTGAAAACAAGCTTCTTTTATACAAAGTCTGCCTAGGCAGAGAGAAGGAAGGGCAAAGCCAAAACTGGTTGGAAGTTGGAGCAGCTGAGGAGATGGAAACGACACTACCTCAGGTTCGCATCTCGTTGGTGGAGTTGGAGCAGGGGCCCAAGTCTCACTCCTCTTCCCTCCTGGGATCTGAGCAACTGAGCCAAAGTACCCAAGGATCATGAGTGAAAGGGGTGTTGAGGCATCCGTTTTATTAGCATCCCAACAAATGCTCAGTTACCACCAAAGACCAGGCTCTCTGATAAAGCTAGATGGTGGGGTCACAGCTTGGACTTGGGGGTAAAGTAGAGGCTTCCTTGTCCAACTGCAAATCTAATCCTTGGGACTTGTCTGTGAAGAGAATGGAGCCTAGAGAACCCATCCTAACACATGGCCCAAGAGGCGGAGATGCCAGGGCAGGGAGAGTGGAGGACTTGTTTGGTCTGATGACCACATGGAGACTGGAAGTACATATGCCCAGCTGCTTTGCACACAGGCAGAGATACCCTGCCACACTGAGAAGTGACCTTAAATATGGCTCTGTGTATGTCAGCCTCCTAGCAACCCAATTAACAATGCCATCCCTTGGAAAGGAACGAGGGAAGTTGGAGAAACCTGAAGTGTTCACTACCATATTCCCTACTTATAGGGCATGGAGAAGTCTCTGTGGGAAAGGTGGAGAAGAGCCCTATTCTAACATCATTTAAGGAAAGCCAGGCCCCAGAATTCCTGGAGTTTTATAAGGCTTGGTTAGAAGGAGAAAGTCTACCCATGACTTGCTGTTACACTAGACTGGAGAGCAATCCCAAGAGAGAAGGAACCAATCTCTGCACAATCTAAGAAAGTTCTGGAGCCATAAGCTACCTTACCTAAAAAAGGAGAAAGGGTGCCCTGAGAGAAGCCACACCATAGAATGGACAAGATGCTTCCTTCTGCCAGCCCAGCACTAGTAAGGAGGCATCTGGCAAAGGAGAGGATCTCTGGACTCCTTTCTTTTCATTACAGAATTGTGACCCCACATGGGAGGTAGAGTGAAAGCCTAAATCCAGCCACATTCATGGAAGGGTCTGACAACAGAAACAGCACCCAGGAAAATAGAATAAACTCCTTCCTTTCACACTAAAATCAAATAGCAGACTCTGCAATAAATGGATAAAATGTGTTCTGAGCATATATGGTGCATTAGATTACAACCGACTTTATTATGCTGTACAGATCATGAAAATTAGCCAAATGAACATCATGCACAGCAAAATATTTGCATTAGTTATTGGAATGACGAATGTCAATCACAGAAAAGTATTTGTTTAGTTACTTGAATTTTGGCTGATAATTTTTCAGAGTCATCATTTAATACATAATTTAATCTTTCTACAGATGTAGCATGGGACTGTGTCAAAAACACTTTAAGTATCACTGGACATAAAGATCATTTGAGCATCAGTCTAGTCCCTTGGTATACTCTGATGTTGACATCCCATGCACTCTTTTATCTTAACCCATAAAATGGGGAGTATCTAGATTTAATAGGACTTTTCTCTCTCCCTCATATTTCAATACAACAGCAGAACATCCATCCCCAATTCTCCCAGAAAGTCAAGCAGATACATAGCTGCCAACACAAGGACTTATCATTTTACATCTATCACCATTTTTGTAGCGGATAAGTTTCAGAAGTTAGCATCAATAACAGCTTTGTCAAATACTGTTGTCTTAAAGTATTTGTCCTAATGTGTTTAGTATCAATAATGCTTTATCTTAGGTTCAGGTTGATTTATATTTCACTAATGGTTCTAAACCTTTAGCTTCAGCCACAGCATCTACCAACCAAGAAGTTCAGGATCCTTAAAGCACTCACAGCAGCTAAGATTACTGAGTGTTCACTGTGTCTGAGTCACTTGGTTGCATCTGTTACATTAATCATCCATTTAATCACCACAACAGCCTGATGAAGGCATAGGTATTCTTCCCATTTTGCAGATGAGAAAATTGGGGCAGGAAAGGGATATGATGCCTGCCTAAGGTCACACAGCAAGCAATAATAGAGGCAGGACTAGAACTCAGACCCCTCAGGACCTGCACTCTTGCCTGAGGCAATGCACAAGCCTGTATCCATCAACACGTGCAGGTGAAACACCTGGCTAAGCCTAAAGAGGCTTTGAAGCTCAGCATATCAAGCTTGATTTGCTGAGGAGCTACACCCAGAACATAGGAGAAAATTGAAAGGGACTCAGAATTTATCCCTTTCCAAAGAAACTAAAATTAAAGAGAAAAGTGTCAGCAGACTCACCTCTATTTCTTCACTCCTTAAAAGAAAACCATAAAATGGCCATCCACAAAAAGACTTTCACCTCACAGGTAAGAACTTGATCAATTGAACAGAAAGGAATCAGCTTCTCCTCCAGTCATGCCAATTAAATATGCACTTCCCAGAATTCCTTGCAAGTGGCAAGAGAGAACAAGCTAGTTTTCATGTGCTCTACTGTCTCTGACCAGAGTCAGTGGTGTAACTCCTTGCATTTGTATAGTATTATATCTTTTCAAAGTGTCTCACATTTCATCTTTATAGCCTTCCTGCTAAATGTTCAAGAGGAATTTTCAACCCATTTTACAGATGAGAGAATGCAAAGTCAAGATGTTGATTTGCTCAAGGTTACCTCTCAGAGGGGATTATGACTGGATATAATAAGTCTCAGAAGATAAACTAAAAGAATTTTCTCCCCTACCTTTTCCCACTCCTCTGTTCTTGGTATCAGGGATAACTTTAGGCAGATGTTAAAAGGGAGCTTATTGTTGATAAAAGGTTTTTCTTTGACATTTTCCAGTTCTCATTCTTTTTTACCTATACTAGTATCCTTCTCCTCTGGGGTCTCTGGCCTCAAGTCAGGCTCAGCCCCCCATGTGGGAACCTGCCCCAGACTATTCAACTCACAGAGAGACCCATGATTCAAATTTCTTTCACTTCCTTCCCATTAATCAAAATAATAAGTTTTTCAGAGACAAGGGAGCCAAGCTGGGTGTTCAGAGGAAGGAAATCTAAAAGAATTAGTTCACTGTGAGGTGTGGATATTTATTAGCATTCAACATTTTCATAAATTGTGGCATTTTTTAGAAGATGAAATTGGTTAGCTCTTTTGAATCTCTATTTGTTTAGCTAATTCTTCAGAAATTTATGAAGCTAATTACTTCAGAAATTCCCTGAAGTAAAATGAAGAAATTCAGGTAACAAGCCGATACTTTTGGAAAGAGTATACTTTCTGAGAGTCTACGCTAGGAATTGATCATAAGATACACTGAGCTTCCATGATTTCTTCCTTTCTCCTCCCTATTTCCAGATTCAGATATATTAAAAACTCTAAATTGCAACTCTATTGAGAGTAGCACCATGGCATTGGTAGGGGCTAGGATCCACAAAGGAAGAGCTATGGACTGTAAGTTCAGAGTTTATAAACCTCTGACTATTCTTCAGAACTCCCCAGGACAAAGATATGTTAATAACAAGATAGGAAAATATCAAATACAGAGTGGAACATTGATTGATAGCTAAATGCCCTCCCAAAAAATTGAGAGGAAAAAAAATACAGTATGCACATTTCTGTACTTCAATAAGAAAACAAGCACCAAAAACATTTTCTAAATAATACTTTCAAACGTTAAATAATTCATTTTTCTTAATAGTCTCTCTCTATTTTTCAATCTTGCACCTCTACGTAATTTCCAGTTCAACCAGTCTACCAAAGACTAAAGCAGTAGACTGGGAGATTATACCATTGAAACATAAGCAGGATCACTTTTAAGATGGATATTTTTTTTCCTCTAAGCCTCAAAAACCTCCTTAAGGATGTTAGAGTACATAAACAAAATGAAGGAGAGCAGACTGACCCACCTAGATATACTGAGAAGAAAATTAACCAAACCAGTTAACTAGGTGTGGCAAATGGAACTTTCTAACCAGGATTCCCTCTTGGCCTTGATAATGCCCATTGTATATACATATAAGAGACTGTTTGCACAGTGATGGGATGTTTACTGGAGGCAGAGTCATTAGTCGGTCATAGGAGTTCCGGTCCTGGGGAGCAGTAGAGAGGCTGTCCTCTCCTGAGTTCCTGTACAATTGGTCAGGTGCCCGCCAGTCACCAGGGACCCACGCACAGAGCTCCTCCCAGGGCAAGGGGCAGGGCGGAGGTAGAGAGCGCACCACCGCCAGGAGAGACAGGGCTTGGGAGCCAAGCGAGGCAGGGGTGGGGGGCCCAGGAAGTACTGGTGGCAAGAGCTGAGCAGCCAAGGTTCAGAGAGAGACTGAGCCATGAAAATAAAACCTTTAAGCCCTGACCTCTCACCCTTGTTTTCCTTTGGTCTTACTAGATTCACAGAGAAATTGCTCCAGGCAGGGAGCCCCCTTCTCCCAGACCTACACTAGGGGAGTAGTAATTACAGCTTCCATTTATTGAATGACACCGTCTACCAGGTGCTGAATATGTATATCTCATTTAACCATCATAATAGTGCATAATAGACATGATGTCTACATGATAACTAATAAACAGGGACTCAGGCAGGATAAGTAATTTGCCCAAGGTTATGTAACTAACTCAAGATTAGAATCCAGGTTTGTCTGATTCCAAAAGCCCAAATTAAACACTTGTACTAATTAGAAGTTCATAAGCTCTTAGTTCTCTAGACACACTCTCAATGGTCCAAAATAATTGTCCATGAGAATTTTGAGATTTCTCTCTTTCTGGGAAAATGACAGACTGTCAGGCACACCCAACACCTTACTCTAGCACTTGGGACAAACCCAGCACAAGCTGACTCACTGGGTGGATCTTGACTTCCTGTGAGCCACTTAGAAATGCTGATTAGCAATAAACATAGTAGCAAATGCACAACAAATTCTTTCTCTGTCTTAATTCAAATAATAAGTGAATTAGATCCTCACTTAATCCAGATTTAACTAACAATGCAGTACTAATTTTTCCCTCCAATGAGTGAGACAGCTAACTGAGTGAGCAGGAGACACCTCATTGAAATGTGCATTTGAGGACTGCTCCATGCAGCTCGGGCTGGGAGAAAGAACCACTTATCCTGAACTAGCAAACAGGAGCCTAAAGTTTATAAGGTGATTTTCTATAGCAGTCTTAGGCAATCAGGCTTTCTCTACAATAAGTCACTGAAGTCAAAATAGAGAAATGAATAAAACATAGAATTGAACTTGACATTGTATTTTTCAATTATCAAACAAAACGCACCCAATTTTGTTTCAACAAAATATTAAGCTATTATAAATTGTACTGACTTAGCCTATCTATATGATTTTTACAGAAAATTTTTGGTGTTAGAGTTACATAAAAGCTGTAAGCATACAGAAATTTTCTGTAATTTCATGTATGTACTTACCTAAAACAATTATTAAATAAAACTGCCCCAGAGATAATTTTTCTCCTTTGAGAAGGGGTCTGTACATTTTCAAGTTTGAGAAACACAGGTGTTAGTCATTTTCTCCTTCAGACATGTTCATAAGGAGGAACCAACCAAGGGAAGCTTTATCAGTCAGCATAGACTAGGCACTGCTATAATGACAAATTCTGAAATCGCCATGGTTAATGCAACAATGGTTCATTTTTCACTTACGTTCCTATTTGAGGCTGTCCTTGCAATTTCTCCTCTAACAGTGACTCAGGGAACCACACTGCCGCCACAGTCTCCTCTGCTCTGCCCCTCTCCAACCCCAGATCGGGAGAGAGAGAACATGAAGAATTAACAGCAGCCCATCGCTGTCCCAGACAGGAAGTGACACCCATAACTTGTGGGCACATCCCACTGGGCAGAACTACTCACATGGTCTCACATTAAAGCCAGGGAAGCTCAGAAGGTCAGGGGAGCACAGAGAATATTTGGGAAGCATGAACCATCTCTGCCACAAGCAATCTGAGATGAAGAGAAAACAAGGTTGAAATTGTAATAGGGATTTTTCTTGAAACAGTTTTTCACTTATCAACTTTGTTGTATTCACCTTTCCAGGATATATCTGATGTCCAAAAAGTACACATTTACTCACTAAACATTCACTGAGTACCCATTATGCTCCCGGCACTGAGGACGTAGAGATTCATCAAACAGAAGTAAGCTGAAGGACATCCACATTATCTAGTAACTAAGACAGAAGGATTTGTGAAGGCAAAGGGGTTTTATCTTGAATCGTCAAACGCCTTGCTCTCTTGCATTATCTCAAACTCCTGTTCCCAGGGAAGGAGTTCTCTGAGGCAAAGAAGAGCTAAGGAAAAGATCAACTCAAGTGAATTTGATTTACATGAAGTAAAGTCTACCCTCATGGCGGATTCATTGAAAGTTATGTAAAATGGCCTGATAAGTTAAAATCTGATGGAAATGCAGAAGAAACAAGATGTTCTTAACAAAGGATGACTCAGGAAAGGGGCCTTGGGGTCTAATCCCCCATAGCCACCATCACACACACCAAACCAGGTGAGGGTCTCGGTCTCACTGGGCATCAGTCGCCGTTGCCTGTGAAATGGAAATAATGCGGGTCGGTCTGCCCTGCCTGCGGGGAGGCGGCGGGCTCTAGTACCACAGGGAGACGTCACTGAGAGACAAGTTCTATGCTGAGGCTAATTATCTTCCCTGGCTGCTGGCATGCTTCCTCCCTTCCTCTGAATAAAACCACCCTGTTTTACATGTCAGATCGGAGGCAAAACTGGAAAGTAGACGAGGTCATCCCACCGTCTCCAGCATCCCTTTTCTGCACCCGTCATGCTAGTGAGGCCTCCTGCCTCCCTCCTCAAGGCACACAGCTTTGCTATTCAGTCTCCAAGTGTCCTTTCAGCAAATCCGACTTCCAGAATGGAATGGATAAATCCGCGTTCTTACTCAGCAGTGAATGACACACACAAATATTTGCTAAGCATCTACTGGAGGCTGGCTTGTAATGATGAGTAAGATATAGTCCCTGCACTGAAGAATTTCACAGGATTCTGAGAGAGTCAAAAAGTAAAAGTGCTGTTTTTTAGAGGAAAACATAGGAGGGAGCACATGGAAGGCTGTGCGACCTAATCACAGGGATCAAGCCTCCCTTTAGCCACGATGGATGAGTCTGAACAGAGTTGAGGACCTACTCCTAGAGAAATTTATATTCCAACAGAAGCAAATTCTTAGAATGACTTTCTAATTATGTAATTTCAGGAATCTGAAAATCAAGATAAAATGGTATCTGAAGAGACAGAGATGACCTTCTTGGAAAATCCTAAATCCATGTTTCTTAAAGAAGAACCTGTGAGCCTCTTTTCTCAGCAGCGCCTGAGCAACTTGTTAGAATGCTCGGCCCAGGCCCACAGCTACTAAATCCAAACCTCAGGGAGCTAGGACTCTCTAAGTAATATTTATATTTATATCAAATAAAATTTGGGAACCAATGCCTAAAATCATGCCACGTGACCCAAGAGCTACTCTTCCGATAGACCAGATGTGATTAAGCCTACCTGCTCATTAGAATAACTTAGGTTTGGTCCGTTTTGGGTTTGGTTTTTAATATTCACTCCTGGGTTCCATCCTCATAAATGTTGATTTTATTCATCCAGTACTGGGCATTTGTATTTTTCAAAATCTTCCCACCCACGTGATTCTAATGTGAAACACCTATATTTTCAATCCATTAAGAAAGTCCCTGCTTTCATAATTAACTCTCATCTCTGGTATCATTTCATTATCTTCATAAGCCAATTAACAAACAGCGTTATAGCATCCATCTCTAACACATACCTGTGTGACTCCAGCTCTGAGTCCATAAAATCAACTAAAATTCAGCCGAAAACAATAGCTCAGTTCACAGGTTGTATTTTGATTAGCTTTATCTTCACAGAGCTATTCATTCCAGCAAACCTATATTTACTATATACATTTGTAAAAACATTTTAAACAAGATAGGATATCTCTGCTAAAACATAAACAATGAACACATGCATTTATTTCTGTACCTTTCCTAAATCAAGGAAAAAAATATAGTAAAGGACTAAACTCACAAGAAAACAGAGAAAGGCTGAAACAACGGCAGAGAAGAGATGCCCACAAATGTGGGAAAATGTTAAGAGCATGGAGAAATTGGCTGAGCAATCAGAGTTCCAAGTACCCCTGGAAGGGGATACAAGAGAAATGTCTTATAATTACTCAAAGACATTTAGTTAAGTGGTACACTTTGCATACAAGAGAGAGACTGTCTCAAAGAATAAAGGCAAAAGATAGAATTCTTAAGATTGGGGAGAGAGAAGGGGAAAGGCGCTACAGAGAGCACAGAAACAGTGAATCTTGTTAGCACATTTTGGGGAGGCAAATGATAGCTGGCAGCTAGCAAAGAGGTCAAGCTGTTCCAGCCCAGCTGAATTACCAAATTTAGTTATTTAGATTTTACATCCGAGGGAAATGAGGGTATTGAAAAAAACAATTACAGTTGGTAAGGGCTCTCCAGAAAATCCTGAGCTTTAGCTGTGGAGGGTATGTGACGGACAGATCCTCATATGTAGCTCCACCTCCTTAATTAGGCCAGATCTGCCCCCATTTTCTTCCTTAGAATATCCCAGAAGTCAGTCATTTTACTCTGCAGTGCTAAGAAAGGAGAGAACAAGTCTTGGCACTTAACACGAAAGGTAACAAACTTTTTAAATAGGTGCAGTAAGACTCCCAGATCCTCTCCTCATCCACTTTGGTCTGGCGTTGGGGAATTGCTCAGTGGTGTGGGAAACCACTCCCTCCTCCCCCCTTCTCCACGTACATACACACACACACACACACACACACTGAAACTGAAGTCAGAATTTTAGTATTTATATATAAATTTTGATTTACAGTAAAAGGCAATGGTGGGATAGGAAGTGTGTGTGTGTGTGTGAGTGAAAGGGCAGAGAGCCTGTGACAAGCCCATACCTTTACATTATTAGGGAATCAGTAGGTAATGTCTATGCTTGGTGAGTCAAAAAACAGCACATAAAATATCATTTATATATATGGTAATAAAAAGGTGCAGTGAGAGCTAAAACAGTTGAAAGCAGTTTACTCTGGGAAACTTGACTTGATAGGCCAGGCACTGAGAAATATTGCTTTTTATCAGAAGTATTATATGACTATTTGACTGTTTAAATTATGTACATGCTTTGCTTTGATTAAAAAAACAAAGGAGACTGAAACATATCTTAAAAGCCTTACTATGACTACTCTGAAGTGAAGGTATGATTTTTTCCTATTGTTATTCTGTATTTGCCACATATATATTATTTTTATTATTAGAATATATCAATATATTTAAATATTTTTTAATATTTTAAACAAAGATATAACATGGCCATACATGCCTTCTTCATGTGTATACATATATGTGTGTGTGCATACACATATGTGTACATGTATGTATACACTGTGTCATATTGTCTCAAATGCAAATACTTTAGATGTTTTTCTCATTTATATGTGATCGAATATTCAGTAAAACAAGTTTAAAGGTTGGGAATATTTGTCCAAAGAACTCCATTCTCTTTGCACACTTTCTCCTGGCATTCCATGATGTATGCAAAGGGGAAAAGTATCTGAAGGGTATCCCTCCTGGGGGAGATGTCTGTCCCTTGCTCTGAAAGAGTCTTAGGAATCACTCCAATCCTCTCATTTTGTAGATCAGATTGCTGCAACAATGGGAAGTTCAATGCCTCACCCAAGATGACACGGTTAATTAGCAGCAGAGATGTGACCTGAACCCAGAGCTCCAGGCTCCTCGCCCAAGTTCTCTGCACCATGTCGTGCTTTATCTTCCAGGGTTAGAAAATCTGCATCAGTGGTTTAGATGTCTCCCCACCAGGAGATGAGCCAGGTAGGGATCAAAGCACATCTGTGAAGCTAATGACAGTCTAATTCACTATTGGCAGAAATGTAGGCAATTTGGGGAGAAAATCACAACAGACTGTTACAGACCGTTCTGCAGCACGTTGCTGAAAATCGCCTCACCTCTTAGATCACAGAGCATCACTGAGAGGGGGAAGCCAACCAACATTCCCTGCTCACTTCACATTCAGTTCTTCCAGAGAGCTGGTTGACCCTCCAAACCAGCATGCTCCAAATGCACATCTGCTTCCAGGCTGGAGGAACGATAGCCAGGACTCCACTGAGCTCATAATACATTTATGTTTTCAAAAAGCAGAGTTAAGAGCTTAACTGGATAAACTACAAAATCAAGTGAGCATGATGTAATCAACCCCTTCATGTTCCAAAAAACAGCCACAGTTCCTGACATCTAGATAGCTATCTTTCCAGACATTTCCCCGCCTTGCCAGCTGTCATCTGAGTTTAAACTCACTTCCTGCAAAGGGAGAACACAGCAGTATTCTTACTTCATTGACTGAACAAGTTTTTACTGAGCACTTCCTAGATGCCAGGGACTGCTAAATCATCTTAGAGACTAATTCTATTGTAATTCTAATTTCTGCACTGATTATGAATGCTACCCCCTAATGACCTACTGACCAACTTTAAACAAAATTCAGGTGTAGCATCCAACAGCCCCAAGACTCAAACCCAAAGGCCCCCCACTTTCTGATTTCAAAACTTTAATTTCAAGGGCGCTTGAAAATCACATGGTACAAATTGCTTTTTTAAAACACCATCATCTGAATAGGTTATAGTAACAATTAACTAAATATCTATATAATTTACACATATGAATCAATTAAAATCTTGATTTCAGGTACTTTCCTTATTTACTTTTTCTTGTGAAATTTTAAAACATACCCACAAGTAGAAAGAATAATATAATGAAACCCCGTGTCCCACTCATCCATAGTCAACGATTATCCACATTTTCCCCTTGTTGTGTTTTCTATTTCCCACTTACTTAAAAAAAAACACGCACTTATAATGATGCCCTAATCTAGGGTAACCATACATTTCCATTTGCCTGGGAGAGTCCCAGTTTATATTTCTGTGTATCAACTAACAGCTGCTAATACATTTTTTAAAGCCCCTTTCATTTTCAAAAGTGACTGGACTTAGATGACAAATTCTGTGATCACCTTCACTTAAATTAAATAAAATTAAAAATTCAGTCTCTCGGTCCCACTGGCCACATTTCAGGTGCTCAGCAGCCATACGTGGCTAATGGC
Source organism: Smutsia gigantea (assembly GCA_032199065.1). NCBI lineage: Eukaryota > Metazoa > Chordata > Mammalia > Pholidota > Manidae > Smutsia > Smutsia gigantea. The sequence continues at coordinate 135,285 of JAVSCE010016441.1, read as the reverse complement.
TCCCAGGTTGTATGACACAGAGACAGGACATTCCCATGATTACAGAAAGTTCAATGGGACAGCACTGTTCCCTAGAACCAGAGGAAGAGAAGAACCATGTTAAGAGGCAGAGCTAGGAAAAGTCCTCTCATCTGGATACCCTTGGGCACACATACTTACAGGCTGACTCAGAGACAAATGACCAGCCAGAATGCTCAGACAGACTAACACTAAGACACTAAGAAGTGGATTCTAGCAAGAGGATTAAAATCTCAGTGCTAGCTGACATTTATTGGACAGTTAGTGTGTAGAAAGTCCTGCAATAAGTACTTTATACATACCTTATTTAAGAAGAATAATCTTACAGTAAGCACAAATTCACTCTCCCTTATCTGCAACTTCCAGAATCCAAACCTCTGAAAACTATCTAGTTATTTTTTCATAAGTTTGCAAGAAATTCACCTGATAATAGGACCTGAATTTTAATTACTGTAAACCTATTCTTTATTTACTGTGAATTGTCATCTATTTCACTCCAGAAGTATTAACAGGTTACAGGATACCACCCAGACCTTGCCCTTGCTGAAGGTATAAGTGTAAAATAGGCATATGTCCCAGTACTTTTCTAAGATATGAAGGAATTTAAATTCTAAAATACATCTAGTCCCAAGTGGTTCATATAAGCAATTGTGGGCCTGTATTTTTATTTTCCTATTTTGGAAATGCAAAAACAGAGAGATTAAGGTACTTGTCCCAAATCACAGAGACAGTAATTGGGAAGCAGGGATGTAACCCATATAATCTATACCCAAAATACAACCCCTAACCACTAATTATACTGCCTTCCTCAGCTGCTGTTGAAATATACAGCAAATCTATACAGTTAGCCTCCTCGCAGAGGCCAACCCACAGCACCTGCAATTAGAGTAAGGCACTACCTGTTCCAGAGAGTTCTTCAGGACCCTAACAAGGCCTGATAGCCACAACTAACCATATTAGAATCACATTTGCTTACTATGCATGTATATTTAGCATTTGCAATGTTTCAAAGAAAGCTGAATCCTGATATGGAGTTCTCCCATAAATTACTGTAATTAACATTTTTAGGACCCAGCTATTTAAGCCAAAATACTTCAGGGCAGGGGGCCCTCAGCAAGAGAGAAACAATAGAGAAATTCACCATCTCAAGAAGTTCAGCTTCCTTAATCACAACTGAGAACAAAGACTCCCACTTGCTAAGAGAGGCCAACATAGTTTCCTATTTCATAACCCTGCTGAGAAAGAGAAAGCCAGGAAAACCCTCAGAGAGCCCATGGAGGCCTGGCCATCAGCTTCCAGAAGGCAACCTCTCGTTTCATTTCAAACCACTGGCATGGAATCAGCCCCCGCATCAGAGATGTGGCTCCCAGCACAGCAACGGAGAAAGCATGCAGGCATCCTGGAGTTTTGTTAAGAAATCATTACAGAACTGGGGAAGAGCACCGGTTAATATTTTACGGCATGGGTAACTCTCTATATGGAATTGTTTAATTCATTAATGAGTTTGAGGAGAAGTTCTTCTTAGGGATCATTAGTTAAGGTTTAATACATGAAACTGCAGTAAATTCTCATTTGTAAGAGTCAGCAGATTTCCCTTCTTTCTCATGGCCAACCAGAAGCCGTTACACTGAGCTTATGACACACTGTCCAAAACGCTCGCTTCAGGAAAGTAGGTTTCCCAAATTCTCAGCCGGTCAGGCTGTGAGACACAGTGGGGAACAAAAGCACTGTCAGGGGATTTAATGCACGGAACTGGGGAGCCACGGTTGGGCCTGAACTGGCTGAGGCCTGAACTCCTTTCTCACTACTGTTTTGGGCTCTAATGAGAATAGAACAGCCTCCTGCTCCCTCACACCGAGCACTGTAAAAGACAGCAGGGAAATTGTTCATCCATACTTGTTTTGAAACAGAGAAAATGTGTTCTTGTGATGCAAACAAGGAGAACGGCTGCCTGATCCCATTCAACCAGGCACTGGCACGAGAAGTCCACATAAAAATCCCAAAGCAATTGCTGCTGCCTCACTCCATCTGGCATATTCTTTACCCCAAAAAGCCAGTGAAATCTCACAAATCACTCATGCACGTGCCCTTGAGTCCTTCATGGAGGGAAATGACTTTAAAAAGATTAGATTAGCTGATATTTCAGCAAGTCCTTCATTCCAGACAAACACAAATCCTCTCCTCCCCACAGAAAGCTGATACATTTGTACAGATAATCACCACAATTAACTCCAGGCAAAGAGGCTGCCTTGCTCACCCTAAGGACTGTCCTCTTTGGGCCAACAGAACCAAGTTCTGTGCAGGTCTGCAGAAGGGTCTACCAAAGCACAGACCTCAGGGAAGAAACCCAAAGCCACTGTGACGAACACATGCCACCCAGGGGTATTCATGCCCGTCAAGGCAGAAAGAGCAAAACCAGCAAAATATAAAGGAGACATACTTCAAGCCAGTGACCTGCCTTTCTCTTGTATACAGGGTTTTTGAACTTCCTGCTCCATACTGCTAAGACTAGAAAGAAGGTGCACCTTCTCCATCTATGGTCTAAAGAGCTTGAATGGCCCTTTTCCTACACACCATCTTTCCTAGTAACACCACTGGCCAAGACTAGTATGCTCCTCTAAGCTAAAACTAAAGGTTAAGAAACAGAGTCCCATGACACAAATGGTTTCCAAATGGTGGTGTGTAGAACGTGCTGGCATAGGCGTCAGAATCTATGGAGGGATCCTGGCAAATCTTTGAAGGGCCTCTGAGTCTCAAGTTCTTCATCACATTCAGATTATGTATGATTAAGAACATGAACTCCAGAGACAAATTTCTCAGGGCCAAATCAATTTTACCATTTGATTTGCCACCCTGTATGTAGAACATCACCTGGCTCCTAGTTTCTGCTGGATACATGTTGCTATTATTGTGGATAAAATGAGAATTTAACCATCGGTTCTTCCTATACTACAGAGAAGTAAAAAGGGACAAACAAAACAAGGCTTTTGAAAAACATTTTAAAAGAGTAGGAGAATGATACACAAGCAAAAATCCTATCATTTTTTTGTAACACATTTTACTAATGTGGTAGTTAACTGAATCAAAGACTTTTTTTTCCACATCTCAACATCTCTGAAATTGGATGCATCTTACAGTTGATGGGGTGACTTAATTGGGCATTTTTTAAATTTTCTAAGATATATAAAATAATAATGTCTTATAAATAATGGTATTTTTCAGTCAATGAACTATAAATAAACAAGGTAGGTTTTCAATAAATGCGACCCAGTGAGTTATTTCTGGATTCAGACATCCAATCCTGCTGATGATGAAGGTTTTATTTATTCCTCAGATACTTTCTTTTGCATGTCAAGTTAGTCTGGTCTAAGAGTACTAGATGAGGCAGAAGGACTCAGGTCCGATCCCAATCAAAATAACCACAGGAGTAGATGAGTGGGGGCGACTTCATAAAACGATTTTTTTAAATCTCATCCAAGGAAAAAGACAGGAAAGAAGCCAGGATATATATGAAGAACAGTCCTGAAACAAATCCAGGTATGCATTAGGGGACAAAAACAGCATTTCAAATCCATGGGGAGAAAATAACTTACTGATCAATAAATTGGCCCAGAACAAAAGGCAGCTACTTAAAGTACGGAGAGGAAGTGGAAGAGCTGCCTTACTCCTTACAGCAAATTAAATTCCAGTTGTGTACTTAAATTTGAAAATAAGACCAAAAGTTATCTCAACAACAAAAACTTCCTGCCTACCTACTTCCTATGGACTAAGTACTGTAGGGGATGAAACAAAGTCCCTCCTTCCCATGACACTTACAATCCGAGGGCTCTAGAATGACAAGTACTATGAAAGCAAAAGAAGGCAAAGAAGACATAGAATGACAGGAGTTTACTTTTTTATATGTTCACACCCTTTCTCTGGTATATAAATGCACTAAAAGAAAACAGTTTTCAAAATAATCTTGGTGTGCAATAGACATTCCTAAATGTGATAAAAATGCATAGACAACGTAGAGAAAGCACTAATCAACTTAACTTCATTTATATTTTTACATTTCTGAATGGGAGAAAAATCTATAGACAAATGACAACCAGGGCTGGGGTGGAGAGGGAGGAATTCTAACATTTAGGACAAAGGGTAAATTTCCTTCTAAGTACAAATTAGTTTTACAATTTTCAAAGTCCAGTTTAAAAATAGGAGAAACCGGATTACAGCTCTGCCACCAACTAGTTCTGTGACCTTGGGTTAAGTGACACCCCCTCAGGCTTAGAGCTCTGCTGTTACCTGAAGGAGCGGGACTCGCCCTGCAGTGTCCTTCCAACTCCAACATTGTGGGATTGCTTGCAAGTCTCCATGTTTGAAAACAGAGGACAAACATGCATGTAAAGGAAATGCAATTGCATAGAGGATACAACATAGATTAAAAGACGCCTTGTTCTGCTTCAATTCCTAAACAGGCACACTGCGGAAGTCCAGCATGAGACTTCATTTTTGTCATTTAAAGTTTTTAAAGAGAGAAAAGTAACAGAATCACACTAGCCGGTTCACAAGCAACAAATTGTAAAAGGTATCCTTCCTTCTAGGGAGAGAAAGCAAGGGTCATTCAGGGGCTACCTTCCCTAGAGTGAAAACTAAATTCCAGTAAATCTGGAAGGATGGCGGCATGTCCACTGAGTGAACCCAGCACCTACAAAACCACAGAGTAAGAGAGAGCGAGGGCGGTTTTCCATCAAGAGCAGTGAGGAAATGAGGCCCTGATACGGTCGCTGACTCGGCTGCCCCCGCGGCCCGCGTACTTCCCTAATCTCCCGGGCTCTGCTTAACCCAGACTATGTCCCTTTCTGCTCCCAGGCTTATCTGCAGGCCCCGGACTGCGGAAGATTCTTTCCTCCAACTGCTCTGGCCTCTGCAACCCACGACGCCATCCCCACAGCCCCCTAGAGCTCCTGAAAGCTGCCCACCCGCCTGCCCTGGTCGTCCCGCAGTTCCAGAACAGTGGCGCATCGATGAAACATACTCTGTGATTCGGTGTCATTAAGCATTTGAGAAAAGTCATTCACTGTGGACAGTTAGAAAAGAAAACAGAGCAAAGAAATACAAGAGCAGCTCATTAAAGCCCAGGCGGAGCTTAAGAGCCAGGCCCTCGCCCCTGGAAAGGGCGGCCCTGGGTCTGCGCAAGTCGGCCGGCTCCAGGAAAAGGAGCGCTTCTACGCGGACATCCAGCAGGAAAGAGTTTGTCATGGCTTTAGTAGACTAATCCAAACACTGGGATATGAAATGAGACCAGAACAAAATGTCCTAGGCGTGGGGCCTCCTTCCGCGGTACCATCGGAACCCCAGGCACTGCCTTGCCCCCCGGAGGCTGCTCCACAATCCCGGGACTCTCACCCAGCTGACCTTCGCTCTTCTCTAAGAAATTCTTCTTGAGAGGAGATAACACTTTGGGGAAACACCTTTTTAAATAGATACTTAGTAAGAGTCTTTTTCCCGCTAGGTGACAAGCTCCACGCTGGGCATACAGTAGCCTATTCTGCAGAGATCCAGTCCAACTGAGGTCAGAAGCGGTGGGTCAGCTGAGACACCTTATAGAGCCTGCAGAGAAGGCTTTGAGATGAGGTCCCAGTTTTACAAGATGAGGATTGGAGCAAATGCAAGGTCTTATTATAATGTAGACCCTGGTGGCGCAAGTTTGGGTGGGGCTTGGGATTCTACATCTCCAACAAGCTTCTGTACCGCCCATTGGACAGCCATGTCTGGCTCCTGGAGAAGGAGATGCCATTCCTGGGTCACCTACCCTTGGCTATGGTGGGTGAGGGGTGCAGCTGCTGGAGATGGCTGGTTCTGCTCAAGCATCTTCAGAGTGAAAATACTCAGCCCCCTACTTTTTCCCAATTCAGTCCCCGGAACAGATTTTCCTTTTTTAATAAACCTAGTGGTTAACAACTACCTTGTTAGTTAAAGGCCTGAGGGACACAGAGGGAGGCTTATGCTCTACTACTCAGTTCATTAACTGGAATAACAACCAATTTCAAGGTGATTATTGCTATTATAAGCTCTGATCAATTTTTTAAACATGTTTCCAGGTTCTGAACCTAAAGCAGGAATATTAGAGCAAAGAGAGCAGCTGCGTTGAGAATTAGTCATATCCCTAGATTAATATCTGATCTCGCCATCAAAAGGAACACAGGACACATTTAGTTAGGGTTCTAATTGTACCTCCAATAAACCTCCACCACAGTGAAATACGAGCACCCATAATTTTAGTTTCAACTTCCTATACATAATCCATCTGACTGGATGGTCTCAAGCAAAGGCAGTTAAAGCAATTTGTTTCACTTACATAAAGGAATAAATCAGTGCTTAATTATGTGAAGTTTATTATTAACAGTGCTGGCAATCTGACCATATGCCATGACTTCATCTTTTTACATCAAGAAAAAATATAAGAATATACTGATGGCTTTCATGATGGCTTTCTCACTCCAGAGTGGAGCGGCAGGAGGGCGGTATCACACGATGTGCCCTAACGAGGAAAAGAAGCGGTGGGGCATTTGCGGCTCAGAGCACCGAGTGGTGAGGCGCCAGGGATGCCATGCACAACAGTCAGTGACCAGTTGCCATCAAGCAGCAGCAGGGAAACTTCACACCATTCCAAGTACCACTTCCATCATGAAAACAAGCCCACACATCATTTTCTTCAGGATCTCAATGTCTTTCCTGAATCAGCAGCCAGTCACCAGCACGCAACAGAGGAGAGTGACACAGATTTGGGGTCAGAAATGTGGGTCCAAATCCTGACTCTAGCTCTTACTAACTGTGTGACTTGGGTAAGTGGTGTAACCCCTCTAATTTCCTTAGCTGAAAATTTGGGATGGTGATGCCTCCCATGCAGGGTCACATGAGAATTAGATATAATGAATGGATAACACCTGGCCCATATTAAGTGCATAGGAAAGGTGGTTATTACTATGGAAATTCCTGTGCTGGGAATAAATTGGAGATCTGAGAATAAGCAGGTCCACATCCTGGTGTCCTTGGTACTGGTGACACCAGTGATAATATTTCAAACTTTGCTTTTATACTCTTGTCTGTATCCAGCATCCAGGGCCGATTTCCCCTCCTCTTTAGATTGCTTTGTGTCCCATAGCAAATTGGTGATCCTCTCTCAGGTCCATCTGTATTATAGGTGAACTAGTCCATTCCCTTGCCTGCATCACACAGGGTGCTGGAAGGCTCTGAATTTGTAGAGAAAGGGTAAAGCCTTCAAAGATCAGAGCACTAGGAGTGGGCAGGCTTACTCAGGCAATGCCTCCCTGGAGCTCCTGCTGTGTCAGGTGTCTCGGTGCCCAGTCGGTATGGGTTGTCCCTTCCTCCTCGGTAAAAGAATGCAGCTGTAGATGCCCAACTAAAATATGCCCTTGCACGTCAGAGGGGCCAATGAGATGCCAATGGCTATTGTTGAATGGGGACTTCCAGAAAACCTCCTTGAGGGAGGGACAGAGCTGGAGTCTCTTCCTTTCACCCTTCACTCCCTTCTGAGGCGTGGAAGTAATGATGCCTACAACTCCAAAAGTCATCCTGCACCAAGAGGCAGCCTTGGGGCTGGAAGTCATATTCTTGATGAAGGTATAGGAAGACAGAAAGAACCTGGCACCATGCTGACACCACGGGGTGACCATATTAGCCTAGATCACTTGTCTCTGACCTTCTATTACACAACAGAGAAAAACTTGTGACTTATAAAAATGACTGTAATTTCTGACCTATGTTACTAATAAGCAAATGCAATTCATTTTTGTACTTTTACACACATCCCAAACAGACATTCACTGCCCACAAAGGACCCTGGAAGAACAGTGTTCCAGATCTGTGCTAAAAATGCAAATGGCTGAGCTTTCCAACACAAAGTTATTAATAAACCAGTATGTGTCTCATAGATGGCTGCAAATGTGGATGTTCCTTCTAAAGAGAAGGATTTATTTAATTTCCTAATACTCTAGACTTGTAATAAATACCCCAAAGGCACACCTTCTTCAAGGTCTGTAGCTTAATTGGGTCCACGTTCTGAAGCTTATGAAGTCACCAGTCCTAAATAGCTCTGCTTTTCATCCCTCACCAAGGCAGCCTTAAACTCTTTACTAGACACTGTAGCAAAATAAAACATTCTTGAAAACATTAAGGCTGATGAACTGGCTTGGATTTTCTCCAATCCCTTAGACTTTCTCTCCTCTCCATAGATGTAAAACGAAGTGCAGTGACTTTGAAACGAAGGCATTTGATTTGGGGCCACCACACATTGATTCATCCAGCAGAAGGTGCTTGTTTTTCTGAAGCCAGCGCAGAGAGCTCCCATACCACCCTGCCACCCCTTTGGTGTGGTGCACTGGTTCTTGGCCGCCAAACTGGATACACTGTCCCATTTCTCACTACCATGAAGAGGCAACCGAGACGGCCTACCTTGAGAAAATAAGCCATCAGTACCGAATATATAAATCCAAAGAAGTCCAAATCCTCCTTAGTTGCCCTTACCATATGACACTTTAGGTAACTAAAGTAGAGAGAGAAAAAAACAAACAGATGGAATCCATCTAAGCTTTAATGAGGCCTTCAGTACCAGTCCACGAGACATTTCCATGTTGTCTTAACTTTGCTTATCTTATATTGCTGATATAAACGTGGATTGACCGAAACTTAAGAAGTGGAATTAATTGTTCAACAGCCTTCAGGAGGGCAAACAGGCTGGTCTCCCACGTCTATTCTGGTGCTATTTAAAATCTTCATAAAGTGAAGATTTACATGGGCAGATGTAAGAAGAGCTGGGTAGAATTCTTTGTATCTAGAAAATTAGAGATAAAATTTTAAATGCCTTTATTTTATTAAAGAAAATAGTTCATTTGAACACAGAATTGGTATACAACATAGAAGAGTGCAAAGGAATACAAACACAAAATAAAGACACTGCCGGAAAAATACCTGCTTGGAGGGAGAGGCAAAAGGACCAGTAGATGCTCTGAATTCTCCAGACATGATACAAGACTGTGTTAAGGGAACTCTGCCAGCTGGCTGGTAATTCTTCACCTGACCAAGGTAACAGATAAACATTCTGTTTGACAACTAGAGGGTTCTGAATCTGGGGTTCACCCATCCGGAACTCCAGAACACCAAAAGGCAATTAGTGGGGCCTAGAGATCACTAGCAAGGAGATCCCAGGCCTGCCTTAAACAGTCTTCAGCCAGGATTTAATGAGGCATGAATCTGCACAAGAAAGTAGATTTCTCCATTAAGTAGTTAACTAAACTCTTTTGAAAAAGTGATCGTGAGCAAGGCTGATAAATTAACCCAAATTAGAGCATTAACTAATCAATGTGCTTCAGCTCCAAAGTACAAAACAAAAAGTTTTATAATGTCCATCTCCTCACACACATGCACACACACACACACACACAAATATTAGTTAATTACCAAACTCTAGTCCTAAATTTCGTGAGTATGATTAAATAGGGTGGAGAGGGCCTTGGAACTTGAAAATGTGAATGTATGAGAAGCCAGCTCCCAGCCCAGTTCGCACTGGAAGGCGTGCAAGAGAGCCTGACTGACCTGCTTCCAAGGGTGAATCATGTCCAGGTCAAGCTGACATCCTGTTGTCTAGTTCTTTATATTCATATGCCCAGTAATAGCTCCCTGCCTTTGCTTGGAAATCTCAAAGTAGAATTTCCTCTGTATGCATCTTCGTACTCCTTAGAACACACTAGTTTTCCCAAAACTGTAATAATATGCTCAGAAATGGCAGCAATATTCCAGGTAATGTATTTTGTAGCCCTTGATCCTGAGCCATCCCACACACACAAACACACCATGTCTTAGGAAAAGATATAGAAAATAGGCACTCCACTTTTTAATACCACTTTTTCCTGGATTACAAAAAAAACATGTAAAATATTTGGACATTACAAGAAAACACACCAAAATCTTTGATGAGAGAGGTAATCCTATTAACAGTTTGGTGTCTTTTTTTCTAGTTATTTTTGAAAAGGTATAAATATTCATTGTTTTTAGAAAAAAAATGTGTACCACTTCGTAGCTCACTTTTCCACTAAGGAATACATACTGAACATTTTTCCATGGCATTAAATATTCTTCTACAAAGTTATTTTGAGTGATTGGATATTCTATCAAATTCTTACTATTCAAATGAAAGTAAAAGGTTTATCAATCTTCTATTTTTGAGTATTCTGGTTATTTCTATTTTTTACCATTAGAAACATTGCTTCAGGGTTTATTCTTAGAGGGAAGCCAAGTATGATTTTTCTGAGACAAATTACTAGCTGTAGAATTTGGGGGACAAAGGTTGTGAACAAATTTAAAACACTGATACATGTCAGCCAGGGCTCTACAGATAAGCTGCACCAATCACAATCTACTATTAATATATGAGAATGCCCCAAAGTATGGTCAATTTCCCTACGTCCTTACCAGCTCTATTATTTTTTCTCTCCTTGGCAATTTTTTTAGAAAAAGACATACCAATTAAATTTCAATTTTTTTTTTGTTCAGTTGAACCTGTATTTGTCTTTCTTTGTCCATTTGTATTTCTTCTTTGTGAATTATTTATTCACGGTCCTTATCCATTTTCCTGTAATTTATTTAGCTGGTAAGAATATTGTAAGCAGTAGGGCTATTCACCTATTAGCTGACATAACAACCATACATAAGTTTTCCCCAGTTGTTTGTCTTTTAAGTTTGCTCCTAGTTTTGATGTATAGAAATGGAGGGGTTTTGTAGCCAAGACTATCCTTCCTTCATATTTTAAATTATTTTTATATAGTCCTTCTCTACCTCATTCATCACTTATTACCAACTTTTTCTCCTATTGCACATACTGGTTTCCATTTGGCTTTTGTTTTTAGGCTACACGTTTAATACTTCTGAAGTTTATTTTGCCATGGTGAGAGGAAAGGCCCTCAGATTCATCCTAAATGGTTATGCACAAGCCCCCACTCACCACACTCATACAACAGGCATTCACTGTTTAAACAGCACTATATTTGGGCTGTCACTTTAGCATAATTATTAAGAGCTTGAGTTTTAGTCAGACAGACCTGATTTGAATTCACCCTTCTTACCCCTATGACCTCAAGCCAGTTACCCAACCTTCTTAAACTTCAATTTTCTCTCCTGTGAAGCACGTAGTACAGGAACCTTGCACATATTAAGTGCTCAGTAAATACTAGGCACTGACAATGTTTTCAGTAAGATCCCAGAATGACCACCCACATTCTGTATCTGCATCCTATGTGTAGCCACAACAGTGAAGAATAGTTTTGGCAATTTCCTCAATAGCTATTGCGGCAACCTGCCTCACTTTAACCACGCCAGGGAGAGCAAAGATGATTCAAGGTGAGCCAGAGTCACCACACTTCTCCACAAAGCTCCTGGCCTCCCTTTCTCCTTCTACTTCTCAGTATAAGCCAGCAGCCTAGCTGGCGGAATCCAGAATCACAGGTGAACACCACTGCTCTCGGCACCCGCAAAGCGCAGGCTGCTCCAGCCTCCTCTCTAGTTCAGAGAAGACCACTCACTTTACTCCATGGCTTAAAGAATTAATTTTCTTTAAGAAAGAACTAGTGTCATTACACTTGGAGACCTGGATAGTTTAGAATTCAAGAGAAAAGAGATGTGGGGGAGAGAACTCTAGGTAAGAGAGTCAAAGAGTTTTCAATGGTAGTGCAATTAATTCAGTAAACTGTCCCAATCTCAGGCGATTTCTACAGTCTGAAAAAAAACTACCTGGCTAAAAAGCCAAGCAGTTAAATCTGAGGCATAAATCAGGTCTTAGTTACAAAGTTCCCCACCTCTCTCTTAAATCATTACATTCACTCTAATATTTCCTAGCAGGGAGGTGGGAGGCGGCTTGAAATACAGTGGAAAGCACTAACTACTTGGATAGACATAGCTAAGTTTGAAGACTCCCAATTCCAACACTCACCAGCTGTGTGAACTTGGGCCAGAGAATGGGTTTGCTCATCAGTAAGATGAAGATAAAACTGCTAACATCATAGATTTATGGTAAGGATTAAACTCCGTAACAGAGAAGAAGCTCATGAATGTTAAGACTTGTCACCTATAATCATTAGCACTTCTGTGTGCATATCATCTTCTCAAGGCATATCTAAGCCACACAGTCAGATACCTGCCAAACCCTATCACCTGCCTCCTAGTACAACTCGGTTCAGCATTTATTTTAGCATCTATTTTATGCCATATGATGGGAGGTAAAATGAAGAAAAGACAGAGCCTCTACCCTTGGGCAGCTCAAATCCCACTCCTCATCTGGGCATACACTCTCCCCCATTAGATCATAAACTCCTCAACTGTGCCTGCCACCACCTTCTACAACCCCACTGGAGCCAAAGTCCTATGGTGCATACAATGGGAACCCAACACATTTTTAAGAGAACTGAGATATGTTTTTATTGTTTCATGTCAGAGCAGTTCCAGATGGACAAAATCATTTTCCCAAGTAACCCAGGGCCCACAGTACATTGTGTCATCCTCCAGGGAGCCATTCTCTACTTAGCCACAGAACAGCCTCACAAGAATGATAACCAGAGAACTGGACACCATGGCTTCCAGGCCTCTCATCACACCATCTTTTCTGTTTCTTTCTATGAACCAAGAAAAATGTAGCAGATCACGTAAGGCCGCCCACTCTCTCACAGGCAAGAGCATCTCAAATCCATTCCCTTCTGGGTACCACTGGCATAAGGGCATTATAATTAAGTGCTTGACCTAATTATCTCTTCTTTCTGAGCCTTCACTGTCCCGCCATCACATGCATCCATCAGCCCTTAGATCTCATGTCTAGGGCTTTCAGTATCTCCCTGTCTGTTGCATAGTCACTTAATGGCTGCCAAGAATTCTCTAGAATCCAGGCCCTTCTGGCCAAGCAACCTGGGGTCCAAGTGGCTTCCTCCTTTGGCAGATGGCACCATACCTCCCTGAGTCTTCTAGTCAGCATCAAGGAGATGGCAAGCCACTTCCAAATTGCTTACTCCCCATGTGCATATTCCCATCTTCCTCCTCGGGCTAGAGCAGAGAGAGCCAGGGAGTGAGGTCTCTCTGCCTCTGAAGAGGCTCTACCTCTGCACATAGCCATAATTTGATGCCTCTCTCTGGGATTCATATAGGGAGTTACTGAGCCAAGAGTTTATTATCGAGCTTAACATGAACACACAGTGAGGAGAGCTGAGTGCAAAACCAAATGTTCCAAGCGTTCCTAATTCCATGTGTTTCGAAGTGCCTGAAGCAGGATTTTTATGGAAGAGGGAGAAAGACTTTTCCCTGGTGGTAAATTTAGGAACCATCTCTTTAGTTTTGGATCCCGATCAGGCCCTTAGCAGTCAACTAATCCCATTCTCTCTTTATTTTCTAATTGTATTCTTACCAATATGGCTGGGCCTTATTTCATAGTGTAGTAAGCCTTGCTAAAAACCTTCTCTGTTCCAAGGCTCCCTCTAAAACATCTCTTCGCTTCCAAGGGTAATGAACTCTTTTATAATAAACGCCTCGCTTTAATGCACACTCTCTTTGGTTTCCAGGAACTGCCTTATAATTACATGGCTCAGTATTGCATGTCAGAGGTTTGCTTTGCCTTTAATATTTTATGAAGAAATTCAGATTTGACAGTAAAAATATTTAACCCAGAGGACCCGAAACCCAGACTATTATTTTGTAAAGTAGCCATCTAGCTGCACACTTGTGCACCGCTGGTTTCCCCAGTGCATTTTCACACTCTTTGATACTCTCTGAGCAGACTCAACCACATGCTGTCCAGATGGAAACCTGGCTGTATCATTACATTATATTGAAATAACCCAATACCACCTGTTTCTGTTGGGGCTTCTGCCAACATTTTCCCATAAAACATTTATTTTGCTAATATTTTAGTTGGTCACCACAGAAGGACACTTGAAGTTAAAGATTTACCATGTGTTGCAGCCACTCAGAGCCAAGAGAGGCAAAAAAATAAAAAGCCCTTTGAAACCAGGCAGCAGAGTTTGAGAAGAGCAAATGTCTATCTATTGTTTTCAAAGGTGGATGCCTCACCTGGCATGATGTAACTGTAGCACTGGAGATTTCGAGACAAGGTTTCCTTGGCAGTCTTCACAGAATAAATTATTGTTGTGTCTCTAATGCTCATCTTTGGGTTGTGAAAATATTTTCAGCTTTGTAAGAAGACTTTCCTGCTTCTTGGCAAATTCTCCCCCTCCAAAAATGTTCTAAGTTCATGGGGATAGAGAATTGATTGGATTAATTTGACAGAAACGTGGGCATATATTATTTTCATTCCATCAAAAAGAATGGGTTGGAGGATTTGTGTTACATATGAGGAACCAGTCCTGCAAATAGTGTTTAAAGCCACTCGATGGCCTTGGAAGCAAAAGCGATGAGCTTTTCTTCAGGACTGGACATCCAATTGGAATCCCATGGTCAAGCAACATAATGCAACCTTAAAAAGTTGTTCAGCATTGTGTGTCTTTTTTTTCTGTCCTCTGAAATTCTGTAATTGCTTGTCATAAAATCTAGAATTAAGGCTGAACTAGCTCAAAGATTATGAGGCCACGGGAATAGTTAGCCAAGGGTGTCCCTTGGAATTGCTTGCACCTAGCTGCCCCTTTAGAAGAAAGACCCTTATCATCTACCTCCTGTGCTGCAGTAGCTGAACTCAGTCTCCCCACTAGTTCTAGCTTACACCAGCAATACCATCTCAGTTTTCTCCTGCACACTGAACCCTCTCTCCAAAATGGAGAGAGGACTAAGGAAAACACACAAAGAGATTAATGGAGTTGGGCTAGATATGCTTAACTTCTCTAATCTTCTGGCTCTTATGGTGCCTGGAATCTCCCTGAGATTTTCCCAGAATTCTGATTCACAGCAAAATGGTATTCCTTTCCATTATTGTAATTGGTGATTCAATTACAAAGGTTAACTGCACGGCCTTCTGTCCCTTTTCCCCCCAGTTAATTAGAAGGCTGGGTCTTCCCCTGACCTCTTTCTAGACTGATG
Source organism: Smutsia gigantea (assembly GCA_032199065.1). Classification (NCBI taxonomy): domain Eukaryota; kingdom Metazoa; phylum Chordata; class Mammalia; order Pholidota; family Manidae; genus Smutsia; species Smutsia gigantea. The sequence goes on along the minus strand of JAVSCE010016441.1, from coordinate 120,201 downwards.
GATCACTAAACACCAGAGGAAGGAAAAAGGAATGATAGTAGCTTGGAGCTCCACTCATGTAATGTGTCCATTTTTCAGCTCAGGAGCTCTTTTACACCAAAATGCCCGCTTTGCATTGTAAAAGTAATTTATATTTTAGATATTTGTTTTAAAAGTCAACTTGTAACCTGTAATGGCTACAGATATAGATTAAGAATCACAAGTAAAGCAACGTACCTCTCGACAGCTCCCATTCATGTTCACATATCCTCCCTGAAGACAGATAATCATATAATTAAGCGATCCATTTTTCAGCATATATGTGCTGTACAAAAGACAGTGGTATAATGAATCCTGAGATAACGCTTTAGTTCAAAGTAGGAAATACTGAATAATCACCTTTTTTATGAAAGCACTTGACCTTTAAATTGATATTTCCCCCCAACAGATTGTAATTATTGTTCAAAGAGGTGTTGAATGCTGCACAGATAATCCGAAGGTGGCCCGTCTGTTCCTCCCTGTTACAGTTGGTGTCTAGCTGACCATGTCAGCTGACTGACAAAAGGACAGAAAGGGTTGCTTTTGGATTTCTGTCAATACCAGCCTTGATTTTTTTTTTCTCTAAGATTGTGTATCTCAATTCTTAAGACCAACATAAATCCATCAAGATCAACTTGTGAATTTGTATCTTTCTACTTAGAAAATCTTATCATTCTGGATGGCACGAAGCAAGACAAGTGGTAACTCAGCCTTGGATGTTGAACCTGCTCCCAAAATGGAAAAGTTTTCCTTGAGTAGAGTTGCCAGATTTGGCCAGTAAAAATACAAGATATTCAGCTAAATTTGAATTTCAGAAGTATAAGTATGTCCCATACAGAAAAGTATTCATTGTCTATCTGAAATTCAAATTTAACTGGGCATCCTGTATTTTGTCTGGCAGCTTGACACCTGACCACTCAGTCTCTGATTCTGATTTGTTCTCTTTTTTTCCTTTTCTACATAGGAAAGCATCAAATACGGACAGCTAGAGCAACCAACATACACAGGTCGCTGACGGCTGAAAACTAGGGGTACTAAGAAGTCAAAATCCATCATCCTTCCTGTTTATTTTTATAAGTTACTGATTGGACTGTTTCTCTTCTCATGATGAAATAACTCTCTTAATCATTGCCTCAATTCCCGGAATCCTTTATCAAGGGCAAGGACAATTCTATCCAGTTTGAACAAGGAAAAATGTGAAACTTATGCTAATATTTAAAAGCTTTATGTTTACCCTGCCAGCATCTCTCAGGTTGTGAGCAGCGTGTGGATTTATCGTGAGAAATGCTCACGAGGTGCAGTGGTTTCTGATGCAGTCACATCTGCTCTTCCTGAACCCTGGACATGCACGCTCCCCTTCCTCCAAAGTGTTCTCCCTGTGTTCTCTCAGACCCGGAGCCAGGGGAGAGACTGCAGCTGCCGTGGTGGGCAGAGGGCCCGGAGCCCAGGGCTGCAGAGAGAAGCACCCCCCAGCAAGACCCGCAGGCCTGAGGAGCACCGGGGCTCAGCAACAGCAAACCACCCTCCTTCGCCATAGGATCCCCTCCTGACCTTTCCAAGGCTGGGAAAGAAAGTCTTCCTTGCTCTTCCCTTCATTTCCCCTTCCCTCGTGCCATAGAGGGGCCGCCCAACTAAATTCGAAATGATAGCTTCTCAGAGGAAAGCAAAGTTATGAATCCCTGTTACAGTGGAAGACCAAGATGGGGCACTGAAAACTTGACTCTTTTCTTTATTGAACTATTGCACTGATGAGAATCAATAGCAATTTTAAATGTTTCCATTTCACATTTAAAATGTTTGATATTTGTCTATGAGTTTAGAGTTAAAAGAGTATGGTCATTTACCTCATTTTATATCACAGTGATTTGTTGCTCAAAGGAAATTTAAAAGCACTTTGAACAATCTCTAAAAGGTATGGAACAGCTTTCCCAGCCAAGTGGCTCTGAAAGTGTGGTCCCCAAACTGAAGCGTCAGCATCACCCAGTCTTGTCAGAAATGCAGATTCTTGGCCCAGACCTGCCTGAATCAGAACTTCTCTTGTGACGAGACCCCCAGGGAGTCCTAAGGTTTCAGAACCAGCACCCTCACCTATAAGAGACCAGGGTAGCTCAGGTTCTCTTCACTTTCCAACCCACGCAGCTGCACTTTCAAGCTCTGCCAGTGCTGAGATTGGCACTTCAGATTTCTGTGCCACACTTAAGAACAGACCACGAAGGCAGTAGTTTGCCATATGAAGAAAACGATCCCCATTTCTGACTCTTGCCCCTCCGCACCTCACACACACATACACACACACATGCTGCCTTTGTGCATTTCAGGGTGTCTCCTCCAGCCCCTCAAGCTCCCCTTTGGCATATCCTGTAATCCCTCTCCACTTCCTTTTCTATAAAACGCAGCCCTCCTCCATCCTGATCTCCAGCCCCCACATTCCCCCATTCCCCCATCACACCTCTTTATCCTCTATCTTTGTCTCAGTTTCCAAGGGGTCTTTCTCCTCTACAGCCTCACCCCATGCACCATCTCTCACCCAACACCCCGTATCAATCTCAGGACCTCTGTATCCTAGCTCCCCCTCCCTCCCACTCTCACCCTGTGCCCCTTCTCTCTTCTGAGCCCCACAGGGCAACCAGACTCTCCCTATCTGACTGCCCATCTCATTTCCACTGTTTGCTCATGGCTCATGTTCTCAGCCCCTGGGACAGGGATTACCAGCCCCAGACTCACTTCTCTCTCCCCTGCTCTGATATCACCAGCCGTTTGGCCTGTATTTCTGCTATGACAGAAAGTTTTTTTCCTCTAAGACTACAGTCTGCTCCAGCTTTCACAGTCATTTCTTTTTATTACTTATCTACTGATTTCCTTTTAAAATATATTTAACAAAATAAGGTAATTGAGTTGAGGGAAAATATTACATGATTGTTCAGGGGATATGAGGATAAACCACAAATTCTAGAAGTGGTAACAAAACAAATGATAGTATAAAATGCTGGTGTAGCAGGAGGGAAGGGCATTTCGGGAAGCAGGAAATGTAAAATACTCTGAGAAAAGATCCAGGGGTGGAGATAAGTATAATACTGAAGACGCTAGTGGGCCTGCCGGTATAGCAAGAGTATAAGGAAGGTTCAGGTAAAACAAAAATCGTGAACCATCTTGGGTTAAAGGCCACTTTGAGAACCCAATGAAATCCAAGGAACTCTTCCTAGGAAAAAAAGAAAAATGTCCAAACAAGCAAATGGTACACTTAATATCAGGTACTGGGAAAGACCTAGGATGCCCGATGGTGGGGGAGATCCAGAGACCCCAGGCGAAGAAACAGGATAGGTTTGAGGGCCAGACAAAAAAGATGAATGCCAGAAAATGCAAGAGAATGTGGGCTTCCTCCTGAGTAAAGTGAGATCTTCAGAGGGGTGGTGTATGTTTTAGGATGCCCAGCTTTGTTTACTTTACTTAATAACAACTCATGTTCAACTTTCAGTCTGATTTTGTAAAATCCATGTTTTGATTTCACTGGGCCAGTGATGTTCCTGGCTTGAGGCCAGAAAGACCAGGCACTAACATATTTTGAATCTGATGTCATTAAATAGAGTACAGGAAATGATTATCACTGGGCAGATAAAAGGAAAACATCTTAAAAGAGAATATAAACTTTTTAACCTACTCTAGAGGCATCATGGTGAAAATTTCTGTGCACCAAAGAAAGAAAACTCAGTAACGTGTATAAGGCGTGGTTTGCATATGTGTGAGGTTAAAGAAGAAACCACACCTGGATCACAAATGTACTGGTTCCATCCTTGAGAGTTCTACCAATCAAAGATTATCGGTTATGTGTTTTCAGTATGATAGTATCAGTTAACATGTATTCAGACATTGCTATGTGCCAATAACTTTATATGAATTATCTCATTTAATCCCCTCTGTTACTCTCTGAAGCCAAAGACGGCCCAGAGAATTTAAGTGAAGAGCGGTTAATCATTATCATAGAAGCCAAAGGTGGTATAGGCTAGACCAAGATTAGACCAAACACCCTGACTCCCACAGGTCCAGTTCTTAACTCCTTCCTGGATCCAGCATGGTTCTTTCTCCCAAAGACCCATGTGGCTCAAAATCTGAATTCCCCAGTCAGACTGTTTTCCAAACCAGACCCACAAACCGTAATTGGATTATGCAGTTGGAATTTGAGAAACAGGAAAATGCAAATGGTAGAAATAATGAACACTCATTAAACTCCTCAGAAAGAACAACAAAGTCTTTCAAGGCAGTTCCTATAAGCAAGTTTTATTTGAAGACAAGAACTGCAAAGTTAGGCAGGGCATCAAGGACGTGATCATTGCTTTTAGATCTTGGGTGTTTTCTCCCAATACCCACTTCCCCATTTGTTTTCCCAGAGAAAACATGTAAGTGCTCACTTATTAAAAATAAACTTGCACCTGAGTCCATCCCAAAGAAAGATCAAATGGCTACCTCAAGAGTATACTAAAAGGTAGTCATATCCGTGAAATTCCCAAGGGAGTTTTTTTTTGCTTTTAAGAACAATGAAATCACTTTTGCTGTTAATTTATTATTTCCACCAGTTATTCAAATATTTGTCTACATGTTGAAAAATTAGTCCTTATTCAAACAAGTTTCTGCTTTGAGAGCAAAAGCATTCTAAATATGCAGTGAAACTGGGACTCCAGCAAAAGGATACACAGATAAATTAAAGACACATGCTTTTTTTCTCCTTAGATAAGCAAATTTTTTAAAACTTCAATAAAAAATAAAAGCCTGTATCTCTCTTCAACAGACACTGGATTTTACACTGGACTGTATGCCTAACTGCAAGGAAAGAGGCTGATTTCGTCTGAACACCACTTGCCCACTCATTGTCCTGAGTTGCCATGCTAAGTTCAATCACTTCCGAAATGGGTGGTTCAGGCTGGTCTCTGCTTGGTCCCCGGCATTCATATCTTCAAACAATACCAGTATGAAGACATAAACCTTGTTAAGGATAGATGATTGCTGGTGTTATGGGGAAGAAGTATAGTTTGTTGTTCAACAGTTATAGATGTTTCTATTGGTACAGTTACCACATTTAGGTAGATAATTGTCCCTTCTCCATTCAAGTCATAGATGTGCCATTAGGCAGGAAGAAAAGGGAAATGGAAGGGACAGTAAGGTGCTTGAGAGGAAGAAAGGACTATTTACTAGATGCTTCCGACTTACTGTAGGGAACAAAGTAAATGCAGGAGAATTACTGCACCCAGTAGTGTAACGTTCTCCCTTCTAGAACTGCTGTGCCCTGGGTAAAAGCAGATAGAGACATGAGAGAGCAGCTTTTCCTCCTGGAAAACAAGGCCAATTATACTTTTTTAAAAAAAATACCTCTTCTAAACTAAATACGTTGATACTGTTCCTAGCATGCAGTCCTTAGGTAGGGAAATTATATAGAAGGAAGAAGAGTTAAAGGACTTCTTAAAAATTGAGGCAGGGTCAGGGAAAACAGGAAAATACTCAAAGAAATAAACCATGAAAATAAATATAATTCATCCTAACTGCCTCTGAAACCTCACTTGAAGCGTGTCTGATATGAGGAAGCCAAAGTTTCCAGTCAGCATTAGCATTCAAACACATCATCACCTAGGAAAGTATTTTTTCCTGTCTTTTTATCCTCCACCATCCTCAGTATCAAGTCCACAGTAAGTGTCCACTAGTTACTTTTGGAATGAACAGGAAATCACCTCATAGAGCACCTGCAATAGACATAGTATCCTCTTGCATAATTATCAGGTTGCAGATGTGTTAAAGTTATTAAAAAGTCTTGTTTGGATCAGCAAGTTCAGTAAATCGGCCTCATAAAAGAAGTTTGAAGACAACTTTTTCCATTGACCTTTTCGTCACATTTAAAATATATCTGAATTTGACAGTAGGTATCAAGAGATTTGGTAAAGGTCATGCCTCTTGTCCAAGTAGCTCAACTTCTAGCTATCTACCCCAAGGAAGTCGTAAGAAGTGGGAATAAAGATTTATGTCTGGAGATGTTCATCGCAGTACTATTTAGAGTAGCCCTGGACATACATGTCCAGCCATACGGTCAATTTAAATTAATCTGGGATCAGGGTACAGCCATGCAATGGCCTATGAGTGCCCATTAAACGTGACGTTTTTTAAAGTATTTTTTAATGACCCAGGAGATACTCATAATATGATGATAAATTTAAAAAGCAGGATACAATGCAATTGATACAATATGATCCCAGATCTACAGGAGAGAGAGTGAGGTAGCTATAGGGAAACAGAGAAGCACATAAAGAGAAGTTAATATTCCATGATGTGAATAGGGGTTACCTCTTAGTTATAAGGTTATGGGTGATATTTTTTTCTTCCATTTTTTTTTTTGTATTTCAGTTATTATATATTCACAATTATTTTTATAGTTAGAAAAAAATTGATTTTTTTAAGTATTAGAATTACTAATGTTTAAACCAGGTTAGGAAGTCAAATCATGGGGAAAACAACATATTCTAAATTTCAGCAGTTTCAAACATATTATTCAAAAACAGGGTCCCAGCACATCTGCTGCCAAGGATCCCTACAGATCCCCTATGTTTTCTTCAACACTTCTATGCACTCACCTACATATCTTAACTACTTATGATCCATGTGACAATGGGAGGCAAAAATTGCATTTTTCTTACTTTAATAAATAACCATATAATTTTCCTTTTTAATTGGTTGTGTGTCCAATTACATAGTACAAGGTTGTGGGTCAAATAATTACAAGGATTTCCTTGGGAAAGGTGACAAGGGGAGGTCAGGAGAGTCAGACCCCAGCCACAGTTTGCCGCGGACTTGGTTGGCAAGTAACTTAATCCGATTGGGCCTCTTTTGTGTCATTTGAGAGCATGAGACTAGATGACATCCAAGCTCCTGCACAGCTCGAAAGCCCCCGAAATAACTTGCCTTCTCAGCCCTGTCCATGCTGCTGTCAGAGGCCATCCCTGCGTAAGGTGCACTTGGAATGTGATAGACCAGTGGCTCCTGAGTGAAAGAATAGGTGTCCAGTAACTCTAAAGGACAAGGGAGGCCAACCACAAACACTTTGGCCATTAAACAGCTTTGCGCCTACCTCATCCCCTGACTCCTGGGACTAAGCAACATGACCTGCTTAGAGTTCTGCTCTTCTAACAAGATGTATTTTTAATGGACAGTATTTACTTTCATCAGAAAGGAAATCGAATTATGTCCTCAAAAACAGAGATCCTCAGCCCTTTCTGGGACACAGCTGCCCTCAAGAGTCTGTGGAAAGGTTGACCTCTCCTCAGAAAAATACTTTCATATCAAACTTTTGCTACCACTTTGTGGGGTCACAGACAGCCAAAAGTTTTTAGTGGCCCTCAGATGCAAGGTTAAAAATCCCTGGTTAGGAAAATATTGACCTATTCAGTAAAGCCCCAGACAATTTTAAAGTATGCTTCTTTTTCAAGAATAAGATGATCTTGATGACTAGAAATAATCTGTGTAACTAAGGAGGCCCTCCCAGGCCTTGTGACTTGGGAGGAAGGAAAGGCACAGACATAGCCTAATCGAACAGTCTAGGAATAAACAAGCTTTAAGACTGCAGTGAGGAGGGCAAGATCCCAGAAACTGCCCCCTGCCCAGAGCTTAGCTACAGCTCACAAAGTCGCAGCCATCACCATGGCACCCTTGTCCTTAACCAGAATTATAACTACCATGCTCTAAAATTTATCATGTCCCGCGCATTATCTCACTTTATCCTTGCCACAGCTCTCTGTGGTACTATTGTACTTTCATGGTACTCAATATATCTCCATTTTACAAATGAGAAACTGAGTATCTGGAAGTTAAGCTTCTCCAAGGTCACGGAGCCAGCTAATTTTGGGATCAAATGACACACAAGCTCTGCCTGGCTCTATTCCAACCAACTAAGGCAAAACCATTACCAAGCAAGTTTCCTTGCTCAACTTAGGTACTGGGTAGAGTTAGTTTCATTGACATAAGTTGAACACAAGTGACACAGAGCAGACTTGTGGTAAGATAGCACAATAAAGCTTTGAAGCCCAATGCTTCCCAAAGGTCTGTTTGAAAGAGGAAGTGAGAGAAGGTATTGGCTGGGAGCTTCTGAAAAATAGCATCTTTGTTTTTTTCTATTTGCAGAGTCATTGTTTCCCTGTCTATTCAAGGCTATGAGTGAACAGCTAAGGCCGGGGGACTGTATAGCTCTGGACTATCGCCAAGGCCTTGACTGAAATCCCCAGTGCCAGGGGGGATTTCATGCCAGTCCACAGCAAGCTTGGCTCTGTGTTCCAGGTGACTGGCTAATTATCTGAAATAAACAGACTCCCTTTGTTCCCCAGTGACCCCTCAACTCAGAATCACAGAACTTTAGAAATGAAAAGAATCTCAAAAGTTACTTGGTTTAACTCCTTTCCCTTTTTCCTCATTCCCACCCTTCCTACAAAGCAAGAAATTCAATGCCAGAGAGAAGAAATGACTTGCTTGAGATTATATAGATAGTTGTTACAGAGTAGAAGTTGAATTCAAGTTTCCTGTGGGCCAGAAAGTATGCTAATATTTTATAAACATCATCCCATTTAAACTTATAACCATTCACTGAAGCAAATATTATTATACCCACTATATAGATGGAAAAAAACTGATGCTCAGAGAGAGAAATAATTCACTAAAGTCAAAGAAACAAAATGTTATTTGAACACAGATCAGACTGAACCATAAAGCTAAGGCCTTTTTAAAAAATCTCTATTGGCCATTAGAGTTTAGCAAGAAGTTACCCTGGTCATAATGCTATGAGGTACAAGTCAATGTGTTTTGGTTCCCTCACACCTCCTTACTTCTGGTGTTCTGTCTCTTTTTCTCTCTAACTCAGTCCAGAGAATGACCAGCCCATATGATGATGGAAACTACAGTGAGACCTCTTCCATGGGTGGACTGGAACAGAGAACAAACACCCAAATCCAAGAAGGAACCATCTTGAACTGGATATATGCCAGAGTGGATGAAAGACACGTCCAAGTGTAAGAACAAAGAGTGGCATCTCAAAGATGCTAGCATCCCAGACATATGGAGATAAAAAATAAACATATTTTCCCAACACCAGGGTGTCTGCTGACCCTATCCAAGGTAGTGCCAATGCTTGGGTAAAGAAGGGTATAAAGGAGAGATAATCCTGAATTTGATAAAGAAGAAATGGGGTCTACCTAAATTGGTAAGATCAGGTTTTCCACGTCACACTAAATAGAAGTTCAAAGTCAGAGTAAAGTGAACACAGAAAAACAAAGATGGCATTTTTTGTCTTCCTAAATGACTATTGGCATGCATATCTGCTACTTCTCAGATATTTTTCTGGCTCTAACACAAAACAAATGTATAGTATTGTTCCTGCAGTTGGGTTAAACAGTTTATTCTACCATGCTACCAATTAGGAAATGCACTATAGAAATCCTGGCAATTATTTAAAACAAGCTTGAAGTAGATTTTAGGCAAAGGAACAAGGAACCACCTAAAACAGTGTACCCAGTTCCCTGTAGAAGACTTTCCCTACCAGCCTCCGCTCACTCCTTGTCATTCCAGATTTGAGGGGGAAGTAGAAGACCTGGGAGAAAAAGGAAGAGGAGTTCCAAAGTAATTTGTTTTCACCTAAATGGCGTGAGGCGAGGAGCAGTGGGAATGAAATTGTCAAAAGAAAAGACAGATCGCCCCTCTTCATGACCTCAGGAACTGATTTGGTCCAGAAATGAAGATTCTCAGGATCCTTGAGCAGGAATATGTCTAGTTTTTTCTGCCATCTTTAGGAAGGCCAATGGCTACACAGACATAAGCCCAATGAAATGAAGAGTTGCCCAGAGAAGGAAATTCTACAGTTACCCTCACACCCTGAGCATAGCCTACAGACCCCTGCATTAGGTCTTCATAAAACTAGGCATTCAAAATCTATATGGGTGTGATCATTTCATTCACCAGTCTCCCCGATGAAGAATAAGTCCCATGAGGGCAGTCCGTGCCAGTGTTACTCAACAAAGTATCCTCAGAAACTAACATAGTATGTCACATTCAGTATGTTCCACACTCATTTGTTTAATTAATAAATACTACATCCCAGAACTGGAAATGTTCTGTTCACAGATACCTGCCCTAAACATGAAGTAAAATTGTGTTATTTTAAACTGGACTCAGCTTAGTTAACAATGTAGATGGCAAACTCCAGAGCAACCATAAAAAGAAATTTTTTTAAGAAGTATACTTGCTATACAAAGAGAGGAGATAAAAGGAAATCATATAAAATGTTCAATTAAAACCAGAGAAGACATAAAAACAGAGTGCAAAGAAGAGAAACAATTGTCAATATGGTAGATATTAATCCAACTATACCAATAATCACTTTAAATGTGAATGGCCTAAATATATCAATTAAAAGTCATAGATCATCAGAGAGGATAAGAAAACCAAGACCCAACTACATGTTGTCTACAATATACCCCTTTAAATATAAAAATAAATACGACATCCCAGTCTTTTCTCCTGGCTTTACTCTCCTATGTGCACACACACACCCACACACACTTGCTAAAACAGAACAAAGAATGAGTAACTTCCTATTCTCAATACTCAAATGATCTCATATCTTCTGTAAGCAGTTCTCCAAATCTGGAGCAAAAATGAAGGAAGTGCTTAACAAACTTGTTGAAGTCTTGCTTTTACCTACACAACCAGGATTTAACATGCAGTTGAAAATTAGTTACAGTTTATTAGGACAATGATGAAAGAAAGTGTGCAAACATAACCCACATGTTAGCTTTGATATTTGTCCCCTCAAGGCCCTGTCATATTAGCATTTCACACTTAGCAAATGACAATGTCTCTTGCTGTGTTGCTTAAAGAAAACTGAAGTTTGGCCTATGTAAATGAAAACAAGGCCATTCCCACCTGTTCATGCCCAATTTCCCCCAAACTATTATTCTTAATAATTTGCACATTTTTTTTTCTGAGAAAGAAACTGAGATTGAACTTTTTGAACCAAATCTTCTACTAACTGTAATCAATTTAAATAATACCTACAGAAAATGCCAGGGAGAACGTATACACATTTTTGATTCAAACAACCAATACCAAATGATAGTAATTTGTCAGTCTATTTCCTGTTAAACTAGCTAAGCCTTGGTCTTTGCCATTTTACTCTAATTAAACGAAGCAACAAAAGCTCTGCACAAGAATAACTCGTTACAGGAAAAACTAAAAGCACACAATTCACATGCCATATTTGTCGACCTGTTTTCTTGCCTTTACGGTAAAACTGCTCCCTTTAGACAAAGTGGTAACTATCCTGTTTGCCACAGTTGCCACCATTCCATATTGCTTCCCTGACAAAGAGGCCCAGTGCACTTGCCATTCATCATTATGCTTCTGCTGTTGTTTTTCTTGTAATAAAGAACTGTTTCTCTGTGTTTATATTTCTAACAAAAGTGGTCAGGTATACCAAGAGGATATCAAGTGTTTTATGTTATGCGCCTGCTTCCATCATGCACATTCACTGACCAATACATGTAAACATTTGAATTTTCAACCTATGTCCTATAGAACAATGATGGGATAGTTCTAAGCCCTCTAAGTCAAGAGGTATAGGCCAGCAATAAACCAGGGTTAACAGAGCTTCATTCATGTAATAAGAGTAATCAAGAAAATGACACTCTACCTAGGGAAAGTGAAGAGATTCAGGGTCAATAAATATTTTCTGAAAAATCAGGACCCTTCAGAACATTCCTGTATTCATGTTGGAGGACTGCCATAATAACACACCATAGATTTGGTGGCTTAAACAACAAAAATTTATTTTTTCATAATTCTGGAGGCTAGAAGTCCAAAACCAAGGTGCTAACAGAGTGGTTTCTCCTGAGGCCTCTTTCTTTGGCTTACAGAGGACCATCCTCTTGCTGCCTTTCCACATGGTTGCTCTTCTGTGCACGCATGCATCCCTGTTTCTCTCTTTGTATGTCCTAATCTCTTCTTCTAAGAAGTCCACTCAGACTGCTTTAGGACCCACCCTAACAGCCTCATTTTAACTTAACTGCCTTTTTGGAGGCCTTATCTCCAAATGCAGTTACATTCTCAGGTACTGGGGGTTAGGGCTTCAATATATTAACTTTGGGGGACACAATTTAGTCTATAACAGCCCCTAACTCAGTCTTTAAAGCTAGTATAATCTTTATCTTTTCAAATATTTCTCTTCCCCCCTTCTCCTCCTCCTCCTCCTTCTTCTTTCTCTGTCCATCTCTAGGTCTTTCTCTGTCTCTCCCTCACAGTACTAGATTTCAAACAATACATATGTAAGAATGTTTGAAATGATCCCAGGATTCTTGGATAGTCTGTTCTTTTTTTGTTTCATTTTCACTTTTTCTCATTGTGTCTCAAGGTGGGTACTTCCTATAGACCTAGGTTTAAGTTCACTAATTCTTTCCTTGGCTGTGTCAAATCTACTGGTGAGCCTGACAAATACATTCTTCATCTCTTACTGTGTTTGACATCTCTAGTATGTCCATTTAATTTTTTTATAGTCTCCATTTCCCTACTGAAGTTTTCCATCTGATCTTGCATACTGCCTGCCTTTTCTATTACAGCCTTTACAATATTACTTATATTATTTTAAATCCCAGTCAGGTAATTACAACATCTCTGCCATATATGAGTCTGGATCTGATGATTGTTTTGTATTTTGGAGGTATATTGTCTTTCTTGCCTTTTCATATGCTTTATAAATATTTCTGCATTCCTGAGCAGAAACCAGAAATCTAACATAACTTTGATAGGAAAATCTGAAAAGATCACTCAAGAACATCACAGGCATTGCCTAATAAAATATTGGAAAACAAAATTTTAAAAGTATAAAAAGGATAATAAATCATGACTAAAATGGGTTTAATCCCCTAATACACATGGTTTAAAACATTATAAAAATGGATTGATGTAATCCACCACATTAAGAAATTAAAGGAGAAAATCATGTAATTATCTCAATAGGTTCAAAAAGAAAAGCATTTGATAATGTTCAAAATCCTTGAATGATGTAAAATAAAAACTCTTTGTAAAATAGGAAGAGACGGAAACTTTCTTAACTAATTTTTTTAAATAACAGTTTTAAACACACATATACATATACATAAAACACCACACACTTAAGAGTAAAATATTGAATTTATTCTCTTTGTGACTAAAAATAAGACAAAGATATCTACTGTCACCAATTTTATTCAATAACATACTGGAGGTTTTAAACAGTATAGAGAAGAAAATTTTTTTTTAAGATTTGGGGAAAAGAAAACTATTGTTCAGATACATAACTAGAAGTCAGTTTATTAAGGTGGTTTGAAATAAAATTAACACATAAAATATTGCATGTTCTATATCAACAATAATTACTTAAAAATGAAAAAATTTAAATATCATTTACAAAATGTATGTATTATCTATGAATAAATTTTTACAAACAAAAGATCCCTATGAAGAAAATAATAAAATTGGTTTTAAAGAGATTTTTTGATGTAAATAAATAGTAAGATAAAGTATATTTAAAGGCTGAAGGGATCAATGTTATAGGAATGGCCATTCTTCCCAAACTGATGTAGAGGGAATCAAAATCCCAACTGTTGGTATGCGTGAGAGAGAGAGAAAGAGAGAGTGAGAAAGGGAATGTGTGTGTTGAAACTTGAAAGCTAATTCTAAAATTCATGTGGCAATATTGAGTACTGGCTAGTCTTGAATGAGACATACCTGAAGAAGAAAATTGAGGGAACTTGTCTTACTAATTATTAACTTATCATAAAGTTACAATGATTAAAAAGCATGGAATAGATTCAGAGATGGAAAAACAGATTAATCAAACAAAATAGAGGACCCAGAAATTGAATGATACCCCGCTGGACAACTGGTGCATGGCTGAGCTGGCATTGCAGATCAATGGTAAAAGGATGAAATTTCAAAAACTTGTGTGGCAACAGTTGGGTATTCATTTGGAAAATAAAATAAAATTTACCTTTACCCATACTTACATAAAAATCAATTCCAGGTGCTTAATCCTAAACACGTATATGTGAAAGCAAAGAAACAAGATTTTGGAAGGTCATATTTTCTTGGTGTACGGAAGGATTTTTTAAACGAGGCACAAAAAGCAAACCCTGCCATGAAAAATATGTATAAATTTGACTATACTCAAATTAAGAACTTCTGTCTATGAAAAGGAACCATGAAGATAGCAAGAAGATAAGCCCCAAGAGGGAGAAAAAAAATTGCAATTCATTTACCTAAAAGAAAACTGCAATCCAGACTACAGAATAATTTCTACAAATTTCAGGAGAAAGAAAAGAAAAAAGAAAGGAGGAAAGAAGGGAGAGAGAGACAGAGGGAGGAAGATGGGAGGAAGGGGGGAAAAAAAGACAAGAAAAAATAGGCAAAAGAACTTCAAAAAAGAAAATTTGAATCATTAATAACATATGAAAATGTGCTCAACCTCACTAGTAATCAAAGAAATTTAGATTAAAAGCACAGTGAGCTATCATTATATTTGCACCAGATTTGAAAAAAAATATGATTTTCATGATACCAAGTGTTGATGAGGATGTGGATACAAAGGCCACATTTCATACACTGGCTGGTAGATGTATATATTTTCACACTATTGTAGGAAAAAATTGGCAATACCTACAAAATTTAAATATGTGAATTCATTATGGCCAAGCAATTATAGACGTATAATTATAGATACAGATGTATAATAGATATACACCAGATAAAGTCTCACCTCAAAGGATTTGTACCAATTGTTCATAGTAGCATTGCCTAAAACTAGATACAACCCAAATGCATATCAACAGTAGAATGGAAAAAATAAGTTGTGGTATATTCATAGAATGGAATAATACACCACAATAAAACAGTAAATATTAATGACATGTGCCAATGAATTTCACAAACATAACTGAGTGAAAGAAGCAAGTGACAAAAGATTATTTATAGAATGATTCCATTTTTATTAAGTTCAAGAAGAAAAGGAAATGTAATGCAATTTTATGATGCATATATTAATGGTAACACTATATAATATACAAAGGAGATGACTATACCATAGAACAGTAGTTATGTTTGAGGGGTAGAAAGAAGGCTATATCAGAAGGGAGCACATGGAAAATTTCTAGAAAACTAGCAATGTTCTATTTCATAACCTAAGTAGAGGGTTCAAGGATGTTTACTTTGATATTATTATTATTTAAACTGCCATATTTAATCAATATCCTGACTGTATGTAGTTTTTCTTAATCAAGATAAGATCTTCAGTAGTCCATAACTATCTACAGAGGTCAGAGAAGTAAAAAGTCTAAGGGTAAAAATTTGTTAAATTATTGTATGTACTATATAGCATATCCATATGGATATACTATATACCAGATGAAAAGAATAAGGTAGATCTATTTGAACTCATATATGTATATTTTAGATGTACACTAAGTTAAAATAACAAGTTGTAAAAATTCCACTAGTACAAAAATTTTAAATCCCAAGAAACATAAAACTATGGATATATTCCTAAATGTACACATATAAATTTGTAAATTTATAGAATGAGTTCCAGAAAAAGAAAAACAACAACCTGGTCATACGAGTTACCTCTACAGAAAGGACTGACATAAAGTAGAGGTGATCTGGAGCAGAAAAAAGGTGGAAAATTCTAGAGGGAATTTTACCTAACCAGTATTACTTGGTTTTATCATAAGGGTCCATATATTTTTCCTTTGTTAAAAGTATAGGACTTCCACTTCTGCTAAAGAAGGATTAACTACAGTGGGAAATGTCTTTGGGCCAATTTCCTGTCAATACCTGCTTGTAAGTTCTAGACAAGACATTCATGCCCAGCCCCATCCTGGCTAGTGTAAACAACTAAAAAGCAGACAACATTTATGAAGCAATGGCATTCAGACATTAGAGAGCAGTTAGCATAGGACTCTGTTCTGTAAGGAAGGAAACCAAGGAGGTGAAGCATAGGACTGTGGTCTGTGAAAGAAGGAAACAAAGGAGGTGAGCTCTGAAATTATCCCAGATTACAGCATAAAAGGAAAAAACGATAAATTGGACTTCATGAAATTGAAAACTTTTGATCTTATAAAATAGACTATTAAGAAAATGAAAAGACAAGCCACAAAATGGCAGGAAGTTTTGGCAAAACATGTATTTGTTGAAGAACTTATATATAGAACATATTTAAAACACAACTCAATCAGAAGAAAAACAATTTGATTTTTTAAAGGAGTAAGAGTTAAACAAATATTTCGCCAAAGAAAATGTGTGGTGGCAAACAAGCACATAGGAAGATTTCCAACATCATTAGTCATTAGAAAAATGCAAATTAAAACCACATGAGATACCACTCTTCTTTCCCTGGAATGACTAGAATTAAAAAGACTAATAATACCTAGTGTTGATAAGAATGTGGAATAACTGGAACTGTCATACATTACTGGTGGGAATGCAAAATGGTATAGCCATTCTGGAAAACATTTGGGCATGTATTTATCATGCCATCTAGCAATTCTAGTCACAGATATTTACCCAAGAGAAATGAACACATTTTTCCACACAATATTTTATATGCAAAACTCATAACCACTGTATTATAATAGTCAACATCTGGAAATAATCCAGATACCCATCAACCAGTGAATTCATAAGCACATTACAGTATATCCACACAATGGAATACTACTCAACAATGAAAAGGGAAAAATTAATGCTCCATACAATATGCATGAGTTTTAAAAGCAATTTGCTAAGTAAAAGAAACCAGAAACAAAAAACTACATAACTACAGTCAGTGAGAAAAGGAATGAGGGACTTCCGGGAAGATGGCGGTGTGAGCAGGGCGGCAGAAATCTCCTCCCAACACTATATTTATCTACGAAAACACAGAAAATACATCTATTCCTAAAAGAGAGACGAGAATACACAGGAAAGCGCACAGCGTGCAGCTACACCCGAGAGGACTCGGCACCCCAAGAGGCAGGTAAGATACAGAGCCGCGACCCGGCGGGACCCGAGCCCTCCCCCACCCCAGTGCACCGGCGGGAGGAGAGGATTCAGAGCGCTGGGAGGGAGTGGAAGTACACCGCGCGAAGTAGCCAGCCCCGGTGACCTGCGCGGGAAGCGCTGACCCACATTGCGCAGTGCAGCGGTGATTGGGGAGACAGAGCAGCAGGATCTGAGCAGGGAACGCGCCAGGGTGCTTGCAGCCGGCTCCCGGGAAGGAAAAAAAAAAAAGCGCGCGCTTTCTTCAGCGGTCTTAAAGAGACAGGAGCCCAGCAGAGGAGCCGGATCGCCCCAGCACACTCAGCCCAGCAGGCTGGGAGTCCTGGGGAGTTTCAGACGCCTTAGCTGGTGACTGAGGAAGCGTAGCCATACTTAACACTTCTCACTGAGATCAACAGCCTCCTATTCGTTCCCACCTCTGCCAGAGCGATAAAGGGCCCTGTGGAGCAGCACAGTCACAGCTGTGGAACAGTGGGGCAATAGCGCCACCTAGAGCATTCCCACAGAATCTACGTCCGGTGGGCATTTTTTTTTGTTTTTTTTTTGGTTTGTTTTCTGTTTTGTTTTTGTTTTTTCTTTGTTCCTTTTTTTCTCTTTCTTTCTTTCCTTTTTTTTCTTTTCTTTTTTTTTCTTCTCTTTTTAAAGTCTTAAAGAGCCCAGCTGACATACGTGGCAACTATCAGTGACCAATTATATAGCCATGAAAAGACAGAGGAATATGGTTCAGACCAAAATCAACCAGACAACCCCAGAGAAGGAGTCTGAAGGGATGGAAATGCACAGCCTCCCTGAAAAAGAATTCAGAATAAAAGTCATAACCATGCTGATGGACCTACAGAGAAATGTGCAAGAGCTGAGGGAGGAAGTGAGGGAACTGAGGAAAGACAATGCAGAAATCAGACAAGCGATCGACGGGCTTAACAGCAGAATGCATGAGATGCAAGAGACTGTTAATGGAATAGAAAAGAGAGAACAGGAGTACAGAGCAGCTGAGGCAGAGAGAGATAAAAGGATTTCTAGGAATGAAAGAATATTAAAAGAACTGTGTGACCAATCCAAACAGAACAATATTCGCATTCTAGGAGTACCAGAGGAAGAAGAGAGAGAAAAAGGGATAGAAAGTGTCTTTGAAGAAATAATTGCTGAAAACTTTCCCTCGCTGGGGAAGGAAGAAGTCTCGCAGTCCACCGAAGCTCATAGATCTCCCAACACAAGGGACCCAAGGAAGACAACACCAAGACACATAATAATTAAGATGGCAAAGATCAAAGATAAAGACAGGGTATTAAAGGCAGCTAGAGAGAGAAAAAAGATCACCTACAAAGGAAAACCCATCAGACTATCATCAGAATTCTCAACAGAAAGCTTACAGGCCAGAAAAGAATGGCATGATATATTTAACGCTATGAAACAGAAGGGCCTTGAACCAAGAATATTGTACCCAGCACGATTATCATTTAAATATGATGGAGGGATTAAACAATTTCCAGATAAATGAAAGTTGAGAGAGTTTGCTTCTCATAAACCACCACTACAGGATATCTTAAATGGACTGCTCTAGATGGAAGCACACCTAAGGCTAAAAAGATGTCACCAGAGAAAAAAAAATCATAGCAAAGAAAGCAGACCATCCAAATACCAACTAAAGGCAAAGAATAAAACACCTATTATAGAAAGAATGGAGGAGGAGGAATAAGAAGGGAGAGAAAGAAAGAAACATCAGACTGTGTTTACAATAACTTAACAAGAAAGTTAAGTTAGATTGTTAGATAGTAAAGAAGCAACCCTTGAACCCTTGGTAACCACGAATCTAAAGCCAGCAATGGCAATAAGTACATGCCTATCAATAATCACCCTAAATGTAAATGGACTGAATGCATCAATCAAAAGACACAGAGTAACAGAATGGATAAAAAAGCAAGACCCATCTATATGCTGCCTACAAGAAACTCACCTCAAATCCAAAGATATACACAGACTAAAAGTGAAGGGATGGAAAAAGATATTTCATGCAAAGAACAAAGAGAAAAAAGCAGGTGTTGCACTACTTGTATCAGACAAAATAGACTTCAAAACGAAGAAAGTAGCAAAAGACAAAGAAGTACACTACATAATGATAAAGGGGTCAGTCCAACAAGAAGATATAACCATTATAAATATATATGCACCCAACACAGGAGCGCCAGCATATGTGAGACAAATACTAACAGAATTAAAGGAGGAAATAGACAGCAATGCATTCATCTTAGGAGACTTCAACACACCACTCACTCCAGAGGACAGATCAACCAGACAGAAAATAAGTAAAGACACAGAGGCACTGAACAACACACTAGAACAGATGGACCTAACAGACATCTACAGAACTCTACACCCAAAAGCAACAGGATACACATTCTTCTCAAGTGCACATGGAACATTTTCCAGAATAGACCACATACTAGGCCACAAAAAGAACCTCAGTAATTTCAAAAATATTGAAATCCTACCAAGCAACTTCTCAGATCACCTAGGTATAAAACTAGAAATAAATTTTAGAAAGAAATCAAAAAGGCTCACAAATACATGGAGACTTAACAACACTCTCCTAATTAATCAATGGGTTAACGACCAAATCAAAACAGAAATCAAAGAATATATGGAGACTAATGACAACAACAACACAAAGCCACAACTTCTGTGGGACGCAGCAAAGGCAGTTCTAAGAGGAAAGTATATTGCAATCCAGGCCTATTTAAAGAAGGAAGAACATTCCCAAATGAATAGTCTAAAGACACAATTACTGAAATTGGAAAAAGAAGAACAAATGAGGCCCAAAGTCACCAGAAGGAGGGACATAATAAAGATTAGAGAAGAAATAAATAAAATTGAGAAGAATAAAACAATAGAAAAAATCAATAAAACCAAGAGCTGGTTCTTTGAAAAAATAAACAAAATAGATAAACCCCTAGCCAGACTCATTAAGAGAAAAAGAGAATCTACACACATAAACACAATGAGAAATGAGAAGGAAAAATCACGACGGACCCCACAGAAATACAAAGAATCATAAGAGAATATTATGAGAATCTATATGCTAACAAGCTGGAAAACATAGAAGAAATGGACAACTTCTTAGAAAAATACAACCTTCCAAGACTGACCAAGCAAGAAACAGAAAAACTAAACAGACCAATCACCAGTGATGAAATCAAATTGGTAATCAAAAAACTACCCAAGAACAAAACCCCTGGGCCTGATGGATTCACCTCTGAATTCTACCAGACATATAGAGAAGAAATAACACCGATTCTCCTTAAAGTTTTCCAAAAAATAGAAGAGGAGGGAATACTACCAAACTCATTCTATGAAGCCAGCATCACTCTAATACCAAAACCGGGCAAAGACCTCACCAAAAAAGAAAATTACAGACCAATATCCCTGATGAACGTAGATGCAAAAATACTCAACAAAATATTAGCAAACCGAATTCAAAAATACATCAAGAGGATCATACACCATGATCAAGTGGGATTCATCCCAGGGATGCAAGGATGGTACAACATTCGAAAATCCATCAACATCATCCACCACATCAACAAAAAGAAGAACAAAAACCACATGATCATCTCCATAGATGCTGAAAAAGCATTTGACAAAATTCAGCATCCATTCCTGATTAAAACTCTCAACAAAATGGGTATAGACGGCAAGTACCTCAACATCATAAAGGCTATATATGACAAACCCACAGCTAACATCATACTTAACGGCGAGACGCTGAAAGCTTTTCATCTAAGATCGGAACAAGACAAGGATGCCCATTCTCTCCATTGTTATTCAACATAGTACTGGAGGTCCTAGCCACAGCAATCAGACAAAACAAAGACATACAAGGCATCCAGATTGGTAAAGAAGAAGTCAAATTGTCACTATTTGCAGATGACATGATACTGTACATAAAAACCCTAAAGATTCCATTCCAAAACTACTAGAACTAATATCTGAATTCAGCAAAGTTGCAGGATACAAAATTAACACACAGAAATCTGTTGCTTTCCTATACACTAATGATGAACTAACAGAAAGAGAAATCAGAAAAACAATTCCATTCACAATTGAATCAAAAAGAATAAAATACCTACAAGTAAACCTAATGAAGGAAGTGAAAGACCTGTACTCTGAAAACTACAAGACACTCCTAAGAGAAATTAAAGAGGACACTAACAAATGGAAATGCATCCCATGCTCTTGGCTAGGAAGAATAAATATTGTCAAAATGGCTATACAACCTAAAGCAATCTACAGATTCAATGCAATCCCTATCAAACTACCAACAGCTTTCTTCAATGAACGGGAACAAATAATTCTAAAATTCATATGGAACCACAAAAGACCCCGAATAGCCAAAGCAATCCTGAGAAGGAGGAATAAAACAGGGGGAATTACACTCCCTGACTTCAAGCTCTACTACAAAGCCACAGTAATCAAGACAATTTGGTATTGGCACAAAAACAGACCCACAGACCAGTGGAACAGAATAGAAAATCCAAACATTAACCCAAACATATACAGTCAATTAATATTTGATAAAGGAGCCTTGGATATACAATGGGGAGATGACAGCCTCTTCAGCAGCTGGTGTTGGAAAAACTGGACAGCTACATGTAAGAGAATGAAACTGGACTACTGTCTAACCCCATACAGAAAGGTAAAATCAAGGTGGATCAAAGACTTGAATGTAAGTCATGAAACCATAAAACTCTTAGAAAAAAACATAGGCAAAAATCTCTTGGACATAAACATGAGCGATTTCTTCATGAACATATCTCCCCGGACAAGGGAAACAAAAGCAAAAATGAACAAGTGGACTATATCAAGCTGAAAAGCTTCTGTACAGCAAAGGACACCATCAGTAGAACAAAAAGACATCCTACAGTATGGGAGAATATATTCATAAAAAACGTATCTGATAAAGGTTGACATCCAAAATATATAAAGAACTCATGCACCTTAACAAACAGAAAGCAAATAATCCAATTAAGAAATGGGCAGAGGACATGAATAGACACTTCTCCAAAGAAGAAATTCAGATGGCCAACAGGCACATGAAAAGATGCTCCACATCGCTAATCATCAGAGAAATGCAGATTAAAACCACAATGAGATATCACCTCACACCAGTGAGGATGGCCAACATCAAAACACAAACAACAACAAATGTTGGTGAGGATGTGGAGAAAAGGGAACCCTCCTACACTGCTGGTGGGAATGCAAATTAGTTCAACCAATGTGGAAAGCAGCATGGAGGTTCCTCAAAAAACTCAAAATAGAAATACCATTTGACCCAGGAATTCCACTCCTAGGAATTTACCCTAAGAATGCAGCAGCCCAGTTTGAAAAAGACAGATGCACCCCTATGTTTATTGCAGCAGTATTTACAATAGCCAAGAAATGGAAGCAACCTAAGTGTCCATCAGTAGATGAATGGATAAAGAAGAGGTGGTACATATACACAATGGAATATTATTCAGCCATAAGAAGAAAACAAATCCTACCATTTGCAACAACATGGATGGAGCCAGAGGGTATTATGCTCAGTGAAATAAGCCAAGCCGAAAAAGACAAGTATCAAATGATTTCACTCATACGTGGAGTATAAGAACAAAGAAAAAAACTGAAGGAACAAAACAGCAGCAGACTCAGAACCCAAGAACGGACTAATAGTTACCAAAGGGAAAGGGACTGGGGAAAATGGGTGGGAAGGGAGGGATAAGAGGGAAAAAGGGGCATTACAATTAGCAGATGTAATGTTGGGGGGGCACGGGGAGGGCAGTACAACTCAGAGAAGACAAGTAGTGATTCTATAGCATCTCACTACGCTGATGGACAGTGACTGTAATGGGGTTGGTGGGGGGGACCTGATGAAGGGGGTAGTTTAATAATCGTAATATTGCCCATGTAATTGTAAATTAATGATAATAAAATAAATTATATAAATAAATAGATAAATAAATAAATAAATAAATAAAATAAAAGGAATGAATTCTCCCTCTCTCCACCTTTTGTTCTATTCAGGACCTCAATGGATTAGATAGTATCCACCCACTTTGCGGAAGGCAATCTACTTTGCTAAATCAACCAATTAAAATGTTAATCTCATTTAAATGCTATTCCCACAGAGACATACCCAGAAATAATAGTCAAATATCCCATGACCTAGAAGATTAACTATTACACCTTCCCTAAACCCTCCAACTCATTAACCTGGGTTAGAAACCCTTCTTTTGATCTCCCATTGCACCCTGAGAATATCACCATCATTACAAGGGAAACCAAGTAAAGCTCAGCTGAACTACTCATATTTTCTGACATCCCTCCTCCTAGTTTCTCTGCCCCAGAAGTCCCTGATGCTTCTGTTCCTTGAGTTAATTCTGTTCCTCCAGCATTGGTACATCCCAAGCTTCCCCCAGCCTTTTAAGGTTCAGCCTTGTAGCATATTATGATCTCAGCTCTTCCTTCCCTCCTCTGGGAGAAAGGTCAGGGAGCTTTGGGTCCCAAGAATTGAGGGAGCAGAGAAAACAGTCCACCATTCTGGCTCAGTTTGCTCTTGATCTCTTTCATTCTCCTCAAGAAACTGAAAACAAATTCAGATGAATCTTCTACTTGGAAGATGCATGGGGGGCCAATTTCCTGCTAGTACCTGTTTGTAAGGTCTAGACAAGACATTCACACCCAGTCCCATCCTGGCTAGTGTATAACATAATTTTACTTTGTAATCTTAAAGTAGTATTTCCCATTCCCAGCCTCAGGCTGTATTACAAAACCCTCTCTCCTAACTTGACATTGCAACAAGTCTGGCTATCATCTCCCAATCCCTGGAATCCCCTGTGTAAGCAAAGGGGTGGGGAAAAGAAAATTCTGTCATACATCTAACACTTAATGCCATGACTCTTTCTTTATTTTAATGTCATTCCCACAAGACATCTTGAGGGCAAGCAACAAGCCTTATTCACTGCTGTATTCCAAGTGCCTTAAATAGTACCTGCCACATGGTACATGCTGAAGAAAGGAAACAGTGAACACCTCATACCTTGCTTAAATAAAAAGAACCACACAAGATTAGGATTTACTCCCTGCACAGATTTCTAAGCAAGTCCATGAGAAGATGACTGTAGAAAGACTTCAGGCATTCACCATCCCATCTGCTTCAAATATTACTTGAGGTACCAAGAATACCCTGATATTTTTTTTTTCAATACTGAACTCACTCTGAAGCCAAGAGCTTCAGTTGTCACAGTAAGGCTTTCTTGGTGGATTTGACTGTTAAAAACAGGAAGGTAAATGGGACAGGAAAGAGAAATGTTAGTTAAAAGATGGGGGAAGAGAATGGGTGGTAGAGACCCACAGGGTTGAGAAAAGAACTGATGACGTCCACTTTATGTCCCCCACTCTCACCTCTACCTAGACTGAATTCATTCAAGAAGCAGACTGGTTTCTGGGCTTCCTGAGTCCATGGACTCAGTCTCCTTGAGTGCCTCTTTTCCAAGTGATTCAGTCCACAGGCAGACACATCACTGAAATTCTGTCGATCTATTTCTGTTGTCCCCTGTAATGAATACCCCCCCCCCCAGCCTTCTTCTACACCATCTGAATTAAAACCACACCAATGAGAAAATTACTGGAAGAAATAGATTTCATGACCATTGGCAGCCTTGTGGGCCAGCAGTACCTGCAGCCACTCACCTACGGCTTTGAGCATCAGGCCCAACGCTGCTCAGCAACTCTCCTACAAGCCACCAGCCAGAGTGCCCACAGTACCCTTCACAGCAATGGACTTCATAAAATAATCAGACCACCACTGGTGAAATGCTGGGACCCAAGTCACTGGAATGCCTTCCTTCCTCCTCTCCACTCTTCTAGCCTACTTCCTTCTCAAATCTCCAGCCATCAGTGCAATCGCATCCCCCACATCCTTAGGGAAGATGAGAGAAAGGCACCTCCCACCCCCATCTCTATTTTTGAAATGACTCCAGGAGTGCCAGATATACAGACTTTTCCAAAAGGATGTCAGAGGAAAGTGTGGCGCATTGAGAACACCAAGGCTTCCTGATTATGCAAGGAATACGAGAGCCCCTCTATTCATCACCTCGAGGTAGACTATTAAATCTCTGGAAGCCTTCCACACGGTTTAGTAATGAAGATCCATTATGCCCTCCCTCAGGTTCCACTGAACACCAGCAAACAAACATATGGTGAGTAAGTTCTAATGGAATTCCACACCACATGCAGGCTTTGTGCAGAGCTCTGTGCTGGAAGAAAGCTGGCCCCAAGCAGCCTTGATGGCAGCTTCTCTGCAACAGGATTTTCCTGTTTTCACCACGTAAGAATGGGAGGCACCAGGAATTTGTTCTATTTCCTAGTAAAGCATTTGACAAGGAGTGTAGACACCTTTATCCGTCCCCATCTCTTCGAGGAGCTTATTAGCTGACCTTGAACAAGTCACATGCCCCCCCCCAAAAACTCAGTCTTCTTTTCCTTACAACAGCCACAGACAAGATCATTTCTATTTCACAGGTGTTGCAATCATGAAGCACCTCGATGCACATAACCATGTTTTGGAAAGC
The DNA here is from genome assembly GCA_032199065.1 of Smutsia gigantea. Taxonomy (NCBI): domain Eukaryota; kingdom Metazoa; phylum Chordata; class Mammalia; order Pholidota; family Manidae; genus Smutsia; species Smutsia gigantea. The sequence goes on along the minus strand of JAVSCE010016441.1, from coordinate 94,495 downwards.
ATTTCAGATTTATATAATTATCATCACAACTCTCCTCCTGGATTTCCTGTCTCCAGTCAATGTCTATGAGCTGCATTTGATTCAGGAGCCAACCACATTGTCCTAAAGAGAGTTAAAAAAAACACAACAAAACTAGACTATTCGTGGCATCAATATCAAGAAAAAAAAGGTTTCTGCAACTACTCACCAATTAGCTCTAGATTCACTTCCTCTCCAGAACATATACCTTTAAAAACAAAAACCTATCTTCTTCCTTTGTTCCACACCACACCCCCTCCAAAAAATGTGCTTATGGCATGAGAGCCATACTGATGCTTTTGACTGATCGACTGGAGCATTAACTGCAGCTGTTGTTCCTCTCAGTGCCTTAATGAGATTCATCATTTGAACGTGCTGGCTGAGGAGCATTGCTTGTGTCTTCTTTTGCCTTCACTTGTTAATCCTAACAGTATGAATCCAATTTTTATAGTTAGCCTTGAAAAAAAGCCCCTTTCCTCTTCTTCAGGGTTGTTCTTACTGAAAAGTTCTGCTTTCAGATTACTTCTCTCTCTCTTTCTCACACACACACATATACACAGGTCATGATCAACATACTATTCAAGCCCAAATCCAGCTCCTATGCCCTAAAATGACAAGTGTAAAAGCCCAAAGCCCCTCATGGCAGCTCTCAGATTTTCCAACTCACCCCAGCCCATCACTGCCTCCACCCACCCCCTTACTAGAACAATGTCGAATTTGGTCTCAAATTCAAATGCAGAAGGAAGGCCTCCCAAATTCAAGGAGATTTCCAGCTCCAGGGCACAAAAAGAAAGTTTTGTAGTTCCACATGTCTTGTCTGTTAATGAGACCTGTGAGGTGATAAATGACCTCTAAACAATACTGGTTTATTTAAATTAAACTATTATTCATTTACATGGGTTGATGATTCATGATTATCTGGAAAGAAAGAGAAATGAAGTAGGGGGAGACAGCCTCAGAACTTGTTTCCTGTTAATGTTCTGAGAGTACTATGATGCTCGTCTTTATGTGGTTTCTCATTTTTCTTAGAACTTTAGTTACCATCTTAATTATTATGTGTTTCTTTTCAAAGAGGAGAAAGAGTAGACAGACTGTATTTTCTCTTTCATATCCTGATACATTAAGTGTCAAGAATAATTAAATGCCACAGTGTGGTAGCCACCAATTGACAATGACAACTTTTAGGAAAACCCACCCAGGGAAGAAGCAAATAGAAACATATTAGCATCTCTGTGTCTTCCCTGACTTATTTATGTAGGCGGGGATCCCAACATCTCAAACTACAATGGAAAAAAGAGCCAGAGCCTCTGCAAGCTAATAATTATTCTGTGCTTGGAATGAGAGTGTTCAAAGAACAGACACTGATGTTGTAACATTTTCCAAAGTAGAAGTGGGCGTTTACTCCTGTACATTCTGCAAATGGAAACTGCAAACAACGTGGATCATTCCAGAGAACTTAGAAACAAGATGGAGACATTTTCAAAAGGTCCCCATTCTGAGTGTTTGAGGGAGTAAAGGTGGGAAAGGAAGCAAGAGAGATGTTATTGGCTAACTTACCAATAATTGATAATAATTGGTTAAAAGAAAAGTTCTACTTCTAGTTCTATTTAAGAACTAACCACAAACAAAATCACTAGCATATGGCTGAGCAAGAACTATCTGAAATAGATGGAACTGAAACACTAAAATCTTTTATGAAAATCAGGAAACCAAGGTCAATACTGTTTTGATGGATTCTGAAGTTCAAGTTCCCTTTGAAATGCTAAAGCCAGTCACTTTGGGGACATTTTATTCAGGGTGGCAAGAAAAAAACGTCTTCATAGCGCACATCACTGATTTTATTCCAGCAAACAAGTTGGCCACTCTGGGAGTAGCAAAATCTGTTCAACAAATGATAGCCTAGAAAATGTATTGTTCTCTACAATTTCCCAACTTCCAAGAAGAGCAGCTTATTAATTTCCATGTGTTTACCAGAAGGAGAGTCTCAGTTCTCCACACAACTTAAGTTATAACTTCTCCACAGCATTATAATCACACACCTCCCATCTCTTGTTTCACTTTTGAATCTCCTCTCTCCTTGCATTTCAGTCTTCCTTAATATTTTTAATTGAAGTATAGCTGACGGTAAGTCCAGGGAGAGGAAATCTTGGGGCAAAATACCTCTAAAAACCAAAATCAGTCAAAGGGAGAAATAAAGTTTAAAACCCGTTTATTGCTTACAAACTGCAGTCCAGCCCATGTCTCTCCTGCTCCAGCAGCAGTAAAACTGGCGAGCCATCCAGCCCCCTCCCCTTAACCTCTCAGGTTCTGACACACCCTCTGCTGCCTAGGTAATTTCCCATTGATATGGTGATGAACTTCTCTCCACCCCTGAGGAATGATGCAAATGCCCTAAAGCCATACTTCTCTCCACCCTTGAGCATCTATTGATATGCAGATGTACTAAAGCCAGGCGAGACATTCTGGAAATATTACAATTTTACCCACACTGACATACAATATTATATTAGTTTCAGGTGTACAACATAGTGATTCAACAATTACATATATTATGAAACACTCACCCCAATAAGTGCAGTTACCGTCTGTCACCATACAAAGCTATTACAGTGTTATTGACTATGTTCCCTATGTTATACTTTTCATCACCATGACTTGTATGTTTTATGATTGGAAGTTTGCACCTCTTAATTCCCTTCACTTATTTTGCCCATCAACCCCACCCTCCCCTTGGGCAATTACCAGTGTCTTCTTTGTATTGATGAGTCTATTTCTGTTTTTGTTTGTTTAGTTAGTTGGCTGGTTGGATTCTTAGGTTCCATATATATAAGTTGAATTACATGGTATTGGTCTTTCTCTGTCTGACTTATTTCACTTTGCCTACTACCCTCTAGGTTTATCCATGTTGCTACAAATGGTAAGGTTTCATTCTTTTTATGGCTGAGTAATATTCCAGTTTGTGTGCATTATATATACCACATTTTTACAGATTTCCTTTATATTAAGGGCACTGGTTTTTAATTCTGCATTCCCTTGTTTACCTTCCTTCAATGCCATGTCACTCACCCCAAGTCATAGATGTAGTAAACAGACAAACCTAAAGCCTTCCAAGCAAAACAACCAGGGCTGGTCCAGATGCCATCAGCTGTCCTGAGGGAAGCTGGGACACAGTGCCCTGAGCTGTGAGGGGGACTGACACGAACAGAGAGTGCAGCCCAATCATCATAGCTACAAAATAAATGTCAAATTCTTAAACACCCACACCAAATCTTCCTTCTCAACTTTTGTCACTGAGAAACCAACAGCCAGCACAGCAGCTGTGGAGCCCTGCAGATTTCACCAGTTTTCTCCCCACAAGTATTCCCATGGCAGATATCAGCTACCTGAGTCCATCCCCTCTCTCCCACCCCTGTCCCAAGCAGAGCCCAGGATGCACAACATACACCAGCCCAGACTTTGTGGTTTTTTAAGTGGAAGACATGAGCCTAGGTGCCTGAAGCTGACCCCTGCTGCCTTGTACACTCTTGGGGCTAGCCCCTCAAGCTATCCACTTGTGCACCACCATCCTGATTCTCATTACCAGCCTCTACTGCCACATGCACACCCAAGACAAGGTGAAAGTGCATGCGAACAGCCAAGGCACCTCCAGCTGCTGTGGGCCTGGATCCAGCCCTCTCTCCTGTCTGTGGCCTACACCACCAGGCTCACCTGCAGTGAGCCACTTCAGCTGTGCATAGTCCCAGCCTGACTCCTTTCCTCATCCTCCAAAGCCAGGCATGTATGCATGGGGAGACCGGGAAATCACAAAAGAGATGGATCAAAATTATCCAATCAGAAAAAGAAAAAAACAGTGAAAAGGAATTTGAATGAAAAGAAAGGAAGAAAGGGGCAGAAATCTTATTTACAGAAATAATGGCTGAGAAAGTCCCAAAGTTAGGGAAAGATTTGGACATCCAAATTCATGAAGCTAATAAATCACCCCATAATTTCAATCCAAAACAATCTTCTCCAACACATAATATGAAACTGCCTAAAACCAAAGACAAATAGAATTTTTAAATCAACAAGAGCAAAATGTTTCTCTCATATAAGAGAACTCCCATAAGGCTGTCAGCAGATTTCTCAGCAAAGACCTTGTAGGTCAGAAGAGAAGGGGATCTTACATTCACAATGCTTAAAACAAAACAAAAAACACTACCAACCAACAATACTTTACCCAGCAAAGTTGTCCTTCAGAAATGAGGGCAAGATAAAGTCTTTCCCAACAAACAAAAGCTGAGGGAGTTCACCTTCACTAGACCTGCCTTATAAGAAATGATGAAAGGAACTTTTCAAGCTGAAATGAAAAGACTAATTAGTAATATGAAAACATATGAAAATATACAACACATTGGTAAAGGTAAATATATAGTCAGATTTCAAATACTTTAATATTGTAATATGGTGGTGCATTACCCACTTCACTATAAAGTTAAAGGACAAAAGTAATAAAAATAGCTCTAGCTATCATAATTGTTTAATGGACACACAATACAAAAAGATGTAAATTGTGGCATCAACAACATAAAATGTGTGGGGTAGAATGAAAGTGTACAGTGTTTGTATGTGATTGAACTTCAGTTGTTAATCAGCTTAAAATAGACTACAACAATAAGATGTTTCAAGGAAGCCTAACAGTAGCCACAAAACAAAAAACCTATAGTAGATACACACAAGATAAAGAGAAGGGAATCAAAGTGTACTACTAGGAAAATCATCAACTCACAAAGGAAAACAGCAAGACCGCTCTTGAGAAACAAAGAAACTACAAAACAATCAGAAAACAATTAAGTATCAATAGTAAGTCCTCACCTATCAGTAATTATTTTAAATGTAAATGGATTAACATTTCTCTAATCAAAGCAGTATAGAGTGGCTAAATGGATAAAAAAAAAAAAGACCCAACTATATGCTACCCACAAGAAACTCACTTCAGCATCAAGGGAACACATAAACTCAAGATGAAGGAATAGAAAAGATATTCCACACAAATGGAAAACAAAAGAGAGCAATGAAGTAAGTCAGAGAGCAAAAGACAAATACTACGTGATCTCACTTATATGTAGAATCTAAAAACATCAAACTCAATGAAGCAGAGAGTAGATTGATGGTTGCCAGGAGCCAAGGGCTTGGGGAAATGGGCCAATATTGATCTAAGGGTACAAATTTTCAGTTCTAAGATGACTAGATTCCAGGGATCTAAGGTAGAGCATGCTGACTACAGAGCATGTATCGTCTCCTTTAAACTTGCTATGAGAGTAGAACTTTAATGTTCTCATTAGAACAACAGCAAGATAGTAACTATGTGAGGTGAAGTATCTGTTAAGAACCCTTATATGGTAAACATTCCATAATAGATATGTCTATCAAATCATCACATTGTACACCTTAAACTTGGTTGGGTTTGCGTCATCTATCCACTGCTGGACCACTCAACTGTGTCAAGGGGCTGGAGTCATGTTGTGGGAATGCAAGTGCTCTCTCAGCAGCTGTTAGGTTGGAAGGGAAGGAAAACATTCCAGAAAATAATAAATGTGCAGACAAACCAATTCCTACAAATAGTTTGACAGCACTGACAAAATTCGTGAGCAACCCTGGACAAACTGGGACACCTGACTCTTCATCATCCATTATCTCTGCACTGCGACTCATCCCAGAGACCTGTCTTCAGGTGTCCAAGGCTTTCAAACAATCTAAGAGTAATCCAAGGTGCTCCCTACCTAGGTGTACTTCCTCACCCAAACTCCAGGTTTTTCTTTTCAACCTGGAGTCATCAGGATTCAATAGGAATCTCAGTTACCTGATTGGCCCCCCAGGAACCTTGAAAAAAAATCAGCATCCAGGCCTGATGAGAAGGCATGCCTGGCAGAGATAAGAACCTGAAGGTCATTCAGCATTCAGGATCCTGATGGACAGCTCATGCCCTTAGAAGATCATCTTCATAGAGTCCTCTCATATGCTGTCATTAAAGTGATTCAGGCCTTCTCTGTGTGTCTCTGTGTTACTTTAGATATTTCCACTTCTACTGCTGTTTAAATTCCTGATTGACTCATCATTGCTTTTTGATCAGAGGTCAGCCCTCAGATTGTCTAGCTTGGAATCAGGTGTCCACCTGTGAAGTTACATTAACTGTGAGCAGGAACAGGGTCAGGGGCTAGATACTGTTGCTACTCCAGATGTGCTCTGGGGACCAGTAGCAGCAAAGTCCCTGGGGAGCTTATTAGAAATGCAGGCTTTCAGGTCTCACACAGACCTATCGAGTTGAAATGTACATTTTACGAGATTCCCCCCAGGTGATTCATAGGCTCATTGAAGTTTGAGAAGAGCTGGTATAGACTATGGCCCTTTAAGTTGGGAACTGCCCTGAGCTGCATCATAAGCAAGCAGCTAGGGACACCACTTTTAACTCAGTCACTTGTCAAGCCATTAATCCTATTGATAAAAGAATTATCTATTCCCTTTCAGGGATATTTACATCTTTTTATAATAAAAATCACAAAATATGCAAAAGATAAAAGAAGGATCTACTGGTGACATTTCAGGCACTGTAATGGGTTGCTGGAGAAGAGAGAATTGTTTATTAATTGTGAAAGAGATCCTTCTTGGAGGTGGATGTTATGTTTTGCTTTATTTCACAACAGAGTCCTTCACCATTTATTAAAGCTTGCCTCAAGAGAGGCTACTTATTATGTTGAATATTCTGTCTCCATAAAAAACAGCCCTGCCAAAGCAAGGGTCTCTACCTTCTGCCATAATCGAGTCCATACCTTGAAACATCATTGCCAACTCCCTACAGAAAGGGGATTATAAGGTCTTCTGTCAAAACTCCTTACTTTGTAGATGTGGAAACTAAGGCCAGAAAAAAAGAAGACATTGAACGAATGTCACAGACCTGAGACCAGCACCCAGGGATCCTGACTTCTCTGTGAAGGTTCCCTTCACTAAACAGAGCTGCCGCAAGATGAATGTTCCTGCATTTGGGGCTGTTGGGGTGGAAGGTGGGAGGGCACAGTGAGGGTGCTTCCAAGGGAACATGGTGCTAGTGGGGAGTGGAGACATATATTATATATGCCAAACTTTGGATGACAGCCTGAAATCTATGGGTCTGCCTCAGTCTCAGTCTCTAGAATATGGATGCCAGAGGACCTTCCAGCACCTTCTGAAAAGGCTTTTAAGGAACCAGTGAATACAAAGCATGAAAACAACTGCCCCCAGCTGCTCCTGGGGTCGCTGTATTCTGACTGCAGCTGTGGAGAATTGTTGTTGAATTCCATTCTCCATGTTGCTCTAAAAGCATTTCAAAGAGGTTCAGAGAAAGCCGGTGCACTTTGGTAAATTGAAAACTATTTGTGACTAACCATCCATCACCATCGCTCAACATTCACCATCAGAAGGAGGTGGGGGCTAGGGGGCCAGACCCAAGTCAGAGGGGGCTGCTCACATTCCCAGTTGCCTCTGTCTTTCTGGATAACCCTGGAATAATATGTATTTCTCTGTATCCTTACCAAGGAGATTTTAGAAGAAAAAAGAAAGATGAAACAGCAGACCCTTCTCTTTGTCATATACCTGCTTCTCAGGAATTACAAGCATCTGTGAAGCTGAACAGAAAATTCTTCCCAGGAACATTCTCCCCTAAATACTAATTAGGACGACACCGCCCCTACTTTCAGATCTGCCCACCATAACTGCCTCCGAACTGGAGACGTTTGTTAAGAATCACTGTTACTCGACAACTTTTTCTCATTATTCAGCCTTATAAAGTAGAAATCCTATTGAAATCCTAAGTCTTACCTTGGGAGGGTGGGAGGAAAGGAAGAAAAAAGTAACTTTTGGTAAAAGAAGCCAAACTTTATTATTCCATTAAAATAAAGTTTAAAACCAGGCGAGACTAAACTGTCAGGTTTAGGGATGCCCGCTAAGGTGAAAAGCCAGGCAGTGATTGCCACGAGGCTCAGGAGGGGGTTTGATAGGGGTGGGTGATGACAGGGAGAAGCATGGGGAAGTGGAGGGGGCTGGGAAGTGCAGGCGGTATTATCTCCTGACCAGGGTCGTAGTTTTCTGACCGGTTTTGAACAATGTGATTTTGTTTGGTGCCTCTTTTTGTTTATGTGCCTGTATCACAATTTTAAAAGTGAAAAGGAAAAAAAAAAAAGGCCAAGATGAAGGGGTGTGTCTCAGCCACCAGGCCCTTCACTTGTGCGAAATCCTATTCACCTGTCTCCCCCTGAGTTCCCCTGATGACGGGAACAGGCAAGAAGGGGGGGCCGCAGCAGGGGAGAAGCGGGCAAACCCTCCCCTGGCCCTCTCCTGCCCTGTGGGCTATTTAGAAGGTGACAGATCAGACTCATTCTGAGGGTGCTCGTTGGCACAAGCTAAGTTAGCCTTCTGAAGTGCCCCCAATATGTTTTTCAAGCAAAACTCTTCAAAAAGACATTTACAAGCGGCCAACAGTACATAAAGTACACAGAGGTGCTGCGGGGCTGCGACTGGACTGCAGGCCTGGGGCCGCTCCTCCTAGCTCCTCCCGAGGCTCCACAGTACTTTGGGCCCCAAAGGTACTTTTGTGGAACTTCCTGGGCTCTTTAGAACACAGTGTAGAACCCCATTTCTAATAAATAGTCGTAGTTAACTATGAATACACCTAGAGGCCAGGACAGTGGTCAGGGGAGCTGTGACTGGAAATAGGTAAGACTTCATGGGAGAATTAAGGTTAAAAACAATGAAGTGGCATCTGGTGAGAGACATGGGGAGGGATCTGGAGCAGCTGGAGAGCACTGGGTGCTGGCGTCTGGGCGCTGGGCAGCACGCTGAACAGGGACCACTTCATGGGACTAAGCTGTGCACATGAGCATGAGAACATGTCCAGTCAGTTGAAATGAGCACAGCTCCCTAAGGTCCCCAAGGAGTCTTGCTAATGGTGGGAGAGGCAGGGACTAGAGAAGGCCTGGAGGGAAAAACTCTGGGTCACGCAGACCTTTCTGCAGCTTTTAAATAACAAGTAAGCAATGCCTGACCCACCTTCTAATGAAATTGAAGAAACAAATAGCTGCAATTTTTCAGTAGGAACGTCACACAGAAGACCTGCCGCCTCCCCCCCACCCAGCCCCCCACCCCCACCCCATCGATGACGCTCTCTTTCCTTTCCCGCCCTCTTATTGAAGTGAAAAGGAGAGACACGGAAAATTCCTTGGGCGCTCCCCCTACCCCCTTTGCTCCAAGTAGAAGAGAAAGAGGAATGTTTTGCATTGGCCTTTAAGCTACAAGCCTTTTCAAACCAGATATCCGCATGCTGAAAATCCTTGCTTCAGGCTGGGCTCAGTTTTGCTTTGTGTTTTAACCAAATAAAACCAAGCAGAAAAAAGTGAGCACGTCTGCCCAGTTCCACAGGTCACAGCCGAGCACCTTCCCACTCCATCCCTCCCCCAGCCCAGGGCCCAGCCATATACTGGGCAACTATAACCCTCATCAGTGCAAGAGTAAGTACTCTTCCCCTGCCCCTAGTCACCTCTGGTGGCTAATGTGGGGGGGGGCCCATCATAGTATTTGGAAAACCATGTTCTCAATAAGTGTTAAATAGTCATAGTAATAGTAGGAGTATTTGCAAACAGAAATCAAACTGCTGAACTTCCCAGATGTCACCCATTAACCCTGGGCATATGGCAGGAATTGCTGAGGTCCCCATGAAACAGTACTGAGAGCAGAGGGTTTACTGTATCTGTGACTGGGTCATTTCATATTGGAGGATCTATAAAGCATCACAGCTGATAAGTATCATGGTGGCCTGTGTTTGATGTGAAGCTAGGTGACAGCCAGAACTCTCCTTCTGAAGCCAGGATGCCCTGGCTACCCTAGAATCCTGCCAGCACCATGGCCAAAAGTCACCAGCCAGGCACCTGAGCATGCACAGCACCCTACGGGCATTCCAAGGGTGCAGACCCAGTAAAAGGAATGCTGAATGTGGGAGCTCCTGAGCTGCCCCCTCTGGGCCAGCTGAGTACTAGATAAAAGTGGCCCCTCTGGAAGAGGGTCTTAGCTTCCCCAGAATCCGGTTCCTCGTTCCTGACAACTTAGTTGAGCTTCATCTTCAGAACCCTGGTACCCCCTTTATATTGCTGCTCAGTTTCCCTCCTCCCACCCCACACACCCAGGGGAGGCGCTTATGCCCAGCCCCCACCCCCTCCCACCATAACCCGGGGCACCTGTGCAGTTAGCGATGATGCGGTAATCCAGAGGTTCCACACCCCTTAATTCCAGGACCCTGTTAGATTCTTAACAACAACTGACCCTCTTAACATCCCCACATAGCTTCTATTTATATGCATTCTATCACCTTTACCATATTAAAATTTCTAAATAAGAAATATTTTAAATACTTACTAACTTGTGAAAATAACAATAAACCCATTACATATAGGCATAAATGGCATTTTTTAAAAAATAGCTATATTTACCAAAACAAAATAAATTAGTGAGAAGAGTGGTATTGTTACAGATTTTTCTAAATCTTTTTGTCTAGCTTAGTAGAAGACAGCTAGATTCTCCTATCTGCTTCTGCATTCAGTTGGTTGAGATCTGTTGTTTTGTTTGATGTAGAAGACAATATGACCTCACAGAGAAATATGTGAGGACAGAAAAAGGGATATGTATTTTAATAGTCTTTTCAGATAATCATAGATATTCTTTTTGACATTACACCAAAACTCATCAGTGCTAATTTAATAATACACTAAAACTCAACAAGTGCTAATCAGGAATCTGAACCACATCAATACACTTTTCCCATTCTGTTACATTAAAGTCCATCTGAGTATATTGTACTTGGAATGGGACTTTCAGCCTGTATAATTTTATAACATTGTTATTTGGTCATTTGGAAAATATTTATTGAGTATGCAAATCTTCCAAAATACAATGGAAAACTCTACTTTGCACTCATGAGAAACTAAAAGTGGAAAGGGGAGCTAATATCTTAGTATTATTATGAAAGTATTGCTTTGATGTTGGGGATCCCCAAGAGTCCCTGGACCACATTCTAAGAATTGCTGGGTTAACCCATTAAATAAAGTAATTACTGTAGATGTGTCATTGAGAGAATTGTCACCTCTCCCAGGTGAATGACTTAACCCACCTACTCCTAGATGCCTACTACTTCTCCTTCCAAACCTTTCAAAATGAGAATGGGTAGTGGTGTGGGTCGGTAGGGACACCTGGAGCCAATCAAACTCTGTATGAACTGCTCATCCCTGCCCCTGCCAAGAGCTCAGAAGGTTTTCAATACAGGAAATGGCATGCTAGTGAATGTTTAACAACTTAGCTTTCCTGGAAAAAACAAAGTTTTTAGTATTTAACAATTCCTGTGGTATAAAAATGTCCAAGCTACAAACAGGACATCCCTGAACAAGCTGCTGAGACAAGATACACACAATTGGTTCTCACGAGCTGGTGTGAGCCAACTCCACACCACAGGTAGACACCACCTCTCAACGGGAATGGTGTCAAAGAATTTACAGGCCTTTTCTTTCAGCTTCCACATTCTACCCTCTGGCCATAGATTACTTACATTCCTGTGACATGCTGGAGCCTGTCTCATCCCATTACGGTATTAGGCTCAGGTCCAGTCTCTAGTCATCTGGACCAGACACAGGTGTGGATAAGGCTCCTCAAGTGTCATCGTCAGGTATAATGCCTGTTGTTTTTGAAGACCCATGAACTGAAGAGACAGATGATCTATCTCTAACATATGCAACATGCTGTACACCCTGCCTGCAATGGTGAAACCAGCTAGGATAACCAGATAGACACTCCTGTTCAAAACACACAGGAATGCAAGGCACATAGCAATCACTGGCCCACAGTGGTTCTGAAATGCAGCCTGGAATAAGTCACCAGTTCCTTGATTACACCTGCTCCTGGGAATTATTCTTCACAGACTTTAGATCTAACCACTGGGCTCTTGACTCTACCTTCTGGATCATCTTTTCCTTAAGAAATAGTTGTATTTGCACCTGAAGAATATTCTGGGCCTGCTTCCTACGTAGAGTAGTTTGAGGTCCAGAGGCCTCTTCTCACTGTTTTACTCCAAAAAGAAACAGAGACAGCAAAATCAGGTTAAAGTGGGAGGTGTGGAAGAGTGTGATAAGAGAAAAGAATCTGAGAGGTCAGAGAGTGGCCTGAGAAATAGGTGAGGATACGAGGAAAAGCTGTGCCTTAGGGATAATCTATGGGCTGATGATTAGATCTGACACTCCTGTGTAGAAGACTGCTTCTCCACTCCCAGAGGGTCCAGGGACCACAGCCTCCATCACCTGAAACCTAAGACCTACCCTGGTTTTCCTATTCATCTCTTAGCCTGAAAAGATATATAAAGATGTGTATTTTCTTACATGTTCATTTTTCTAGTTTCTTTTTTTAACCAAGAAATAATAAATCCTCATAAATTTCAGAAAGTCCAAAAAATAAGTCTTCCCATTACAATTTCTCAGCCCATCCCCCAAGATAATACTACTAGCCATCTATTAGTACATGCTGCCTAAAATAGTCTATGAGTAGGTAGATAGATAGACAGAATTTCTTTTCTTACATCAACGGGCATGTTGTGCAAACTGGTCTGCCACATTGCTTTTTATCCTTAATCAGGCATCTTGAAGATTATTCCATAAGAACACATGTAAATCTACCTACCATTCTTTTCTCCCCCTAGTTTATTTTGTGACTTATTCCCCACCTTTATGAAACTTCACTTGCTTCTTTTTATAATAAACTTAAACAACATCCTACTCCTCTCCCTTTTAAAGCTCATCACACTCAATAAAAATCAACAGTTATATATTGTTGACACTGCATGCCTGGCATCATTCTAATACTTGGTAAGTAATAACCCACTGAGTCCTTGCAAGGCCCTAAGAGATAGGTATAGTAAGATATGCAACTTTCCAAGAGTAACAGAGCTGGATTCAAACACAGGCAGTCTGTCAAGAGAGTCCCTGCCCTTTATCACTTGGCTACCTGTCTCCCCAAGTACTGCCTGTAATAAGGGTTCAGTGTACTCACTAGACCCAGATGACTGTAGGGGCCATGCTGACATTGCTTGCTGTCACATCCCTTACTCAGTGTTCAATAAATATTTGTGAACTGAAAGTCAGTGACGATACCATATTCTTGGATATTCTATTATGGGTCACTGCTAAGCATTTCACATATATTATCTCACTTAATACAGCAACTCTAGGAAATTGCTGTCATGATTATTCCAACTTTACAGGGGAAGAAATTAGAGAGTCAGGTTTGAACCCAAGTCTGTCTGACTCTAAAGCATACACTTACCTCGCTGCCAGACTAGTAGCTCTCTCCTCCAGGGAGCCCACCTCCAGAGAACCCTGGGCCCCCCGAACCAGCTCTGGAGCCCAGAGCCTCAGTTCCGCCAGCCCCAGCACTGATTCGGAAGGTGCCCAGGTGCTTGCTGTCATTATTACAAAAGAGGCCTCTCCACATGCCGAGCTGCGCTGGCACTCTGTGCGGCTATGTTTCCACGTGGTGTAGGGTACTAAGTATCATCTCAGTTGTCATCACAAAAATTGACACGAGACACTCATACCCCTGGAGAGAAGAGAGTCCAAGCTTACCAGTCGGCCTGTCTTGATGTCTTGAAATTGGGGAGAGGGGAAATCTTAGAAGGACTTTCTTTGGGTTGAAGCTAACAACACACGTTTACTGTAAATCCAACAGAGTACTTTCCCCATCTAACATAATTTAACAGGAAGCCCCACAGGTGGCCTGTATCAGGAACAGCGCCTGGCTGGCACACAGCTCACAGCGCTGCGGTCTCACACTGCCCTCTGCAGTCCAACTGCCGCTTTCACAGGGCTCCCCCCAACAGCCCGAAGCGTCACAGCTTGGGACGTCCTGCACGCACCTCCAGTCCTTCAGGTAGAACCACTACCGACCTTTGGTCTGGAGACAAAAAAATAAAAATATTATTCAACTTGCTGCCTAGACAGGTACATTTACAGCTAGGACTTATCTCTCTGGAGATGGTGGGTTTGGAAAGCACACTTTGGGGGGGTTCTGTTCATATAACATTCTTTTCCAATAAGAGGACTACAGTAAGAAGACAACAATTTACCCCATACTGATGTGATTTGCTCACTCCAGCCTCTCTCCAGCCATCTCCATTCCACAATGCAGCATGTAACCCTGGAGGAGAAGGCAGATGCTATCTAGGTCAAAATATATTGAGTGAAGAAAGAAATAATCCAAGAGGAAGAATGATAGAGTTCTGCAGACTCAACCTATTATTCAAGAAAACAAATCCTTAACAGATATAATATGCTGAAAGGAGATGAAGAAACTGCCCTAAACCCAAAATAAGTACATTCATGAAGGTTAGAAAAAAATCTTATTTTTCTTCAATGTATTGTGTATGTGTGTGCTTATATGTGCATATGCATATGTTTTCCTAGACAATTCTTCCTAAGTTGTTGAAAAAAAGCTGTCATTGTCTCAACATCCTGGCTCCAAGAAAGACAGCATAAATCCCTTTGGCAAGCTTGCTACCAGCCTGCCAGATATTCTTAGAAATCTGCTTCCAGCAAAGACACACAAACTCCCTGACCACGTGCATTCTACAAGGCCCCTTCTGGGAGAGAACTTCTCCGGGAACCAGCTTGAGACCACAGGCAAACAGCAGGTTCCACATGGCTCCAAGCGAGGCCTCCTCAACTGGGCTTTTAACCCAAACTCCAGCTCATTGTCTTCCAGCTACAAAGTGGAAATCTGATGGAGATCAAGGGAGATGTTTATCTGAAGAAAGAAAAGAGAAGACAATGCCCAAGTTTGGAAAATCCAGGGATGGGGTCCGAAAGGTCATCACAAAGTTTGTGAGCCAGCCAAGAGGTAGCATCCCATTGCCTTTAGGATCAAGGCCAGGCTCCCCTGTGTATTCAAAGCTCTTCGATCTCTGTGCAAAGCCAACCCCTCATGTCTTCAGCTTCCCACTATCCAGGCCAGGGCTCCCCAGTACAGTCACACTGTTTCCCCGACTCCCTTCCCCTCCCTACCTTCCACTTGCCCATTCCTCTGGCCCTGCCAAGACATTCTCAGACCCCTCTTAGTGATGATCTAAGTATCCACTCCAGGCAGGCGGGTTCTGCCCACGGGCAGTCCTCGTTCACCTTGTCACTTCCATAGTGGTAGGGAGCCTGTGGCCACTGGGCCACTTCCCCTGCTTAGGAAGCAAAAGTGCTTCCCTCATCTCACCGAGAGAACTGCACACTGCTTGAGGCTGGGCCTCGTGTGCTTTGTTTGCTGAACGGTCAGCTCTCCAGCTCACACTGGCTGGGGGAGCTGCCTTAGGACCGCAGCAGAGGAGAGGGTCCAGGAAGCAGCGACAGATCTGCTGTGAGCGACCATCATGTCCAGCACCATCCCAGCCATTTTCTGGGCACACAGCATGCTTTAATTAGGTGAATGAACAAAACACTGGCAGGGAAAAAAATGGAGAGTGACTGCCTGAGGTCACATATGCTAGGAAATATGTCAATCCAGTGATAAACTCCATCTAGTCAGCAAACAGGAAAATACTGAGAGGCCAATTTAAAATGATTTGATAGCTTTGCCCATTGCTCCTTATTGTACAATCACAGTCATAAAAAGCTACTCAATTGTTTGTAATTCGAACACACACACACACACACACACACACACACACACACACACTCAATTGACAAGGATAGATCTGTCTGGACTTTCTGAAATGTCTGCCTCACCAGGTTATCAGACTCTCCAAAGCTTTAAAGGGGGAGGCATGTCAGACCAGGAGAAAGGATGTTTTTTCAGGGTCAGTTAGATTCTTTAGTACACCACCACCCAACAGGTTGAAAGAGGGCACAACTTACAATATATCCCAATTAGTGAGGCTTGTGTCCTTTGTTTCTTGGTATGAAAGGTTTCCTCTGGTGGTAAGGAAAATATCTCACTCATCCTCCAGTGTTATTTTCACTCTGTAATAGACAGACAGACAGACAGTCAGATAGATAGATAGATGACAGATAGAAAGACAGGCAGATAGATAGATGGATAAAAGCAAGAAAGGAAAAATGTAAGATCAGTGTCCAGCTAGGTTTTCCAAACATCCTTTGGAAAGTGTCAGTTTTAGGCATAGATTCTAATTTCTATCACCATTTGTCTTTGGAGGGAAAAACAAGACATAGGTAAGAAGGTAGGCTTTTAAGGTTTTCGTAGGTTTTTGTTTTAACTACATCAAAGAAGACCAAAGAGCCTTTTTTTCCCCCTGAAAATTTTACTCCCTGCCTGCAGAATTAACCACATTTATTCAGCTAGGGTTGCAGGAGGAAGTATTGTATCTACTCTGACCCTTGGTTCAATCGTGCATCTGGTCACCCAAAGGCTCAAATCCAAGTCATTGTGCAAGATCATTCAAAGTGTCCAGCTTTTTGAGCAGCTGTAATAGGCTAGTTTTTACAGCATCAATAATTTAAAGGGGAAAAAATGTTTTTCTCAAAGATTCCATTGCTTAAGAATCATAAATGGAATTATACCACGTCAGTATGAGAGAATAGGTAAAATTTTCATCAATGTTCAAATTCACTTTTTTTATTAGTAAGCTACGTGGATTTCCACATCACCAAGGGATTTCAGTTTCCAGTTCTATTTGTTGTAGAGTGTATTGGTAACTGAGTTAGCATACACAAAAAAATCAAAATAAAAAAGTGGAGGAAGGAAAGAAAGAAAGGGGGGAGGGAGATTTCTTTTTTAAATTCTTATTTGGGGTATCTCTCCTAATTCAAAGCCAGGACTGTGTAGCCAGAAATACTAGACCTAAGAACTGTAAACCATTAGGGACCCAGGAAATCATTTTTGTCCACCTTCCAATTCTGTTTCTCCATGGGTCTCCTGTGCTCTTTCATGCTCTCTCTCTCTGTCCCTACCTCCATTCAGATCTCTGTCCCACAGTAGTACATGGCTCAGTCTATTTCAAGCATCCATGAGTGGCCCCATCAGACAGGGTTGGAGGCATGCAGGAAGCAGTCACTGGTCTAGCACGGCAATAACTCATAGATTGAAGAGATCGGGCTATTGGGCTTGGCTGACCTTTCAAAAGATATCCCGTCAACACCTTCAAGCTACCAGAGGGTGAGGAAATACATATAAATTACAAATTAGTCTAAAATGAAGTATATCTTACACAAGTCTAGACAATAGCAATTAGGAATTTATATATTATAAATCGAAACATTCTACTCTATATTGAGGAAAATAAGTTGCACTTAATGTACTCATCTAAGAGTCCAGAAGGTGCAACATCCCAGAAGCAGCCTTATAAGGAGGTGGAATGGATAATATTTATGTGGGGATATTTGAGGAAGCCCATGAAGGGTGAGGGACTGTCCTGGCAAATAAGAGAGGCAAGGGAGTGTGAAAATAAAGAAGAAAAGTGCTGTAATAAGGAGGTAGCAGTACAACCTCAAAAATAAGCTGCTTTATTAGAAAATCCTTCTGGGAAACAATATGATACTATATGTAAAAAAGCCTAAATATTCATAGCCTAGGAATTTTTCCCAATTATTATTTCCTCAGAAAATTCTGGAAAAATTTATGGTATGAAGATACCCATTATAGTATTATTTATAATGATGAAAAATGATGAGCATTTTAAGTACACAAGAATAAAGAGCAGATATGTAAATGATGGTAAATCCACTTGGAAGATCGTACCTCCACTGAAAAGAGTAATTATACAGATTAGGTGGCAACTTGAAGAAACACCCATGGGATAATGTTAACCCAGAAAAAGCAAGTTAAAAAATTACTCGAATGCCATTATCTAACCTATACTACAATATGTTTCTGTGGAAAAAAACAAGTAAGGAATCCTTATTACTGAAGATACTTGTATGGGGACGTCTCTACTTTGGAGACTTTATATGATACTACTATAGTATTTATAAAATATTTTTCAGCTGGCTGGCAGTGAGCCCTGCTGGTTCTTCTTCAGCCTCCAGTCCTCGCCCAGAATGTGTCTTTTGCTCAAAAATATGATTTCCAGTAAGAAGGTGAAATGGCTTCTTCTCAAGAAAACCCCCTGCTACCCAAACTCTGGGTCAGCACATGTTCCTCTACTGTTCCTTGACTTGCTGCCTCTGTGTCCGTCGTACCTGAGGAAAGCCCGGACTGCTCGGAAACTGAAATCGATTCTTCGAAGCTCCAAACCAACCAAGATAAAAGCCAGACACCCCCAGCAGCAGATGGTTTAGTCTTACGGTTTTTATTTATTTTCTCTGCACACCAGGAGAGGTTAGCTGATCTACAAGGGGGGTGACCAATACTTCTTTGCTTTAGAAAATGTCCGGTTGGCAGAGTGGCATTCATAGGGAGCAAAATGTCACATCTTTTGTCTCAGCTTTCCAGGGGAAGCTCTATCAGGAGAGTTTTATCAGTGCAATTAACACAAAGGGCCCTTTCTGTCTTAAAAACAGGCCTCGGATACATGGCAAGTTGAAATAGCCATTGTTTCTATACAGCACAAAAACTCCTATCCCCTGCGCTCACCCCCCAACTCATTTATGGAGTTTCATTAAGGCCCACGGGTGCCTTTGACTTATTTATTTAGGAAACACTGTTATTGTCTTAATGTAAACAGAACTCAAGATCAGTTGACAGTTGGAATGGTCCAGCAGAAACGTTTTCAAAGGCGCCTCCTTGGAAAGGGGTCCCTCCATTCAGCCCCCGGTTCCTGTATCATACTGCCAGCACTGTTCACAAAATAAACAAATGTTTGTTTTACAACATGGCAAAGGGGGCTCCCATTCAACGCTGGCCAGATATGAAAACAAACTTTCACATATAAGGGCTTTTGATACACATGACTTACTTGGATGACAAGGGGCTCGGCTGGGGAGTGCTTAAAGCTTATTAATATTGCACAAAAGACTTTTGTTTATCATTTCGCCGGACTGCCTGGGAATCACAAGACTCAAGCCGCCACCCGGCTGGTGTCCTAGCATTTCAGCAGCTGTAACGTGTGGAGATTGCGAAAGCAGCGCTGGTTTGGAGCCAAAAACAAACTCTCCGCAGACCCAGGTGAAAGATCTCCGAGCTGCGGGCCTCTGAGAACCAGAGCTGGAATTTATAGTGAAGGGACAAGAGCTCCCCCTACAGGTAAAAAAAAAGATGCCTTTAACCTTCTTGTTTGCAAGGGGGTAGCTTCCTTCCAGAAAACATGGAACCCATAGTCTGCCTAATCTAGGGACATTTTCCCCTCCTGTTCAAAAAGTCGAGGTCTCCAGGAGCTTTGGGTTACTTCCTCTTTTAAGCTGACCAGCTCTGCTTCCGGAATGTCTTATGAGACATTAGCACTCTGAGCAGAAATATGTATGTGTGAAGATGAAAACTCATGATCAAAGATCAGTTCTTTAGGCCCTGGTTTGTTTAACTGGGAAGGGGACTGAGTAAATCAGATACAACCCCTGTCCTCTAGACTTGTTCTGTCTATACAGTGACCATTAGCCACTTGTGGCTACTGACCACTTAAAATGTGGCTAGCCCACATTGAGATATGGTGTACAGTAAAAGAATACAAAATATCTGTTAACTTTCACACTGGTTACATGCTGAAATGATAATATTTGGGGATATATTGGGTTAAATAAGATACATTAAAGTTCAATTCACCTATCTCTTTTAACATTTTGTCATGTGGCTACTAGAAAATTTACAATTATATATACATCATATATTTCTGTCAGACAGTGGTATATTTTAGAATAACTTAAGGCTCATAAAAATTAATAATTATAAGGTTTTGACTCTCTAGTATTAGTGATTTGTGCCAGCTGAGTTGACTTTTTATAAGTACATTTATTCAATTCATAGACCTGAGTCTCCTGAAAAGAAGGGAAAGCTGCAAAAATGCTATTACAGACTGCCCTGCAATTTTTGGTCTGTTCAATTTAAAGTATCAGTAAAATGGAAGTAAAATCTTCAGTTTGAATTAAGTTCATATCTATTGAGAAAGTTTCAAGTGGAAGGACATATTTTCTCTCCACAAACACCTCCTTTCTACTGGTCATACCCTTTGTGTATTTAATTATATGTTATTCCAAGAGAAAGAAATTCCTGTTATAACAGTCTTGCAAAATGGTTTTCAAGTCATTAGGCAGCAGATATTTGCTTAATCCCTCCCATAAGTGGCAACCTCTCCCACCTAATCAACCCTCCTTGTAGGCAACACTGGGATATGTAAGGTATATGGGATTATGTGAGAAATATGTGACTGACCCTAAAGATGGTTAGACCAGCAAGCTAACCATAACGTTTATACCAGCTACCCAAAGCCACTTAGAGTGGATGTCATTGCCCTAACATCTGAATTAGATTTTAATGGTACCCCCAGCTGCCTGTGATAAGACATTCAGATCTGGCTCATGGTCAACAAACCTACCAGCAGAGGACAGTCAGCTTTCCTAGCTCTGCTGCCTTAATTTGCCCAGGGTTTGTTTGGTTTTTCTTAGTCCCATGCATGTGCCAAGATATCACTGAAAACATTAACTAGCTCTGTAATGAGACAGCAACTTAGGAATTATGGAAATCTTTCAGAAATCTTTCGCTGAAATTTAGCCTTAAAAACCATGTCCAAGTTGAGTGCAGTCCATCGGGGCCCACAGCGAATGGTCTGTAATATAGAGACACAATGAGCTGAGGAAGAGTCTGCATGTCCTCACTACAGCACCACAGGGCCCACAGCAAACATATAACATAGTGGCTGAGGAAGAGTCACATTCCCACTGAACCTCTTCCAGAGCAACGTGTCACTCAGTCAAAAGTCAAGATTGGCAAAGCAACTTGCAGCTACCATCTTTGAAATTATAGATGACATTGTTAGGGAAAAGGAACTCAAATAGACAAGGATTTCAATTACAAGGCAAAACAAATAGGGGCTCCTACTGAGTAGCTACACAGAGAAAAATTTGGAGTGGTACCCAACACCCTCATCATTCTCCCCTTAGACAGAAACAATGGCTCTGAGGACGAGGGGCTGCAATCCTACTACATGAACCGTGGGTCTGAGATATGGTATTTGGAGGGCACTGGAGTGGGACGGGATATTCACTGAAGATATTTCCATCTGACCTTATTATTCTGGAGTGGCTGCCAGCACCTTATAATCCCAGCATTGTATTCACAAGCAATTCCTCTGCTCATTAGCAGAAGCTGCTTCCAACTTTGCTCTTGTAGAGGCTTGTGATGCAGCATGGACCAACAGACGGTGTTTCCAGGAGCTAGCTGCAAAGAAACAAGGGCACCTACTCATTGAGCTGAAGGCATCTGTATCAGTTAGGAATTACATTTGACTGCTAGTAGCAAGGTCTGGAAATAAGAGTGATTAAAGAAATGTGTTTCTTCCTCATGCGAAACAAGTCCAGAGTGAGGCAGTCCAGTGTCAAGCTGGGGATACAGTGTCAAGCTCCTTCTGTCTTTATGTTCCATCACCTTTAGCACATGGTTTGCGTATTAAGATTGCCTCATGGTCTAGGATGGCTATTGGAGAGGTTCCAATACTCACATCCATATCCAGGCATGGAGCCGGAAAAATGGGAAGAACAAAAAGGGGTACACACCAGCTATTGTTTCCTTCTCAAGGAGCTTTCCTGGGAGTTCCACTCAAAAATTTCTTAACCTCATTGCTAACTTCTAGCTACAAAAGAGAATGAGCACATTGCTGCCCAAATAAAATCCAATTTCTGTTACAAAAGAGCTAGCAAGAATAAAGTGAATATCAGATATCCGGAAGGTAACTACCTGATCCTCGGGTTGCTTTAGAAGCAAGCAAAGACATCTCTAAAAAGGAGTTAGTTAGGTCCAGGGAAGAATATTTATTTCTGCTTTGACAACCAAATTCACAATAAGCATCAAAACCACTGGGCCACAGTATTCTCCCAAGACTTCTGCCTTCTAGTACATCTAGGAATGAATTGTTTCTTCAAATTATTTGCAACTTGTGCCAGCTCTCCATAAAACTTGATCTGAAGGACACTGTTCCTCTACCACATCACATTCACCATCTGTAACAGTCAGTAGTACATCTGAGAACTCAACAGAGGAGATATTTAAGCCCCATCATTGGGTTAACATTCAATTTTCTCACCCTGTTGAACATAGTGTGGCTATGTTTCACATACTACTACTACACTAGTTTCCCTGTGCAAATACAAAAAGTGATGTGGACAACTGCAACACCTAAACAGGTAACAGAAACCCTGGCCTGTCACAGTTACCTGGATATGTCCAGTGAAAATGGCTGTTTGTTTTGTAGGATGCTGGAGAGTAAGAACATGTCAAGTCAAAGAAGTGTCTAATAACACCTGGATTATAATAATGAAGATAATGATTATGAGAATGACAGTACATAGAGTGATAAACTACTTTAACGACACACTCTGTGCATATAGTCCCACCAAGTCGGATCCCTTCAATTTCTACTACACTTCACAGTTTTTAGACAAATCTATGATCTCATTTGTGCCTCAAAATTCAGAAGTAGGAGGGACAGGTATAATTATCACTGTATTAAACTTGATGGAAGAGAAACTCAAAGATACTAAGTGACTTACTCAAGTTGTCACAGTTTATGAAGAGGCAGAAAGTCAGCACTGATACCCCACCCTGGCCTCTGGGCTGAGACTCTTAATTATACTTCTCTAGCAGAACATTTCTAAGCTTTACAGTCTTTACTTCATTGAGCCCTGATGTTATTTCTTACAGATTTTAAGTCTTTAAGGCAAGGGCCCTGTCTTAGCCATCAGGAACTTTGTACATGCTAAGCTAGACATTCAACTGATGTTTATTAAAGGTAATGATGGACTAACCGGCATGCAATGAGTTCAGTGACATCCACTTTTAGCATAAGAAGGGGCTGAAAAAATGGGGTAATCCAGACCTTTTCTACCTTTTCTACCAAGAATACAAGAACACAGTCTCCCTTTGGTTTCTGGATCTTGGGTCGGAAATGTGGGGGAAAGGCGTGATCCAAATTTGACCTCACTGTGTTGGAGTTGCCTTATCTGTGTCATACGGAGATAGGAACCAGAAAACTTTTGTGATCCCTTTTATTACCACAACTCCATGACTGGAACTGCCCCTTGAAGTTTTCTGAGAAAGGATCAGGTAAATGCTAGAAAGGTGAGATATTATAGGTCAAATCTCCATCAGTCCTGTTTAAAGAGCTATCTCATTTAAAAAATCTACTCTTCCTCCCCTCAATATGATGCACCCCAGCAAATACCCATCTCTCAGTGTAAGAACAATCACTAAAATAGAGACAATTACACCCCAGTGACAAGCTCTACAAAGATATGCTCCAGAGGTTTACCCTCTCGGCCCCTATTTCCCGTTCCCCCTTTGTTCCTAAGTTTTTGCCGTCACTGAAACTTCAACCAAAAGTTCGAAAGTTAGTGTCTTCTAAATCCAGCCTCCTGTAATCCTTACCCCAGAGCAAACTAATTCTGTAGGTTAAACCCAATCTTTCTACTTCTCCACAAACTGGGGAGTCCATGGCCCCAGTGTTAAAACAGATTCATGGCTTTCAAAGATACCTGGTCTCAGATTCCTAATCCCAATTCTCAATCTGTCCCACTGAATCATCCACCACTTACCATGTGAGAAAATCTTGACTTAAATCTCACCTGCTTCCATCGTCAATGCAACCCACCAAAAGCCTCACAAAGCATTCCACCCTCCAAGTCCCATTCTGGCTGGTGGCCTATGGGAATCTCCTTTTGGGGGGAAAATAGAGTGGAAACGGTCAGCCTGATGAGTTCCACTACCCTTCTTACCACCTCTGAAATAAATCACGAATAACCAGATTTCCCTTTTTCTCCCCAGTTTAGATGGCTGAGTATTGTAGCTGAAGATAAGGATGATGATACTGATGACAACAGCGGTGACAGGAGTGAGAACAGTGGATTCTTTGTTAACACTGCCTGGTCCACAGCTGAAAACAAGTTCCGACCAGATACATATGATTCTAGATCCTACACACATTAACATGTCCTGCATTTTGGACATTGGAAGCAACAGTGAATCGAACAATCTTTTCTGGAGCCAGGAAAGAATGCAGAAGACCCTCAGCCATAAGAGTTGCACAAAGAGGATGACATCAAAAGCTACCCAGAAAAAGAAGGTAAGCAGGGCAGTGCCATTTACATAATTATTCTAAGCCAGATTAAACCCTGAAAATCTGTTATACTGGAGGCATTGCTCTCTGAATTTTTTTATAACCAAATTTAAGAATGCCATAGTTTGTGGAAATTCCCTAATTTGGGGATACAAAAATAGTAACAGTAATAACTAAAAGCATCAATTTCCTTTCTTTTTTTTTTTTTTACCACCTGTAGATCTCATGGGGTAAGGGGCAGATGGTAATTTTGGGGGAAAGCTGGTCTATTTTGAATGCTTATTTACAAGGCTACATTCATGCCATCCACCAAACACCATCTGCTGGGCTATTTCTTCCATGAAACTAGAGCATTTTGTTCCATAGCAAATAAAAGTGCAACCAGAATTCTGTCAGCATGCTGTGTTTGGGAGAGCACCAACACTTTTCAGAACCAGCTCTAATCCTTCTCCAAGTCCAATGCAAAGAAAGCTCCCCTAAGAACTGTAACCCAGTCAACACATTC
The DNA here is from genome assembly GCA_032199065.1 of Smutsia gigantea. Taxonomy (NCBI): domain Eukaryota; kingdom Metazoa; phylum Chordata; class Mammalia; order Pholidota; family Manidae; genus Smutsia; species Smutsia gigantea. The sequence goes on along the minus strand of JAVSCE010016441.1, from coordinate 69,743 downwards.
ATTCATTCATTCCCAAACTCACTTTGAAAGAAAGCTGGCCCGCGTGGGCCAGCCAAATGTGGAAAGTTAATTTTAAAACATGAACTGTTTCACCCTAGGCCAAGAGACAAGTAGAGGCACCATATGACCTGGGTGTGATTTAGGAGTATCTTGGGACCCTGAAACATGAGGGTATTTCAGCAAGGAGCCTCCACCTTCTCCCTCCCCTCCGCCCAGCCACTAAAGCTCCCAAAGAATGTCTTTCATGTTGGCTGCACTCGCTTCACAACTGCTCCTGGTTGCCTGTCCTTGAATTCTCGGCTCATTACCCCTGAACCAAGGGAAGTCAAGTTGAATCTTTCAAAATGGGAGCAAGCAGTGAGTAAGACCATCAGCAACAGAGCAGGAAAATCCACCCTCAGGTACTTTTTTATAAACTTCAAGTCCCATTTATTATTCTTAAGAGATGGAAGAGCCTTGGATTAGGAGTCAGGAGATCTTGATTTTATTTCAAGGACTGCCACTGATGGGCTGTGTAGATTTGGATAAATCATTTCATCTCTCTGGTGGCACCACAATAAATACCTCACAACAGGACTAGAGCCCAGATTGCTGTATGTTTTAGGAGTAAAACCTCCATAGAGTGGGTGGGTGAGGTGACTGCAGGGTGAGTGAGAAGGGGCGGCCCAGGCTCCAGGATTCTTCCAAAGAAGTTCTATAGCTAATATCATAGGTAACCTAGAGGAGCAGCCCAGGAAACCAGAATAAGCTTTCAACAAGCATGGGCCAAGCTGCCTTCTTCCAGTTTTTTTGTCTACTCCAAAAATATGGGAAGTAAGCTTGGGAAAGCGGTGCAGTGCAGTGGTTAAGAACATAGTCTCTGGAGTCACCCCGGACCTGCATTTTGTCCTTTACTTCCTCCATGATCTTGGCCTGTTAACTTATTTCTTTAACCTCATCCTCCACATCTGTAAAATAGCATAATGGTACCTACCTCTGGCAGTGAGCTCATGGCAGCTCACAAAAGCCAATTGTTAAATTTTCTGGAATTTTACCAGCTAGCTGACATCACATCGGTAGTTTGAAATAGGCCATGGTAGAAATATTTACCAAAGAAACCAGCAAATGCTACAGACCTGGGCATCTTCCACCCACCCCCTCAACGCCCCCCAAACCTAGTTGCTAAACATTTATCAGCACACCACTGCCCTCTACTCAGCATTGCTGGAAGGACTACATGAAGTGATGGATACAAAATGTTTAACGCAATGTTTGGTGCGTGACAAGAAATGGGAGTTATTGTTGTTATGAGTGACTTAGGATACCCTCTCTCTCCCCCTCATTTCCCAGTCTTCTGTAATGCCAGATCTCATGCTTTTTGCCCAGAAGAGGGAGTCCCTTCAGTGAAAACTCTTTTCTCTCAGTCTTTCCAGTCCCTTATGGTCTCTCTTTCAACAGACATGACTTGAACACCTACTGTGTGTCCAGTCTGGCAGCTGCTGCCACTTCAGCTATAAATATGATTGGATAAAACCTGACCCTGGTCTTAAGATGTTCACAGGCCCTTTGGTGGATAAGATGCAACTCAGTCTATGAGGGACACCTTTTACCAATAATGTGGAAATCAGAGGACAGCAAAGGCCACTCCCAACATTGCATTATGTCCTGCCACCTGAGCTCCCAAAGCCTTTGATGGGTAACTTCAGCTACAAAGTACAACCACCTTCTCTAAAATGACATAATTATTAGGACACAGGGCACTCCGTTGGCTTCCTTGCTCTCCCTGGGGAGAGCATTACCTATGGCATTACCCTATGATTGGCAACAGACTTCCCCGCTGGCTACAATGGTTGCATGTACACCACCGCCTGGAAACCAGAAATGTGTAACATCAACTCTGGACCCTCGCCAAATTTCTACAGGGCATTAGTAACAAACTGGTGAAGCTCATTAAAAAAAAGAGAGAGAAACCTATAACCATTAAAAGTCCATTAAGCAGCCTGTCATTTTGTAGAGTTAAATAGCCCACAGTAATCAAAAGCATATGAACCCCAGCTGGGATACCCACTGAATTGTTTCGATTTAGGGGAGAATTCATCAAGAAAGATTGTTCTTGGGATTGGGTTGATTTTTCTCCTTCAGTTCCTGGCCCCATGTTCCATTATAATTAAAGTGATTGATGCACCTCCCAGACAGAGGTGAGCAGTGACCACCAGAGCCAAAACATCTGCTCCTTCCAAGCACACAGCTAATACGGAACTTCAGTCGAAAGGCACGTAACCTGAGGTTCGCCCTCCACTGTCAATTAGGTATGGCACAGTCAGCTCTTTGCTTTCCGGCTGGGTTACCTCAGCGTTATCTGCAAAATTTCTCTTTCCAGCCATAGAAGGACTTTCACCCACAAACAGGTTATGGCCAAGAAAGAACTAAGTCTAAGGCCAAGAAGAGATGATCCCTAAAATAAGCGTTTGCAGATCATCCGTCAACTAATGAAATGTCTTCCTGTCTGTGGATGGGCACATGTTAATTTCGGGAGGGCCTGTTTAGTCCTTCAAGTTTGCACGTTCCCCCACCGTCTCTTCACCTTTTCCACAGCCCTGCCATCCCATTGCTCGTTGGCACCTCCACATGTGAGTGGCCACATGCTGAAGAAACAGGTAAAAGTCAAATGACAGTTTATGGTGGCACATTAGCAGGGCTGGCTCTGACATAAAAAAATAGCGAGAAAGGAGAGAAAATTAATGATTTAGTGAAGGCTTAGGAGGTTAATTGTAGGAGCTACTTCTCCATGCTCACCTATGCCACATGCCACTAGACAAAAGCCAAGTGTTGATATAAAATGAAAGAAGGAAGATGTTCACGTTTGATACAAAGTCTCCTCAGAGCAATCATGTGTTCCCTTTATGTACCTTTATCATCATTGCTTTATTTTTAACTAAAGCCAGGAGTTTGATTTTCTTTTTAAAAACTCTTGCTCGGTATAGCCTCCCTGTTTCCCCGTGAGGCCATACTACTTCCTCTGGTGGTTTTGGTGTACCACTTATTTTTTGATCCTCAAAGAGCCTGGAACTGTTAAATTTCTGCTCATGGGCTCATGCCCATCTGCCATCATGACTGTTTGGCTCTCAAGGACAAGGTCATGTTCTTCACCCTCTGTCTCCTGCAGCATCTCCTACTAGAATCCTTGCAACTCAGAGGACCTCACTAAATACTGATGGAGTGATGGTTCAGTGTTCCCAGGCTCAGCATTCCAATCTCTCAGAAACTGCCTTTCAATTCACAGAGGATTGAATGGGCCCCCATGCTGACCACACAAGTTCATTTGCCTTATAAAAATAGATTGATGTCCCCCTTTATGCACTGACTGCTTAGACATCTGCCACAGATCATCATACAGTGTGCATGGTGGTAAATGCCCCAGCCTCTTCTCACCTTCCCATGCAAACTGTGCCCATCCAGGCCTAGCTGTGCTGCCACTTGCACTAGGAAACCTTCACAGAACAGCCTGTCCTGTCCCGGCAGCTCTCCCTCTGAATCCTTAAACTTATAGTGCCTAACAATCCACTGATAATTCTCAGAACTGCCTTGAATTGATTTAAAGTAATTATTTAACTCCTTGGGTATATAAAAAGCCTTCCCACCTAGCAGGCAAAGTCCTTGCGGGCAATTCTTGTAGTTTGTCCTACTTTGTATTTCTCACAAACCAAGCAGCCAGCCTGACACGCCCTCTGTGAATGGCATGAAAATATGATCAAGAGAGTGAGTGGGCATGGATGGATGGGGTCCGGTCAAGTTCAAGGGGGTGAGAATGAGGGTAGGAGGGTTGGCTCTTAAATGAGAAGTGAGGTGACTCTTGGCTCAGGTCAGTGAAAGCATGCCCTTCTCCCATCACTCTATGCCAGGGAATACCTTGAGCTTGGAAACATGGGGAGATGTGGCCTATCACTGGACAGAGGGAGTCTCTGACCCCTGTGTTCTTTCTTCCTTGGACGTCTAATAGTAAAGGAAAAATAAACACATAAAAGGCTATAAATCCTCTTGCAAAAATAAAGCCCCCATTTTAATGCTCAATACCTAATGACTTAAGTTAAATTCCAGACCCTTACAAAAAAATCGTAAGATCCCTTCCACCTCTTTGCTTTCTTGACCTCCACCCCTTCCAGAGTCTGGAAACTTGCTAAGCTTCTCTTTGCTGATGAGCTCCTTTAAGCAATGCTTATGCCCATATAAAGGCATTAAAACAATCATACACTTTCAAATAAACTTGAAAACTGTCCTGGACACAAGGACCCAATTCCTCCTCCCCAGAGTATTTTCTCCCAAATCCAGTTTGTCTGGACTGAAAGATGTCTTCCATGCAACAACCCATTTTGTTGAGGCTGTCACTGTGAGTGTGCCCAGTGGCCCTTAGGAGCACCTGTTCCAAGAGAGACGACGATCCTACCTTATTCTTGCTCTGCCACTGGCCCTAGGGTCGCTGGGAAGAAGACTGCTCATCAGCATCGCCTCCGCTGTTCAAAGTCCTCACTCCCATGTGACTTTCTCTCTGCACATGACCTGGCTGCCCAGGACAGCAATGGAAGCACTGGAGTCATGAGGAGAACTGTTCCCGGCCTCAGCTCTGCTCCTTGCCAGCCGAGTGACTTCAGCTCTCTGAACCCTTTTATAACCTGCAAAATGAAAGCATCATACGACATCATCTCTGAATCCTTCCCATCCTGGCTCCCCAACACTCATTTTGTTAAGTCTCCACCTCATGTCGATTTGCTTCTATCCTGGGTCAGTATCTTCTAAATCTGTGCCAAAGGACACATGGCGCCACTTCCTTTGTAAAACCCATCCCGTACCTATGTTCTGGAGACTTCACTGCCTCCCCCATGGTTACTTCTACCTCCACCTCCCATTGCATTTGCTCTAGTATTTTCAGTCTCTCCCTTTCATTTTTTTAAATTTTGCTATTATTAATGTACAATTACATGAGCAATATTATAGTTACTAGACTTCCCCCATTATCAAGTCCCCACCACATACCCCATTACAGTCACTGTCCATCAGCATAGTAAGATGCTATAGAGTCACTACTTGTCTTCCCTGTGTTGTACTGCCTTTCCCGTGCCCCCCTACCTGCTACATTATGTGTGCTAATCATAATACCCCTTTTTCCCCCTTATCCTTCCCTTCCCACCCATCTTTTCCAGTTCCTTTCCCTTTGGTAATTGTTGGTCCCTTCTGGGGTTCTGTGAGTCTGCTGCTGTTTTGTTCCTTCAGTTTTTTCTTTGTTCTTATACTCCACAGATGAGTGAAATCATTTCATACTTGTCTTTCTCCACCTGGCTTATTTCACTGAGCATAATACCCTCTAGCTCCATCCATGTTGTTGCAAATGGTAGGATTTGTTTTCTTCTTATGGCTGAATAATATTCCATTGTGTATATGTACCACATCTTCTTTATCCATTCATCTACTGATGGACACTTAGGTTGCTTCCATTGCTTGGCTATTGTAAATAGTGCTGCAATAAACATAGGGGTGCATCTGTCCTTTTCAAACTGGGCTGCTGCATTCTTAGGGTAAATTCCTAGGAGTGGAATTCCTGGGTCAAATGGTATTTCTATTTTGAGTTTTTTGAGGAACCTCCATACTGCTTTCCACAATGGTTGAACTAATTTACATTCCCACCAGCAGTGTAGGAGGGATCCCCTTCTCCACATCCTCGCCAACATTTGTTGTTGTTTGTCTTTTGGATGGTGGCCATCCTCACTGGTGTGAGGTGATATCTCATTGTGGTTTTAATTTGCATTTCTCTGATAATTAGTGATGTGGAGCATCTTTTCATGTGCCTGTTGGCCATCTGAATTTCTTCTTTGGAGAAGTGTCTGCTCAGCTCCTCTGCCCATTTTTTAATTGGCTTATTTGCTTTTTGTTTGTTGAGGTGTGTGAGTTCTTTATATAATTTGGATGTCAACCCCTTATCGGATATGTCATTTATGAATATATTCTCCCATACTGTAGGATGTCTTTTTGTTCTGCTGATGGTGTCCTTTGCTGTACAGAAGCTTTTTAGTTTGATATAGTCCCACTTGTTCCTTTTTGCTTGTTTCTCTCCTTTCATTTTAATTTCATGCCCTCTGACTATCCATGTGCTCAGATTTCTACTAGTCTAAAAACCAAGCAGGCAACCTTACTTGACCATAACACCTTACCATTCTCTTGAACTTTTCACCATCACTCTTCTCCATTGAAGATTCTCTACTGGTGTCTTCAGCCCATTCCTTACCACTCAGTCCCTCCTCAGCCCTTCAAACCTGGCATCTGCTCCTCAGCATCTTCCTTCTCAAGGGATTGCTTCATCATCAAGACTGGTCTCCCAAGACCACACTATCACAAATCCAGTGCCCTAGAAGAGACCCTGCAGTGAGGATTCATAGGCAAGTGATCTAGTAAGGCAGTGCTCCCAGGAGAAACAGGTAAGGAAATGCAAGAAGCAGGGCAGCAGAAGCAAAGAAGCCAAGCCAAGTCCCACAGAGGAGCCTGTGATGGGAGCTGTCCTATAGTGGAGTTTGTCCTGCCCTGAGGCAAGGGAGCTGGGCTTTTGTACCCCTCAACTAGCGGTCATAGGCTCAAGGCTCAGGAGGGGAGGTAGAGGGAGTTAAATTCCAGGCCGTCCCTCCTCTCTGAGCATGCCAGCAACGTTGCCCCAATAGCCTGAAGGTAGTCGTCGTCACAAGGGGCGTCACAGGTATAGGCAGCTGGAGCCAAAAGCACAAGGAGGCTGGCAAGGGACACCCAGAGACACTAAGGGAGACCCCCGGAACGCATGGCACGTCAGCATCGCCCATCACGACATGCCTTTTCATTCTGCAGCTCTTGACAGTGGTGAACGTGCTCCCTTCTGAAACTTTCTCGCCTTGGCTTTGTGAAAGGAGAGCCTCCCTGTCATGCAGGTCTTCTGTTAGCTCCTTTTCTTCCTGCCTTGCCCCTGTCACCCACCCAGATGCCCCATATCTCATCTTTATTTTTGTCACTTAGTGATCTCATCCACGCTTACAGCATCAACTACAGGATCTAAAGTCCCTCAATTTCCAACTCTCTCACAAGATGCTACCTGAATGTCCCCCCAACCCTCTAAAATCAATGCACCCCCCAAAACTAAACTGTGTATCTTCTATGATTGTCCGTGCTTTCTGACTTCCCTGAGCACATTCCACAGCTACAGTCTAAGGAACATCTTACACTCCAGTCTTTTCTTTGTCCTCATGCCCAGCCAGATTGCAGTTCCCTCACATCCTTCATTTCCTTCCCATTTCCTTTGCAACTACCTCAGTTCAGTCCTTCATTAACTCCTGAGCAGACCTGCATAGTAACTTCCTAGCTGGTCTCCTTGCCTCTCCCTGCTCCTGGCCCTCATTCCAAAGGGAACACCACGATCCTGTACTTCTCCTCACCCTCTCCCAGGCCGTGACTGGCTTCTCCCTGCGTATGATGCGGTACAGACTATTGACGCTCACCTATCTGATTTTTCCTCTCCAGCCCTTTGCAATTGCACAGACCCAGGCAATGAGTTCTGGCCATCAGACTAGGAATGAAAGAGAGGATATCACATCTGGACCAAAGCATTGAGAAGCAAGTTTGAGTTTTCTAAGCTCTACTTTCCCTACTCTGGTGCCCCAAGAAGCCAAGTGTTAAAACAGCAGAGCCACAAGATGGAGGCACGTGGGTCACTGAATCACCAGAAGGAGAATGATGGGCTGTCATCTGGAAAAGCCTCAACCACATCAAATTTTGTGTGTGTTAGAAGTAAGCCATTTTATGTAAAGACTCTGGGAATCATTTCTTACTTTTTGTTTTGCTTTGTTTTGTTTTGTTTTTACTGGCACATAGCCTGACCTGGCCTGACTAACACAATGGGTTTTTTTCCATTACCCTCAAGTTAAAGTTCAGATTACTCATCTAGAATCTAAATTTCATTAGAACTGATCCACCTTTCTTTCCAGGTTCTTCTTCCCTTTATCCCTAAAAATTTGCCCTATCACAGAGCAAAAGCTGGCCCACTGCCTGTTTTGGTAAATAAAAATTTCATTGGAACACAGCCACATCACAATCACAGAGGTGAATAGTTGCTGCTGAGACCATCTGGCACTCATCACCTAAAATCTTTACCATTCGGCCCTTTTTGGCAAAAGTTGCTGACCTCTGCCTAGAATATCACCCCTCCCTTCCCCCAGGCTGCGCTATCACTGCAGGCCACTGCCCAGAAGCAACGGTCTCCTCATCAGTACCCCACAGGCCCTCGCTGTGCCTCTCCTGAGTGTCAGACAACCTGGGCCCTGTCTCATGTTCCCTCCTCCACTGTAAGCACAGGGAATGGCAAGGCATGTTCCTTATTTCCTTTCGGTTCCTCAGTGCCCAGCACCTTGCCCTGCAGTAGCAGGTGTTCCATATAAGAAACAGACTGAACTCTTGAGGCCACTGATACATTAATGAGAAGAAAACCAGCAAGGAGATGAAGGAAGTCTGAATGCCTGATTTAGAACAGTACAAATTCAACAACCCTTCTGATTTAAATTAAAGTTGATATTCATATGATTACTACTGGCCATTAAGCAATACCAAGTCTTCATAACATACACATTTACTTTTAACATTAAGAGTTTTGCTTTTCAGCTGGTGGGACTATAAACTGGTGCAGCCATTGTGGAAAGCAGTATGGATGTTCCTCAAAAAACTAAATATAGAAATACCATACAACCCAGTAATTCCACTTCTAGGAATTTAGCTGAAGAAAACAAAATCCCTGATTCCAAAAAACACATGCACCCCTGTGTTTATTGCTGCATTATTTATAATAGCCAAGATATGAAAGCAACCTAAGTGTCCATCAGTAGATGAATGGATAAAGAAGATGTGGTACATATACACAATGGAATATTATTCAGTCATAAAAAGAAAAGAAATCCTGCCATTTGCAACAACATGTATGGATCTAAAGGGTATTATGCTCAGTGAAATAATCCAGGTGGAGAAAGACATATACAATATTATTTTACTTATTTGTGGAATCTAAAAACAAAACAAAACAAAATGAACAAAACAGCAGTAGACTCATAGACACTGAGACATGACTGGTGGTTACCATGGGGAGGGGTTGGGGTGGGTGGGCAGAGAGGGTAAGAGGGATAAAGGGGCACAAAAATTCTCAGTCATAATGTAAGTTGGTCATGGGGATGGTAGTACAGCATGGAGAATATAGACAATGATTCTGTAACATCTTCCTATGTTGACAGATAGTAACTGCACTGGTGGGGGTGAGGATCTAATAATACGGGTAACTGTTGGACCACTGTGTTGTATACTTGAAACCAATATAAGATTGTATATCAATACAAGAAAAAAAAGGAAAAGAAAAAGTTTTGTTTTTCAGTATCATTCAAACAATGCAGTGAATCATATTTTAAAGAAATGTATTAAAGTGTCAAGACCCACTCACAATTTTAAAGAGTGCTTTTATTTCAGATCCTATGACAAACTGAAAATAACCATAAACAAGAAAGTAAATGGTATCTTGTAGTTTACTAATGCAATTAAACTTCATAGCATCTGAAGAAAAAAAACTTCAATGTGACTATAAATTCCATTTCACAGATTGTTGCCATCATCCCTACAAGCCACAGTATTAAGTTTCATAATTCTAACATTTAAAAAGAGCACAGAACCTTGTAAAGACCCCATTTTATGAATCACTTCCATGTGTGAGAGAACCTGGCCCACTCCCCAAACACCAAGCCCATTGCCAGAAAAGGTGCCTTCCTCCCTGCTCCCGGGCTTAGATCGATCAAGGCAAGTGCTCTGGCCACTCTGGTCTGAAGAACACCCAGGAGGAAAAGTCACCATCAGCTGCTCCCTTAGTGTTGGTCAAATATCATAGAAGATCGTGCTGGACATAATGGGAGCTGAGACACATGTCCCTTATTCAGCAAGCTGTCCATTCATCACCCACCTTCCTGCCATCAAAGGTATCCCAGGATAATGAGCACTGTCAGCGGCTGAGCCAACTCGTCTAGCTGTAAAAAAGGAAAAACTCAAGGTCATGAGAGTTGCGTTGCCCGAAGCGCGGCCCACGGACTGATCCTGGCTGCGCCCCACCTGTCGCCGTGACGGGAGAAGCACAGAAAACATTTACAAGCTTGTGTGGCAATCTGACATTGCCAGGATGCCCAAGCACAAGATTTTCATTTGATGAATTATCAGTCTGCAACAGATGGGATTTGCTCCATAGCCCTTGCCACAGTTTGTGAAGCACTGCCTTAAAGAAGACAGTATAAAATCCATTGCAGCCTCATAAGATGGTAAAGGTGGTTCCCACTGGGCAGAACTTGGACTTTCTGGTTTCTGACTTCCTTTTTGTCTATAGGAAGCTAATGCAGTGAATCAGTGCTAACAGGACCAAAAGCCCAAACTCTCTCCCAACCCCATTCCTCCAGAGGTACCTTGAGGGAGGAAAGTGTATCCTTTTTATTGGTTAATAATCTGGCAAAACAAGAAACCAAAACAAGGGAGACTGTTAGAAGGGAGTTTCTCAGGAGGGTCCACCACCTTTACAGACACATATGGGACTAAGGGTGGGTCAGTCATACATCCTTCAAATAGAAATGTTTGTTCATTTCTAGCACATAAATGATCATCTTTATCATGCCCCCTCAGTGGACATAATGCTGCCTGAAACCCTGCTATTTTCAACCTGTTTGCATTCCTTCTCCAGAGTAGGAGATTTCATGTCGCAACAGCAGATTTGTCTCCAGGACATTTCACCTAATTCATTCTCGGACCAAACCATACCAGCACACATTTCATCCTTAAAAAAAAAAAAAGATTAAAAAACTTCATTCATCCATGGACTGCAGAAGAAACAATCATAGAAAAGAAGCACCATCAAGTATAGAGGTTTCTAACTGATTTATAGGAGCCTCCTATCTCAAGAAAAATGAAAAATCAGCCAGGAATTTGCATAAGCCCCTTCCACAGATGGGAGAAAGATGAGAATAGATTGTTCAAGCCAGAAAGCAGAAGTTAGCACCTGTTAATGACCAGTTTGTTGGTTCACAAGCTGTTAACACTCAGACAGACTGGTCGTTAAATGTGGTCATTACTTATTTCGATGCAAAATTTATTAGAGTCTCCATTTGAAGATTTAATGGGAGGGCAACACTCACCCTGCACACCTGGTATACCCCAACGAGGCTGGAGCAGGCTTCTAGCTGCTATGCCTGGATAAAGAAAAATATAATAATAGTAATAATAATGGCCATTCTGTCACATCAATTGCCAATTTCCTTCAGCAATCAGAATGTTAGATGAGCTCTGATTCACAGCTTGAATCCTCCTAAGGACCCCTTGAGTCTTCATTACTTTGTAGGACCATTACCATTACGTGGGTCTGATCTGCCTTCTTTATAAGCCCGCTACCGGCTTCATTATTATTGGATCGACTTTTGTTTAAGTTCAGAATATTTTTTCATCTGTTCAGCCTCTTACTAATCATAAAATAGAAGTAAGAAAGAGGGCTGAAGATTCACAGTAACACAGACTTAGGGAAGCAGGATGGTGGGGAGTGGTGGAGAGATGTTGTGAGTGGCATTATTTTGCCTCAGTGTCCCCAGGATGATGGATGACAAAAAGGTGGCCACCTGGAATCTCAAAGTCCAGAAGTTCTCAAAGAAAAATGTTTTCTGCCACCACACCTAAATTTACCTTCATTTGTGGGTTATACAAAGTAATGCCTGTGCTTGGAGAAATTAAATCTCAGGAGCCCCAGCCAACTCCAGTTAACAATTCATGTTTTCTGTCTGGGGGTGGAAATTGACCGGAAGAGCCCTGAGTGCATCTCAGAGGGCAACAGAAAGTATATGAAAATGTTGGCCTCTTTCTCTCATACACCTGCCTCATTACAGAACTGGGGTTACCAGATCTAGCAAATAAAAATACAGGGCACCCAGTTAAATTTTATCTCAGATAAACAGTGAACAATTTTTTAGCACAAGAATGTTCTGTGTGATATTTGAGGCATATTTATTCTGAAAGAGTATTTGAGTATTTGTCATTTATTTGAAAGTCAATTTTAACTAGGCATTCTGTATTTTATCTGGCAACCCTATATTGGACACTTGCCTATTGCAGAAAATGAAACATCTAGGATTAGTAGCTCCCCAACCGGTGGGAATCATGCATCACATGGGAGAAAGTAAAGATTATCAGGGTCCACCCCTGTAGATTGTGACCATGGAATCTGTTTTGTTGAAGGCTTTGGTGATGAGGAGGATGATAAGCTATTTGCGTGGGGGGGTGAGAAGGAAAAGTGTTCTACAATATGTCCATATGACTCCTAAACTTAAGGAGAAAGTGAAGTTAATTGATGATCTAAGAGCTGACAAATACTGATCTTGCAAGGCTCCACAAAGACTTAATGCATTCATCAGATAGTTTCTAAATTCCTACAGTGAACAGGGATATGTCCTTGGGAAACCAAAATCCAGTAGAGGAAAGAGATTGGAATTTAGAGGACAGACGTTATGGAGGGTCTTTGTGCCGGGTGCCACTGGTGTTCTACACCCATTACCTCATTTAATCCTCACAGCAGTCTGGCCATTTAAGTACCATTATCCCACTTGGGCAGGTGAGGACACTGAGACTATGGAAGACGGGTATGCCTGAGGCAACGCCATTAGCAAGTGCCAGAGAGCATGTTCATGCCTAGACTGGTTTGGCTCCAGGTATCTGCCCCATGAACTATGAACTCATATCCAACAAGCACCAAGTGGAATACATTAAGTACAAGAGACAAGTATGTTGATATCAAGTATCACTCTGGCACTTTGTAGCTCTGTAAACTTGGGCAAATTACTTAACTTTCCTGTATTTCTAAAGTTGCTACTGTTTTACAACTGCCATCACTGCTACTTAGAGATAATATATCAAGAAAATCTTCAAGCTGGGATGTAAAAATATGTTCTCATTATTAAAATGCAACAGAGGTCAAAACAATGAGAGATCAACAGAGGAGAACTTTCCCCAAACCTGGGCCCAAAGAGCCAGTTTCCCTTCCATTTACGAGCTCACCCGCTGTGTGACTGTGAATATCTGAGTCCCCACTTAACCCTCCACTGCAGATGTCCCCACAGGGAGGGCTGTGGCCAGACATCTAGTGATGGTCCCCAAAACCTTTCCTATATCTTAGCAATGGAAGAATGGAAGTTTGTAAGAATTGGAAACATTAGCACTTGGGGTTTTATGAGGCTGAGCATATTGGATTTAAGGATTATGGGATTTAGATAAGCACTTCCTAAAGTCAAACTTGCCCTCATGTCCAATATTTCCAGCCCACCAATCATTTTTCTCATCTGTGAAATGGTGCTTCAAGAATTTCTCTGAGGATTAAATGAGATGATATATTTTAAATGCTTAATGCAATGCCTGATATATAGTTAGAGCTCAATAAATATTTGCTGCTATTATTATTATAAGTTCTCTCCTACCAAACTGTGAGCTATTTAAGAGTAAAGACTATAATGTTCTTTGTATGAGCAAGCTTTGCACAGTGCCTTTCAAAGAGTAAGCACCAAAAAGAGAATCTACACACATAAACACAATCAGAAATGAGAAAGGAAAAATCACGACAGACCCCACAGAAATACAAAGAATCATAAGAGAATATTATGAGAATCTATATGCTAACAAACTGGAAAACCTAGAAGAAATGGACAACTTCTTAGAAAAATACAACCTTCCAAGACTGACCAAGCAAGAAACAGAAAAACTAAACAGACCAATCACCAGTGACAAAATCGAATTGGTAATCAAAAAACTACCCAAGAACAAAACCCCTGGGCCTGATGGATTCAACTCTGAATTCTACCAGACATATAGAGAAGAAATAACACCCATTCTCCTTAAAGTTTTCCAAAAAATAGAAGAGGAGGGAATACTTCCAAACTCATTCTATGAAGCCAGCATCACTCTAATACCAAAACCGGGCAAAGACCTCACCAAAAAAGAAAATTACAGACCAATATCCCTGATGAACGTAGATGCAAAAATACTCAACAAAATATTAGCAAACCGAATTCAAAAATACATCAAGAGGATCATACACCATGATCAAGTGGGATTCATCCCAGGGATGCAAGGATGGTACAACATTCGAAAATCCATCAACATCATCCACCACATCAACAAAAAGAAGAACAAAACCACATGATCATCTCCATAGATGCTGAAAAAGCATTTGACAAAATTCAGCATCCATTCCTGATTAAAACTCTCAACAAAATGGGTATAGAGGGCAAGTACCTCAACATCATAAAAGCTATATATGACAAACCCACAGCTAACATCATACTTAACGGCGAGACGCTGAAAGCTTTTCATCTAAGATCTGGAACAAGACAAGGATGCCCACTCTCTCCACTGTTATTCAACATAGTACTGGAGGTCCTAGCCACAGCAATCAGACAAAACAAAGACATACAAGGCATCCAGATTGGTAAAGAAGAAGTCAAATTGTCACTATTTGCAGATGACATGATACTGTACATAAAAACCCTAAAGACTCCATTCCAAAACTACTAGAACTAATATCTGAATTCAGCAAAGTTGCAGGATACAAAATTAACACACAGAAATCTGTTGCTTTCCTATACACTAATGATGAACTAACAGAAAGAGAAATCAGAAAAACAATTCCATTCACAATTGCATCAAAAAGAATAAAATACCTAGGAATAAACCTAACGAAGGAAGTGAAAGACCTGTACTCTGAAAACTACAAGACACTCCTAAGAGAAATTAAAGAGGACACTAACAAATGGAAATGCATCCCATGCTCTTGGCTAGGAAGAATCAATATTGTCAAAATGGCTATACTACCTAAAGCAATCTACAGATTCAATGCAATCCCTATCAAACTACCAACAGCTTTCTTCAATGAACTGGAACAAATAATTCTAAAATTCATATGGAACCACAAAAGACCCCGAATAGCCAAAGCAATCCTGAGAAGGAGGAATAAAACAGGGGAATTACACTCCCTGACTTCAAGCTCTACTACAAAGCCACAGTAATCAAGACAATTTGGTATTGGCACAAAAACAGACCCACAGACCAGTGGAACAGAATAGAAAATCCAAACATTAACCCAAACATATACAGTCAATTAATATTTGATAAAAGTGCCTTGGATATACAATGGGAGATGACAGCCTCTTCAGCAGCTGGTGTTGGAAAAACTGGACAGCTACATGTAAGAGAATGAAACTGGACTACTGTCTAGCCCCATACACAAAGGTAAACTCAAGGTGGATCAAAGACCTGAATGTAAGTCATGAAACCATAAAACTCTTAGAAAAAAACATAGGCAAAAATCTCTTGGACATAAACATGAGCAACTTCTTCATGAACATATCTCCCCGGGCAAGGGAAACAAAAGCAAAAATGAACAAGTGGGATTATATCAAGCTGAAAAGCTTCTGTACAGCAAAGGACACCATCAGTAGAACAAAAAGACATCCTACAGTATGGGAGAATATATTCATAAAAAACGTATCTGATAAAGGGTTGACATCCAAAATATATAAAGAACTCATGCACCTTAACAAACAGAAAGCAAATAATCCAATTAAGAAATGGGCAGAGGACATGAATAGACACTTCTCCAAAGAAGAAATTCAGATGGCCAACAGGCACATGAAAAGATGCTCCACATCGCTAATCATCAGAGAAATGCAGATTAAAACCACAATGAGATATCACCACACCAGTGAGGATGGCCAACATCCAAAACACAAACAACAACAAATGTTGGCGAGGATGTGGAGAAAAGGGAACCCTCCTACACTGCTGGTGGGAATGCAAATTAGTTCAACCATTGTGGAAAGCAGTATGGAGGTTCCTCAAAAAACTCAAAATAGAAATACCATTTGACCCAGGAATTCCACTCCTAGGAATTTACCCTAAGAATGCAGCAGCCCAATTTGAAAAGGACAGATGCACCCCTATGTTTATTGCAGCCCTATTTACAATAGCCAAGAAATGGAAGCAACCTAAGTGTCCATCAGTAGATGAATGGATAAAGAAGATGTGGTACATATACACAATGGAATATTATTCAGCCATAAGAAGAAAACAAATCCTACCATTTGCAACAACATGGATGGAGCTAGAGGGTATTATGCTCAGTGAAATAAGCCAAGCCGAAAAAGACAAGTATCAAATGATTTCACTCATATGTGGAGTATAAGAACAAAGAAAAAAACTGAAGGAACAAAACAGCAGCAGACTCACAGAACCCAAGAACGGACTAATAGTTACCAAAGGGAAAGGGACTGGGGAAAATGGGCGGGAAGGGAGGGATAAGAGGGAAAAAGGGGCATTACGATTAGCAAATGTAATGTTGGGGGGCACGGGGAGGGCAGTACAGCTCAGAGAAGACAAGTAGTGATTCTATAGCATCTCACTACGCTGATGGACAGTGACTGTAATGGGGTTGGTGGGGGGGACCTGATGAAGGGGTAGTTTAATAATCGTAATATTGCACATGTAATTGTAAATTAATGATAATAAAATAAATTATATTAAAAAAAAAAAAAAAAAAGAGTAAGCACCAAGTGGGTGGGTGGCTGGGTGAATGGATGGATGGATGGATGGATGGATGGGTGGAAAGAAGGAAAAAAAGGAAGGAAAGAGAGATAAATATATAAATATATGGATGATGGATGGATGGATAAAAGGATAGATGAATTCAAGGATGGGTCTTCTGGCAATGATGACTTGGAAAAACCTCATGAAGAAAATGAAAATCAAGCTAAATTATCAAAATATGACATTTTCATGGCCTAATGCTTGCATAATACTTTTTTTTTCTTATTTTATAGACGAATTGTAGGACACCAGCCTTTTGGGAAAGATACCAGCCAAAAAGTGTAGCTGATCATTCAAAAAATACTAGTAATTTACCTTTCTCTCACCGGGAAAATTTTTTAATGTGAATTACAACATGTTTATATCCACAACATTCTTTAAGATAAAAGCATATCAAAGCAAGTGGCCAGGAAGGTAAGAAAAGAGTTTGTATTTTTATTCTGTTCTCTGATTACCCTGTTTGAGAGATCAGTGTGATTGTTGCCACGGTTTCATTTAAAATAGAATAACTAGATCAGTAAAATTTGAAAAGTATATTTTCATTTGCTCCAGTCTGTGCAAGCTCCAGGAAGAGGAGAGTGAGAGAGAGAATACGATAGGAATGAAAAAGGAGGATATGAACAGGAGAAAGGCTGGACTGTACATGAAGGGTTATGAAAAAGAGCCTGACAAAATTAAAATCAACAGGAACTAAGAAGTTCAGGAAAAGTGAAGAGGACTGCAATACTTACCATTTCTGAAGGCAGCAGAGGGTGGACAACCCTGTAAAGGGAAGAACAGCAGGGAGTGACAGTGCCGGACCGGCAGCACGGTCTTCTTGCAGACTCCGGGAGTCACCCCAGCTGCCAGCTCCTGACCTTGCCCAGGGGAGGGCTCCTGAGCCCACAAGCACAGGGCCGATCGGCCCCCAGGAGGGAGCTGTGCCCAGGGAGCTTCAGAGATGAACTGGCCCACCTGGGTCCCGGACATCGCCAAAATGCTGGAGCCGCTGTGTGTCCAGGAAGAGGTGGCGGCCTGTACCCAGTGATTCTGATGGTCTAGGCCCTGCAGCCTGAAGAAATAATTCCCTAACCTGCTGCCTGACACCTGCAATTCTACAATTACGGATTTATAAATGTCACCCCGTTTCTTACTCTCAGATAAAATAAAGATCCCATTAGCCAATAGACACGAAATGTTACCAGCCTTCTATTTCCGTTGTGAATAACTTTGGCAAAACATCTTCTGAAGGTGCTTTGTTAATAAGACAGGGAAAGAGATCCTGTGCTTCAGGTTGCCTGGAGAAGGATCCAGCAGGTAAGGACAGGGCACGAGGCACCAAAACCTGCCAGGATCCTTTCCACTTCTGCCGGGGCCGCTGTCTGATCCTGTGCTCAAGTCCATAATGGGAGGGCCAAGAACGCCAACCTCAGCAGGTATTGCTGCCTGCTCCGTACTTGTGCCAACTTGTGCTTACTGTGAAAGAAAAATAGTCCCCAAATATCTCTGTGCTGGCTATTTGGTGGCTATTTTGATTTAAAAGAGAAAATGAGATTGAGAGGTAGACACAGGCTCTTCTTTAGTACAAAAAATAATTAAAATTCCCCCGAACTCATCTTCTAAAAATAAGTGTATCTCAAGAATGGCAAACCATTGATAATTATTAGCACTGGGTAATGAGTGATGGGCCCTTGGGGATCATAATAGTTTCTCTACTTTTTGTGTATGTTCTTAAATCTCCACAATAAAAAGTCGAATAATAATCATTTATTAAAGACTGTGTTTCTACTGAATTAATTCCACTGAATTAAAATGAGTGATTGAAGAATAAACAATTCAGTCTCTCAGATGGATTACCTACTTGCACCCAACACAGAATGAGTGGAGGACCGGAAATATTCATGTTGCTTCTACTTACGGGGAAACTCTGCTCTCCATTTCAAAGTCTTATTGGAAGTAGACCCTGTCTGAGCCTTCATCGCCACCCAGCTGGGGCTCTCTTTTTCTCCAATTCTTTCACAGACTTTGCCATGGCCACTCCACAGACCTTCACTTTCAGCCTCATTTTGCTCAGTCCATCCCGCCCAGTTCCTCTGGGCCAGCCTCCAGCCTTTGCCATCGACTCCTCTCTTTAAATGTTAAAGATCTTTCTTCTGCCTCACAGATCCCCCAATTCTCTCTCCTCCTGCAGGATCCTCATTCTCTTATCTCCCTCCTCAACCGCTGGTTTGTTTACCCTGTGTAATTAATTCCTGCTCTCAGCTGGTCACTCTTTGTCACATGCTAGCTGCCATTAATTTACTCGCTGGACTCTCTGCCTCCTTAGAGGCAAGAGGAAAAAGACTGCGGCGCTGGTGCCTCCTGTTGAGAGGAAGAAGGAGGGGGAGAGAAAGAGAAAGAAGTTTACGCTAATTTCCAAAAGGCATGGCTCAGCCAAACCACAGCAAAAAGGATTCCTCAGTCAGTGCTTATTACTCCTCGGGGCATTTAAGGCAAACATATTTGTGAAATCCCATTCAACAGCAACAAAAAAAAAATCCTTTAATGGGGAAACTGTTATTTCTGTATTTTATTTGGAGTCTTCTACACAGAATGACTGGTTTGGGCTAAACATGAAAGTCAAACTAAAAAATATAGATCAAGCACAAAAATCTCAACATGTGGTTGTTATGAATAAAACAACCATGAATATTCCTGTATGTGTCTGTCTATGGGCTCGTACATCCCATCCCTGTGGACCACAAGCCTGGGAGGGGCTCGGAGGTCACATGAGTATACGTGCCTTTTCAGCTATGGTTCACACTGCTTTAACCATCTAACAATTTAATAGACCCTTTCAACAATTACCCCGTTTCCCCTCTCCTGGCTTTGAGCACCTTCACTTTCCCTTATGCATTCCTCTTCCTCCAAAGATTCTTACCTTGATTTCCTCCTTCTCTCTCTAGGCTGTGTCCTTTAGTGACCTCACTTTTTCTTACACATTTAACTGTCCTTGTATATTTTTAGCCACATCCCAACTTCACTTGAAAGCATCATTTATGTTCTTCCATTTTCTAGCTCAATATTCACATCTAGATGTTCTTCAAGTGACTGAAACATGTTGAATCAAACTGGGCCCCCCTCCTCCCACTCTCATCATTTCTCCATGGACCTTTCTGGGTTATCGCCCTTCTCCTGGCCATCCTGGCTGGTAACTTCAGCAGCCAACCTCTAGGAGGAATATAAGCCCTACCAGTGGCATTGCTACAGCAGACCTCAAAGGAGAATAAAGTTCTCCTACAAAACAGTTCCAACTGTAAGTTTATTTGAAATGGCTACCAAACTGAGAAATAGCAGATAATTATTTTTCCTATCTCTAATATCACAAGGACACACCACTTACTAGATGGAGACCTAACCCATTGTCTTCAAATTCCACGCTGAAAAGGAGTACTTCTCTTTCAAAAGAGATATTGAAACAGGGAAAAGGCTGTTTATATAATATTTAAGAGCATGGCTTTGGATCAAATAGGCCCAGGGTTCAAGTTCGTCTTCTGCCACCCCCTAGAGATGTGACTATGGGTAACTTACTTCCCTCTCTGAGTCTCGGTTTCCCCGTCTGTAAAATAAAGCGACCATTGCCACCTTGCCTCTTTGTTGTAGAAATTAAATGAGGCCAAGAGAGTTAGTACAGCGTCAAACATGTCCATACTCATTAAATGTGGTTGGTGTGGGGCTGTTGCCTATCCGCTAAGTGGAAAAACTAGATAAATTACAACTCGTTCAGCTTCCCAGGGAGGTTGCCACTGGACAAGCAGCAACATCAAAGTTCTAATTCCTTTTACTTTGCTCTCTGAACAGCTCAGAAGGGATGGATAGGCTGTGAAAATGTTCTCGAACTTGAGGTATCTCATTTCACAAATCTGTCTGGAAACTGCCAGCTCATTTCACCGATCAATGGCTGTCCCAGCGTTGGAGTTTCCATTATCACCAACCTAAACTAAAGCTCAACAAGATCCTCAGGAGCAAGAAACTCCAAAAGGCACTCAAGCTCCATCAAAGACATGACTACGCTCCGAGGTGAGGCTTCAGCCCACTGCAGGTGCAATTAGCATTTGTACTCAGACCTCTTTCTCTCACAGCGGAATTTTCCCCACTAGTTTGTGGATAGTTTCTGTAGCTGCCTCAGATGGTACTTTTGCAAAGATTTCAGCTCTCTGTTCTGTCTCACCCTTGAAATACCCTGCCTTTTAAACTATAAGCAAATCCAAGTAGATACTATGTCAAAAGTCAATCAATGAAACATACATTAAGTACCTGCTCTGTACAGTGCCAGGACTCTCTCAGGAAAATATAAAGAAAACACATTCTCTGATCTCAAAGTTTAGGTAACTAACAATACTGGTTTGCATATGCTAACGGGGTAGTACCAAAAAAATGATATTACTAGGAAGGAGAAGTCGCTTCTGGGTTCATAGATCCCAGAAACAATGGTGACGATCCCTGCCCCACCCCCATCCCTGTGACACAATGAAGAGCCAAGCTCTGCAAAGTGGGCGTCTAATAAACAATGAAAAGTAAATGCTGACACATGTATTCTTAACATTGTTGATTTCAGAAAATCTCTGACTCTTTGCAAGCAGTTTAGATGCTAATGCCTTACAAACTAGGGTGATTTATCATAGAACACAGTAAAAAGAACGTAAGTTGGGGAGAGGGAGTCAGAGGATGGACTTAGATTCCCAGTTACTACCTACAAGCCATACATTCTGAGCAACTGATTTAACCTCTCTGAGTCTCAGTGCCTTCATCTGAAAAGCCTTACAAAACGTCTTACAAAAGAGTAAGACTTCTCTTTTGCAAGATCGTTGTCAGGATTAGAAATAGTGTAAATAAGGCATACAATGGTATACAAAAAGGCTATGTAAATTATATCCATTACCATTACTCTGTTGAACAAATATAGTCCAACTCCCTCCCCTCAAGCTCCCTTCCCTGGTGGATGAAGCTCCCAGCTAAGCCGTACAGGACTCTAAGATCAGAAGACATCCACAATAATTAACAAAGCTCATAATTCTCTCAGCTCTCTCTTGTCTGGCTTCCTTAAGAGGAAAATGATAAAACACAGTAACAGGCATTAAGAAACTGGGAGAAACTGAACAAACTGAAATTCCCCCAGGCGCTCCACAAAGCCCAGGCCTTAGAGACTTCCCTGACAAAGTTTGCGACAACCCTCAGCCTGAATTTCCACTCACCCACCTCTGCCCTAGGACTGTCCGTTTGGTCCGTGATTCTATGTCAAACAGAAATTACCTCTCAGAGATTGTGTTTTCCCACTGATTGCACCAAAAATGGATAGACAACATCCAGAGCATGGGAGGAATCAAATCCCTTCCATTCATTTACATCAAGTCATCCTCATACCAAGATTTTTCATGTCTACATTCTTCTCAACTCCGGAAGATCTTGTGGGGGTTGACGTGAAGTGACAGAAAAAGTAAGCACGTGATACTGCAAGTCCTAGAGACTCTTCTGGAAGGGGCAGAAATGTGGACGCACAGCCCTTCAGTAAGGGTGTCTTCTTTCTCATGTGCGCATTTACTCAGCTCTCTGGGCTGCCATTTCAGCGCCGGGCATATCTCTGGCCCAGTGAGAGACAGAGTGCCACTTTCTGAAAAGGGACTGTGGACCGAGTTCTGGAAGGCCCAGGGAGAGCAAGACCAGTGGCTGCATGACCCAAGGTTCTCATGAACCACAAAGGTGAGGAAATGGCACTTTCCTCTGGTTCATGCAAACACCATTTACTCTTGGTCCTTCTAGCCATTAGTGGTCTGAAAATAAGGTGCCTCCAGAGCCATCCTGCTCCCATGGTGTATCCGGTAGTCCCGTGCCCAGCAGACACAGAAGACAGATCAAAAGGGAACCCGAGGTAGTCTCACTCTTCCCTAACTGTTGACAGATGGAGAATGGAAGCAGCATAAATGCTCTTTCTTGTGTCAGCACTATAAAATGTCGGACTGACCCATGAAAGATGGAGCTGGGAGCCTGGGCAGCAGCCATTAGGAGCCAGGCCTTACTTGGTGCAATAACTCATCCCCACAGTATTAGGAAAATGGCTTTATTGCAGTCGATTAATTTTTCCCCTCTCTGCAAAAATTACTGCTTACAAGCACCACAGAAATCAAACTAAAAACTCCCCATCTTTTCTCTCTTCTAATACAATCCCTCCTTCTGTCCAGGAACTTAATAAAATGGAACATTTCATTATTCCGGTTTGCATAGTTCTTTTGAAGCTGAAACTGTCATCTCAAGTGGTGCTTTGAAGTGGCCAAAGTTAGTGTAATCTGATTGCCTCTTGTGTTTGCTCAGACACATCTGAATGCCTAAGGAGCCACTTGGTGTCCAGGCCTCTTGCTGGACTGGATAAGGAAGTTGCAATGGGAAGGAAATCGTTCAAAAGCAGTACTCTCCAATTCCTTCAAAATACACTTTGGATATGCCTTTTTAGTGAGCTAATAAATGCCTGTCAGATTCCTTAAGAGGAGAAAGAAAACCACATGTACTGAGAATTCATATATTCACAAACAGCTCGGCCGAGTAAGGCCTCTTTGTCTTTTTTCTTTTTTTAATTTTGGTATCATTAATATACAATCACATGAGCAACACTGTGGTTACTAGACTCCCCCCATTATCAAGTCCACAACATACCCCATTACAGTCACTGTCCATCAGCATAGTAAGATGCTACAGAGTCACTACTTATATTCTCTGTGCTATACTGCCTTCCCTGTGCCCCCCCATGTTATGTGAGCTAATCATAATGCCCCTTATTCCCCTTCTCCCTCCTTTCCCGCCCACCGCACCCCCACCCCCAGTCCCTTTCCCTTTGGCAACTGTTAGTCCATTCTTGGGCTCTGTGAGTCTGCTGTTTTGTTCCTTCAGTTTTTTCTTTGTTCTTATGTTCCACAAATGAGTGAAATCATTTGTCTTCATCTGCCTGGCTTATTTCACTGAGTATTAGACCCTCTAGCTCCATCCATGTTGTTGCAAATGATAGGATTTGTTTTCTCTTATGGCTGAATAATATTTCATTGTGTATATGTACCACATCTTCTTTATCCATTCATCTACTGATGAACCCTTAGGTTGCTTCCATTTCTTAGCTATTGTAAATAGTGCTGCAATAAACATAGGGGTGCATCTGTCTTTTTGAAACTGGGATCCTGCATTCTTAGGGTAAATTCCTAGGAGTGGAATTCCTGGGTCAAATGGTATTTCTATTTTGAGTTTTTTGAGGAACCTTCATACTGCTTTCCACAATAGTTGAACTAATTTGCATTCCCACCAGCAGTGTAGGAGGGTTCCCCTTTCTCCCCATCCTCACCAGCACTTGTTGTTCCTAGTCTTTTTGATGTTGGCCATCCTCACTGGTGTGAGGTGATATCTCATTGTGGTTTTAATCTGCATTTCTCTGATGATTAGCGATGTGGAGCATCTTTTCATGTGCCTGTTGGCCATCTGAATTTCTTCTTTGGCAAACTGTCTCTTCATAGCCTCTGCCCAGTTTTTAATCGGATTATTTGTTTTGGGGTGTAGAGGCATGTAAGTTCTTTATATATTCTGGATGTTAACCCCTTGTCAGATATGTCATTTACAAATATATTCTCCCATACTGTAGGATGCCTTTTTGTTCTGCTGATGGTGTCCTTTGCTGTATAGAAGCTTTTTATCTTTATGTAGTCCCATTTATTCATTTTTTATTTTGTTTCCCTTGCCCGAGGAGATGTGTACAGGAAAAAGCTGCTCATGTTTATATTCAAGAGATTTTTGCCTATGTTTTCTTTTAAGAGTTTTATGGTTTCATAACTTACATTCAGATCTTTGATCCATTTTGAGTTTACTTTTGTGTATGGAGTTAGACAATAATCCAGTTTCATTCTCTTGCACGTAGCTGTCCAGTTTTGCCAACACCAGCTGTTGAAGAGGCTGTCATTTCCACAGTGTGTATCCATGGCTCCTTTATGGTATATTAATTGACCGTATATGCTTGGGTTTATATCTGGGCTCTCTAGTCTATTCCATAGGTCTATGGGTCTGTTCTTGTGCCAGTACCAAATTGTCTTGATTACTGTGGCTTCATAGTAGAGCTTGAAGTCGGGGAGAGTAATCCCCCCAGCCTTATTCTTCCTTCTCAGGATTGCTTTGGCTATTTGAGGTCTTTTGTGGTTCTATATGAATTTTAGAACTATTTGCTTTAGTTCCTTGAAGAATGCTCTTGGTGTTTTGATAGGGGTTGCATTTAATCTGTAGATTGCTTTAGGCAGGATGGCCATTTTGACAGTATTAATTCTTCCTATCTATGAGCATGGCATGTGTTTCCATTTATTGGTATCTTCTTTAATTTCTCTTAAGAGTGCCTTGTAGTTTTCAGGGTATGGGTCTTTCACTTCCTTGGTTAGGTTTATTCCTAGGTATTTTATTATTTTGATGCAATTGTGAATGGAGTTGTTTTCCTGATTTCTCTTTCTGCCAGTTCATCATTAGTGTATAGAAATGCAACAGATTTCTGTGTATTAATTTTGTATCCTGCAACTTTGCTGAATTCATATATTAGATCTAGTACTTTTGGAGTGGATTCTTTAGGGTTTGTTATGTACAATATCGTGTCATCTGCATACAGGGACAGTTTAACTTCTACCTTGCCAACCTGGATGCCTTTTATTTCTTTGTGTTGTCTGATTGCCATGGCGAGGACCTCCAGAACTATGTTGAATAAAAGTGCGGAGAGTGGGCAACCTTGTCTTGTTTCCAATCTTAAAGGAAAAGCTTTCAGCATCTTGCTGTTAAGTATAATGTTGGCTGTGGGTTTGTCATATATGGCCTTTATTATGTTGAGGTTCTCGGCATCTATACCCATTTTGTTGAGAGTTTTTATCATGAATGGATGTTGAATTTTGTCAAATGCTTTTTCAGCATCTATGGAGATGATCATGCGGTTTTTGTCCTTCTTTTTGTTCATGTGGTGGATGGTGTTGATGAATTTTCAAATGTTGTACCATCCTTGCACCCCTGGAATAAATCCTATTTGATCATGATGGATGATCTTTTTGATATATTTTTGAATTCGTTTTCCTAATATTTTGTTGAGTATTTTTGCATCTATGTTCATCAGGGATATTGGTCTGTAATTTTCTTTTTTTGTGGTGTCTTTGCCTGGTTTTGGCATTACAGTGATGCTGGCCTCATAGAATGAGTGTGGAAGTATTCCCACTTCTTCTACTCTTTGGAAAACTTTAAGGTGGTTGGGTATAGGTCTTCAATAAATGTTTGATAAAATTCATCAGTGAAACCATCTGGTCCAGGTGTTTTGTTTTTAGGTAGTTTTTTGATTACCAATTCAATTTCCTTGCTGGTAATTGGTCTACTCAGATTTTCTGTTTCTTCCTGGGTCAGCCTTGGAAGGTTGTATTTTTCTAGAAAGTTGTCCATTTCTTCTAGGTTATCCAGTTTGTTAGCATATAATTTTTCATAGTATTCTTTCATAATTCTTTGTATTTCTGTGGTGTCTGTAGTGAGTTTTCCTTTCTCATTTCTGATTCTGTTTTTGTGTGTAGACTCTTTTTTTCTTGATAAGTCTGGCTAGGGTTTTATCTATTTTGTTTATTTTCTCCAAGAGATGGCTCCTGCTTTCATAGTTTCTTTCTATTGTTTTATTGTTCTCGATTTTATTTATTTATGCTCTAATCTTTATTATGTCCCTCCTTCTACTGACTCTGGGCCTCATTTGTTCTTCTTTTTCTAGTTTTGTTAATTGTGAGTTTACACTGTTCATTTGGGATTGTTCTTCTTTCCTGAGGTAGGCCTGTATTGCAGTATACTTCTCTCTTAGCATGGCCTTTGCTGTGTCCCACAGATTTTGTGGTGTTGAATTATTGTTGTCATTTGTCTCCATATATTGCTTGATCTCTGTTTTTATTTGGTCATTGATCCATTGATTATTTAGGAGCATGTTATTAAGCCTCCATGTGTTTGTGGGCTTTTTTGTATTCTTTGTGTAATTTATTTCTAGTTTTACACCTTGGTGATCTGAGAAGCTGTTTGGTACAATTTCAGTCTTTTTGAATTTACTGAAGATCTTTATTTGGTATAGTTTATGATCTATTCTTGAAAATGTTCCATGTGCACTTGAGGAGAATGTGTATGCTGTTGCTTTTGGATGGAGTGTTCTGTAGACGTCCGTTAGGTCCATCTGTTCTAATATGTTGTTCAGTGCCTCTGTCTCCTTACTTATTTTCTGTCTGATTGACCTGTCCTTTAGAGAGAGTGGTGTGTTTAAGTCTCCTAAAATGAATGCATTGCATTATATTTCCCCTTTTAATTCTGTTAGTATTTGTTTCACATATGTAGGTGATCCTGTGTTGGGTGCATAGATATTTATAACAGTTATATCCTCTTGTTGGTTTGACACCTTAATCATTATGTAATGTCCTTCTTTGTCTCTTGTTACTTTCTTTGTTTGAAGTCTATTTTGTCTGATACAAGTACTGCAATGCCTGCTTTTTTCTCCCTATTAGTTGCAAGAAATGTCTTTCACCATTTCTTTACTTTCAGTCTGTGTATGTCTTTGGGTTCGAAGTGAGTCTCTTGTAGGTAGCATATAGACGGGTCTTGTTTTTTGATCCATTCAGTGACTCTGTGTCTTTTGATTGGTGCATTCATACCATTTACATTTAGGGTGATTATCGATAGGTATGTACTTATTGACATTGCAGGCTTTAGATTCGTGGTTACCAAAGGTTCAAGGGTAATTCCCTTACTATCTAACAGTCTAATTTAACTCACTTAGTATGCTATTACAAACAGAACTTAAAGTTCTTTTTCTTTTTTTTCCTCCTTTTTCTTCCTCCTCCATTCTTTATATATTAGGTATCATATTCTGCACTCTTTGTCTATCCCTTGATTGACTTTGGGGGTAGTTGATTTGATTTGGCATCTGCTTAGTAATTAATTGTTCTTCTTTCTTTGGTGTGGTTTTATTTCCCCTGGTGACAGCTATTTAGCCTTAGGAATACTTCCATCTATAGCAGTCTCTCCAAAATGCATAGTAGAGAGAGTTTTGGGGAGGTAAATTCTCTCAGCTTTTGCTTATCTTGAAATTGTTTAATTTCTCCTTCGAATTTAAATTATAATCTTGCCAGATAGAGTATTCTTGGTTCGAGGCTCTTCTGATTCATTGCATTAAATATATCATGCCACTCCCTTCTAGCCTGTAAGGTTTCTTTTGAGAAGCCTGATGACAGCCCAATGGGCCTTCCTTTGTATGCGATCCTTTTTCTCTCTCTGGCTGCTTTTAAAAGTCTGTCCTTATCCTTGATCTCTGCCACTCCAATCACTATATGTCTTGGTGCTCTCCCCCCTGGGTCCTCCATGTTGGGAGATCTGTGCACCTCCATGGCCCAACAGGAGGCCCATCTCCCTCCCCAGATTGGGAAAGCCTTCAGCAGCCACCTCCCCAAAGACACCCTTTATCCCCTCCTCTCCCTCCTCTTCCTCTGGCACCCTTATAATGCAAATATTTTTCTGTTTGGATTGGCCACACAGTTCTCTCAATATTCTTTCATTTTTAGAGATCCTTTTTTCTCTCTGTGCCTCAGCTTCTTTGTATTCCTCTTCTCTAATTTCAGTTCCATTTACCATCTCTTCTACTACATCTAATCTGCTTTTAAATGCCTCCATTATATGTTTCATTTCAGATATGGAATTTCTTAATGATTGAATTGCCATCCTAAATTCGTCCCTGAGTTCTTGAATGTTTTTCTGTACCTCCATGAGCATGTTTATGATTTTTATTTTGAACTCTCTTTCAGAAAGATTGGTGACTTCAGTTTCATTTGGACCTTTTTCTGGTGTGTGTGAGATTTTTGTTTGAACTAGGTTCCTTTGAGGTTTCATATTTGTATGAAGCGCCCTCTAGTGCCCAGAAGCTCTAGTCTCTGAAGGTGCTCAGCCCCTGGAGTGATGTGGGGGGTGGCAGGGGAGTGGTGCTGGTGCCTGCGGGGAGGAAAGAGCTGGTTCCTGCTTCCCGGCTGCAGCACCTCTCTCCACTGTCAGAACCAGTGGACCAAGCACACAGGTGTAAGCCTCTGCACTTTGTGTCTGTAGCTGCCATAGGTGGGGCCTCCCTCTGGCTGGCCTGATGCCAGGGCAGGAACTGCCAGTTTGCAAGCCAGTGCCGGCAGGCCAGGAGGAAGGCACAGCAGGCTGTGTATCACAGTGGGGGGCCTCAGAGCTGAGGACCCAGCCAGGGCGATGGAGCTCCTGATGCTCCTGAAAGTTCCCAACCTGCTGGGCAGAGTGCGCCCAGACCACCGTGTCCACCTATCCTTTCTCCAGCACAGCAAGCTCCGTGCAAACCCTGCCCTTCAGCAGTCCTCTCGCTGCTAGGAAGCCTCTCAGACTGCCTGCCTTCCCTTTATCCCAGAGCAACCGGATGTGGATCCCTGTCTTCTACAAATGGCTCAGATCTCAGTCTCTCCAAGTATTCTGCCTGTCCTAGCTTTCCAACCTCACTAATCTCCAAAGCAGATCTCCAGGGCTGGGTGTTTAGTAGTCCTAGGCTTCCACCCATTCCCCACTCCATTTCTTCCTCCCGCAGGTGAGCTGGGGTGGGGGAAGGGCTTGGGTCCCACCGGATTAAGGCTTTGGTACATTACCCTGTTCTGTGAGGTCTGCTCTGTTCTCCAGGTATATGCAGTTTGGTGCAGCCTTCTTTCCTGTTGCTCTTTTAGGATTAGTTGTATTAACTATATTTTCGTATTACATGTGGTTTTGGGAGGAGTTCTCTGTCTCATCTCTCATGCCACCATCTTGAATTGCTTCCAGCCTCTTTGTCTTTTACGGTCCATTCATGACTCTTATCAGTGGCCTGGATAATAGGAATAACCAGTCTGAGATTATTGCCTGTCAAGGAAAACCTTCTGTTGTATTCAACCAGCTGAGCCTCAGTCATGAACTACCCATTTGGAATCCTCAGTTAATACTCTTACGTGAAGTGTGAAATCTTGGTAGATATGCAAAATTTCAGGTCTCACCCTAGATTTACTGAACTAGAATCTGCATCTTTACCAGCATAACAAAGTTTGAGAAGCACTAGTTTTACCTCAGAAGCAATATTTATTGACCTATTCTGGGTGCCCAGTTTATTCAGTTAGTAACCACTTAGTATCCTCTGGGTAAGTCACCATGTTATACAACTGCTGTGGTCACAGCCAATAAGGTATAGACCCTACCCTGGGAGAGTTCATCATCTGAGAGAACTATATACAGAAATGGTTAGTGTCTACAAGGTGTTAGGCAGCCTTGGAAAAGGCCCTCACAAACCTAAAGACTTGAAGTGGCAAGCATCAGACCCCTCCTGGTCATCTGCCTCCCTGCAGTATGGTCCCATAGTAGGGCAACCAGACCCTCTGCCTGTGGCCTCTCAAGGCTCCCACAGTCCTGTCCACTTAAACCCAGCAGTCTGAGCAAGCATGGAGCTTACTCCAGGTCTCCCACCTGTAAGAGGGCCTTGACCGTTGCCCCTCCCCGTGCGTTGGTCCCATTTATGTTTTGTGGCAGAGACATTTAGCACTCACTATCTATGTGTTCCCCCACATTTCTCAGCTCAGTTGCAGTCAGGAAGGGCACTGTGACTAATTGTGGCCAACAGGTTGCAAACTAAAGTGAGGATGTCACTTTGGGGATGAAGCATTTAAGAACCAGTATGCAAAGTTCTTCCCATGCTTTATTAATCAAAGTGGAAGACACATGGTCCAGATGGCACAGCAACAGATGCAGCAACCTAGATCTAATGGGAAGGAGCATCCTGGAAAGATCAAAACTGACCCACAAGGGGAAACTTCACATGGAAAAAATAAGCCTTTGTATGCTAAACCACTGAGATTTGGGGATCATTTGTTACCACAGCATAACTTGACCTATCCTGACTTATACATCTTTGAGCCATTTCTTTTTTTCCATCTGAGTTTCACATTAGGTATCCAACTTTACTGTTGCCTAAAAAGTGGCAAGTAATGATTCAACAGAGCAAGGACTTTCCCTTGTGTTTTCTCAGGTAAGTACATTCATTCAGTTTTTCGTAAAATAATGGTTAGAAAATAAAGTGATAATCTGGTTTTATCATGTGATGTTTTGTATTATTGCTGATTTTTCCACTTAATTACATCCCAGTTCCATCATCAAAATTGAGGAGGCTGTTGGCTATTGGACATGGTAAATAAATAGAGTCCCCGCTAAAGTCAATGATTAGATCTGAAGTAGCAAATGAATGCCATCATTGAACAGGTCAATAACTGCTGTGGGGGACAGAGTTTTTCCAGTCCTGGTTATAGGCTGCCTGCCCCAGTGGCGAAAATGACTCTAGTTATTCCTGTCCCATCAACTGCATAGACATTACACTATAATGGCAGACTTCTCTTTCCTAGGGATAACAACTCACCATAGGTTTTCTCTTTTTCTGAGTGAAGTGATCTAATCTTGAACAGAATTGCAAGTAGAACAGCTACTAAATGTTGCAGGAATATGCACAAGCCGTGTTGTGTGTTTAAATAATGTGTAAATAATATTTAAACAGTCTGTTCCAGAATCATACTACCTGCCTGCCAAACTCTTTTTCAGAGGAATGAGCTTTTCATTTTTCCCTTTTAACTAGCATTTAAAGTGAAAAAAGAAAAAAAAAATCCACGCCCACAATAGATACTCTAATAAAATCACTGAGTATTAGCAATCTGGCTTAAAGTGCCAAGAATGCAGGATCATTTTGATTTGGGTTTGAAATTCTGCCCTGCATTTAGCCTGTTGTGAACGGTTATGGGAAAAGCTCATACTGCTTAGTAGGTCAGAACACCCACTCTTAGGGAAGATCTTTCAGATAATGGACCATCAGAGTTATAATACCTGGGCAAGGTTATAGAGTCTGAGGACAGGGAACTTCTGCTTAACTCATTGGCCACTGTTCAGGAGTCAGGCTTTGAAGATTTATTCTTGTTGTTGTCTGCTTGTTTTCCTGCTTTGAAAATCTATGATCGGATTGATTTAAGAAATTATAAGTTCATAGAAGTAAAGGGGGAAAGGCAGAAATATTTAGTTGTAGAAAATGTGAGTAAAGACCAATCTTATAGAAATGGAAATAGAATCTTATAGAAATGGAAATAGAAGAAAAAGAAATGAGACAAAAAGAGAAACATAAGACAAAGGGCGAAGAGGGAAATGTTCAAGGAAAGAGTAATAGAGAGAGAGACTGAAGAATAAAGGATTAAATAAGCCCCCCCCCCCACACACACACACACACACACACACAACGAAAATATGCTTCCCTGTGGGCAGGGACTGTGTTTTCCATTTTCTGTATCTCCATTCTTCCCAAACTGAGCAGAGTGCTAAAGACCCAGCTGGTCCTTGACTGATAGACAACATAAATTTAACTACTGATCTTCACTCCATACTTGGTTCACAGTACCATGAACCAGTCTAGTCGAAGCTAGGAAATTTTGGATTGAATCATGAGTTTCACATCCAACACAGAACAAAGGACCCCACCAAGGAATGATGGCACTAAATGAAGCCCATCAGCCAGTTACACAAAACTTAGCACTTCCCTTGAGTCCTTTGCAGCTAGAAAGACCTGAAAAATGCAAAAAGGGAAGAAGAGAAAGAAAGGAGAACTCCCTCCATCGTCTTCCTGACAGCTGGCTATGAGACTAACCCTGGAAATACACAAACTAAATGTAAGTGGAGAAGAAAGCCAGAGCAGAGGTCTAACCAGCAAGTTGACAGTCAGGGTTTGCTTTCTTAGCTGTACTTCTGTGCAACCCAGAGTGAGACCTGGTGTATGCTGCCTTATAAAATCTGCTTACAGTGAGCATTACACATCCTGTGAAAATCCATATGGGGGCCCGGAGGCTAACCGTCTCAAGGTCACCCCTGGTTAAGTGCTGATTTTCAGACAGCGTCAACTGCCATGTGGAACTCAGCCCCTTTTCACCAGGTGGATACATGCGTACATAACACAGAACCAGTGAAGTCTGTGTGAAGCATACTGTACTGATGAGTTCATAAACATGGATGGCATTAGAAAAATGTTTAGTGCAAACTTCATAATAAATCCAGTATACATTACCAATTCTGAATTTAAAACTTCTTCAGACTCTATCCTATTCCTCTGCTCCCCTTCCTATTTCCCTCTCCAGTTGCCCCAGGACAATAAATTTTCCCGTTTTCTTGAGCGCTCTCATTTTTTTCTGCCCTATTCTTCCAGAAACTTTTCTGAGACAAATCTTTTTGTCACCAAATGGCATTATGAAACAAAGTCAGTTCTTTCCTGGAGAGACGAATTTTGGTGCCAACTGTTAACAAGTTTCTTTATAAAACCTGTAACATATAAAGACTACCAGCCAGACCAGTTTGATTAAAAATATCACCCTCATTCATGGCCTTAGGTTCATTAGGCATTGGACTTTCTACCTCTATCTGTTCTGTATCTGTATCTATATTTATGTCTATATCATAAATTTATCTGCCAACAAATTCCAAACCAGGAGGTAAACACTGTGTGCCTGCAGGTTCGGGAAAAGCAACAGGAAGAAGAGGAGGCGAACAGAGGATGGGGAGGAGGAGGAAGAGTGTCACCACCAAAGAGAAGATGAAGGACCCCAACGATCAATTTGCCTCCACAATCTCACAGGGCCAGGCCTGAGTAGAGTCCCTACTGAATCCAGCAGAAAGTGCTTTTGTCCAGCCGACCCATCCTTGGCAGCTACCCCTGATCCCTTCCTCTATGAAACCAGGTGGATCCTGCAGCCCAGGACCGGAGCCCTGAACAGTGCACAGGCCTCTTCCCTCACCTCACCTGTCCCCCGGCCTTCCCTCTGCCTGTATGGGGACTTGGGCAGACAACCAACTGCTCCAGGAGAGGGAAGCAATTAGGAGGGGCCCCCTCCCTCTCGGCCTCAGGCTGACCAGCCAGCACAATTAGCATAATTACAACATGTTCATCCAGCACCAGGATGAAAACTTGTGCAAGAGGGGGACGTGTTAACACACACAAGCCAGCCAAACAACAGTCGGGTTCTGTAATTAGCTGAACAGTTCCTCTTTTAGAGCTTTCCCGGGATATTCCCAGGAAGCCCCAAGCTCCAGGCAGTGACCTCAGAACTGGAGGCAGCGGCAGGAACGTGAAGTGCCTGCCTGACAGCCCCACCCTCCAGCCCCAGCCCCAGCCCCCAGCCCAGAGGCAGTGCTTGCCATGGTCAAGGGAAAGGAGACATCTCTCCACCTTTCCAGTGGATGCCAAGGAAGCACTTCCTCACCCCTAGACTGTCCCTTCTTAACTGGCCTTCAGGGAGTCAGACTCCTCATCTCAGGGAAAATAATCCACGCCTACTAGAAGACAGAATCAGATAACAGCTAGAAAACCTCTAGATAGCAAGAATGCTAAATAAACACAGAGAAGCAATGATGGTCTAGACAGTATTGGTCTGCATTTGAATTCCTGAAGTCATTAACTGTCTAAAAGCATGTTTGCCCCTCTCAGTCCCAGAGGCAGTGATTCCCAGCATCTCGCTCCTGCCCCCTCCCCACATCCCCTTGCACAGCTAGCACACTGACACAGTAAGGGCAGACTCACACAGGCAGCTACAGCATTTTCCCAGCCTTCTTCCTGTCACAGCTTACATAGAAAATGATATTTGTAATAACACCCATGGTAGATGGGTATTCATGGCAACCCCAGTCCCATGCTGGCCACCCCCAAAGCCCGATGGGATCAATAATTGCACATCTACCCAACACATCCATGAGGCACTAATGTGTCCCTTCATGTCCTCCACATCACCAGTCTTGTTCCGGTGCTTGCAGAGTTGGCTGACGTTTTGTTTTGATTTTTAACAGACATAGTTCCCTGTGATTCTGGGGCCTGTGGTGGTCCAAAGCAACTGCTCTCAACCTTGACTATATATTAAAATCACTAGGGAAACTTTTAATAAACACCAATGCTGGGCACCACCCCAAGAAATTCTGATTTAATTGGTCGGGGGCGGGACCTGGGCATTAGGTGAGCCTGACCTGGTGTGCAGCCAAGACTGAGAACCATTGCTTACAGTGGCGCTTCTGAAGCTTTCAAGGGCGATCAGGCCACCTGGGGACTCTGTTAAAATGCAGATTCTGATTCAGCAGGTCTGAGAGGTGAGCTGGACATACTGCACTTCTGGTAATCTCCCAGGGGGGGCTGTTGCTGGGGTTCACAGGCCACACTTTAAGTAGCACGGATCTACAGTTGACCTCAGATTTGCGCATGCCTCCTACTCACCTGGAAGGCCTTGCTAAAACAGACTGCCAGGCCCCACCTTCGGAGTTTCTGAGTCAGTAGGTCTAGTGTGGGGCCTGATTGTTCGTATTTCCAACACATTTCCAGATATTGCTGATGCTACTGGTTTGGAGACCACAGTTTTTAAACCACTGACTAAGGAAGATCGTAGCCTTTGGGAAGAAATGGGCCTTACTAGCAGACCAAAAAATTCTGATAACACAAACACTAGAGTTCCCCAGAAAGAAAGCCCAAAATGCCACCTACCCAAAATGACGAGCACAGGCTACCTTCTGAGGTGGCCCAAACTGAGAGCCTCCAGTGACTTCCTGGAAAGGCCCGGATACAGAGCCTCCAGGGGAAGGTGGCTTGCTGCCTCGTTGTGCTGGGAAGGCTCAGAAGACCCCTGCAGGCACTCGGCGTCTAGTCACACTTTGACCTCTCCAGCGATTCAGTTCACTGGCTCTCAACAAAGTTGGCATCCTTTCCCCCGAGGTGAAAGAGGCTCAGCCACCTTCCAAGCAACAGAGCAGCCCATCCCACACCACCACCCAGGAGTCACAACGCTGGGAATCAGAATGCGTTCCTCCTCTCATATTTCCATGAGTTTCAACATGAAAGGAAAGACTGGAGCCAGAGCAGGTTAAGAGAAGAGAGGCTGGAAAACAATGCACCCGAAGTGCCTTGGAAATGGCGCTCAGGGGCTCCCAGGTTTGCCAACTTCCACTTAATGGGCTGCTGGCAATTGACCGTAACGACTACACCCTAGCCAGTTTTCATCATTGGATCTGGACAGCTCCCAGTTAACAAGCTCCAACTGGGAGGGCTCGATCGCTATCAAGCCAGAGTGAGGGAGGCCTTCAGCTAGGTAAAGTTGCTGGGCTGGCACCAGTGTGTGATCCATGTGAGTGATTTCCAGCTCCCGGATGCCACAGAAGAAAAGCCTGTTAATACTGCAGCCAGAAAACCCGGACAGGATGGGGAGCACAGAGGCATCATCACATGATAGTCACTCGATAGGACATCCTGCCCAGCCCTGGGGCAGGCTCACCAGGATTAGCACGGCTCTGTGTACACTGACAGCCCTGACATGCACCCCGGGCTCCACTGACAGCAGGAATTCAGTTGTGTGAATACGACAGAGCAATTAACCAGGGTCAAGGCCAGGTCTGGTTTCAGAGGAGCCTGCCTGGGGACCCACATCACATCCTAGATCCCTAGGAGCTGGGCAGAGTGGCCTTATTCCCCTTGGTCACGGCAGTCCCATGACCCTCCAAATGGAGTGCTGTGCGGCTGCGGGTGCGAGGCTACCATTCACCCCTCGCTTCTCCCTTCAACGGACTCCTGAGTCTATAATCACAAAGCAAAGTGTCCCCAACAACCAATACAAAGAGGGATATGCCCTGGAATGTCGGGGAAACCCAGGACTACAGCCAGATGGACATGTCAAATACTGGCTCCAGTATTTAACTGTTTTTATCTATGTGCAAATAGCTTAACCATTCTAGACCTCAACTGTCTCATCTGTGAAATGGTACCTACTGGTGATGTTGTATGAATTAAAGGACAATCTGTATAAATCACCTGAAACACAGTGGACATTTAATATCATTATTATTATTGTGATTATGGCTTTCAGCTGTTTTTATTAATATTATTAACTGTTCTTGGTTCCGACCATTCTCCTTCACTTCCACCAAAGCTCTATGATGTTCTTGAATAGAACCATGAAGGAGATTATTCTGCCGAACGAGACCCATAAACGCAAATAGAGAAATGCCGTTGACCCTTGAACAATGTGGGAGTCAGAAGTGCCAGCACCCCACACAATCAAAAATCCACTTACAGCTTTTGACTCCACACAAATTTCACTATTAATAGCCTACTGTTAACCAGAAGCCTTATATCATAGATTTAAACCTGTGTATTACAGATTTAAACCTATAAATCTAGAATTCAGAGACTCAAACAGTGAACTTCCCAATTCAGTTCCAGTGTCAGCATTTATTGAGTCTCTTTGCTTAAACTGGTCTGGAGTTTAAAGGAGCACCCACCAACTGGAAGATCAAACACAGAAACTGCTATCTTTTTAGCCCCCAAACTAGGAACAACAGTGAGAGAGGGGCTCACATCAAGTGAGAAAGGATTCAGTGTCCTCTAGACTCTCTGACCTTCTCCAGCACAAGAACTCTGGGCTTAGAACAACTTTCCCACTCAATAAATCTGGCCAATGATGATAGTTTCACTAGGAACAGTCAACCAGCAAGTGACTCTTGAGGGAGGAGCTATGACAGGGTATGAAAGATCAGCTCCCAAGAACTCAGGGAACAAGACGCACAGACGTGACTGAGCTACAGAAAATCGCACAGCTGAAAATCTCAGGTTCTATAGGTGGGCAGATTTGCCTAGCCTCACATCGCTACAGGACATGATGAATTGGAGCCGAGGAATCATTTCTCAGATGGCTTTGCTCAAGGTGGTATGGTGTGGCATGAAGGGAGTGCTGAGGGAGAGAGCAACAGGAGGCTACTGCAAAGGGAAAACACCACCTAACCACCTAGGATAAGTCACTGAGCGCATGAACATGTTGGGTTAAATCTGCTAACAGTTGGAACCCCCTTGGTGGTGATGGAATGGAGTGCGCAAGACAGACGTGAGGCTCAGTACACAAAGAATGGAGAGAAATTGGAATCCAGTAGATGTCTAGGGTGTCTAACCCTGAATACTTCTTTCCAAAGAACCTTCAATTCACAGCATAACCAGTGAAGACCAGCTGAGCTTTGCTCCTGGGTTTCCCATATTACATGGACATCTCTATCTAGAAAAACTAGCTGCTTAGTGTTGGCAGAGTTAACAGATAAAAGTGCGAACAATTTTTATTCATTGTGTATCTGAAACTCAGATTCAACTGGGTATTCTGCATTTTACCCAGCAACCTGAGAAATGCCCGTCTAGAATTTCAGTCAATTTTATTCTTTCAAAGAGACTTTCCTCCAAATCATAAATTCCATCCTTATTCTATAGCCTTAAAGTTAAGTAACAAGGATTGACCACCAGCACCCAAATTAATGCTCTTCTTTTATGCAGAGCTGGACATCTCAGGCCCTAAAACTTGAGAACTCAGCTTCCTTGGCAATTCATTGGCTTGCCCTCAGAGTCGAGTGATTGGAAGGATGTTTTCCTAAGTGTAATGATATTTATATGTCTTTACTCATAGCCAATGAAATCCCCCTAATTGCTAAATCATAAGGCTCGATGAACAGCAAGCAACAGGAAGAAAGCAATGCCATAAGCCAATCACGCGGCCCTTCTTCCTGCCCCCTGCTGTGCCAAAAGAACCTTTATGGGGGGCGGCAAGGCTGCTAAACCGGGGCAGGAAAAGGGAGCTAGACTGTAGCCAAGTCGGGGATTTATTGCCACTTGGTGCCATTTGAACAAATTTTCATGTGAAATGAGTTTTAAAAAAAAAAGGCAATGTCTCGCTATTCATGTACTGCTCTCACGTCCCAGGAAAAGCAAATCCATGTCCTATTTTACCTGACTCTGTAGCATCAGAGAAAGCTAACTTTCTCACATTTGCCTTGCATACCAATTTAGGGTTTGCAGCATTCTCACTATAAATATAGTTATTGATAATCAGCTCCTACGTGCACCCACAGATTTTCAGGCAGTGCCCATGCTCCTTGTCCAATGCATGCACACGCACACACATGCACCACATATGCATCCAGGCTTCTGGATTTTTCTATCACATATGGAGGGCTCTCTGACTACAGCAATGAACAGCACACAAAAGACAAGGAGTAGCAGCATGTCCTTCTCTCCTGCATGTTCCCTAACCACTTTCATTGTTACTGCACTACTCCCTCAGCTAGGAGAGGCCCCATTCCCTCCTCCTTGCCCTTGACATCATTTGATAGTGTCAAAATCCTCCTTGAAATGAATTCTCCCACTGCAGTCTCTGGATTCTTTTCCCTCTGTCTCTCTTTCCCTTCCTCTGCACGTCCTTTATCATAGCTCTTACAAAATATATAAAAATCCATAGTGTCCCTATGTGCAAACAAGATGCAAAATAGGACAGAAGAAAATATCCTTTGTCTAATACCAAAAACAAATATAAAATAATCAAACAATGAACTTACGAAATGTACAAGGCCTATATGAAAAAAACTTGAAGCCTCTGATGAATAAAAAAATTTGAAAACATAAAATAAAACTTGTTCTGAAACAAGAAGATACATTATTATAGTATATATTAATTATAATATGTAATTATATTGTAATATATACATTATAATGTCAGTTCTGATTTATCTAGTCACTCAATTCAATTCCATTTGCAAAAAAATCCAATAAGATTTTTTTTAATTTGATGATTTAATGTAAAAGTTTTCCTGAAAAATTAGCATGTGAGAAAATTCTAAATAGGAAGGGTAATTGAGGATAACAGTCTTACCAGATATTAAAATGTATTACAAAGCTAGTTATTAAAACACCATAATATTAATGCTTGAACAGACAGGCAGATGACTGGAACAGAATAAAGAATCCAGAAACAAACCCAAACATATGTGGACATTTAGTGTATGAGAAAGAGGGTGCTCCAAATAAGAAATGCCAAGAAAAAACAATAGAAACAAGAGACATGAATAAGCAATTTGAATAGAAAGGTCAAAAGCAGCCAATATATATATGAAAAGATAATGAACTCCTTCCCTATTAAATAAATGCAGATTAAAACAACGAGATACCATTTTTCATCTCCAAAAACAGTGTAAAACTTTAAAAATACACAGCATTTACAAGGCAATGAGGAAAAAGCACTCTCCCATTTTTTGTAGTCAGACATTTAAATTAGTACAACAATTTTGGAAGACAATTTGGGAATGTCTGTCAAAATTTCAACATACTTAAGCACAGACCTAACGATTCCATGTCTAAAGGATTCGTCCTATAAACAAACAGTACTTCTGAAGAGTTCAGGGAAGATGGCTGCATGAGCAGGGAGGCAGTTTTCCCCACAAAACCATATATATCTATGAAAATACAGCAAATACAACTATTCCTAAAAGAAAGGCCAGAGTATACAGAACAGTGCAAAGCCTGCATCTACACCTGAGAGGACTCGGCACCCTGAGAGGTGGGTAAGATACAGAGCCACGACCCGGCGGGACCCGAGCACTCCCCCACCCCAGCGCACTGGCGGGAGGAGAGGATTCAAAGCCAGGAGGGAGTGGAAGTACAGCCCGCGAAATAACCAGCCCTGGTGAACTACACTGAGAGCGCTGACACATATCGTGCGGTGTATCGGATATCAGAGAGGCAGAAGGTGCAGGTTTTGAGCTGGGAACGCGCACGGGTCCCTGCAGCAGGCTCCATGGGACAAAGAAAAGCGTGCACTTTTTTTTTGATGGTCTTATAGAGGCAAGGGCCCAGGGTTGTCCCAGCACACTCGGCCCAGCAGGCTGGGAGCCCTGAAGAATTTCGGACCCCTTGCCTGGTGGCTGGGAAAAAGTAGCCGCACTGAAACTTCACATAGAGAACAATAGCCTCCCATTAGTTCCAGCCCCGGCCAGAGCTACAAAGGGCCCAGCAGAGCTGCATGGCCGCAGCTGCAGAATAGTGTAGCAACAGCACCACCAACAGCATCCTTACAGAATCTACTCCCGGTGGGCGTTTTTTTGTTGTTCTTTTCTTTCTTTTCTTTCTTTTTTTTTCTCTTTTCTTTCTCTTCCCTCTTTTTTTTTTAAGTCTTAAAGAGCCCAGCTGACATACATGGCACCTACCAGTGCCAACTTCTATCGCCATGAAAGGACAGAGGAATATGGTACAGACCAAGCTCACCCAGACCTAGACAACACCAGAGAGGGAGACTGAAGGGATGGAAATGCACAATATTCCTGAAACAGAATTCAGAATAAAAGTCATAACCATGCTGATGGATCTACAGAGAAATGTGCAAGAGCTAAGGGAGGAAGTGAGGAAAGACAATGCAGACAATGCAGACAAGACAATAAGACAAGCAATTGATGGGCTTAGGAACAGACTGGACGAGGTGCAAGAGACTATTAATGAAATAGAAAACAGGAATACAGAGAAGCTGAGGCAGAGAGAGATAAAAGTATCTCTAGGAATGAAAGAATATTAAGAGAACTGTGTGAACAATCCAAACGGAACAACATTAGCATTATAGGAGTACCAGAGGAAGAAGAGAGAGAAAAAGGGATAGAAAGTGTCTTTGAAGAAATAATTGCTGAAATCTTCCCCGAACTGGGGAAGGAAATAGTTTCACAGACCGTGGAAGCCCACAGATTCCCAACACAAGGGACCCAAGGAGGACAACACCAATGACACATAATAATTAAAATGGCAAAGATCAAAGATAAGGACAGAGTATTAAAGGCAGCTAGAGAGAGAAAAAAGATCACCTACAAAGGAAAACCCATCAGAATATCATCAGACTTCTCAACAGAAACCTTACAGGCCAGAAGAGAATGGCATGATATATTTAATGTAATGAAACAGAAGGGACTTGAACCAAGAATATTGTATCCAGCATGAATATCATTTAAATTTGAGGGAGGGATTAAAAAATTCCCTGACAAGCAAAAGCTGAGGGAGTTTGCCTCCCACAAACCACCTCTACAGGATACCTTAAAGGGACTGCTCTAGATGGAAGCACTCCTAAGGCTAAAAAGATGTCACCAGAGAAAATAAAATCATACCAAAGAAAGCAGACCATCCCAAATACTAACTAAAGGCAAAAAATAAAATCAACTATCCACAAAAACAGTCAAAGGAAACGTAAAAGAGTACAGAATAAAACACCTAGTATATAAAGAATGGAGGAGGAAGAATAAGAAGGGAGAGAAATAAAGAATCATCAGACTGTGTTTATAATAACTTAACAAGAAAGTTAAGTCAGACTGTTACATAGTAAAGAAGCTACCCTTGAACCTTTGGTAACCACGAATCTAAAGCCAGCAATGGCAATAAGTACATATCTATCGATAATCACCCTACATGTAAATGCACTGAATGCACCAATCAAAAGACACAGAGTAACAGAATGGATAAAAAAGCAAGACACATCTATATGCTTCTTACAAGAGACTCACCTCAAACCCAAAAATATATACAGACTGAAGGTGAAGGGATGGAAAAAGATATTTCATGCAAACAACAAGGAGAAAAAAGCAGGTGTTGCAGTACCTGTATCAGACAAAACAGACTTCAAAACAAACAAAGTAGCAAGAGATAAAGAAGGACATTACATAATGATAAAGGGGTCAATACTACAAGAGGATATAACCATTATAAATATATATGCACCGAATACGGGAGCACCGGCATATTTGAAACAAATACTAACAGAATTAAAGGAGGAAATAGACAGCAATGCATTCATTTTAGGTGACTTCAACACACCACTCACTCCAAAGGACAGATCAACCAGACAGAGAATAAGTAAAGACACAGAGGCACTGAACAACACACTAGAACAGATGGACCTAACAGACATCTACAGAACTCTACACCCAAAAGCAACAGGATACACATTCTTCTCAAGTGCACATGGACAATTTTCTAGAATAGACCATATACTAGGCCACAAAAAGAACCTCAGTAAATTAAAAAATATTGAAATCCTACAAACCAATTTCTCAGATCACAAAGGTATAAAACTAGAAATAAATTGTACAGAGAAACCAAAAGGGCTCACAAATACATGGAGGCTTAATAACATGCTACTAAATAATCAATGGATAAATGACCAAATACAAACAGATATCAAACAATATATGGAGACTAATGACAACAATAACACAAAGCCGCAAGTGCTGTGGGATGCAGCAAAGGCTGTTATAAGAGGAAAGTATATTGCAATCCAGGCCTATTTAAAGAAGAAAGAAAAATCCTAAATGAATAGTCTAAAGACACAATTATTGAAATTGGAAAAAGAAGAACAAATGAGGCCCAAAGTCACCAAAAGGAGGGACATAATAAAGATCAGAGAAGAAATAAATAAAATTGAGAAGAATAAAACAATAGAAAAAATCAATGAAACCAAGAGCTGGTTCTTTGAAAAAATAAACAAAATAGATAAACCCCTAGCCAGACTTCTTAAGAAAAAAAGATAACCTACACACATAAACAGAATCAGAAATGAGAAAGGAAAAATCACGATGGACCCCACAGATATACAAAGAGTTATAAGAGAATCCTATGAAAATCTATACGCTAAGAAGCTGGAAAACCTAGAAGAAATGGACAACTTCTTAGAAAAATACAACCTTCCAAGACTGACCAAGCAAGAAACAGAAAAACTAAACAGACCAATCACCAGCAAAGAAATTGAATCGGTAATCAAAAAACCACCCAAGAACAAAACCTCCAGACCAGATGGATTCACCTCTGAATTCTACCACACGTATAGAGAAGAAATAACACCCATTCTCCTTAAAGTTTTATAAAAAATAGAAGAAGAGGGAATACTTCCAAACTCATTCTATGAAGCCAGCATCACTCTAACACCAAAACCTGGCAAAGACCTCACCAAAAAAGAAAATTACAGACCAATACCCCTGATGAACGTAGATGCAAAAATACTCAACAAAATATTAGCAAACCAAATTCAAAAATACATCAAGAGGATCACACACCATGATCAAGTGGGATTCATCCCAGGGATGCAAGGATGGTACAACATTCGAAAATCCATCAACATCATCCATCACATCAACAAAAAGAAGAACAAAAACCACATGATCATCTCCATAGATGCTGAAAAAGCATTTGACAAAATTCAGCATCCATTCCTGATTAAATCTCTCAACAAAATGGGTATAGAGGGCAAGTACCTCAACATCATAAAGGCTATATATGACAAACCCACAGCTAACATCATACTTAACGGCGAGACGCTGAAAGCTTTTCATCTAAGATCGGGAACAAGACAGGGATGCCCACTCTCTCCACTGTTATTCAACATAGTACTGAGGTCCTAGCCACAGCAATCAGACAAAACAAAGACATACAAGGCATCCAGATTGGTAAAGAAGAAGTCAAATTGTCACTATTTGCAGATGACATGATACTGTACATAAAAAACCCTAAAGATTCCATTCCAAAACTACTAGAACTAATATCTGAATTCAGCAATGTGGCTGGATACAAAATTAACACACAGAAATCTGTTGCTTTCCTATACACTAATGATGAACTAACAGAAAGAGAAATCAGAAAAACAATTCCATTCACAATTGAATCAAAAAGAATAAAATACCTACGAGTAAACCTAATGAAGGAAGTGAAAGACCTGTACTCTGAAAACTACAAGACACTCCTAAGAGAAATTAAAGAGGACACTAACAAATGGAAATGCATTCCATGCTCTTGCCTAGGAAGAATCAATATTGTCAAAATGGCTATACTACCTAAAGCAATCTACAGATTCAATGCAATCCCTATCAAACTACCAACAGCTTTCTTCAATGAACTGGAACAAATAATTCTAAAATTCATATGGAACCACAAAAGACCCCGAATAGCCAAAGCAATCCTGAGAAGGAGGAATAAAACAGGGGGAATTATGCTCCCTGACTTCAAGCTCTACTACAAAGCCACAGTAATCAAGACAATAT
Organism: Smutsia gigantea; assembly: GCA_032199065.1. Classification (NCBI taxonomy): domain Eukaryota; kingdom Metazoa; phylum Chordata; class Mammalia; order Pholidota; family Manidae; genus Smutsia; species Smutsia gigantea. The sequence goes on along the minus strand of JAVSCE010016441.1, from coordinate 25,112 downwards.
GGTATTGGCACCAAAACAGACCCACAGACCAGTGGAACAGAACAGAAAATCCAAACATTAACCCAAACATATACAGTCAATTAATATTTGATAAAGGTGCCTTGGATATACAATGGGGAGATGACAGCCTCTTCAGCAGCTGGTGTTGGAAAAACTGGACAGCTACATGTAAGAGAATGAAACTGGACTACTGTCTAACCCCATACACATAAGTCAACTCAAAATGGATCAAAGACCTGAATGTAAATCATGAAACCATAAAACTCTTAGAAAAAAATCATAGGCAAAAATCTCTTGGGACATAAACAAGAAGGACTTCTTTATGAACATATCTCCCTGAGCAAGGGAAACAAAAGCAAAAATGAACAAGTGGGACTATATCAAGCTGAAAAGCTTCTGTACAGCAAAGGACACCATCAGTAGAACAAAAAGACATCCTACAGTATGGGAGAATATATTCATAAATGACGTATTCGATAAGGGGTTGACATCCAAAATATATAAAGAACTCATGCACTTCAACAAACATAAAGTAAATAATCCAATTAAGAAATGGGCAGAGGACATGAATAGACACTTCTCCAAAGAAGAAACTCAGATGGCCAACAGGCACATGAAAAGATGCTCCACATCACTAATCATCAGAGAAATGCAGATTAAAACCACAATGAGATATCACCTCACACCAGTGAGGATGGCCACCATCCAAAACACAAACAACAAATAAATGTTGGTGAGGATGTGGAGAAAAGGGAACCCTCCTACACTGCTGGTGGGAATGCAAATTAGTTCAGCCATTGTGGAAAGCAGTATGGAGGTTCCTCAAAAAACTCAAAATAGAAATACCATTTGATCCAGGAATCCCTCTCCTAGGAATTTACCCTGAGAATGCAGCAACGCAGTTTGAAAAAGACATATGCACCCCTATGTTTATCGTAGCACTATTTACAGTAGTCAAGAAATGGAAGCAACCTAAGTGTCCATCAGTAGATGAATGGATAAAGAAGTGGTACATATACACAATGGAATATTATTCAGCCATAAAAAGAAAACAAATCCTACCATTTGCAACAACATGGATGGAGCTAGAGGGTATTATGCTCAGTGAAATAAGCCAGGCGAAAAAGACAAGTATCAAATGATTTCACTCATCTGTGGAGTATAAGAACAAAGAAAAAACTGAAGGAACAAAACAGCAGCAGACTCACAGAACCCAAGAATGGACTAATAGTTACCAAAGGGAAAGGGACTGGGGAGGATGGGTGGGAAGGGAGGGACAAGGGGGAAAAAGGGACATTACGATTAGCAGATATAGTGTGGGGGGGCACGGGGAGGGCTGTACAATTCAGAGAAGACAAGTAGTTTCTCTATAGCATCTTACTACGCTGATGGACAGTGACCGTAATGGAGTTGATGGGGGGGATCTGATGAAGGGGGTAGTTGAATAACCATAATATTGTACATGTAATTGTAGATTAATGATACCAAAATAAACTATAAAAAATAAACAGTACTTCCACCATTACACAAATGTACACACAAGAAAGTTCACTGGAATGTATTATAACACAGTGAATGACTAACACAACCTAAATGTTTATCATAGGTTGGGGAAATTATTGTGTCATATCATGGAGTACCATACAACTGTAAGAATAAGGTGGTTCTATACACACAGGCATGGAAAGAAGCCAAAAAATGTAATGTGAAAAACACAAGTTACAGGGAAAATTTTTTTTCTTTTTCGTTTTTTTTTATTAAGGTATTATTGATATACACTCTTATGAAGGTTTCACATAAAAAAACAATGTGGTTACTACATTTACCCATATTATCAAGTCCCCACTCATACCCCAATTCAGTCACTGTCCATCAGTGCAGTAAGATGACACAGATTCACTGTTTGCCTTCTCTGTGCTACACTGTTTTCCCCGTGATTCCCCCACACCACGTGTACTAAACATAATACCCCACAATCCCCTTCTCCGTCCCACCCTCCCACACCCCTCCCCTTTGGTAACCACTAGTTCCTTCTCGGAGTCTCGGAGTCTGCTACTATTTTGTTCCTTCAGTTTTGCTTCATCGTTATACTCCACAAATGAGGGAAATCATTTGGCACTTGTCTTTCTCCACCTGGCTTATTTCACTGAGAATAATATCCTCCAGCTCCACCCATGTTGTTGAAATGGCAGAATTTGTTTCCTTCTTATGGCTGAATAGTATTCCATTGTGTATATGTACCACCTCTTCTTTATCCATTCATCTACTGATGGACACTTAGGTTGCTTCCATTGCTTGGCTATTGTAAATAGTGCTGCAATAAACACAGGGGTGCATAAGTCTTTTTGAATCTGAGAAGTTGTATTCTTTGGGTAAATTCCAAGGAGTGGGATTCCCGGGTCAAACGGTATTTGTATTTTTAGACTTTTGAGGAACCTCCATATTGCTTTCCACAATGATTGAACTAGCTTACATTCCCACCAGCAGTAAGTTTACACAATACGGTCCCATTTGTGTAGAATATTAAGTGTGCATACATATATATTTAGAGAGAGAGAGAGAAATGTTGATATATATGCACAAGAAACCATCCCAGAAGGCTCTGGGAAATAGGACACAGGATGCTAGAAGGGAAACTTCGGCTTTATATTCTTCTATGTAGTTTTAGTTTTTGCTTTTTTACTGCAAGGATGTAGTACTCTTTTGATTAAAAGATAAAACAGCATCGTTGTAATTAAATATATATTCCCTAAGGTTTTGATTGTGGATGTCTCAAGCACAACTCAACCCAACATCAGTAACATCAAGTTGATGAAAAAAATGTAGAATTTTGCAATTCTTCAACTGAAAAGAACTTAGATGCTGTCTAGTTCAATCCTTCACTTTACATGTAAGGAAACTGAGGTACCATGGTGAAGTCGAGTCAATGCTGGGACTAGAATATTTTCCCAAATTCTCTGTCCTTATTTCAGGTACTTAGCGGTACCCCATCTCCCAAATCTCCCAGAGTAGAATATGTGTAGCATGATTTACACTTCTACACTGATCAGACAAGGCTCTCCGTGGCAGCCACTAGCTCCTACCAGCCCAGCCTCTCTTTCCAACTTTCCCTACATCATAACAGTAGTTTTGAAGTACAGGGGGTATATACTTTTGAAGTAGTTTTGAAGTACAGGGGGATTCCTGAAACTGTGGATAATAATGAACCCTATATACACTGTTTTTTCCTACACATACATACCACCTATGATAGAGTTTAATTTATAAATCAGGCACAGTAAGAACAATAACTAATAATAAAATGAACAAGTATAACAATATACTGTAATAAAGGTTATATGAATGTGGTGTGTCAAAATATGTCATTGTACTGTACTCACCCTTCTTGTGATGATAGGAGATGATAAAATGCATACGTGACGACATGAGGTAGGTGAATGATACAGGCCTTGTGACTTAGCAATAGGCTGCTACTGACGATATGTCAGGAAGAGGATCATCGGCTTCCAGACTATGGTTGACCTCGGGTAGCCGAAACCATGGAAAATGAAACCACTGATTAGGGGTAACTAGTATGTGTCTTTCCCCAGCACATTCCAGGCTGCTTAATACCTTCTTGCCTGTGCTCCTGAAGTTTTTTCCATCTCAGGAACTCTGTACTTTGGGTGCACATTAAAATCACCTAGGGAGATTTAACAGTTCCCTGAGACCCGGTCAACCAGGTCTATTAAATCAGAATCTCTGGGGGTGGGAGGCAGGTTTAGGAGTTCTGTAAGCTACCCAGGTGATTCCAATGTGCAGCCGAGACTTGAGCACCTTCCTTGAACTTCTTTGCCAGGTAATGTCTATTAGTCCTTAAAGACCCTCTCTGGGAATCCTCCCTGATCTGACCTCGACACTGTACATATCTGTATCACTGGCCTTTCCACAAGGAATTGAGAATAATCTTTCTTGTCTGTAAACTTCTGGGGAACAACAGTAATATACTCTGTTTTATCACAGGTGACACATAGTAAATGCCCAATGAACACCTGTGGAACTTAACTCCCTCCCTCGGAAACCCCGTGAAATCAATTCATCTTCTCATATCAGCCCACTCCTTTCTAAACCCATTGCCACGTCATCATCTGTCTTGCCTGAGGGTTTCAAACGCAGGCAAATTCACTGTGGGTTCAGTAAGACCAAGGAATGACAATGGAATGTTCTCGGGGTAAAAAGGTTTATACCCAGCTTTACTCTCACAGTGGTAGGATGAACACTAGAATCACATCTGCATCCAACAGTGTGCAGGTCTGTAATCCTCCTCCATCTCTGCCTCCACCCAGAGCACTGGGCTGAGCTCTTTATATGGTGACTCAGTCAATATAACTTACTGCCTAGTGTGTGGGAGCAGCAGGCTAGCCGTAGGCCAAATACGTCATCAGGTAGTTTAGGGTCAGGTGAGGATACTGGCCACAGGAACTTCAATTGCCCCACAATCATCTCTACCTGAACTATTATCATAACCTAACTAGGCTTTCTTTTCCATTATCTCTCCTCTCTCCTTGGTCTTTCCTGCTATCTTCCTATATGCTGGTGCAGATCATGTCAAGTCCGCTACAACTTACACAGAATCAAGTCCAAGTCCATCACCAGGCCCTCCAAATCTAGCCAAAACATTTTCCTTTTAGCCAAATTATCTGAACCTTAGAAATTAAGGAAGAAGATTCCTGCATACCTTTCCAGTTGTGGGAAAAAAAAAACCTGCAGAATGGTCTGATGCTCTAGAGAAATGCAAATTTATTTGGCATTTAACATTAAATCTGGTCCAGATTCTATAACGTTGGGTGAATGTGCATAAATTTGGCAAACTACAAATGATTTTTTTTGGTCCAGTATAATTGCAAGTTAATTCTGTTCGGTAGAAAAAATAGCTCCACACATTATGGCTTTATTGTTCTGTAGATTATTAACCAAATTTATATCCAACAGCACCATATTTCTTCAGCATCCCTTCTTTTACTGATTCTATATACTTTGGTCACTTACATTCTTCTTGGAACCAGTTTACCACTCTGCAGGTCCCCAGTTAATTAGTTAAATAAATCTTTGACATGAGCTCACCATAAATTTGTACGAGAATTTATTTTTAAACTTTAAAAAAATTGTATTTTGACATGTCATGCCAGAAGCTCAGTCACACTGCAGCTTTGTGCCTAGAAACCTTGGCTCTTGTCATTCACACTAACCAAAACCCCCCATCTTGACCCAACATCTCTCAAAATCTTATCCTTCAAGACTCTTCCCACAATGCTCCTCTCTGTGAAGGCTTTACTGATCTCTTAATCTAATTTATTCCATTCTGTTGTGTTCTCACTACAGTTGACTCGTCTCTATTCCTGTGGTAGAGCTCCTGCTCTGCGTGTTACCTACTCTGTTGTTTATCTTTCTCCTACCACAGCATCCAGCTCAATGCCTGACCAATAAAGGTTCACTGACTATTTGTTTAATTGGGAATAATCAGTCTTAAGCAACCCATTATTTCAATACTTGGCCTAGGCCAAAATCTAAGCAATCCAATAGTGGATGGTTGGGGCATTTACCAGCATTTTTTTAAAAACCACAAAAGATGATTGAAATTGTACAGGCATTTATTGAGCACCTTTTAAGTGCCAAAGGCAAAGATGAATAAGACAGGGAACTAGGTTATCCTCTTAGGAGTCACTGAACTTGCTTTCCAAGCCTTCTGTGCTCTATTTAAAAAGAAGCATTAATTCCTAAATGAGGTATGGGGCACTGCACAGGCTAAGCTCACCACGTGTTTCCCTTGGCCTGCAGTGTTTTCCTGAGGTGGAGGCACCGGTGGCCACAAGGGTTCTTGGCCAGCTGTGGCCTCCCACCATCCTGAGGTGGTTTGGCTCACTGCAGAAGGGAGCAGCTGCCCAGTGGGGGCCCTGTCAGGACCCTGGGGACAGGATATGGGCTAAGCCCAGCCTCAGCCTGGGGGTTCCTTCTGCGGGATTCTTTAGTAGCCATGTACTCCCAGAGTTCTCTTTACACTGCAAGCCCACAAGCCCAACTCCAAGTTTGCCTCAACGGTGCCAAAAGGTACAAGTCTATAGAGTCGGCATGCTATCCAACTGCATCAGAAGGATGAGTTGGAGACGACCCAATGTCCTACCAACGTTGCAGAACAGCTCTCCACTTGCTGCTGTGGGCTTCAAAGGGATATTATGTTCTAATGAGCTGCTGTTCATTAATCAGCCTTCACCCCTCCCAGATGAAATTACTGATGGAAATAAGCAAACACACGAAATTTGCTATTTCCCTTTCCCCGTGCCAACAGGAGGAAGCGTTCCCATATAAATCAAGGTGGGTGTGGATGGGTTGTGGGCTCCAACAAGTCTGCTCTCCAACATCACTGCAGAGACCACGGCTCCTCCAGGGGATGTCAGAGGTCATGAATCCTGCCCTCATCCCCCCTCATCCTCTGTGCAGAGAGCATGGCTCTTGGTGCCATCTGCCTGGAGAGGCTGAGGCCCTTTAGTCCATCCAAATCCCCAGGACCCAGACACACGCCAGGGCCACAGGAAGCCAGTGGCTTCCCACCTCAGCTCTCCATACAGCTGTGCTGCCTTGGGCAAGTTATTGGCCTTTCTGGGACTCAGTTTCTTCATCTGTAATAATAATAACAATAATAATAAACTATTGAGTGGCAAGTGGAGTCTAATAATTAATAGTGAGTGTTCTGAAGTTCACACAGTCTGGGTTATAACCTGATTACATCATTTATTAGCCATGTGACATGAGCAAGTGCCTTAACCTCTCTGAGCCTCAGTTTCCTTATCTGTAGAATGGGGATGATGCTATCAGCTATCTCTTAGGGTTGTTGTGAGCCTTAAGGGAGATAACATAAGTGCTGGAATTGGTGGTTGGCATGAAGCAAGTACTCTTTAATGTTACTTGTTAATATTATCGATATTATTATCATTTTTACTATTTTCACTATACATCAGGCAGAGTGCTAAATGCCTTAAAGATATTATCTTGTATAATAACACTATGAGGTCATATCTGTTTTTATATCTCCATTCTATAGATGATGAAACTGAGACTCAGAGAGGTGAAGTAACTTAAAGGCTATAATAACTAGTAATAGTGGGTCTGGGATATTAAAAATATCTATACAACTGCAGAAACACCATAAGAATTTGAGGTGACTTATCCAAAATGTAAAGGCTGGCATAACAAATTCTCAGTAAGTGTATGATAATTATTGGGGGGAAAAAAGACAGATGCTAAGAAAAAAGGGAGAACACATTTCTAAGCCTTATTTCTAACCTATCTGTGCAGCTCAGACCAGCCGGAAGAAACACTCTTCCCTCCATAAGGAGAAGGACCCCACGTGCAATGAGCAGGCGTCTGGTAGCAAAATGTGTGCGGAGGTCTTTTCCATCCGAGATTGTAGTGGGGCCTGAGTGTCCCTTGTCCTTCAGACTTCTGGAGCCCCCTTTCCTCTTAACACCACGTAAGTACAAATGTTTCCATCCCACATAACACAGAACATCCAAAGCCAATCTCAGTGTTTCCACGGACACACAGGAGAAGGCTGGCGCTTTCCTGACCAGCTCCAGCTCTAAATTTCCCTGCTGACCTGACTCTGATCCCCACGCACCAGCACACCCGAGGCAGCCCCCTGCTCTGTGCTCTCCCCCAGGTGTATCTACTGACCCAGCCTCGATCCCTAAGCACCACCACCACCATGCCCACATTGCATGTCACGGATTTTACTGAAGGTCTGGGAATTCGCACAACCCAACAGAGGAAACAAGTTAAACCTGTCATTGTGCATTGTCCCCAGCACATGGAATTTTTCAGCTACTGTTCTCTTTTACTTTGCCAGCTGCCATTTTTCCTGGGTCCCTCTTCTCTCCTTGAATCAAAATCTGCCCAAGAGACTTCACCTAAAACATGAGACCAGAATTCAAAGCTAGGTGCTTTGACTGCAGACTCCGGGCCCTGCCATGATATCACAATATAATAAAAATCATTGGACTAACTGATTCCAGATGATAATCTATGGGGCTTGTAGATACCAAAATCTATTTTATCCTGATTATCAGCCATCTTGAACTAAAACTGGTTTCTGCATCTCTAGCTAGTTAATAAAAGTAGCTGGTTTTTATTCTCTTATCATGTTGCTACACCCAGAGATATGCATGTCCCTCTCACCTTTGCTCCTTGCCAGTTCTGCTTTACAGCTTTACCTGCCTCGCCGCTCTCTCGTTGACTCAGAAAAAAATGGGGCAGGAGTTGCCAGGGACCGATTTCAAGAATAAAAAGCAAAGCCCAGAAGAAGCCTTGAGATTTTCCAATGGTGTCCCCGCCTTGAACCCAGCCATCTAATATGTGCTGTTTTCCAATAAGGCAAACACTCTGGGTTGACATTAAATGACTTCATGGGGCACAGCCACATGCCGACAAAAGAGATGGCCAAAACAAGTGTGAGGCAGGAGTTGAAAAACAATTATGGTTTTAATCTGATTAAACTGGCACCCAAAAGAAAACCAGAGGGTTTTTTTAGAACCCTATTTTTGTAATTCTGATTTCTCCCACTTTATAACACATAAATAATTAAAATTATGCCCACAATACATTTGGCTTCATTCAGCAGGCATATTGAAGAATATTACATTTAGTAATTTACATACACTGGAAACATAACACATTAGATTATCCAGAAAGTTAAAAGCAGCCAGCCAACGTGGACTAATCTCTTAGGTAATGTCTGCAATAGCCAATTGAAAGCACATAAAGAGAGCTTGGATTTTCCTAGGATCCATTTTCTTGCAAATGAAACATTTAATTATGGAGCTGAGTCCATAAATAGACCGTTAACACTGGGAGGGGGGATGGATGCAGCTATATTGCTGGATTAGCAAGGGAATATCTTACAAGAAATTCATCAATGCCACAGATAATTAATTACAGCTCACCTTCTCCCCACATAGCCATGCCTTTATCAGCCAGCATTGGGGAAATAGCAGATGGCCAGCCAAATACAGAATACAATTTTCTGTCAACACATTACTTACAAAATCACAGATTAGGTATGAGATCCCTGAAAGGTCACCGGGGCCATTCCCCTGTGTTCAGAACAATCTGCACCAAAATCATCTTTGTCACACGAGTACCTATCTCCCTTCTTCAGAAAGCGCCCCCATAGAAAGGAATGTCACTAACTGCAGAAGCCTTGAATTCCAAGGACTTTGAGACCCTCCACTGGGCAATGTCCCCTGAAGACTAAATTCCTCAGGGATTTTCCTCATCCATATTTGGGCCAGTGTCCGAAGCGGTGATTGAGGTTCCAAATCGGCCTGGCCTGCTGGGTGCTGCTGGGAGCTGTGCGATAGGCACCCAGCGTCCCTTATTCTCTCCTTACAAGCTGGATGGTCCAATAGGTTTCTTGTTTACAGAGTATTTTTACAAAAGATTCAGAAGACAACTGAAAAGGAAAAGCTGTCATGACTATTTTAAGGTTGTTCATTTAAGATGAAAGATATGAAAGTTCACTGTATTTTTATCCATATTTTCAGAGTTGCTCTGTTATACCATGGTCTGTTGTACAGGGAAAGCAATGTTGCTTTATTCCCCATGAAGGCTCTGCTCTTCCTCCTACACCCCTGCCTTGCTGGATAGCTGGAAAAACTTAGACTTGAAAAATAACAGCATTTCAGTCTCGTCCCTTAGAAAATGAACCCTTAGACACTTTTCAAAATTGAATTCCCTGTCGGGGCTGGTGTAGTTGCTCCTTTCCTGATGAATCAGTGTATTTATGTGAAATCTGTTCTCTTGGATTTCATTTCCCTTTCTTTTCCCTCAGATATCATTTTGATATGTAAAAGGATCATTTTATCCTCTTGCCAGCAGGGAAGGAGTTTCTCTGGATACTCCCTGACCCCAGCTACCTGTCACCCAGAACAGATCTGCTTCCTGTAGTAGTGACAGCAGAGGTGACAGGGACAATGGTGTGCTTCTTCCGGGCTGGGCTGGAGGGCCACAGGCCCTCTCACTGGACTGTTTGGTCCCCACCCACTTGAGCCCCTTCAGCCTGACCCTCTCAGCGCTCCCTCATGCCCTCACCAGGTCTGTGGGTCCTTCTGGGTTCCTTGTAAGCTGCAGTCAGATCACGGTAACCAGGACCACGGCCTCCGGTTTTTTAATCTATGCTTCTTCTGTTGCCTAGCTTCCTCACCACACCTCCCAAGCCTTGGTGGAGGTCTCCTAGAGACATGGACCTCTCTCTCTGTGTCTTTCTCACTCTCTCACACACACACCATTCAAGAGAGTGCACTGCCAGCCCAGTACCCTGTGTTCTCCTTCTCCCTCATGCTTCTCAGGGCACAGGGGACAGGGCCCAAGAAGGCGAGAGAAACAAAGACTTAAAGGTCTGCTTCCCTCTTCCCCTCAGCCCCAAGCCCCTTCCACATTAGCTCAGCCCAGAGGGGCGGATCTTCCCTTCTACTCCAGCGTGTCTTCCCCCTAGTCTAAGGTCGCAACCTCACGGCCTAGTCATCACAGCAGAGGGGGGCACTCTTTTTATGTATGGGAGCCTCTCAATGATCTAAATCCTATAAAGGCAATGGCTCTTTACCTGCAAGTTCAGTTGCAACTAGAAACTACTGAAGACAGAAATGGTCAATTTGCTCAGAATATACTCTTATTACATCTAGCTTCCCTCTGTGAATCCCGTGACTCCTAGCTAACTACCTTCATACTCACAAAAACACAGGCAGTTGCGCACACATAACAGACATGCACACAAATGCACCCTCCTTTTACCTCAAATAAGATAAACTGGCAACACCAAAATTCAGATCAGCAGAGCATCATGCTTTATTTAACAGACTAAGGGGCAGGAGTCTATAAGTCCTTTTCCAGAAAATCTAACATCGTGGTAGAGTCATAAAGATCATGGAGATGGCGGGTTCATTGCATTATAATTTTTTATAACTGGATCTCAAACTGATAAGTTTTCAAGTTTCATTACCTAATCAACTGTGTCTGTGAACTCCTCATATCCCCATCATATGAGGGAGATAAACCCATCATATCCCTAGCACAAAGCACATAGTATGTTCTTAAAAATGTGCAATGAATCACACTGAATCCTCGATGCCATTGTAAGGGGAGAAAGCAACATCAGTGACACATCTTGCCCCCTCCTACAGTTTCTAGCAATATGAGATCATACCTCTTAATCATAGGGTATTTTGTGAGGAATTTTTTTTCCTTGGCTATTTATTTACTAGCTCACTTCTCATCATTATGTGTGGAATATACAGCATTGTGGAGAGATTTATGGGACAGATTTTAATCTCAGCTGCAGGGCATGCATCAGTGCTTATCTCCAAATGGAGGTGTGTTTTATGTGGTCATTGTTTCACATGATCATAGACTCCGCCAGCCGGATGACTGCATACCTGAAGCCCAGGAAAAAGAGCAACCTGCAGGGGTCGGGGTTGGGGGGGAAGGCAGAGGCGGGGAGATAAGGAGCTGCTGGCAGAGAGGGCAAAATGCCTGAGAGAAAGGTGTTTGTTACAGACTCTTAAATCATGGCAAGTAAATTCAATTCATCTCAAACACAGTTGGTGGAAACAAAGAATTTGGGCCCAGGATGTGAAAGTCTCACAGATCCCTGAAACCACGGGGCTTCCCTAGGTTAAGCTCAGCAAAGCACATAAACTGAGAAGCCAGATCTTTCCTAGAAACCTGACTCCTCCATTCCCTATCTCTGCATTCCAGGCTGAGAGGAGCTGCAGGGATGAAACCAAAGGGACCCACAAGCTGTGGTTTAAAGTTGCCACCAGCAGCTCTCGGTGACCTCTCCCTGCCCTCTGAGGCCCAGCCAAGCTGGCTTTCTCATCAGGGCTGTGGGGAGGAGCTGAGCTGGGCTCAGGACTGCAGCTCCTGTTACAGGGCCAAGAAGCATCTCTGGGGCCTTTGACATTTGATCCTCAGCCACTGTCTTCCACTGACCTAATGGGCTGGAATATCTCTTTCAGATTGAAAAGATATTTTTGAACGTGAGAGCTCATCTGTTTTCTTCCAGAGAAGGCCCATTTTAAGTGGCTCTTAACTGTGTTCATTAATTCATTCATTTTAGTATCTATTAATGGCCTATTCTACTAGGTAGGGTGTAAGACACTAATTAAAGAACAGAACTCTCTTTAGGATTGTGGCTATTTTTGCCAAATTTATCTTCAAAGGAGATGGAAAATGATATAAGGAGACAACTGCTCAAACAGCCTGAAAAGAACACTAGCCCAGGGTCAGTCCACTCCTCACCACCTGCATTTGGAGGTGAGAAGCATGACTAAGCAGAAAAGCAATCCAGCCAGCAAACCACGTCCCCTGCTGCCCTGTGATCATAAATCAGGAAGCAGATCACAGTCTGAGGAGGTTCTGGGAAGCTGGGGGAAGTGTTACAGCCAGGTGGCCACCTCGGGCCCTGCCTACCCCTCTCTCTAATCTTTTTGGTACTATGTGGATATATGTTATAAGTTGAATATAGAGTCCTCCCAAAATTCACATCCACCCAGAATCTCCGAATGTGACCTTATTTGGAAATAGGGTCTTTGCAGATGTAATTATTATGAATCTCAAGATGAGATCACTTTGGATTTAGGGTTGGCTTACCCTAAATTCAATGACTGGTGTCCTTATAAGAGGAGGAGAGAACAAAGAGAGACACACAGAGAAGGCAATTAAAAATGGAGGTAGAGATTGGAATATGTCTACAAGCCAAGAAATGACAGGATATTGCTAGTAATTGCCAGAAACTAGGAGAAAGGTGAGACAGTTTCTCCCTTACAGATTCCAGAAGATTCCAACCCTGCCAACACCTTGAATTCAGGTCCATGGACTCCAGAACCGTGAGAGAAACCTTTTTGTTATTCTAAGCCACCCAGCTGTGGTCCTTTGTTGCCACAGATGAAGGAAACCAATACAAGATGGGAGTTGCCAATATTCCTCAGCACTACATCTGCCTCCCTCTTGCCATTGTCTTTCTCTGCCCCCTAAGCTCCAAACATCCTATTTTGGGACAATAGGTGGGTAGAGGACAGGAGACAGGCATCTACTAACATTTCCCTGCTCCTTGATGTGGAGAATCCAGGTGACACTGGTTTGCAAGAGCCGATTACATGCATCTTTTCCCAAATCCATGTTCAATGGTATCATGTTGTACCTTGAAATTCAGCCATACTGGGGGTATTTACACCATCAAAATTGGCAAACCCTATAAATCAGGGCTTTCTTCCCTACAGAGCTAATTGTTAAACACTTACCACTGTCCCTCCCTGTGTTTCAGCTACCGTCCCAACTCTCTTCTTAGCTCCCCTCTGTCCTACTCCTGCCAGAGGATGAGGGGTCAAGAAAATGACTCTCACGATATTATAAGCAAAGCTGCAACCTTCTCCTTTGAAGAACTGTTTAGATCTGTTTTGCCTCGGAGCTCTCATCATTACTCTGTGTATTATTCTATCTGAGGTCAACCCCCTATGGGCATTTGATTATTTATAACTTCAGAAAGTTTCTTTTGTACAGTTATTTGCCAGGCTTTCATCTACAGCAGGCAGCATTTGATAGAAATATGGAAAATGGCCTGAACCTTAAATGACAAACAGATGAGGGGGTCTAATGAAAATCACACATGTTTGAAGACCATGTGTTTTCACATGAAATATATATGGAATTTTTAATTGTTGTTGACTTTAGCTCATGGTAACATTTTTAGCTATCTTAATTAGAGCGTTACAAGAAACAGTAAAGGAAAGAATGTGATCAAGGTGACCCTGGAGAAAACCTGGCTTTGAGTGAACTCTCCTTACCCCAATGTCCACCACCAACCAGTCTCCATTATCCCATTGAAAAGGAAGCATTCTCTTGTCCAACCTGTCCCTCCAACCACAGGGAAAAAGTAGCCTGGCTTTGCTATCTTGCCCAGTCATTTAGGATCCTAAAAGGACACTGTGGCATTTATATTTTAGGTGGCCATTAATATTGCTCTCCACGTATTCCCAGTTGTCTGCCCTTGAGACACACAGTAAGATTATACCTCCTACGTGGGTAGTCACCCATGATATTAGAGATGGTACCTGTCTCATCAGCCTGGGTTCTGGAGGACTACTGAGTCCCTGGACACCTGGAATGGGCAGGAAAGCACACAAGATGTACCACTTGTGTTATTTAGGGTACTGAGATTTGAAGAGTATTTGTTACCACAGAAAAATGCAGCCTATCCTTGCAAGAGCAAGGTTCAAATAGTGCCAGGGCTTAGCTCCAATCAGAGTTCAGGAAATGAATACTGAGGGTCGCAGACCCAGCCCAGTTTAAAAATCATAGAATGTGAGACCCAAGATGGACTCACAAATGAAATGAAGTCCAGCCCTTCATTTACCTGAGGAATCTGAGGCCCAGACAGGGACATTTCTTGCCTTATATCGTCCAGCTAGTTGTTGGTACTTTTGTATATACCACCTCTTCCATTGAGGAACTAAGTTCCCTTGATCTGACTGCAATTCCTCTGGATCTCAATATCCTCACAGTATCATTCCACCTAGAGGTTTCATGATGGAGTCAGACTGGCTGACAGCTCTGCAACTTACCTGCTGTGAATGTCACCCAAAGCTCTGTTGGCCTCATGTCCAACTGCTGAGTGGAGTTGGTAACAGGGTTATCATGATGGCATCCAAATAGATCTATTTAAATGCTTAGCTCAGTGCCTGGAACATACAACAGCCCAATAAACATCTGCCAGTGTTACTACATTCATGAGGTCCCTTCTGTGTGCCACTCCCACGATGGCAAACTGGGACAACTGAGGAAGCTCATGTGGTCTACTAAAACAGAAACAGGCCTAAAATCGACTCACCTGTGTTAAGCTCTACACTGGCAAACCAAGACTTAATATTTAACCTAATAGCAGTTTCAACTTCTCCTGGGAATGTCATCTTAAACTAGTCAATGTGGAATTCCCTGGTCAGCAGTAGCGAGATAATCACCTGAGAGACTCCTTCTGTCTCCCAAAAAAAGACGAGGTGATCTGCACTTTCCTGTCCCTGCTCCCTCCTGCCTACAAAGGTCTCCCATTTTGTATAGCTTTTCAGAGCTCCCTTCTACTTGCTAGATGGGTGGTGCTCAATTCACACGTCATTGAATAAAGCTAATTTGATCTTTAAATTTACTCAGTTGAATTTGTTTTTTAACAAGTACATTTGAAGTATCCTCAAAAGGGAGGATGCTTACCTTTCCTAGAAATTAAAGAAGTACTAAGCAGATTCAGTGTATTGTTCTATTTGGATAACTCCAAACTTTGTGGGCCATGGAGGAGAGTTGGTTGTTTTGCCCAAATCATTCAGACAATTACCTCAGCTCTCCCTTTGCTTAGCAGGAAAGCCCAAGGTAATAACAACTGATTTATTGGACTTCACTGTCCCAGGAAACTGTAAGTTCTATTTCAGCACCAGTAAGAGAAAGACATCCCTCAGAAAACTGGCAAAGGCCCAAGAAAGAATGAAACTGTTACTCCAACCATTTGATCCTAAAATGCCAACTCAAGGATTGTTACTCAGGTAACAGTGCGTGGCTGTGAGTGGTATTTGAATATCAGCAGGGAGACAGTCCAGATTACAAAACACAATATACTTTTGCAAGGCTATTTTCTCATTTACTTTCTCTTCAGTCCCCGGTGAGCTAATGACCATCTCTAGAGCATTTTTGGTCAAAGAAAATTGCTAGTGCTGGGACGGAACCATAGGAATCTAACCACAGGTTATCATTTCAAGATCACTGAAAAACACAAATCCATCCCCCTCAGAAGGATTTCCACCTTCTAGAGAAAATCCTTTTCAAATGATAAAAGACTTAATCCAATTAAAAATAAGATTCCAATTGTAAGATAGACTGAGAAAAGTAACTTTTAAATATTTTATGACTTTAAGCAAATTCTTTCCTAAAATGAGACTGGCAGAAAAGAGAGAGCTGTCAGTACCTTGGCTGTAGGCAAAGAAGAAAGAGCCCATGGAAGGGAATAGCCTCGGGTTGGTGTGATAGATGGGTTTTATCCACTTCAAATTTTCCTCTGCCTCCAGCTTTATTGACAAGCCCAAGGGCCAAGACTTGAGTTCAGTTTTGAAGCTAACCAATGTCCCTTGGCATTCTGGGACTTCTCATTTACCCAAGGATGGAAGTAACCAGAGCCATAGACCGGGTAAGATCATTGTAAAGCAGGACGAGCAGCCAGAGGACGAAGCCTGTGGCCAGCAAGGCCTGTCTGGCATTTGTTTTTCCTGACTTCTGCCTATGGCCTCCTGTTCTCTTGGGAAAAGGGCTCAGGGTATCATTCCCACAGAGAACTGGGTTTCAAGGTCAGGGAGGTGTTCCTAGACCTGAAGCAGTGGAGAGATGGGACTGGGTGGTGCAGGAGGAAAAGGCACGGGAAGTATTCATCCATACTATCACATTATAGATCTGATGCCATAGCATCTCCTTTCCTCACGGAACGCACTGCATGGTCTAGAGCCAGCAGCACCAGGCTTGGCTGGCCTCAACAAGGCTCATTCACACACCTGTGTTCAGCTGGTGGGACTGCTGGGATTTGGCGGGCCTAGGATGGCCTCGTTCGGGAAGTCTTGGCTCTTCTACATGGGCCTTTCACATTTCTCCAGCAGGCTGGTAGTGGGAGTCACAGAGTGAAGGGCATGAAGACAGAGAGGACATCAATAGGGTCTTAATGAAGACAATCTATGACAGCACCTATATTTCATGTTGGAAGACTGTCTCAACAGTCTCATAATACTTGACTGTCCATTCATATTTTACTATAAGGCATTAGAAAGCCTACTGAAGGCTCTGTGTAGGAGGGCAGGCTTTGTTGAGAGCTGGAGGTCACTGTAGAATAATCAGACAACAGTTGGCCTTTTCACAGGGGCCTCCAAATGTCAGTATATGGGTCTTTTCTTGGGGATGGTTAGTTCCTCCAAAGAAAAGTACTCTGATCTCCTTTCTAGGGAAGAGGATAGCCCCTGATAATTCTTTTGTTAAAAAAATTTTGCCAGCTTGACTGAGATATAATTGACATATAATATGGTCTCAGGTTAAGGTGTACAATGTAATTGAGTTTGCAACACCAACTCCTCTCGGTTTCCCAGACCCAATTCTAATGTGTGTGTGTTGGGGGGAAGGGGTCTTCTTATGCCCACCACCAAGCAATTCTTGAACACTAACAGGATGTCCAAGAATTCAACTCAATTTTGATGCTATCTGCCTGGAGTCGACACCAGATTCCTCAGGTTAAGGACTCTGTCCTAAAAACCTCCCTCCACAACTCACTCCAGAAGCCAATCACAACCCCCAGGCTGTTACCTGTGCTTCTGACCATCTAACCAGCTACAGACTGGAGGTACCAACAACTTCACTCTTAGGTCCAATTAATTTGCTAGAGAGGCTCACAGAACTCAGGAAAACACTTAGGCTTACCAGTTTAATAAAGGATACTGCAAAGGACACAAGTTAGTAGCCAGATGAAGATGGGATGAGGTCCCAGATAAAGGAGGTCTTTTCCTTGAGGAGCCTGGGGCTAGCTCAGTGCCATGTGGAAGTGTTCTGATTCCCCAAGGATGAAAGCTGAAGCTCACTTCATTAGCGAAGCAGGATTCAAAAAAGAGAAAAAGAGAAAAATGGTCTTCTGTCTTCTCTTGGGTTTTATGAGCTCTGCCGTCTCCCCTCCCAGGGGTTCGAGGCTGGGGACTGAGAGTTCCCACCCTCTATTCACAAGGCTGGTTTTTTTGGCATCCAGCCCCTACCCTTGGGTAGGGTCCAAAAGATTCTCCATTAACATAACAAGACACCTATTTCACCTTTATGGCTCTAAAAAGGTTTCTGGAATGATGGATAAATACCAAATATACCTGAGAGATATAGTTTTGTCATCTGAATGACCAAATATATGTTTCTTATAATTCATTATATCACAGTAATGATTTGCTACACATATATACAGCACAATGATTACCATGATAATAGATCCATTACCTCACATAATTATCCTTTTTGTATATGTGTGGTGAAAACATTTAATATTTACTCTCTCGGTAACTTTCAAGTACGTAACACAGTATTGTCAATTATAGTCCCACCATGTTGTACATTAGATCCCTGAATTCTTTTAAATAGAAGTTTATACCCTTTACCAGCATCTCCCCTTTCCCCCCACCTCCATGCTATTTTCTGTTTCTAAGTTCAACCATTTTAGATTGCACATGTAAGTAAGATTTGCCCTCTCTCTGACTTACTTCACTTAGCATAATGCCCTCAAGGTCCATCCATGCTGTCACAAAATGGCAAGATTCCCTTCTTTTTTATGGCTGAATAATATTCCATCATGTATTTATACTTATACCACAATTTCTTCATCCATTCATCTGTTGATGGACATTTATGTTGTTTCCATATGTTGGCTATTGTAAATAATGCTGCAATGAGCATGGACATGTAGGTGCCTCTTCAAGATAGCTATTCCATTTGCTTCAGATATATACCCAGAAGCAGAATTGCTGGGTCCTATGGTAGTTCTATTTTTAATTTTTTTAGGAACTTCCATACCATTTTTCCATAGTTGTTACACCAAATTACATTCCCACCAACAGTGCCCTAGGGATCCCTTTGCTCCACATCCTCAGCAACACTCATTATTTCTTGTCTTTTGGATAGTGGCCGTTCTGATAGGTGTAAGGAGTTATCTCACTGTGGTTTTTGATTTACACTTATCTAAAGGTTAGTGGTGTTAAGCATCGTTTCCTGTACTTGTTGACCATTTTATATGTCATCTTTGGAAAATGTTATTCAAGTCCTCTGCCCATTTTTTAATCAGATTATTTGGGGTTTTTTTGCTACTGAGGTATATGAGCTCCTGTAGCTCCAGGACAAAGGGGGTTTCAGCTCTGGGCAAGTTCACTCTGGATTCAGTGAGACTGAAAAATGACAACAGAATATTGGGGATAAAGGGGCTTATACCAAGCTTTATTCTCACAGTGGCAAGTCAAGAACTAGAATCTCTTCTGTCTCCAGGTCAGTCTGCAAGTAGCAAGTCCATCCCAGGAGCTGCCTCTGCTCTAGCCTCTGCTCTCCTCTGCCCTTAGCAGCATGCAGAGCTCTTTTTATAGCAACACAGGCAATCATGGCTTATCGCCAATGGGTGTGCAGCGTGCACCTGTGCAACAGGCTAAGTATTACATCACTGCACATGCACCGTGGGTGAGTAGATTAGGATCAGGTGAGGATCCTGGCCATGGAACTTCCATTTTCCCTACAGTTCCTTATACAGTTTGGATATTAACCCCTTACCAAGTGTATAGTTGGCAAATATTTTCTCCCATTCCACAGGTTGTCTCTTCACTCTGTTGATTGTTTCCTTTGCTGATAACCTCCAAACCTGATAATTCTGAGAGTAAGTCAGAGGCAGAGCCTGGGGATGGCACAGTTCAGTATGTAGATGTTCACAGAACTCTCCAGCTTTTAGCCAAGCCTCACCTCTGCCTTCTGCTGTGTCCAGCGTCCCAGAGTTCAGGGCCCCTCAGATTCGTTTTTGGCAGGGATTAAACGTCCGGGCTTCTGTAGGGATGGGTAAAAGTGAGTGTTATGGGAGAAGAAATGCAAGGAGGGGTTGCCTGGTTGTGATGGACTGGTGAGGGGTTTTGGAGTGGTCCAGGGTCCAACTACTGTATGTTCAGATTTCCACCCAGCCTCCTTGATGGTGGCTGCTAGTGGCAGCGGCTCCCAGCACTGAGCTTCCTGGGGTTCTGGGGGCAACTGGGGCATTTTCCTATGGCGCCTTCTCTCCCTAGGGTTCTGGGGGCGACTGGGGCATTTTCCTATGGCGCCCTCTCTCTATGGACACTGAAGCTCCAACCTGAAAGTGACCTCTTCTGGAAGATGCCAATGACTCATATATTTCACTACTACTTGATTTTAAAGGATATGCACATATTTCGATGATAAATTTAAATTTAATCTTAAAAGAAAGGTAGACATGAGGGGAAGAAGAGTTTTAACATTTTGCTTGGAAGCAAAATCGCAGTTCAACCCTCTAGGTTAGGCCAGCTCATTGAGGAACTGCAGTCTTAGCTATAACTGGCCTGATCCCCTTTCTATATTTATTTGCTTTTGTGGAAAAAAAGGTAGCACTTTCCACTTTATTCACTTCATGGCATGTATAGAAAATGATAATATTTGTATTGCACGCTGATTACTCGTGGCCACTGGAAATTTGGTCCAAGGGCTGCTCTCAATCTGCCTCAAGCATCCTCCACATACCCTAAAAACCAAGAGCACAATAGCTAGACATCCATAACTCAAGCATGGCACGCCAGTAAGGTAGTGCTGCCTTAAACTCTTTTTGGCAATGAACCCATTTTTTTTCTTTATTTCTAATCCATTACAAACCAAGACATGGCTCTGGTTCAAGTGCCTGGTACACAGCCCATGTCACGGCTTACCAACCACCAGTTCAGGGGCACCCAGACTGGTCCACACCCTAGTCAATGAACCCACCCCTGATCATACACTTGTATGTCACTGCAGTGTCGAATAGATTTAAATGTTCTAAACACTTCTCCATTTCTGTGTTTCTCTTGTCATGGTCCAGTAACAGAGCTCACAGACAGGCACCAATGAGTAGTCCACACTTAGTTTTCTTACTGTTTCCTGCCCAAGGAAAGCTAAGAACAAAAGAGTCCTTTAGAGCTAGAACAATTACCATTTTTCTTTGTTGTTTTTAATCTATTTTATTCTGGTCAGCTTCACATGTCAATAGTTATACTCACAGCCTCTGTGAGACAGTCTTCTGCCTTAGAGAATTAATTCAAATGCCTCATTTTTCAGATTAATATGCCGAGAGCCAGAGAGATGACTTTTCCAAAGTCCCACAGTTGGTTTGTAGCAAATCCCTGAAACTGGCTTGATGTTTTTATACATGATTCCAATCTGACCCAAAACAGAAATCCGTATTCTTGCTATTAGGTCTGTATCAATATCTAACACGACCTCTGCTATTGCTAATGTCCTCCCTGCCAACCAACATCTAAGATAAGAATAGGGCTGCCACATTCACATTTGGCTTGTACAGGGGTGTCTCCGTCTGTTTGGGCTGCTATCAAAAGTACCACAGACCGGGTGGCTTATAAGCAACAGAAATATGTTTCTCACAGTTTCAGAGGCTGGAAAGTCCAAGATCAAAGCACTGGCAGATTCAGTGCGTAATGAGAGTCCCCTCAGGTTCACAGACAGCCATCTCCCCCCGTGGCCTCCCATGGCAGAAGGGGTGAGGAAGCTCCCTGGGGCCTCTCACAAGGGCACGAATCCCATTCATGAGGTCTCATCTCCAAAGACCATCACAATGGGATTAGGTTTCCACATATGAATTTTGGGGGAAATCACAAACACTTAGTCTATAACAAGGAGAGCACACTTCTGCAATGTCCCCTGAGTCCCACTCTGACAGGCAGTAGCACTGCTTCAGGGAAGGGTCCATGCCAGAGCCCGGCTCAGAGGCCAGAACTCCCCTGGACAACAGGCACAGAGAGAGCTGTCTCCCTCAGAGCCACTGTTCAGGCCGCCAGAAGCCACCTGATTACAAAGGCTGTAAACACAGCAGTGCGTATTCGCAGGTGGGTCTGCACTCCTGAAGACACATCGTGAGGAAAAACTGAAAGAGCAGGAGGTGCTCAGGCTAGAGAAGAGAAAATTCAAGGAGACAAAGAACTGTTAATAAATATTTTGAGGACTGTCACATGACGGATGGGTTAGGCAGATTCCAAGGGGCCCCAGAAGTTCACATGAGAAGCAAATGTGTGAGAATTTCATCTTAATATACAGAAGAGCTTTCTAGCAATCTCAGCTGTCTAACGATGGCATGATTGTTTTGAAAGGTAGTGAGTTCCCTGTCACCAGAGGTATTCGAGTAGGGATGTTTGGAAAGGTATCAAGTATTGCCAGATAAAATATAGGATACCCAGTTAAATTTGAATTTGAAATAAACCCCAAATATTTCTTAATGTGAATATGTCCCAAATATTACATAGGACATACTTATATCAGAAAAGTATTCATGAGTTTATCCGAAATTTGAATTTAACTAGGTGTCCCCTATTTTAATTTGCTAAATATTGGGAGAACAATCTGGGCTATGATTTTACCACGTTTTTCAAGACTATAGGAAGGTATGCCGAGACATTCAGGCTGTTGTTGGTCTCAATGAAAAACATAATTTTTCTAAAGAAAAACTGCCCTCCTGAGTCTCTTAGAGTTAATACAAACTACCCAGCTGTTCCAGCCAGGGCTGTCATTACAGAGCTCAATAAAATGGATCCTCTTCAGCTCTGGGGATTGCCAGCTACAGGGCTTCCTCACGCAACAATGAGAACTTGTCGGTTTTGTTTAGTAAACATAATGTTTGACACCAGGCACTCCCCTCGGCTTGTTTATATCTGGCTGTACTGCCAGCCAGGGGCAAGGCCTGTGGCTCCATGGTAAGGGATCTTGTGAGAAAGAAAGCAAAGACCATAGCTGTCCCAGGGAGAAAAGATCTAAGAGCCAATCAGAAAAGAATCCATGCAAAAACTCACTACTTCCGCCCGAGATCTACATCCCTGCCTGGGCCCCCCTTGTGGGAGAAGGGGCTTCATCGCTGGTCTCTCCTCCTGGCCCCCACCCTGAGCACTGTGCCCTTGACTCAAAACTCAAGTTGGGTTCTTGGCCTGGCAGGCTCTGTGTCATCCAGGCCACCACAACACCACGTTAAAGAAACCTTAACTGAAGCAGAAAGTATGGGAATGCAAATCTGTATTTCCTGCCTTTCATCAGTGTAAGCCAGATATTAGCCCCTCACCAGCTCAGCCCACCGAGGAAGGAAGGCCACTGCACTCGCCAAACTGTTAATGCCGTGAAAGCTTCCAAAGGCTCATGGTCTTAAAAAGGGAAACAAAATGAACCAAGCCTGAAAATGTCTAGCCCAGCTCCCTTGGCTCTCCTCACACCTAGACCCTGTCTAGCACCGGTCTGCTGCACCTGTGTCATTCCTCAGGGGACTGGGGAGAGAGGTACCATCACATCGGGTGCTAGGTAAGCTGACAGCACCCAGCTACTGACTGTGTGTCGTCCTGCTCTGGACCGCTCCACGACACCCCACAGAACAAGGCAGGTGGCTGTGGAGGGCTGCCCAGCTTCCGAAGGGGTGTAAAGAGAGGAGCCCAGGCCACCCTGCAAATGGCCAAACCCATTCATCAGCTGGCAGAATGAGAGGCAGGGGAGCTGGCTTGTTCAGGACGTGTACCCAGAACTCCCATCCCTTCCGCCAAAGCAGATTGATGCTGAGTAGCCAGAGTGTAAACCCATCAACCTCAGGGCACCAGCCAAGTGGAAGAGCAGAGCTGAAAATACACCTGATTCATCCACCTGTTCAAGCACATAGCATGACTGAGCTGTGGCCGGCACGGCTCTGGGCAGCCATCCCACAGAAAAAAGCTTTTTGTCTGTGGCTGCAGAGGCCAGGGAGCCAAAATTCCCACATGCTTCTCTGTTTGGGGGTGATCGGTCCTGAGCAGGGGACCTGCAAACTCAACAGCAATCCATGTGGGCCGGGTTTCCCAGAGGACATCTCAAAGAAGCATTTATTTTAAGGCCATGATAGTCCCCATGGTGACTATGTTTCATCCAGCTCCAGCCAGGCCCTTCGAGACGGCTCACCAGAGGGTCCTTCTGCAGTGTAGAAAGACCCAGAGTACTGGGGCTCCGGCTTCCCCAGCAGCTTCTCTAGTGCTACTGAGGTTCCCTAGGAAGTCCCTCTCCTCGTCTGATTTGACATCTCCCTCCGCTCCGCTGCACCCCTACCTCACACACACAGAACAAAAAACGAACAGCCAAAACACCTTGTTTTCCACCTTCCCCCACCTAAGTCATCTCAGCCAGGGTGAAAATATGATCCTGTCATCACAAAATGAGAACTGGTGTCCCCGGCTCAGCTTACCACCATTCATGCCAGAATTAAAATAAATGGTTTCAAAGAGAGAATCAAAAAAGGAGTAAGTGACAAGAGATCAAGGGATTAAGAAGGGCAAGGAGAAAGGCATTGGGAAGGTGGGTGGGAATTGGAGAAAGGAAAGTGGAAAGGGAGAGAAAGGCATAGGAGAAAGTGGGGAGAAAGAAGAAAGGATGGGAATGTGGCTGGCGAGGAAAGAGGGAATCACACCACCATTCTCCTTCCTCTCATTCTGCGTAAGAACAAAGTTTCACTTATAAAAGGCAGAGACACGGCCAGTTCTGGGGCTGTCCATGGCCTGCACTATCTTCCTCCAAGCCCCAGGCAGGAACAGAGGGGCCGGACATGGCGCTGCAGCCCCGGGGGCGGGCCAGAAGGCCAGGCAGCGCCTGCGGAAGCCCGGGGCCCAGCACACAGCACAGGCAACTCCACGCAGTGACCCACCTCAGCAGGTCAGGACTCTGACTAGGAGGGACAGATGTCATTCCTTAGGCTTCCGCCCGCCCCTCCCAGGTCTCACATTGTTTGGGAGACCTTTCTTACTCTCTTCACTGACTCCCACCATTAGGATCTCCCCACCGTTAGCAAATTGCCATCCTGCCTGAAATTCCACTTACTGTTTATCTGTTACAGGTGCCTTATTGTAAATTGGTTTATCTGACTGCACAGGAAGGGAAAAAAATATATGAGGCCCTCCCAACCTAGGAGGTCCATACCACCCAGGAGGTGCTAGGGTCTTGGGTCATACTCGGGTGTATAAATTTGCCTGTACATACACATTCATACATATCATGTTTTCACATAACCGTTCCAGTTACTATAGAAATTACCTCAAACTTAGTGGTGTGAAACAACCATTTACTATGCTTATGAATTCTGTGGGTCAGAATCCACAGTAAAGTGGGGATAACTTGTCTCTGCTCCATGAAGACTGGGCTCTCAGATGGAAGACCCAGAGGCTGGAGGCTGGAGTCACCTGGAGCTCCACTCATTCACATCCCTGGCAGTTAATGGTGGCTCAAGCTAAATCTTAGCT